>OZ038492.1:109119116-109191616 GCA_964036315.1 Acanthosepion esculentum | reverse complement strand
CATGCCGTTCCACATGCCGAAATCGAAACAAATATCAGCATTTTGTGAGTAACCCCGTATATCAACAATACGCATTTGCTCTGACCTGTTCTGGAGAAACCAAGCCATCGTACCCTCAACATGATTGGCGTGTATCTGTACAATCTGACCGTCCAGAACCTGGTCTATGGTTAGAGTAATATTTATTTGATTACTGTTGCCAACATCGAAACACCAACGACGCGACACCTCCGATGTGCGTAGTAATGCGCCGGAATTCTACTGCCCGGTTCCATCTAGAACGGCTATGAATGAATAAAATGAACGCCTAGGACAGCCTAGGGCACCAACTGACTTCTTAAATTGTTGTTGTTGTTGTTGCTCTTATTGTTCTTGTTCTTGTTCTTATTGTTCTTGTTCTTGTTCTTGTTTGTGCCATGACCCTTCATGATGTTGGTGAGCATGGCTCTTCACAATTTCCTGTTCTTTGTAGATCTTGATAAATTTGAGCTTTTTCTTATCTCTCCTAAAGCCAGTCCTGCCATCCATTTACTCAGCTTTGCTAGGTAGGTTATGCGTTGTTTTCCTCTGACACTCTTGCCTTCAGACTGTCCTGTGAGTATCAAATTTTCCATGCCCTCTTTCCTCAATATATGGCCTGGGAATTTATTGAATAAATGAAATTAATCAAACAATTAACCCAACAAAAGTCACCCATGAAATAAAAATAAATGTTTGTACGGAAAGTAAGGACCTACGTACATCAAATTGTCTTCAAATTAAGTGACGGCAGAAGAATTATAATTGAACTTTTAAAAGGTAAGCTTACATATTAATGCAATACTTAAATGCAGCGAGTTCTTCTGTAGTTTATTGTTGCCTATCGCATCTACGCCTCTCGAGCTACATTGTGATGAAAGCCCAATCAATCGCCTTTCGCAGGAGCTAGCTTAAATGCCGCCCGATAGGGCAGATTTAAGCTAGTTTATATATATATATATATATATATATATATATATATATATATATATATATATATATATATATGCGTATTTAGGCAGCAATCCTTCTCTCATGCACATTTCATTGAATACATTTTATAAAACATACAATAAACTATTTCTTATATAACAGTTAAAATATTTAATCCTTCAAAATGGCTAAATGTATAGCCGAAAGCGCTCGGATAAAATAACATTCGGACAGTTTTTATATAATTTATCATCTGAAAAGAAAAAAAATATTAGATCGCATGACAAATTGTATAAAAAACTAAATAAAAGCACCTCGTCTGTCGTATTCAATATATATATATATATATATATATATATATATATATATATATATATATATATATATATATATATATATATATATACATAGAATGGACAAAATAATTGAAAAACTTGTTAAATTCAAAGAAAATTTATTTAATATGGAGTTAGTCCTCCTTTAGCCTCACATACAGCTTTAATACGTCTAGGAATGGAATCATACAGCTTCCTGACTTTATCCAGAGGAATTGTCAACCATTCTTCCATTAACAGCTTCTCCAGCTCTTTAAGACACGACAATGGAGGATAGCGGCTCCTAACTTGTCGCTCCAAAATGCACCACAAATGTTCAATAATATTGATATCTGGAGATTGGGGAGGCCACTCCACGTGTTCTAACTCACTTTCATGCTCTTCATACCAATTCTTAACCACTGGAGCGGTATGTATTGGAGCATTATCGTCTTGGAAGATGCAGTCACCATCAGGGAATAAAGTCTGGACAATTGGATGAACATGATCTCCCAAAATGTTCAGGTAATCTTTGCTGCTGATTCTACCATGCAGGGCAACTATTGGATCGAGACATTTCCATGATATGGTGGCCCAAACTATCACTGATCCACCTCCATGCTTCACTGTTGGAAGAATGCAGTCAGAGTTGTAAACTTCTTTGGACTGCCTCCACACATAAACTCACCCTGAAGTTGGGAAAAGAGAAAAACTGGACTCGTCTGAGAATATGACTTGCTTCCATTGGTCTGCGGACCAGGCATTGTGAACTCTACACCACTTCAACCTCTTCTGAATGTTGCGAGTGGAGAGAAGAGGTTTCCTAACGGCAGCTCTTCCATGATATCCAGCCTTATGGAGCTCATGACGAACAGTTTTAGTAGAAACTGGACTATTCAGATGATTTTGAAACTCATCAATCACTTTGGCCGCAGTAGTCCGATGATTTTTTTCCACATTACGTTTCAATGCACGTCGGTTCCTGTCAGTAAGTTTGCAAGTCCGGCCCGAATTGCTACGGTTGCTAGAGGTTTTGCCCTGTTTCTCGAATTGGGTCATAGCTCTTGATATGCTACCTCTTGAAAAACCAAACAGTTCAGTAACCTTAGTGACCGAGGCTCCTGCTATGTGAGCTCCAACAATTTACCCTTTCTCGAACACTGAAAGGTCACGCATTTAGCTTAAATTTTACTAAATTCTAAAGATAAATAAGACAAAGAGAGTAAATTAGATAAATAAACATGTTTCCAATAGATATAACCTGCAATTATGAAGTTTTAGTTAAAGTTCTTATGATAATAGGGCTTTGAAATATAGGAGTGGAATATTAACCTGTTACAATTATTTTGTCCAACCCCAGTATATATATATATATATATATATATATATATATATTTTGAGAGAGAGAAAGAGAGGGAGGGAGAGGGCGAGAAAGAGAGAGAGAGAGAGTGATACAAGTAAGATGTAACCCTCTGTGTGTACCTTGCTAAACGTAGTCATCAGGCGTGATGATTGCGTCTAGGATGGAACAGTAAGTCACCTCTGGGTGGAAGAATTTCGAAAACGCTATTATATTCATATATTATATATATGCTTTTTCCCTATTTCACCTTTCCTAACAGAATTACTACTCTCCCAAGCAAACGTACACAACTGTATCAAGAAATCAAAAGAAAATAGTTGAATCCGTCAACACAGCAATACAAACAATATTTCCACAAGTCACAGTACTTGACGTAATTTTCAGTTGACAGTATGAATACAGTAGCGTTTTCTAAATTCTTCCAGTTGCTAAGGACATTTTGTTTTGTTATTAATAGTTACTTTTTTTTTATATAAATTCATTTCGTTTTTGCCGTGAAAAAGTCCACATTGGACGAAACGCGTCGCCTAATAAGTTTCCTTATTATCTTTTACCTTTATACATATTGACTTTTTCTACAGATTAACTCTGACAAATGTTTCATATATATATATATATATAATGAAATGTTTGGTAATACGTATGGACAATCTCATGTGTGGAAATATTGTTTTTATTGATAGTACTTGACGTAATTTTCAGTTGACAATATGAATACAATAGAGTTTTCTAAATTCTTCCAGTTGCTAAAGAGACTTTGTTTTGTTATTAATAGTTACTTTGTTATAGTAAATTAATTTCGTTTTTGCTTTGAAAAAGTCCACATTGGACGAAACGTGGTGGCTAATATTACAGTTTTCCTACATGTATAAATATATATACATATGTATATTTTGAATTGGACAGAGTCCGACAATTTATTTAAAGACATTTTTTATGTTTAACGTTCTTTTTATATATACAAGTATTTAAGTAAATATTATAGACAGAGAATTTACTTAAATACTTGTATCTATAAAAAGAACGTTAAACATATCAAAAATGTCTTTAAATATATACATATGTGTGTGTGAGAGTGTGTGTGTTTTGTGTGTGTTGTATTATATTTAAATATATGCGTCATGTTAATAAGTATATACCCAAATGTCAGATTTTATTATGCAATGTTTTTTTCATTTTTAACACCAAGCAAGCCAATAAGAGCCCACTTGGGCGCAACGGGTTACTGAGAGTGAAAGAAAAAAAGGGCAATTAAGGAATAAGTTTTAAGAAGACAGAAGCCAATTGAAATTACATTTAAATCTTTGGAGGGAAAGACGGAAGTGACCTCCACATGCAAGAAGTGCTGGAGAAGACATTGTCAACAAAAAAATTACGGTTACAAATAGTAATTTTAAAAATGAAATCATGAAACCTAACTGCCAATCTAGTACTGCGCTTAAGGTCGTGAATCGAGGTACGAACGAGAAAATCTGATCAAAGCAATTACCGTGAAATATTTATAGAAAAGGAACAGCGAAGTTACTTTACGACGGTGGAAAAGTTACTAAAGCCGAGATGCCAGGTCAGAACTAATGACATTGCAGATTCTTCTTTAGATATCAGGTCAGATGCAAGTCATTTTTCTACAATAAAATAAATATGAAACTGAAAATTTTCATGATGGATTTATATTTGTGTTAGCAAATTCATCGCGAGTTGAAGTTTATATAATATCTAGTCTTATTAAAAATATTGACAGCAACTGCTTTCCGGAGAATTAATTTAATTATTAATTATTAATTATTAATGCAAATAACTCCACCAGATAAATGCTATAAAAAACCGGTATTTAGTTAACTAAATATCCTATATACGCGAATAAATTAATATTTTACTAGTTTTGACCCATGAAAATCTCACGGATTTTCTACCTGAAATAACTGATGAATCTTAATTCTTCAGTTAATGATTGAATAAGCTCATAGCGAGCGCTCTGACAATAAAATATCCGTAGAAATTCCCCTTTCACATTGTAAAATATTTGAGCTTATATTTAACAAAATATTGCAATAGTAATCATAAATATGAATGCTGGTCGATGTTTTAAAAAGTAAGAAAGTACAAATGAAAAGATTTGTTAACTTTTTCCATTTCGCTGAAACAGACGTTAAACATTTTTACAGGGAGGCGAATCAAGAGATCCAACTAGAGACTCTGCCCGACTGCGACTTAGTCAACACATTCTCCAGGAACGGTCTTCCCAGAAATATACAAAAGACTATATGTAAATATTGTGTACACTTTCTTGTTTCAATATATTTTGTTCTAAGTACATTTTGTGTTGCATTATTTTCCCATGCATTAGTCAAGTTTCAAGTAAACGAAGTAATCCATTATTTATGAGGTATTAGCAAGAGACGTTAAACACTTCATTATTTATTTATTTATCTTTTTCACTGAAACCAAGTAGTGTCTCTTCTATGTCATTTTCTTTCCACACGATCAAAACTGAATAGGCTATTATTTATGAGGTATTTACATTTAGTAGATTCTGTAGAAAACCAAACAGTGTTAGATTATTTTGTGTGCTTTTATACTAGTGAGCAAACCAAAATGAGCTGACTCATTTTATAGTACACCCATAGAAGATTAACCAATCAAAAGACTAGAAATAGTCGACCCGATGTGTATAAAGGCGGCCATTTTGTTTTCTTTTTCGGAAGATCTACTGCTATCCTGTCAGATGAGGAGACCTGCAGAACTACGTTTTCCTACTCTCTCCAAATATCCACTGCCAACCTCTGATATGGAAGACCTTAAGAATTCCTGAATGGCTGCTACGAGACATTGGCGCTGTTACATTGGACAAATTACGTAGAAAAATGATGAAAAAAGCAAAGAAAGGGCAATTAAGGAACAGGATTTAAGGAGACGGAAGCCAATTGACGTTAGATTTAAATCTTAAAGCAAAGAATACAGCTCTTGAACAGATGCAGCAATGCTGGCAAGAGTAACCTTTGCATGGCCAATATCCAGAACGAGGCTAATAAAGCCGATGTTGATAGAATTAACGCTCAGTGATGGTTAAGGAGCAGCTGGATTAAAAGCTGAAACGAGCGTCTTTATGCTTGCAGCACAAGAACAGAGAGTCTTTCCACTTGAAACTTGCAGTCAAATATCACAGAGTGAATCCAGCATGCAGGTTCTGTGACAAATAATAGGAAACCATAGACCACCTAATCGCAGAATGTTTTGTACTTACACCCAAAAAATTTTAAAAAAATCGTCACGATAGATTCGGGTAATACTTATATTGGACAATGTATAAACAGTTTGGAAAAGATGTTCTTAATCCCCGGCATGAACATCATTCATGAAAAAAAAAAAAAAAAAAAAAAAAACGGAACAGTCCATTATTTATGAAGTGGTAGCAGGAGATGCTAAACACTTCTATATTTGTTTAAGTCACTGAAACCAAGTAGCGTTTCTAATAAGTTTTTTGTCTTTCCACATGATCAATACAAAATAGTCCATTATTCACGAGGTTTATTGGCAGGGTGTAACGGTCGTGCGAACTAAGGAATGGAGAGACAAGCTTAATTATTATATGATTATTTTGCATGTTAATAGGGGATGTTGAAATTCCATAGCTTTCGTCGGTCTTCCAGCTGCACATTATAACTTTCCGATTGTCATGACATTAACATTAAATGAAATAACACAGCTGTGAGTCGTTGCGTTAATTTGGTAACTTTGAAATATTTTCGCAAAGGTGTTTAGTAATCGGCTTCGCAGAATAGGAAGGAACTTTGCCTTGCATGAATTTACTGTTTAGCTCCTTGGTTGTGCTTTTCAAAAAACCTTTCAGCAAAGAATTTACAATAATTCTTTGTAATTATTTTGAGGTTATCGTCTATAGTTTTACTTGATGTGCCAGTAGTGATATAGACGAGAAATATTTAATCGACGAGCCGAGTTCGAATTCCAGGCTAGTCTGTCGCCTTCATTTTCGTAGAAACGCAATAAAATTTTCAGCGAAGAAATCAGTTTTCATGTACTACTTCCCCCTAACCGATGCTTATTTTTGTGATTTTATTTTCTAGGCGATAGCTTTATATTGTTTTTCTACGTCAGGATGAAGTTTTTCATTTTTTTACTTTTCGCTGTTGAAGTTCGCACGAGAGGATTTTTAAGATAATATTAGCCTTTTGAATTTTATTAAATCTCTTTTAGCGACATTGTTGTAGCCACTTGTTTTGTCCTTCTTGATATTCTTCCTCGCTTTTCATCTTTTTGACAATTTCCAACATTATGTTCTCATCATTCAATAAATTGAAACATCTTGTTTCTTTTACATATTTTACATTGTTTTTTGTTTTTTAAACGGAATCACCCCAAGCAAAAACACAATGAATTACAGGGTGTGGAAGAATTAGGAACAGAAACATTAATGATGAGCAGAAAGAGAAAAGAGTAATCAGGAGGACAGTAGATAGCGATTGACATTGCATTTACATTTTTGCAGATTAAATTTGGCGGGATTTCCACAAGCGAGAAGTACGCGAGAAGAAACTGTGTTAGGATTTACGGCTACATCTATCCAGCTCAATTGTAAATTGATGAGTTCTCAACACTAATCTAGTGCTTGGCAATCTTTATATATGTGAAATTAATATATATATATATATATATATATATATATATATATATATATATATATATATATATATATATATATATATAATTACACTAGGTGGCCTCCATTAAAACTCTCGAATGCACTAACCGGAAGATGTAAAAATAAAAACAGGTCGTCTACTCAAACACGTGTATCTTCTTAAATTTAACGTTTAAGTAATATAAAATAACGTCGAATGAAAAATAAAATCAGCTAATCTCAGATACAAAAATTAAATTATCTGGTTTGGGATTTCGAGACGATCTTCATTCCTTAAAGAGAGTAATTGCATCTTCCTGAACTGTGAAACTCCCTGTGATCGAACTGTCGAAAGCGCGCGGGTTCAGGTGGTGTTTTCCTTATAAAGGGGGACACAGATGAAGAACCCTACCGAAGAGTACATTTTCTTTATAAAAACACTCGAATATTCGGGACAGTCGGTTTATTTAAAACTGTTTAAAAAAGAGGGCGTCTACTCAAATACGTGTATCGACTGAAATATGACGTTTAAGTAATAAGAAATTATGTTGGATTAAAAGCAAAATCATTTAATTCCTTAGAAATTACATATGATACGATCAACAATTGTATATTAAATGTTCACTTCACGAAATTATTGCAAATATATTAATTCATAATCGGACACTGACTTGCATGATGGTAAATGATAAATGTTTATTCAGTTATTTACTGGCTCCCTGTATATATATATATATATATATATATATATATATATATATATATATATATATATATATCACACACACACACATACACACACTCTCTCTCTTCATATATATATATATATATATATATATATATATATATATATATATATATATATATGCATATGTATATGGGAACAGTCCTGGGTGTAGATTAATATTTGGATAATATTCAGATCCTCAAACACCCATAGCAATACTATTTCTGAAGCAGGCATATATAAAATAAGTTGCCAAAACTATTACTCACAATACATTGGAGAAACATGCAGAAATTTGTAAAAAAAAACGCATCTAAGAGACCTCATAATTAACAATTTAGCGAATGCACTAGTCATACATACAAATATATGCAACCACAAATTTGATTTTATAATTGCTACACTCATAAAAATAATTCACGCTGAAGGAAAATCCTCGAGAGTGCCGCCATTGAATATTATCCAAATATTAATCTACGCTCAGACTTTTCCCAACATATAGATCCCCTTTCCTAACATATATATATATATTTTTTTTGTCATCCACAGACAGACTGTTTCGCAGCTCAACAGTGTGACTAGACGTCCGGTTGCCTCCAGCTAGGATCGAAACCCGACTGAATTTGCGTCAGTCGGAACTTCTACCACTAAGCCGTTGGTACACGGAAGGAATGTAGGTGAATTTTAGCGTGTTTATTTTTTAGATTTAGATAAACACACAGTGACTGACAGTGACTCAATTCTGCCGAAGAATCGTGCAATATTAGCTTTAATAGTCACTGTTTACAAACCCACACCTCAAACCAAAGATATATATATATATATGTAAAACAGTCTGTTCTTTGTATAGGTTTGACAGTCTGTTCATATCTATCTATCTATCTATCTATCTATCTCAGTCTGTTTCTATCTATATATCTATCTCAGTCTGTTTCTATCTATATATCTATCTCAGTCTGTTTCTATCTATCTATCTCAGTCTGTTTCTATCTATCTATCTATCTATCTATCTATCTATCTATCTATCTATCTATCTATCTATCTCAGTCTGTTTCTATCTATCTATCTATCTATCTATCTATCTATCTATCTATCTACCGTGACCCGGAGTGTTAGCGTCTGTCAGGGTCCCAGCTATGAGTCAATAGTGAAACTCCAAGCAAAACACTATGAAAGTATGAAAATACATTTTCATAATAAAAATACCAGCAATCCTTTTTTTATGTAAAAAATAAACCAGCAATAATACCTGTTTATAGTAAAATTAACCACAATATATTTTAAAACAACAGGACCAGCAATACATTTAATCTTCATTTTAAGGCATAAAATTCCCTTAAAATAGATGTAGTTGAAGCCATGAAATTGTTCCAGTGTACATTTTAGCATTAAATAACCAATAGAGATGTTGATGCGGCTAAACAAAATCAACGGAGATTATATCCAGTACTTTAAACGGTATTTTATTATTTTATTGCCATGTTTGTGTAGAGGGCCTACATTTTTTAATAGTGTGAAGTACATGATTTTGAGAGAATGTGTTTTCCGACCTGGTATCCTCTTTGTAGGGGAAACTACCATCTTATCTGGAGGGCTTTTGTGAAGAATACATTTTCTTTATTAAGTCATTTGAATGCAGCAGTCTTACTTCATGTATTTTTTATAAAGAGACAAGAAAAAAAAATCAAGAAACCAAGAAAAAAAAAACGGCGTATATTCAATGATGGGTAGCCAGGAATCTAACGTTTAGAGTAATAATTAGTAATGTCGGGTTAAAAATAAAATCCATTCATTCCTTAGAAATTACTATTTCTCGCTCTCTCTCTCTCTCTCTCTATATATATATATATATAAATATATATATATATATATATATATATATATATATATATATATATATAATGGTCTGTTCAAATCTATCTATCTATCTATCTATCTATCTCTGTCTCTTCATATCTATCTATTTCTCTATTTCTATCCCAGTCTGTTCATATCTATCTATCTATCTATCTATCTATCTATCTATCTATCTATCTATCTATCTATTTCCATCCCAGTTTGTTCATATCTATCTATCTATCTATCTATCTATCTATCTATCTATTTCCATCCCAGTTTGTTCATATCTATCTATCTATCTATCTATCTATCTATCTATCTATCTCAGTCAGTTAATCAATCAATCTATCTATCTATCTATCTCAGTCTGTTCATTATCTATCTATCTATCTATCTATCTATCTATCTATCTATCTATCTATCTATCTATCTATCTATCTATCTGTCTATCCCAGTTTGTTCATATCTATCTATCTATCTATCTATCTATCTATCTATCTATCTATCTATCTATCTATCTATCTGTCTGTCTGTCTGTCTGTCAGTTTGTCTGTTTACTTCATTGTCTCATTCGTTATTATTGAACACCCCACTGTCTTTGTATTTCTTGCTTTCCTGAGTCATTATAATCAACGTCTACCCGCCCTCCTCGACGGCATTGACTTTCGCAATTGCATCACCTTCATTGCCACTTATTTTGGAATGCGTCAGCGCCGTAATTCCAAGACAAGGTGCCCTTGACCTAATTCAACAACGGATGTTTACTACACATGAACTCTTGGAGGTTGAATTTCTCTTGAGGAATCCGATTTAACTTGATTTGTTCCCGTCATTTGAAAATTTTTCTTATTTTCTAGTCACTTCTCCATCTGTCTCACTGTCATATGGGTGGACTGATATTAAATAACAATTCAATATTCTTTTCTTTGTTTCTGTTGCTTCAAGTCACTTCTCTAACTGTGATAAAATTATCCAGTACTCACTGCTATATCGGCGGACTGATATCACATAACAGTTTAGTACTCTTTTCTTTGTTTCTCTTGCTTCAAGTCTCTTCTTCATCTGTGGGGAGATTGTCCAGTATTCACTGCCATATAGGAGGACTGATATTACATAACAGTTCAGTACTCTTTGCTTTGTTTCTCTTGCTTCAAATCTCTTCGTCATCTGTGACGAGATTGTCCAGCATTCACTGCCATATAGGAGGACTGATATTACATAACAGTTCAGTACTCTTTGATTTGTTTCTCTTGCTTCAAATCTCTTCGTTATCTGTGACGAGATTGTCCAGCATTCACTGCCATATATGATAACTGATATTACATAACAGTTCCGTACCTTTTTTTTCTTTCGGTTGCTTCAAGTCACTTCTCCATCCGTGAATAGATTGTCCAGCATTCACTGCCATATAGGAGGACTGATATTACGTAACATTTCAGTAGTCTTTTTTGTTTCTGTTTTTTCAAGGCACTTCTTTATCTATCTCCCCACATCCCAGCCTCTCATTCTGTCGTCCTGTGTATGACGATGAAGTAAACCCGGCAGCAATGCCTCTGATCAGGAGGTTTTGAGAAGTGTGGAACCAGCTCTTAATGGCTGTTGTTTCCAGCTCCACCCTGACCCGGGAATTGAGAGTATAGTGGGATATTCAAATAATCATGCATTATGAAATGTTAGACAATTATCAAACAATCAATTTGTCGTTTGAAAGCAGAAAATCACACAGAACTTTATCAAATAAAAGGAATTAGCAGTTTTCTTACGAGCAAAAGTTTGAAGTGTGGAAGGAATTTGATTATGTCAGTATTTACTTTTCAAGTTACAATTTAGTTGTCACTGGCATTGAAAGTCCTCAAGTGATGTGCTTTTTGTTGTATCGTACAGTCCTTTGTGATTCACCATCATCAGTCCACAAGGTTCGAATAAGGATGCGTCCTGGATATGACGATAAACTACATCCGGCAGCAAGGCTTCTGATTGGGAGATTAGAGGTTTTGAGAACCGTGGAACCACATCTTAATAGCTGTTGTTCTCAGGTCAATCCTGACCAAGTATTGAACGTATGGTGGGATATTCCCTCCCACTCTCTCTTTTTCGTCCTGGGTAAGATGATAAACTATATCCGGCAGCAAGGCTTCTGATTTGGAGATTAGAGGTTTTGAGAACCGTGGAAGCACATCTTAATAGCTCTAGGGTGTAATCGATTTCTATTTTTTCCTCAGATTAGATCATTTGCAGCGGTGTGCCGAAATATGAATTTATTTCCGGGGTGTATGACGAAATTTTTTGCGTCATCCGTGATTGCATCGGATTTTTATCACGCCCAGACACTATTGTCTCGACTGTTGAGTAGTTGTCCGACGGTCATTCTCTGCAATGGACGCTACTCCAAGGAAGCTTTCGCATATCGTAACGCTGCACGAACACACTGGCAAGCCTTACCCTTGAGCCAATCAAAGTTTTATTATTGGATAAGAAATTCTCTTGATTTAATTCCAATCGAGAATCTGTGGTCAATCTGCAAGGAACGACTTCGTGGAATGGACATACGAAGTACTAACATATTCATTGGAAACATACGAAAAAATGTAAATAATAACGGAATTATTCGTTTTGTTTCAATAAATTTGCACAAGGGTGTATATGTTCAAAAGCGGAGTATCATCTACCATATATTCGATTTTGAAAGCAGAATAACATATAACATTATTTTATTAATTCAAAGCTACAAAGACAATTAAATTTTAACATTAAATGACCCATAGACGTGTTTATATGCCGTTAAACAAACAAATCAAAGTCCGACATATTTCAATGAATACTAATGCATTGAGTGTATGAAAATAAAATATCCGTTTTGTGTGCATATGAATTTATTTCAGTTCTTAGATATATAAACTACTCATGTTTTTTTTACATTTTTGCTGACTGTTTTGTAAATTTCTGCTTTAGATTTCACGTTGACATTATTTTAGCTGCTGTTAATTAAATCTCCGATTGTCTTTGAAGTAACTGTAGCAAATTTGATATTAGATACATTTTTTTAGTTGAAGTCATTATTGAATTGGTAGTTAGTATTTATCTTGTTTCGGATATTCAATTTCTGTTTTTGAATATTTTGTAAATTTCCCTCTTCGAATTATATTTAAAATGATTAAAATATTAAGAAGTTTAAAAGAATTCCAATGCATTTATCTTCATCCTGTAAATAATAAGCTCTACAAATTCTAAATGCTCTTAATTAGAAAGCAGTAATTATCTCGTAAGTAGAAATATTTATACAGGGTGTTCATAATATCTGGACACATAGGAAATCTCATTAACTCTATTTTTTTGTTTAAACTCCACAGATTAAACATAATTTTGTCGGAAAAAGAAAGTATTAAATTCTTTTTGGGGTCTGCTAAAGAAGAGGGTGTACGCAATGAAAATCAAAAATGCAACACACTTAATTGAACGCATAAAGAGTGAATGTGTTACAAATGGCGGCAGTGTCGAGTTATTGCATCAAGTTCACGTGAATCTTGCAAAGTGCATCAACCTTTGCATCATAAATGATAGAAATCAAATTGAATATGTTATTTGTTAATATTGCAATGTAATAAAAAGTTGCTGAAAATTTAATTTCTTGAAAATAGGCATTTTTGCTCATGTATCCAGACTTTAGGGACATCTTGTATATATAATAATGGCCGAGGAATGGCAGTCTACTACTGTTCTCAGGCACAATTGTGTTTGTTCAACACTCAGAGAGCCCACCTGTGATTTATACTGCGACGATGATGGGCGGGCCTTGATTACAGTTTCTGGGAGAGAGCACATTGTCTGGCGTGACCAAGAGTACAAGTAGACAAAAAAAGCGCGAACCTAAACATCTGCACACATATGAAATCTCATTAACTATATTTTTTACCTCTACGGATGACACAAGTGTTAGTCAAAAGAATTGACTACTTTTTCTGGGGTCTGCTAAAGAAGAGGGTGTACTCAATGAATATCACAGATGCAACACATTTGTTTGAACGCATAAAAAGTGAATGTGTTAAAAATGGCGGCAGTGGCGCGTGATTGCATCAAATTCACGTGAATCTTGCAAAGACCATCAACTTTTGCATCACAAATGATGGAAATCATATTGAAGATGTTATTTGTTATGATTCCAATTCAATAAAATGTTGTTGAAAATATGCATTCTTACCTATTTGTCCAGACATTAGACACACACACACACACACAACCACAAACTCTCTCTCTCTCTCTCTCTCTATCTATCTATCTATCTATAGAGATAGATAGATAGATAGATAGATAGATAGATAGATAGATAGATATTTGTAGAAATAAAATACATCGTGATGTCTTTTTGTGCATCAATTTTAATATTCTTATATTGCCAGGACCCGCTTGGATTGTATACACAATGATTTTATTTTACCTTCACTATATATATATATATATATATATATATATATATATATATATATATATATATATATATATATATATATATATATATATATATTTGTTTGTTTTTATTTTATTATATAAAACCATAACCATATCATATTCTCATTATGGAAATTTAGAGGTTGTGTTCAAATGCGAAATATCGTCAACTATTAACTGCTTAGCTCTACAGATTAAACATGGTTTTAGTCGAAAGAAGAAAGAATTGTTTTCTTTTTCTGCGCTATGTTAAAAGAGAATGTGTAATGATTGAAAATAACAGATACAAAACACTTGATGAAAAGCAGAAAGAGTGAATGTAATAAGATCACATCAATGTGCAGTTACGGCATATTCACGTGAATCTTGCAAAACGCGCCAACTTCTGCATCATAAATGATAGAAATCAGATTGAAGATGTTATTTGTTATAATTCCAATTCAATAAAATTAATGCATTTTTGCATACGTGTTCATACTTTAGGGAAACCATATATATATATATATATATATATATATAAAGAAATATAGTCTTAAAGTGTGCTATATTTATGGGATAAAGGGCTCAATATCAGAGATAGAGCGTGGGTAAATATAAAAGTGAACATAGAAGTCAACACTTAGAGGCGACAGTCTGTTTCATGCTAGATGCAATCATCGGACCACGATGATTGCATCTAGCATGAAACAGACTGTCGCCTCTAAGTGTTGACTTCTATGTTCACTTTTATATATATATATATATATATATATATATATATATATATATATATATATATATATATATATATATATATATATATATATATATATATATGTATGTATATAGGGTGTCCATAAAATTCGTGTGCACTTTAAAAAATTTATAATTTTATTTGTAATTCGATAGATATAAATCATTATATTAAATGTTTATAATCGACTTTGCTAACCAAACGCTCCTCTGTGGCGAAACCGGTAAAAACATGTCAGGCTATATGACGGTTCCGTATAGGATACAGGTTCGATTCCCGTTGGGGACGCATATTTTCTATGACAATTTCTTGGACATTCAGGCTGGTAAATGTTGTTAATACTGTTTATTATAAACAGAGAATTTACTTAAATATTTGTATCTATAAAAAAAGAATGTATACACATAAAAAAAATGTCTTAAAATAATTGTTGGACTTTGTCCATTTCATAATATCCCTACCGTGCGCCAATGGATTAGTAGTAGAATCTTCGACTAACGCCAATTCAGTCGGGTTTCGATCCTAGCTTGAGGCAACCGGACGTCCAGCCACACTGATGAGCTGTAATACTCATAATCTGTGGATGACAATATATATATTAATTTCTTTACGTTTCTAGTACAGAAACATAATTTGGTAGAAGGAGACGCCAAAAGGAACGAGCTATAGATGTTCCTTTCTTTAAAAAAAGGAATCGACTCTGTGCCTGGAATGGTAAAGCCACATTTAGCTATGACTAAAATATGGCTTCTTAGATAATGGGAATGAATATCTTATACTTCTCGAGATAATCTTGCCGGTCATTAGATTTTAATTTCGTCGTTAAATATAGGGTGTTTAATCAAACACTTGCACCTACTTAAATACTTATACTATATATATATATATATATATATATATATATATATATATATATATATATATTTGTCATCTACAGACAGACTGTTTCGCTGTATTACAGCTCATCAGTGTGGCTGGACGTCCTGTTGCCTCTAGCTATGATCGAAACCCGACTGAATTGGGGTCAGTCGGAACTTCTACCACTAAGCCGTTGGCGCACGGCAGGGATGAAGGTGAATTTTAGCGTATTTATTTTTAGATTTAGATAAACACGCAGTGACTACATATATATGGTGCGATGGATGAATTGTCGTCTAAATTACAAAAGAATCTCATTTTAACAGATATATTTACCAAAATTATACAAAAATATCTTGAAATACTAAAGAGTAAATTGATTCAATAAAATCGCCATTGGATTCAACCACGGTCTTCGAGATCTCCTGCAACTTTTCTGGACGGTCTCCTTTTTTAAGTTGGTGAATGCTACCATAATCCTTGCCTTCAGTTTATCTTTGGTGTTACAGGGAATGTTGTTGGTCTCTCGTTTAACTGCGCCCCACACATAATAATCAAGGGGGTTGCATCTGGGAAGTGAGGTGGCAGAAATTGTCTGACGGCTATGACTGGGCTCTCCTGCTTGTGCAGTATGGTGCAGAGACCTGTTTCCAGACATAGATTCTCCCAGAACCTCTTGACTCAAGGAAGCACTACCTCCCCAAGGCAATTGATGCAGGCCCTCGTGCTGAGTCTGAGGCCCAGTGGAAGGATGAATGGAGGCATAACGTCGCCATCATTCCAAATACCTTCGTAATTTCCATTAAACCCATCCGACTCTTCCGAATTCTCTGCACGGTGCTTAGATTGACATCCAAACACTTTGAAATGTTCGTATTAGAGTTTTCCAGCGTGAATGGCAAGTAGTACAGAATGTCGTTTCCAAATTTCTGGCGGAGTGAATTGCGTCATGGTGCTCTGTTTTTGCCACAGAGGGTGCCCAACTGACCCTACTACAGTGTGCAGTTGACAAAATGAAAAACCAACAACGCACATGCGCAAAATTAAAAATATCAAATGGCGTCAATTTATCAAGTGATAGTGTTGAATATTCAACACAATCACCAGAAGTGTTGAAACAAAATGACTATTTTTGTAGTGATTTTATAACATATTTATGTTATATTTTTCGAATAAATTATATATATATATATATATATGAATAAAAAGAGACATGACCAAAAACTATACTTAGCCAACGCGTTTCGCCCTCTAAGAGACTTTATCAAGACAAACACGAACAGACTAAAATTCGAAATTTTATATTTATCTTACTTGGATATAGATTTGATATAAGATGAGAACTAATAGTGTACATTTCCTATGTTCGTAACATTTAATTTAAAGAGGACTTAATACAAAACAGAACAATATTATTTAATTGATCATATCACACCGAAAACATGTCAAAATCGCTACACAATTGCATTTGTGTTTCGATGTATATTAATTCATCTCATCAGGCTATTGTAAATTACTGGTGAGTGAAATATTTATTTAGATTTAAAAGCAAAACACAACTTACGAAAAAAAAAAGAAAAACTGTGGGGTTATAAAATTTGGGGGTTTGATTCTGATCAACCAATCAAATATGACCTTACGTTAAATTTAAACTAAGCAAAGAAGCAAAAATCAAATAATTATTTCTTATATATGGGTCATGACCCATAGATTGGCCGGTAACGGCTTCTAGACATAAACTACAGCGGATGCAAATGGTTACATAAATTATACAAACTAGACAATGCCGTTTGCTAAGAAAACGTAATTTAACAAAAGGCTAAAATTATATGCTTTGTGAATTACCTACACAATTTTCTTTTATAGTTCATAAATAAATAGCTTCTTTAAGAAACTAGTAAATAGTTTAAACGTATAGAATTATTTGGTAAATTAATATGCAACTGTTGAATAAATATTCTTCATATAAGATGTTAATAACAATAACCGATCAATGTAAAATGTCACAAATGCCAACCAAATACCAATACATCACTACAAGATGTTACTAATATTACCAGGAGATTAATACCAAATTATATTAAATCCAAATTAATCTTACAAATAGAAAGATAAGTCATTTAAAGTGCAACACAGTACAAATTTTAGTTTTATTCCTCGTACTTTCGATATTGTCATCATCAGGGTGTTGTAGTAGTTCAATAGTTTTACAACGCTACAATATTTGTCTCGAAAGAACAAATATTGTAGTGTCTCAATATATATATATATATATATATATATATATATATATATATATATGAGAGTATCTCAATATATATATATATATATATATATATATATATATATATATATATATATATATATATATACGCCGGGATCCAAACCCTATCGATTTGACATCTGTCAGAGTTTCTCACCCTTGGGTTACTAGCGCACGCAGTGGAGAAAGGGAATATTTAACGCATTATCTACGATATATAAACATAAAGCTATCATAGTGCTTAATTCATAGAGAATATATATAATTTATTCGAAAATTATAACATAAATATGTTGTAAAACCACTAAAAAAATAACCATTTTTGAATATTCAACACCAACACTTGATAAGACACCAGAAGTGTTGAAACAAAATTGATATTTTTGGAGTGATTTTATAACATATTTATGTTATAATTTTCGAATAAATAATTATATCTGTCCTACTCTGTATTGAGCACTCTTTTGAGAATAGTATTTTTGGTTATTGAAGTTTATTCCGTATATATCAATCCTATACTTGTATGTATATATATATATATATATATATATATATATATATATATATATATATATATATATATATATAAATAAAGATTTAATAGATTTTTTTTAATAATATTTTTTTTAATAGATTTTTTTTAGATATATAGAGGTTTAGAAGAGTAATCATGTTCTGAAGATCAATCGAGGAGTGAAACTGATAGTCATCATGCAATATTGGTTTCAATTTCTACATAGTCGATACCTATCACTCATTTTGAAAACTCGCGTATTTGTACGCAATCTTTTGAATTTAAACTGGTTTCCAGACCCAACATTTTCAGACTGGCTACAAAACCTCAATCCTCATTGGGTAAATGGTTATCGAATTTTCTACTGGGTTTTCAGTTCTCTGCTCTTTTCGACAGCTGCACTCAAAAAGAAAGCGTTATTCGCATATTTGTTCACTGTTAAAAGAAACCGAGTCCTTTACCAGATGAGTCATGACACAGCCGTTTCTCATTGTGCGTGTGAGTGAGTATGCACCTGTGATGTAATTGCAAAATCTGTGATGTCACGGTTCTGGCGCCAACAAGGCCGGAGTTCACGAGTAAAGGCCTCTTTTGAATAGGGTAAATTTTCAAATGTAGTTGGATGCTTGGCCCTTGATCAAAAGAAAGTTCGCCAAAGTGATTGGTCAGGAGGAAGGTGAGTTTCTGATCGTAAAGTTGTCCAAAAGAAGAAGAAGAAGAAGAAGAAGAAGAAGAAGAAGAAGAAGAAGAAGAAGAAGAAGATGAAGAAATATTTCGGAAAATAAAACAAACACGTCAGAAGAAGAAGAAGAAGAAGAAGAAGAAGAAGAAGAAGAAGAAGAAGAAGCAATATTTCGGAAAATAAAGAAAATTAAACAAACACGTAAGAAGAAGAAGAAGAAGCAGAAGAAGAAGAAGAAGAAGAAGAAGAAGAAGAAGAAGAAGTATTTCGGAAAATAAAAAAGATAAAACAAAGACCTTAGAAGAAGAAGAAAAAGAAGAAGAAGAAGAAGAAGAAGAAGAAGAAGAAGAAGAAGAAGAAGAAGTATTTCGGAAAATAAAAAAAGATAAAACAAAGACCTTAGAAGAAGAAGAAGAAGAAGAAGAAGAAGAAGAAGAAGAAGAAGAAGAAGAAGAAGAAGAAGAAGAAGAGGAATTAGAAGAAGAAGGAGGAGGAGGAGGAGGAGGAGAAACATTTCGGAAAATAAAGAAAATAAATCAAACACGTAAGAAGAAGAAGAAGAAGAAAAAGAAGAAGAAATATTTCGGAAAATAAAGAAAATAAAACAAACACGTAAGAAGAAGAAGAAGAAGAAGAAGAAGAAGAAGAAGAAGAAGAAGAAGAAGAAGAAGAAGAAGAAGAAGAAGAAGAAGAGGAGAAGAAGAAGAAATATTTCGGAAAATAAAGAAAATAAAACAAACACGTCAGAAGAAGAAGAAGAAGAAGAAGAAGAAGAAGAAGAAGAAGAAGAAATATTTCGGAAAATAAAGAAAATAAAACAAACACGTCAGAAGAAGAAGAAGAAGAAGAAGAAGAAGAAGAAGAAGAAGAAGAAGAAGAAGAAGAAGAAGAAATATTTCGGAAAATAAAAAAGATAAAACAAAGACCTTAGAAGAAGAAGAAGAAGAAGAAGAAGAAGAAGAAGAAGAAGAAGAAGAAGAAGAAGAAGAAGAAGAAGAAGAAGAAGAAGAAGTGGCGGCACAGAGTTTTCAAATAAGAATAACATCAAGTGATGAATCAGAAATAAAGTGGTGGTGGGAGTAGATAAATAGTGGTGACGTGAGGGTCGGATATAATGAGGAATGTAAGAAAAGCCAAAGCACTGATAAGCGAAAATAATCATTCAAACTGTGGTAAGTTAGTTAAGTTCCCACAAGATTTTCCAAAAATGTTTTCCTGTAGCAAAATTTATAGGTCTGCAGAGACATGAAGGAAAGTAAAAGAAAAATATATCTACCTATCCATGTTTGACTGAAGCAAAGTTAAATTTAACTATTTAGTTGCTAAAGTGTTGTAACCTAGGGGAGGTTACTGAATGGCGTCAATTTATCAAGTGATGGTGTTGAATAACCAAACGAAGGTTGGTAATGAACGATAATACTTAGGACAAGAACATCACATATAAGATTCGCCAGCGGCGCGTAGAAGTACTCAACTGCTAGGAGTGAGTCAAGTGAATTCAACAATGAATCTCTAACTGCAGGATATCTACCAACCGCCCCACGCGGTCAGATGTGGCACAAGGCTGAATTTAATGTGGTGTATCCGAGCCCATAGGATCGACCAAAAATTCTCCGTATAAAACGGGATCGGGTAGCAGTTTCCTGAGAAGAGACTCTGCCCTTCGACATAGCCTCGTCTGGGGATGATTTCTGCCCGAGGGCAGAGAGTTTGACCAGCACAGCTGGAGACGAATCTCCAACTGCAGGATATCTACCAACCGCCCCACGCGGTTAGATGTCGCACAAGGCCGAATATAATGTGGTGTATCCGAGCCCGATGGCTCGGCCAAGAATTCCCCGTAGACCGCGTATAAAACGGGGTCAGGTAGCTGTTTACCGAGACGAGACTCTGTCCTTCGACATAGCCTCGTCTGGGGACCCCCACTGCCCAGAGGTAGAGAGTTTGACCAGCACAACTGGAGACGAATCTTCAACTGCAGACCAACATACAGTATTTACTACTGTATTTATGTGAATGGGGACATACCCATTATCGTTCGTAGGTGTGCTACAACACAAAGAGAGGCGTGTATCTATCAATTGATTCCCAATATTATCCAAATATTTGTGATCGATCAATTTTAGCCATACTTATAGATATTAAGATCAAGGAAATGTATGGGTGTTATTTGTTTATGTGGTCATATATGATTTTGCTGGAATGACCCTTTAATTAGACATGACAGGTCAAAGGCAACTCTCCTATCTAACGACGATCAGTCTTGACCAAAATATATTTCGAAGTGGTACGAGTGTGGGCTGGGAGCTTAGATTTATAACTTTTCCTAATTACGCTGGTATGAAAAAGTAACGTTTTATCAGTACTAAGAGGAATAAACCATATATGTCACTTATTGTCTTCCATATTTATAGCAGTCATCGCGTTTCTACCTCGATGCACATGAATAAACCAGAATTATTTCTACAACTCTTTTTACAATAATGTTCACATTGTACAAGGCCAAAGAGTCACTCGAGATAGAGAGTTACAGAGTAAGAGGCACCATCCGAAGCAAGGTGACAAAGCCACCAAGACGCAAGGAGCCACCGGACGTGAAATATAAAGAATTTTTTTTAAATGAACCGGAAACGCAATCCGAAACAAGAATTTTTTTTTCCTTTATAGGGGTAGATAGGTTTGCCTATTGTCCGGTTCAAACTCATCCCTGGCTTTTGAACTGAAGTAGAAGTTTATTCCTTGTTTACTGTTTAGGACTCTTTTTTTTTTCTATGTCGATAATGGTCTTACGTTTCGATTAAGTCAGTTCTTCTGCATGCAACCAGAGTAATCAACAGAGAACCACATTTTAAAATCTAACCAGGCGCAATGTACTTCAGTTTGATGTTTACCGTTTTTCCGCTACACACCGAATTAATCCTTTCGCCAGTAAACGACTCTCAACTGTCCATGTTGAAAATCCTCGACCATATTTGCTTGCAATGTTTCCATCATACTGAGCGGCTGTACCCCGTGTTCGTACGGTCAAATTGGTGCGCAACTCGATAACATGAAAACTGGGCAATGGGCTCTTTCACACACAGTACTTTCTTCTTCTATGTGCTGTGTCTCTTTGGGACATAGACGATCATGGTTCTCCACAGTTTCCTGTCATCTGTAGATTTTAATAAATTTTATCTTTTTGCTATCTCTCCAAAAACTTGTTCCACTGTACATTCACTCAAACTCGCTAAGTAGACCATTCTTTGTTTTCCTCTGTTTCTTTTGGTTTCAAACTGTCCTGTGAGTATTAGACTTTCTAATACGTCTTTCCTCGTGTTGTGTCCTAGAATTTTAAACTGTCTCTTCCTGATGTTAAATATATTTTCTTTTTATTTCTATGTTCAATAAAACTTCATGGTTGCGCACATGTTCAGGCCATGATATCCTCAGTATCTTCCTGTAGAACCACGTTGCTTCAAGTCATTTGTGAGGGGATTGTCCAGCATTCAGTACCATAGAGGAGGACTTATATTACATCTAAGCATAATAACGTAGAAGAATGAATGCACTATGAATAAAGTTTTGAGTTTTCAGCAAGGTGCTCCCAATAAGACATTGTGTCAAAAGGGCGGTTTTTCACATGACACAACTTTTTCACATATCTCCACTTTTCATCAATGTTTGCTCTTTATTGTTATATAGGAGGAATGATAACAGTTCAGTATTCTTTTGTTTGATTTTAACGAAATTTTCCTCTTTCTTAATACCCTGCTTAGCTTTGCAAGGTGTCTTTGGCTATACCATTTCGATTTAGGATTTTAGTGTCGCACTTTCTAACCTCTGTCATCACATTTCCAATGTGATGTGGTTTCCTTCTGTCTTTATCGCAAATATTTTATTATATTTTTTTTTATTCCTTTCCGTTTATTTTCAGTTTCATTTAAACTTATAAATTCGAAAAATGATTGATACAAATTATCCGAATAATGTATAATCAAATATATGAAAACCAGTTGGATATTTCATATTGAAGAATTCTTTTGCCAACTTTTCTTTCAATAAGCGCAACATTAGAACAACTTAAAAAAAGAAAAAAGAAAAAGAATTGCAGCCTCGCTGCTAAGTGACGCTGTGCTTAATTTTACCCTTAATGAAATTAAAAACAAAAATTTGTGAAAAATAAATATCCCTGAACAAGTCAATTAGATTTGTACACAGTAAAATATTAAAATAAATGAAGTAATTTCATGTAGAATGAATCAAATAATAATAAAGTTCTAGCAAGAAAAAGTAATCGCGTATCTCTAAGGAAAATATTAAATACATATTTCTACAAATATTTTCATAGCAAGTGCTTTGATAAGCTACTTTTACTGGCATCCCAACTTCATGAATTTAAGAGAGCTACTAGGTTGGCATCTCGGTCCCACCCTTTTACTGTCGAAATGGTTGAATGTAACCGTCTCTTCTATTCAAACAGCTTCTTCTCTCACACTTCCCAACAGTGGAACTCCCTTCCTCTTACTTGCTTCCCTGATAGCTAGTGACACTCACGCATTGCTTGGGGTGAAATGTTTAAAAAAATAATTGTTGTACTTGTTTGATTTTCTTATCTCTAATTTGAAATTTGCATGTTATGCTGTTCCTGTTGCTAACACCGGCCTGGGTATGACGATAAACTACATCCGCGTCCTGGGTAAGACAATAAACTACGTCCAAAAGCAAGGCCTCTGATCAGGAGGTTTTAAGGTTCGTGGAACCACCTCTTAATTGCTGGCGTTCCCAGGTCCACTCTGACCCGGGGTGGTAGCATCTGTTAGGGTTCAGCTATGGGCAAAAAGTGTAAAAATAGGTTTTAATACCATAAATACTTTGTAATAATAAAAAAATATTACCAGCAATAATTTTTGAATGAAAAATTATTATCAACAATACTTAAAAAAAAACAGTACCAGCAATACAAACAGTTATACATTCTTTGAAAAAATATTACCAGCTACAGATTTCTTCAAGGAAAAATATTTCCAGAAATAGATTTTTGAAGAAAAACATATTACCAGCAATAACAATTTTGTCGGCATAAAATAACCCATTGAGGTGTTGATATGCCGTAAACCAAACCAAACCAAACCTTTTGCTAACAAATGCGTTCTGACTCCTTAAAATTTATGTTACGACCTTTTTTCTCGCTTTCCTTCACTAACTTCTGTAAGAGTTCTTGTAATCTCTTTTCCGTGTCTGCTATCAACACTGTGTTATCTGCATACCTTATGTTGTTAAGATTGTAGACGCCATTAAAGAATCCTGGTGGGTTTTATAATTCTGTCAGAATCTCCTCACCCAAACGCTTAGACATATTGTTTTGGTATGAGTGTTACTACACCCATTCTTTTCTTTTCTTTTACTCTCATTAAGGATGTCCCCTCTCCAATCAATTTCTCACACCTGATGTAGAATTAGCGATTGGTGTTGCATTTATATATATATTTGTAAGTAGTGATCATGTTTTTTAG
This sequence comes from Acanthosepion esculentum, assembly GCA_964036315.1. Lineage (NCBI taxonomy): Eukaryota > Metazoa > Mollusca > Cephalopoda > Sepiida > Sepiidae > Acanthosepion > Acanthosepion esculentum. Next base: position 109,166,792 of record OZ038492.1, on the reverse strand, counting down.
AGAAATTACAAAACATTATTTTTATATGAAAACTTAATTTCACCACTTAAAAGTCCAAGTGAGCATCACATGACTAGAGTAATTTTTTTTTGTATCTGTATGGACAAAAGAATTATTGAATTTTATATAAAACTACTTTTAGCGTATATGTTACTTACATAAAACTACCTTCTGGGTATTGCCAGACATGAGCAAGTGGCAACACAGCGAGACAGTGACCTTGAGCAAGTAAACATTTCGCCATTTTAGTAACGAGAATGAAATTCACAGTATCCCAGCTGAGATGTTGCAGCAGTGAAGGAGGAATCTCAACAGCAGATTTCAAGAATGCATTCGTACAGGAGTACGCCATCTACAGGACGTAATTTAAAAAAAATGAAAATTCCATCATTGTTTCTTAAATGGCATGTTTTAAGGTTTCAATTACTATGGATTAAATATTTTTCTTCCATTCACTCTTGGTTTTATTGGATTGTTAAGAAGTTCCCGTTTTTTGGGGTCACCCTATATAAACTGTGTTAAGAAATGAAAAAAGATATCGTGTTTATGCTTGGGTTCCATTCCCAAGCTGCCCCATTTTATACATGCTATATACAAAATAAATAGCCTGTATGCCAAAATCCGAAAAAAAATCTGAAAACCTAAATACTTCCGGTCCCAAGAATTTCGGATAAAGGATTCTCAAAATGTATTTGTTTTCCGGTTCCTTCTCTTTCACTTCCAGTAGCCCTTTGTGTCATAGTGGCGTTGTTGCTTTGCTTGGGGTGAATTGATTAAAAAAAATGTTTTTATTCGACTTGATGAACTGGTAAGCGAGTTGCTCGGCCTGTTCGCTTATTTATCTCAAAGCCGGAAGAGAATTCATGATATATCGAAAAGGAGAAGAGCGACGTCAAAGAAATTCGTTCCTCATAATGCGTCAAGGTAAAAATTTGTTAAAGATGAAATGTGATCATTACCAGAGGACACTAAAACCTCCGAAGAAGTAATTAACCTACTGTTTACGTTAACAAAGGTTTAATACCATGAAGATTTTCTTTGGTAATAGAGGCATAGTTATGTTGAACAGTCTGCCATATTATCAGGTTTCATTTGGTTTGTTTTACGGCATATCAACACCTCAATGGGTTATTTAATACCGACAAGATTTTTATTGCTTCTTATATTTTTTTTTCAAAAATGTATTGTTGGTAACATTTTTTTTCCCTAAATATATTGCTGGTAATTATTTTTTCAAAAATGTATTGTTGGTAAATTTTTTTCAAAATGTATTTTCATAGAGATTTGACACATATTTTCCCAGAGTAGGGTGGACATGGGAACATCAGCAATTAAGAGGTGAGGTGGTTCCACACTCCTCAAAACCTCCTGATCAGAGGCCTAGCTGTCGGATGTAGTTATCATCTTACCCAGGACACGGATGTAGTTTATCGTCTTACCAAGGAAGCGGATGTAGTTTATCGTCTTACCCTGGATGCGGATGTAGTTTATCGTCTTACCAAGGACGCGGATGTAGTTTATCGTCTTACCCAGGAGGCAGATATAGTTTATCGTCTTACCCAGGAGGCAGATATAGTTTATCGTCTTACCCAGGACGCGGATGTAGTTTATCGTCTTACCAAGGACGCGAATGAAGTTTATCGTCATACCCAGTTCACCGATGTAGTTTATCGTCTTGCCCAGGACGCGAATGAAGTCTATCGTCATACCCAGGACCCGGATGAAGCTTATCATCTTACCCAGGAGGCAGATGTTTATCGTCTCACTCAGGGCGACCATATTATCTGTTTCTCAGGCCTAATAATGATATTTATAATAAAAAATTACAATTAACTCCACAAGGTATTCTTCTTCTTCTTCTTCTTCTTCTTCTTCTTCTTCTTCTTCTTCTTCTTCTTCTTCTTCTTCTCTATCACTTCAGGACATGGCGATAATGTTTCTCCACAGCTTCCGATCCTTTGCAGTTCATTTGTAACTCATAGAAAGATTTGTCTTTTCCTCATCCCTCCTAGTTCCTGTCGTGAAATCTATTTACACAAGATCGTTAGGAATGTGATCATGGCTCTCCACAACTTCCTAATATTTGTAGCTCATATAAAGATTTGTCTTTTCCTCATCCCTCATTGTTCTTGTGAAATCCATTTACACAAGATCTTTAGGCACGTTACACGCTGCTTTTCCTTTGTTATTCTCACCTTCACTATGTCCTGTGAATGTGAAATTCTCCAAGCCCCTTTTCCTCGTCATGTTCTGTAAATTTTAACACTCTTTCTGATTCTAAGTATAAGCATCGTTTTCCGTTTCAGTTTTCCATAAAACGTCTTCGTTAATAACATCTGTTACAATTTACTAGTGTGCCAACCAAAATGAGCTGACTCATTTTATAGTTTACCAAGAGAAGGTTAACCAATCAGAAGACTTGAAATATTCAATCCGACGTGTATAAAGGCGGCCATTTTGTCTTTTTTCTTGTCGGAATATCCACTGTCAGATGAAAGACCTGAAGAACTACGCTTTCCTACTCTCTCCGAATATTCATTGCCAATCTCTGATATGGAAGACCATAAGAATTATTGAACAGCTGCTACTGGATATTGGTGTTGTTTAATTGAACAAATTACTTACGTTGATTTTCTACATTCAGACTACGGTGAACATATATAACAACATGTTCCGTCTGTAGTATTCTCAGTATCCTTCTGTAGAACTACATTTCTGTTGTGTCGAGTCTCTTCTTCATCTCTGCATAGATGGTCTCGTATTCACTGCCATAGAAGAGGAATGATATTGCAAAACGTTTCATCTGTTTTTTTTACTTGTTTCTTGCTTAGCTTTTTGAAGGCATCTTTCTCTATTTAAATACGCCTTTGGATTTCGGGGTCAAATTTTCTGTCCTCTGTTAAAACGCTTCTCATGTATTTATTTGGTATTTCGAATTCGTCGTTTGCATCTTGCTGACTACCATATATTCTATCTTAACTGACGACTAGTCCTTTCTTCGCCCTTTCCTTTACTGCCGTTTGTAAGATTTTCTACTGTTTCGTTTCTGCGTCTCCTAGCAATACCGTATTATTCGAGTTTATATACTTTTCGTGCTAATCAATTTTTTAGGAATTGAAGTCATATGATCTCTCTACACCCTGAAAACCGAAAAAAAATTGTCAAAAATGAATATCGTAATTCCCCATGTATAATACGCATTTAAAAAAAAAATATAATAAGAAGAATTAAGGGTGCGTATTATGCACAGCTACAAAAAATTCTTTAAAAAATTGCAGTTTCATAGGTCGATTTCTGTTGCGAAATGACTACTTCTGTCACTACTAAAATCATGTAGAATATGATTCCATACCATTAATCTTAGCACCCTTAATTTAGTACTGTTTTCCTTTCTTTAGTAACTTAAAAACTTGTATCTAATATATATATATATATGTATATATATATATATATATATATATATAAAATATAATATATATATAATATAATATATATATAATATATACATATATATATTATATATATAATATAATATATATATATATATAATATGATATAATATATATATATATATATATATATATATATATATATATATATATATATATATATATATATAATATAATATAATATTATTTTTGAATTGGACAATGTCCGACAATTTATTTAAAGACATTTATGATATGTTTAACGTTCTTTTTATACATATACAAGTATTTAAGCAAATGCTCTGTTTTATAATAAACAGTATTAAATAACATTTACCGGCCTGAAAATTTCTCGGACATTCAGGCCGGTAAATGTTATTTAATACTGTTTATTATAAAACAGACCATTTGCTTAAATACTTGTATCTATAAAAAGAACGTTAAACATATCATAATATAATATATATATATAATATATATATAATGTAATATATATATAATATAATATATATATAATATATATATATAATACAATATATATATAATATATATATAATATATATATATAATATAATATATATAATATATATATAATATAATATATATAATATATATATATAATACAATATAATTATTTATTTGAATATTACAACATAAATATGTTATAAAATCACGACAAAAGTAGCCATTTTGTTTTGGTTAATACAATATATATATAATATATATATAATACAATATATATATAATATATATATAATATATATATATATATATATATATATATATATATATATATATATATATATATATATATTATCTCTTCCGTTAAAGGAACAGTTCACTTTTTCATATTTTCTCCTGGTCATATTTAAATTAAATAGTCATTAATTATTATTGAAATTACCAGCATATCTGTTTCAGGATGATTATTGAATAAAATATTTTAATTTTTTATTTCTGAGGTTGACTGTCGGTAATTGAAACCTCATCAGGCTAGCAAGTAGATAAAGAGGGAATCATACATTTTGGAAATCTTTGAACTGGTTATTTGCTATATATTCTTTTAGCATTTATTAGATTAAAACTTGATATTAATACCGGGAATAAATCTGTTTCGGTTATTGAATTTTAGAAAATATCAAAATATTTTGGGTGATTTAATCTCAAAAACAATTTATTGTGGCTATAGTTACACATTAAGCAGATTTATCATTGATTTTGTAGGTAAATATTGATCACATTTATACCTGAGCTTATAGGTAAACCGGTTTATCCTTGAGGCTCTAGGTAAACATTATTCAGATTTACACTTGAGTTTATTAATAAACCGTCCTGGGTATGACGATAAACTATATCCACGTCCTGGGTAAGACGTTAAACTATATCTGCGACCAGGGTAAGACGATAAACTACGTCCGCGTCCTGGGTAAGACGTGAAACTACATCTGCGACCAGGGTATGACGATAAACTACACCCGACAGCAAGGCCTCTGTTCATGAAGTTTTGAGGAGCGTGGAACCACGTCTTAATTGCTGGTGTTCCCAGGACCGTCCTGACCGAGGTGGTAGCACCTGTCAGGGACCGATCTATAGGGAAATAGATAAGCCCTCAAAAAAAAAAAAGAAAAAAAAGAGTGGGATCAAGACACTATGAAAGTATAAAAAGGCGTTTTTATATCTGCAATACTTTTTTGGAAAAAGTATTACCAGCAACACATTTTTGAAAAAAGACAAATATTACCAACAATACAAAAGAATTACTAGCAATAAAAATCTTGTCGACATTAAATAACCTCTTGAGGTTGATATGCCGTAAAACAAACCAAACTATTGATAAACATTGGTTGGAATTACACTTGTGTCTATAGGTAAGCCATTGATCCGGTTTATACATCCGGTTTTATATTTGAGACGGTAGGTGAAACATTGATCGGATGTATGTTTATAGGTAAACATCAGTTGCGTTTATTATTGAGTCTATCGGTAAGACATTGGTCGAATCTATATTTGATTTTTTTTTTGGTAAACATTGGTTTATAATTGGGTATATAACGAAACATTTGTTGAGTTTAAACTTGTGTAAAAATTTCAGATAGAGTATATCTGTAAAAGGATAATATGATTAAAACATTTGACTTGATAAAATCTCTCAGAGGACGAAACGGCAAGTTTTTCTTTTGTTTTTATTGTTTTATTTTTTGTGTATAGAGGCAAATATTGATCGCTCATAGTGAAGTCCAGAAGTATCCACCGGAGGAAATCCTACTGGGTATGACGATAAATTACATCTGGCAGCAACGCCTCTGATCAGGAGGTTTTGAGGAGCGTGGAACCACCTCTTAATTGCTGATGTTCCCAGATCTACCCTGACACGGTGTGGTAGCACCAGTCAGGGTTCCGTCTATAGGCAAATAGTTAACCCCTAAACTGGGGTCAAAACACTATGAAAGTGTAAAAAGAGGTTATAATAACCAGCAATTAATTTTTGTAGAAAAAACATTACCAGCAATAAAAACTTCTCGGCATTAAATAACCCATTCTGGTTGATAAGCCGTAAAACAAAATAAACCAAACCAATCTAAACCAAAGAATACATATTCTATTCATACGAATTTAACGTAAAAATGTTGTTGGCATTAAATAAGCCATTGAGGTTGATATGCCGTAACACAAAATAAACCAAACTAATCTAAACCAAAGAATACATGTTCTATTCATATGAATCTGTCCTAAAAATGTTGTCGGCATTAAATAACCCATTGAGGTTGATATACCGTAAAACAAAATAAACCAAACCAATCTAAACCAAAGAATACATATTCTATTCATACGAATCTATCCTAAAAATGTTGTCGGTATTAAATAACCCATTGAGGTTGATATGCCGTAAAACAAAATAAACCAAACCAATCTAAACCAAAGAATACATATTCTATTCATACGAATCTATCCTAAAAATGTTGTTGGCATTAAATAACCCATTGAGGTTGATATGCCGTAAAACAAACCAAAGCAAACCACTAGGTAAGTCGCTACTCTGGTGTGTTCTTACCCCTGTACAGGTAATGCAGTCCGCGTATTCTAGGTCACATCGACAGAGCAGGTATTTGTTTGGAGTTTTCTATCCGTGTTATCACGTGATAACGTATAGTATTACTAATAAACGAAAGTAGGAAGCTGGTTGAAAGATAATTTAAAGGCGGTTATGGCAGTGGAGGGAGGGGAGGGGGCAGGGGGTAGAAACTGGAGAAAGAGAATATGGGCGGCGACTGGGGCCAGATATCAAAAGGAAAATAGTAGAAAGGCGTGGAAACGATGGCTAATTGGATGGAACAAGTGCCCAAATGAGAAGGAGAAAAAGATGAAAGAAAAAAGAGAGAAAGAAAGGAAGGGATAATTGGTTGGAAAAATAAAAAAGAAAGAGAAACAAGAATAAATGGTAGGATGAAAGAAAGATGAAAGAAAGGAAGGAAAGAAATGGTGAAAGAAAAAAGAAGGGAAGGAAGGAATATAAAAAAAAAATGAAAGACAAAAAAATTAAAAAGAGGTAAAGAAAACAACCTAAATAAAAACAGATGAAGAAAAAGAAAAAAAGAAAATGAAAGAAAGAACGAAAGAAAGGGTGAAAAAAGTATATAACGAAAGCAGAACGTAATAATGAACGAATGTAAAAAACGAGAAACGAAAGAAAGAAAGTGGGAAATGAAAAGAACAAAGAGAGAAAAGAAGGAAAGAAACTGGAAAACGAAAGAAAGAAAAGGCGGAATGAAAGAAGGAAAGAGAGATAAGAAGGAAAGAAAGAGGGAAACGAAAGAAAGAAAAGGAGATGAAAGAAAGGAGAAAAGAGTGGAAAGAATAGAAAAAGAAAAACAGAAGTGATTAATACAAAATCCAAGAAAAGAATAAGCAGCAGTAAGAACACCAAAAAAAAAAAAAAAAAAAAACGAAGGATAAAAGAAAATAGATGAAGAAGGAAGAGAAATCGAAAAAGTAACAAAGACAGGTCAAATGAAAAAGAAAAAAGGAAGGAAGGGAACAGAAATAGAGAAAGAAAAAGAGAAACAAGAAAGAATGATGAAGAAGGAAAAGAAAATTAAAGAAGTGCAGAAAGAAAAAAATGGATAGAAAGTCGTAAAAGTAATAAAAGAAAAATTTTAAAAAAAATGTAATGAAAAGAGGAAGAGGCAAAAAAAGAACAGTGGCAGAATAACAAAGGAAGAAGGAAAAAAAGAAAGAGAAAGATGATAAATCAAATAAATAAAAGATAAACGTTAGAAAACGAAATGGTAAAGGAAAAGCGAATGAAAGAGAATGAAGGAAAAATATAGGAAAACGAAAGAAAGATAGGAAGAAAGAATGAAAGAAGAAAAAAACGAAAGAAAGCAAGAATTAAGAATAAAGAAAGGCATAGATAAAAGCGTTTAATAAGATGAAAACAGCAGACGAAATATGATGAAAGTCGGAAAATCTTGAGATGACCAAAGGACGAATGCGATAAAAGGCTCTAAACGTCTCTCAGTCATGTTTTATGTCAGTTGTAATTGTGGCCTCCATTTTCTGCTGAGCTTTTGTCTCCCAACCAACCTCTTCATTAGTTACTCTTTACCGCCAGAGACGCCATACTCAATTTTGGTCAGTTGCGCATGCGCAAGAAGTCTGAGTTCACTGTTTTTAAACTAGTTTCCCACCCCCGTTATAATTCGTCTGTATATATATATTATTTTATCGCCATCTCGTTGTTACTATAAATATCTTCATTAAGATCTTCAACGTATTTTGAAACATACGCTGTCTACATTCTTTTCTTTCTTTTTTTTTTTTAACAATCTGATTTTGAATGAAAAAATCGATAATTTCATCATTTCCCACTTAGACTTTCTTTGTCAAAGCGATGACGAAATTCTACAAGATGCTTTTCCCTGACGCATGTAAATAAAATAATGAAAGCAGTTGTTTTAGTTCAACTGACTGGGCGAGAGATGTCTGTCTAACTCTATACGGCATCGTTTACGCTTCGATATTTTGAAACGTTAATGTAACTATCAATAAAAAAAAAAAGATTATCAGTTCTTTATCATTTTTAGTTTCATGAGAGAGAAAAAAAACGTTGATCCTTAAAGCGAGTGATTATTTAAAATAGAGAAATCCAAACGTTATCTTGTGTGAGATGTTCTTTTCTTATCTAGTGTTTACAAATCATTTGCGTCTTAAAATATTTATGGGCTGAATAGTATATATAGATGCCGGGTGTAAGAGAAAAATTGTCCAACTCGTGTAACGGAAGAATTCTCCAATTGTTAGGTTAAGCTTTGAGCCGTTGTATCTTAGAAATGATTAAAGATATTTTACTGGAATTTTCCGAGGTTTTTATAATATTATTGGACAATACTTTGAAGAATAGGAATGTATTTATCTCTAAGTTGAAATAATGATCCCTTTTGCTGTTTTGATCCCCTGATCCAGTTTTCCTCTCTAATGTCCCCTCTTTTTGAAAATTATTCACCGATCTCTTGATGGTTCTTGAATGGATTTTGAAGATGGAAAATCCGGAAAAAAGAAATTCAATAGTTTAGTGATTTTTTTAAAGCTATTAAACATTTCGTAGGTTGGTCAATTATCCGATGTTGTTACACAATTTGAAAAAAATTGATGTAATATCCGGCATATTACAAGATTCATTTTTAGAACTGTTTTTACAGTTTGATCGGTATATGGAAAAGTGTTATCCTCATTAGATCTGACGGAACACAAATAAAAATATATTTGGACGGCAAAGACCCTAATCAGAAAGACAGATATATGTTGTCATATTTGGACGGGAGCTACCCAGATTTCACTGTGCGGACTCCATAGATTCTAAAAGCGTCCCCGAGCCCTTGTGGGTGACGAAGTATTCTTCAATCTATCTCCTACAGGTGGGATGTGACAAGCCTCTCGCTGCTATATCGCTACTTCCACATAAAGTGTTCGGACGAACTACATCACTTCGTTCCGCCAATCCAAACCTACACGGCAAGGACACGCCATGCCATTTACATAGTAGCAAACCAACCACACTCCCTCCGTATTCCATAGGCGTGAAGTAAGTTCCACTCGAACAGCATCTTCCCGCGAACCACTACGCTGTTTAACCGACTCCCAAGAGGGTGTTTCCTCGATCACAACAATCTAAACCTGTTCAAGTCTAGAGATAAACGTTACCTTCCCCTCTTATCCACACAAATTGCGCCCCCAACATAACTCTCTACCCCGAGTGGACCCCGGGTCTTGTAAACGGGTGAACCTTACTATAAAAACATATTCTAAAATCCAAATACAGAAAACGACATAGCAATGATTTATTTCCTCCGAGTGGAACACGGGGAGTGAAAATGAAGCGTAACACTTCCCAGTAAATATTTTTTCTATCCCCATGCAAAATACGAGCTGAGAAATAGAGTTCCCTGTTGGCGGAGAAAACACAGTTAGATTGCCATTTTTTTGCATATCGTGTTCAGATTTTTATTGGAACTAGAAGACACTTATATTTGAAATCAGAATGAAAGATTCGAAAAGTTTTGGGCGACATTATAAGGAAAGAAGGCTTTGGAAATTTAAGACGCCTGGAAGGAAAAAAGAGGCAGAAAAAGAGAGAGCAACCTAAACTAATTGTTCTACCTGTCAGTATATAAGATGTAATATTAAACAGAAAGGAATTGGAGAAAAAATCAAGGAAGGAGGGAAGGAAGTAAGATACGGAAAACGAAAGAAAATCATATATATATATATATATATATATATATATATATATATATATATACTAATTATACATATATATATATATATCTGCAGACATAGATATATATATATATATGTACTAATTAATATATATATATATATGCAGACATATATATATATATATATATCTGTACTAATTAGTATATATATATATATGCAGACATATATATATATATATATTTGTAAATAAATGACAATAAGAAAACAGTAATTACTGACGCGTTTCGTCCTAATGCGGACTTTTTTCAAAGCAAGTAACGAAATTTTCGTTACTTGCTTTGAAAAAGTCCGCATTAGGACGAAACGCGTCAGCAATTACTGTTTTCTTATTGTCATTTATTTACAAATATTGTCTTCTCTAAAAGTTAAATTTGAGAAATTTTCATATATATATATATATATATGTATACTAATTAGTATATATATATAGATAGATAAATATATGCAGACATATATATATATATGTACTAATTAGTATATATATATATATATATATGCCGACATAGATATATATATGTATATATATATGTACTAATTAATATATATATATATATATATATATATATATATATATATATATATATATATATATATATATATATATATATATATATATATATATATATATATATGCAGACATAGATATATATATATATATATATATATATATATATATATATATATATATATATATATATATGTACTAATTAGTTTATATATACATATATATATATACTTGTATATTTAAGCAGCAATCCTTCTTTTATGCAAGTTTCATTAAAAACGACAGACAAGGTACTACGGTTAAGTTTTTTATTTAATTTTTCTTGTGTACGAACAAGAGCTTTCTTTGCTGGACAAAGGCTGTGTAAGAACTGTCTTGTTCGTACAAAAGAAAAATTAAATAAAACTTAACCGTAGTACCTTGTCTGTCGTATATATATATATATATATATATATATATATATATATATATATATATATATATATATATATATATATATATATATATATGTTCAAGAAAAATTAAAATGAAGAATAGGCGTTATTTTTCTTGAGGTTTTTCGAATTTTTAGGCCTCGTGAGGAAAATAGATAAATGAAGTGTTTAATAAATAAACACATCGTTTACTCAAATATGAGTATCTACTGAACATAACGTTTGAACTGATAAATAATATACACATACACACGAGCATACACTGACACCAAATCGTCTGGTTTCGATCCTGGCTTGATTCCCTTAGTCGCACTGAGGAGCTGTTTTACAGCGAAACAGTACTGTCTGCGAATGTCAAATATATATATATATATATATATATATATATATATATATATATATATATATATATATATATATATATATATATATATATATATATATATATATATATATATATATATATATACATATTTATATATATATGCAGACATAGATATATATAGATATTGACGAAATTGTATATGACAGTGGAAAATGTTTACTTGTAACACATTTTGTTATTCAGGACCATATCGGGCTAAATTTCCTATGTCGGTGCGATTATATATGCGCACGAAAGAAGGGTGGTGGGGACTATAGAATTCTTTTTGTTAGAATGAAAAAAAATTGTTTCAGATTTTTTTAATATCTAGCCGAATTCATTTAATCTTTTCTTTACACCACATTTGTTAGTAGATATCTCACACTGTGGTAACAACGAATGTGATGGAAAAAATAAAAAATAACTCCAAATGAATTCTGATATATATATATATATATATATATATATATATATATATATATATATATATATGAATTAATTCTAAAAGAATAAAAGAATTCTAAAATCCCCACCACCATTCCTTGGTGTCCATGTATGCATATTTACTCATGCATTAAAAATGCTTGCCCACGATGTATACACAAAATACTAAGGACATTCAATTTCATATTTCCCACATTTACATACGCCTTATCCCTGATATTGAGAACTTTAATATATATATATATATATATATATATATATATATATATATATATATATATATATATATATATTATTTAATTTTATTTAATTTAAAGAAAAAACAGACCAGTTTAAGGTTACATTAGTTATAATTTATTTCACCAGATATTTTATGTTTCTCTGGATTTTCAGACTTCACTTTCAAGGGTGAAAAAATGAATTTAAAATTTACATTTTTGAAGGACAGTATTAAACTTATATAAGGTCACATAGAGGGCGGTGATGGAAAGTGTGAGAGACATGGTCGAATTTAGAGATGAAAGGGGGATTTTTAAATTTTATTTTTTATAAGATTTTAGTTTTATAAAATTTTATTTTAATTTATTTAATTTAAAAAAAATATTTTAATTTATTTATTTTTAATTTTATTTTAATTTATTTAATTTTTAGAATTTTTTTAAATTTTAATTTAATTTATTTAATTTTAAAAATTTCATATTAATTTATTTCATTTTAATTTATTTTTATAAAATTTTTATTTTTATAAAATTTTATTTTATTTATTTTTTAAAGTTTAATTTCATTTGTATTTTATTACAATACTTAATATTAAGGAGGATATATATATATATATATATATATATATATATATATATATATATATATATATATATATATATAGATATATATATATATATATATATATATATATATATATATATATATATATATAGTTTAAAGGTATGCTATATTTATATATTTATGGGTTAACTGTTGGTTGACAGTTGCTTAGTTATTTCAAACTTTGCATGAGGATGTAACAATGATCCAAGAGTTAAGTTTTAATAATGAAATTAAACTTGAATACGGATGACCAGTTTCGATCGTAACTTCTGTGTCGCGATCGAATCATATTTTTTAAAAATAATTATAATATATATATTAAGACATTTTTAGGTTTATGCAATCTGTTTTATAGATACAAATATTTAAGTAAATGCTCTATGTTTATAATAAACAGTATTAACAACATTTACCGGCCTGAATGTCCGAGAAATTTTCATAGAAAATATGCGTCCTCCGACAGGAATCGAACCTGTATCTTATAGGAAACTGTCATATAGCCTGACGTGCTGTTACCGATTTCCCCACAGAGGGGTGTTTCGGTTAGCAAGTTCGATTTTACTGTTTTTAAACAGATTTTCCATGATTTTCTCACGTACATTCATATCTGCTCGATGCATATCCAAATGTAAACAAATGACACAGAGAATCGTTCGGTTGGCAAGTTCGAATTTACTGCTTATAAACTTCAATCTTCCATGAATCTCTCACGTACATTCATAAAAATACCTGTATCTCTAAAAAGAATGTTAAACATAAAAATGTATTTAAATAATTGTTGGACTTTGGCATTTCATAATGTGTGACGTCATTTGTTTACAATTTGATACGCCATGAGCAGTTATGAATGTACGTGGGAGATTCATGGAAGATTGAAGTTTATGAGCAGTAAATTCGACCTTGCCAACCGACCGATACTCAGTGGCCGAATCGGTTAAGGCACATCAGGCTATATGACGGTTTCGTATAGGATACAGGTTCGAATCCTGTCGGAGGACGAATATTTTCAATGAAAATTTCTCGGACATTCAGGCTGGTATATATATATATATATATATATATATATATATATATATATATATATATATATATATATAAATAAATATATATAATGAGAGTAATACTGGGCTTTTCTTTTCATAAAACTGCCCAGCACTTGAAAGATAGTAAAAGATTGTCAGTCATCATGAAAACGGGCATCAGGGGAAAAAATGGACCATGATATAAACATAATCCTCCCGAGATTCGCGAGTCACATAACAATGGTGCTGTTACCATCCAGATCACGCGTACAAACATCGACTCGCCTCCTCAGCCTATCATTATCAACATGATGGTCTCTGCATCATTTTGATCAAAAACAGGTAGATGAATCCGGCCAACCCTATCACCATCTCCCCTCCCTTCACCTCGCACTGCCTGCCAATCGTAGCCAAAGCTCTTCTTCAATTCCATGAGATCGGAGGCGCCAACATAAAGCATGCGTCTAGACCTTCTTTTTACGCGGTACATACTTACGGAACAAATTGGCTGTCTATGATGCGAACCGGTCAGCGTGAGCAATAGTTTGAGCCGAGATCAAAGGAGAGTGCGTGCCTTGATCAGTGGCATGATCCCAGATCAAGCAGCTCGTGACCGGCTTAGGTACACACAGGAGAGAATCTGTGCTTAAGCGCTCAGATAACTTTTGCATCTGTCCAATAGTGTGAGTTTCCCTGTCTAGCAGGTTGGGCTTGTGTGGAGAGAATCTTCATAAAAATGCATTGGCGTATGCGCTGTCTGTCTGTGAACGTAAGTTGTTTGCTAGTTAATTCAAGAATGTTATAAATATGTGTGTGTGTGTGTGTGTGTGTGTGTGCATATATATTAGTGTGCATGTGGAGATTATATTAGTTCATATCTCTCTCTCTCTCTCTTCATATATATATACATATATATATATATAAGGGAGCTTTTCGATAAAAGTGACTCACCTGATTTTTTTACTTAAAAAATTTTTCGCCTATTTTTTGGGGGGGGTCAAACTAATTTTTAATCTTACTAATATAAATAGCCCTTCCCGACCACCTAGTAAAAAAGTTTACTCACCCTAAGGTATTCTAGTGATAATTATAATTTTGGATATAAAATGCTATTTTTCTCGCCGAGAAAAATAGCAGCACTAGTTGCCTGACGATTGCACTAGCATGAAACAGACTGTCGCCTCTAAGTGCTGACTTCCATGTCCACTTTTATATTTACACACGCTGTATCTCTGATACTGAGCACTTTATCCCATAAATATAGCACACTTTAAGACTATATTTCTTCATATATATATATATATATATATATATATATATATATATATATATATATATATATATATATATATATATATATATATATATATATATATACCAAGTATCTGTATTCGGCAGTGGTTGATTCTACACAAAACCTTCTCCATGATAATCAAAGTATATGTGCAAGTTGTCTGGTTGTCGGTTGCTAGGAACAGAGTGGCCTGACCCTCATACATCGTAAAAGGGCCCTCGCTAGGCGCGGGTCAGCAGTTCGCGTCGATCCATGACGGGAGAGTCCACAATATATATATATATATATATATATATATATATATATATATATATATATATATATATATATATATATATATCAGTTAAAACGGCCGACAAGGAAAATTTAATTTATTTTTTATATAGTTTTTTCAGCATTCTAATATTTTTCTGTTTTTCAAGGTTTAAACAATATAAAATATTTAGTTCTGACAAAAAATAAAGATGAAATCGACAACGTAAAATCAACTTTAAAAACAAACAAACTCAAAACTAAAATTTACTCATCAACATCTGGTACATAGTGATTTTCCAAGCGTTGCCTAGATGTGGCACAAAGCCGAAAGTAGAGAGCACTCTGTGAGAATCGAACTCACTCCTCAATCGTAATTGATCTAGCGAGACAAGCTTGCTAACCATTACACCTCCTCGAGTTGCCCAGCTACATAACAAGATCTCATTCCTCGACGTTGAAATAGAGCTAAAATTCAACGAATTTACCCCTGAACCATATAAAAAAAACCGCCAGTACATTGTCTTCTAAATTCTGATAGCCAATGCCCGGAATGTATATAACATAGTCATAACAAACTTCTTAAGTAGAGCAAATCAAAATTCCTCTTCTCAAAAGATATTTCTTAGCGAACTAATGCACATAAAACAAACATTAGTCAACAATAATTTTCCAAACTATATAATCGATAAACAAATAAACTTATTCTTACAAAAAATACATGACAAAAAATTCATTATAATTACAAGTAGGAAAATTTTTCTGTAGGGAAAATGATTAAGTATCATATTTCTGCTGATAAACATATAAAGTTTATACTATATTATAGGAAAAGGGAATACCGCAAAGCTAAGTTCTAAGCTGTAACGTATAGAATTAGTAATAGACTGCGGTCCGAACTTATTTGGCTGTTTCTTCTCAGATGACCACGGAAACTATTCAAACTATTGTTAAATAAAGTAATACTGATTTTTGGATTAAATTTTATTACACTAGACGCTGGAATAATGGATAGCTGCTCGGATTAAGGAATCGGAATGCCGAGTTCGAATTCCAGTCGAAACCATTACATTCACTTACGTACTAATACACTTGGGAAAGGTATGAATCCTCTTCTTCTCCTCCCAGCTATGGATAAATAGTAGGACAGACTGGGTTCTATAGCCTTGGGTGGCAACCAGTCTAGGTGAAGTAAAAACTCTGAATTTAAAACCAGCCTGGATATCAAGGATTATATTTTAACTGTTAGAATTAAAAATGAAACAAACTATTTCTAATTCTAACAGTTGAAATATAAATCCTTGAAAATGGCTAAATGTATAGCCGAAAGCGCTCGGATAAAAAAGAACATTCGGACAGTTTTTATATAATTTATCATCCGAAAAGAAAAACATTATTAGATCGCATGAGGAATTGTATAAAAAACTAAATAAAAGCATCTTGTCAATTTTTTAATGAAATGTGCATGAAAGAAGGATTGCTGCCTAAATACACAAATATATATATATATATATATATAATTTAGAATTGGACATAGTCCGACAATTTATTTAAAGACATTTATATTATGTTTAACGTTCTTTTTATAGATACAAGTATTTAAGCAAATGCTCTGTTTTATAATAAACAGTATTAAATAACATTTACCGGCCTGAATGTCCGAGAAATTTTCATAGAAAATTTTCGTTTTCCGACAGGAATCGAACCTGTATCCGATACGGAACACTCATTTCGCGTGATGTGCCTTAACCGTTCGGCCACGGTTAGCAAGGTTAGCAAGGTCGATTTTACTATCTTAAATCTTCCATGAATCTCTTCTATTCATATCTGCTCTAGCGTATCAAATGTAAACAAATGACGTCATATATTTTTTAGAATCGGACATTGTCCGACAATTTATTTAAAGACGTTTATATTATGTTTAACGTTCTTTTTATAGATACAAGTATTTAAGCAAATGCTCTGTTTTATAATAAACAGTATTAAAATTTAATGTTATTTAATACTGTTTATTATAAAACAGAGCATTTGCTTAAATACTTGTATCTATAAAAAGAACGTTAAACATAATATAAATGTCTTTAAATATATATATATATATATATATATATATATATATATATATATATATATATATATATATATATATTGTCATTTTTGTTGTGACTTGAATGAAGGGTAAGTGGTCTACCTAATGATACATTTTCTTTATTAAAGACGTTCACTGGAAAAATGTATCCAATAAATATAATGCATAGTGTAATATATATATATATATATATATATATATATATATATATATATATATATATATATATTATAAGAGATTATAATAAAAACATTTTACATCGCTACACAAAAGCTTTCATGTTTCAATACTGTTATTGTACTTCCTCGGGCGAGGGTAAGTAACTGGTGATAAAAATGATTTTCTAGGTAAATTTTTAAAAAATCGTTACCTTATTTTCCGAAAGTTAAAGTGGGTGGGGGTGCATAAAGTCATAATTAAAAATATACTTGTGGGTATGTCTCGATTAACCAAATAAAACTCAGATCTACCCTAAATAGGAAAATAAGGTGAGTTATTTTTCATGTCACGATAAAAATGGCGCTTAGACATGTCAATCCTTGACGATTGTGGAGAATATGCCAACGACAGATGTATCGTGGATGTAGCGAAATATGACGTTCCATTTGTTGAAGTGTTGGTGGAGGTTAATTAGGTATAAAGTTATCAGAAACAATTTAAGAAAATTTTTTTTATATATATTTAGGAAGCTTTTTAAATTGGCATGTAGATAAAATTAAAATTTGGTACATCTATACCCATGCTAATAATACTGAATAGACGGCAAAACATAGCAATATTTAAGCTGAATAAACCAAATAAAGTAAATTACCCGTAGTGGGTGGACCATTAGATACTAATAAAATTATGGCAATAAAATTGTAAGAGGTAATTGTTTTTCTTATATTTTTTTTAAATTATATTTTAAGTTAAGTTTATCTTTTGCCTTAAAATATAATAATTTTTTTTTATATATATTATAATTTATTTTCCATATTCTTTGCTACACGTGTTTCGGGTCTTGTGAGCTTCATCAACGGACAATGGTTATTTTCGCATATTTTTTAAAGGAAATGTTTTCGGAGGGAATCCAAATTAATTTCTTTAAATAATATATGGAAATAACTATTCTTCACCAGATGAAGGTCACAAGACCTGGAACCCGTGTAGCAAAAATAAAGTATAATATATTTTTAAAATATCCACATTATAAACTAAAAACGTTGAGGTTTCTCTTTTCTCTTTAAAATATTTCTCTGGTTGGAACAACTATAATCTCTCCCTTATATATATATATATATATATATATATATATATATATATATATATATATATATATATATATATATATGTATATATAAAGAAATATGGTCTTAAAGTGTGGTATATTTATGGGATAAAGTGCTCAATATTAGAGATTTAGCGTGTGTAAATATAAAATGAACATAGAAGTCAACACTTAGAGGCGACAGTCTGTTTCATGTTAGATGCAATCGTCAGTCAACTAGTGCCGAGAAAAATAACAGCACTAGTTGCCTGACGATTGCATCTAGCATGAAACAGACTGTCGCCTCTAAGTGTTGACTTCTATGTTCACTTTTATATTTATATATATATATATATATATAATTATTTAAAAAAAAAGATTCCTTCGCTACATAAGAGTTCTCATGTTTCAAACACAAGAGCCAAAAACCTCAATATAATTATTGAAATTAAATTGAATTAAGGCATCAAGCCCTGTTTCATCCTCAAGCGAAAATTTAGGAATAACCAATCTTGAGATTTACGCATCTTTATAAGCATGTTCGTTCCAAAAAATAATTACTATGAAAACCGCTGGAGCGACCAATTTTATAAGGGGCATAAGAGTTAATTTGTATCCACATAACAGTCACCTTCAGAATGAGGTCAAAAGAAAGAAATAGAGCTGGGGTGTCCATTTCAAAGCGAATGATGGCATTCATGTACGCACATGTTTATAGACCATGCTTATAGGAGCTTATTGGATCTAAGGAAATTGAACATAGAAAACACTCCGCTAGATGTAGTTTCGCCCAACATCGCAAGTTGCTACAAATCTAAAACATTAACATGAGAACTAGAGTCGTGTCCTTAAATAGCTTAGTCAGATCAAGAATTTCGTACAGATACCATGAATGGTGCCAAAACCTGTTCAAAAATATTTAAAATGTTATCTGTATAGAGTAGCTTTCTAAGAACTTGAGTTAAAATGGCTTTGAGCGTGTGAAGACTGTGTATTTTAGTGAAGACCATTCTTTTTCGAACCATGTAAACTACTGCAATGAAATCACCACAATGTGTCAGATAAGAGAAACCACACCGCTTGAGGACTTTCGACAGCAGGAACAGCTAAAATGTATATGACATATAGCTCAAAAGAAAATAAGTGTTAAGGGGTCTCCCCTTTTCACACAAATGGACTCACTCAAGGTATACATATACTACTACCAGTGAATACCCGGACAGTCTGTAACAGAGCAGACGGCGACGTCTTCTCTGTTGGACGGTCGAACTCTCTGACTCTGTGCAGAGAGGAACCCGGACGAGGCTCAGCCGAAGAGTAGAGTCTCGTTCGGGGTGGTTGACCAACCCGATCCCGTTTATACGGGATCTACGGTATATGTTTGGCCGAGCCTACGAGCTCAGGAATACTCCACTTTAAACCCGGCCTTGTGCCACATCTATCCCTCGTGGGGGGAACAGACACACACACACACACAGACACACACACACACACACACACACACACACACACACACACACACACACACACACACACACACACACAGAGCTTAACTATTGGACAGTGTAATTCCCGTAGGTTCCGTCTACGAAACTATCAAGTCGTGATACTGAAGGTAACACCAATCAGCTAAGTTACACTTTACTTGTATTAATTCTATTAATGATCTATGACTGATATATATATATATATATATATATATATATATATATATATATATATATATCTCCAGATAAGATGAGAACTAATGAAGTATGATTCCACTGTACGTGACATTTAATTTAAAAGAGGGCTCAATACATAATTAAGCTAATATAATTCATTTTCGGATCTTTCACTCGCCAGTAGTTTAACATCGCCTGAAGAGACACGTTTATGATGTTGAAACATACTTGTAATTGTTTAGCGATTTTAACATGTTTTAATATCCTAAAATAAATAATACATACATACATATATATATATATATATATATATATATATATATATATGTATATATATATATATATATATATATATATATATATATATATATATATATATATATATATATATATATATATATAAATAACCTTTTTTCAATGTTTGTTTAAATTAATCAATTAAAAGCTTTAAATTTTCAATTGTTGATAAACTACAATTTTTTAATTAAATGTAAATGTTTCGCAAATATGAAAATAGCAGTATTTTATATTTTTTTAACACTTTTGTATCTGATCTTAAGATTTTGACCAGGGGTGTATATATATATATATATATATATATATATATATATATATATATATATATATATATATATATATATATATATATATATATATATATATATATTATTATTGTTATTATTATTGTTTTTATCAATAATAATAATAATAATAATAATTAATTAATTAATATCAAACACTTACAATCCCATAGGTAGTAATTCTTATTTCGTGAGAACTTTAAAAAACAGGTCTCAATCTTCCATACTTACAAACAAAAAATGAATTTGTTTACAAGTCTGAATAAAAGTTACATATTTTTTTCAACAGTCTTTTTTTAATTTTGTCTATCAGCCGTCGCACTCAAGATAACTTAATAGAGAAAATGTGCTCTCCGGCAGGATTCGAACCTGTGTCTCCCTTTTGCAAGAGAGCACACTGATCTGCGCACTCGTGAAATTGCTTTGTTTACGTATCGGATACAAAACTGAGCAGGTATGAACTTTAGAGAAAAACTGAAAGCGTGAATGAGCATTAAGACAAATGGAACCTTACTTATCTACTGAAGCTCTCCGTAGCCGAGCAGTCAAGGCACACCGGATCAGAATGTGGTTTATCTTGGAAAGAGAGTCGCAGTTTCAAATTCTCCCTGAGAGCAGATTTTCTTTTTTTCAAGTTTTCCCCAATGTGCACGGCTGTAAACGAAATAAATACCATAATTCATAATGTATAATACGCATTTAAAAAATAATAAGCACAATTAGGGATGCGTATTATGCACAGCTACAAAAAATCTTTAAAAAATTGCCGTTTCATAGGTCGATTTCAGTTGCGAAATGACTACTCACCACAAACATACGACAATTGGACACTAACATTCGGCGATTGCGACCCCATAAGGATGTCAAATACAATCATATATACCTAACAATACTTATAAATGTAAAATAAAATAAGAATTATCATAAAATTAAATTAGAATAATATTATTCTATGTTTAAAACCATTTTTAATAAGAGTAGCAAACGCTGGCCGTAATGAAATTGGAGAGGTACAATTTATAGGGTTTGATTACCAAACAAGGGGTGCGTATTATGCGTGCGTAGATACATTTCCCACACTTTCAGCACAATTTTAGGGTCGCGTATTATGGATAAAGGCTTATTATACATGGGGAATTGCGGTAATTAAAATTATTCGTTAGGAGTTTAATATTTGGAAAAAATAGGGACATTTCTCTCAAATTTTTAAGCCCAAAATTTAGAGATGCGTATTATACACGAGAAAAAAATATTAACTTTTCCCGGACAAATTTGGGACGGTTTTGATGAAAGTAATATCCCTAGGCCAAAGGACGCGTATTATACGTGGGGAAATACGGTGCTGTTTAAAATAAAAGGAACGTCTACTCAAACACGGGTATCCAGTAACAATAACGTTTGAAGTGAGAAAAACGAGATGTGAACAAAATGAATTGTTGATATTTTTCATCTGTGGTAAGACTGTTCAATAAGGTTTCAGTTTGCAATGATTGGCGTTCATATCATTTAAAGCTCTACTCTGTGTCAAGTGGTCGTGCCACATTCGCTTTGTGTCTTTTACACTCTCTCGAGGTATTCATCTACCCCAGTGTTTCTCAACGTGGTCCAGGTGGACCACTAGTGATCTACATAGCATTTCTAGTGGTCCACAAGGAATTCGTAGCCATTAAAAAATTGTAGGTATTTCACAAAAATGTACCTAAATTATTCATATTTTGACGAATTAAAAATATAATATTTTGTTTAATTATATACATGTCCATTATATTTGAAAATTTCAAAAGTACGTGCGTATTATGCAATGCTATATTTATTTTAGTTTTTATCATATATATTTATTATATATATATATATATGTATATATTTATTACACACACACACACACATATATATATATATATATATATATATATGCACATTTCATTAAAAACGACTGATAAAAGCACATTGTCAGTCGTTTTTAATGCAATGTGCATGAAAGAAGGATTTCTGCCTATACACACACACACACACACACACACACACACACACACACATATACATATACATATATATATATATATATATATATATATATATATATATATATATATATTGATAATATTAGTGGTCAATATATATATATATATATATATATAATCAAACCTAATGAGCCAGGCAAACCTAACAAGGTTTCACTTAGGCAGATCGTCAGGGTCAGCTAGTTTGCTCTACGTTTGTATCGAGCTCTTTAGTTAGTTGTTTACTCGTATCGGGGTTCTTTTCTTTGGGCCTTGAACCTGTATCTGTGCGATTATTTTCGACAGACTTTCATGTTCCTGGCTCTTTCTTTTTTTAAAACCTTCTTTTCCTTCGAGATTGATTTGGCTGTTGTTAAATCAAGAGTTCGAAGGTTTTTCGACACGAGAATAGTTACATTATATATATATATATATATATATATATATATATATATATATATATATATATATATATATATATATATATATATATATATATATATATTTACATAAATAAATTCCGAAGAGGATAGAATGCAGGTAGAACTCAATGTCCAGGACAGAGTAAGAATATAATATAATATAAAAGGCTCAAACACTAATATTCCATGGTTATAATTTATTACATTGGAAAAGTAATCACGATCCAATTCATCAGACCTACAATATATATGTTATATATACTATATATAATATAATTTTTTAATTCAACAGTAGAGCAACTATCAGACTAAGACTGAATGACACCATCAAAATTGATTATAGCTATTGTTTGAAACACCAAGATCAAGGTAGTCACTTTTGAAATGAAAATAGACTACTTTGTCTTTTCATTGAGTATTTTAGTGTGAAAATTAAACACGCAAAAAGAAAAAGTAGGTGTGGTCCATTTGAATTTTTTAAGCAAAAAATGGCCAATGGGCTGAAATAGGTTGAGAAGCACTGATCTACACAAACAAAGATTGTGTGTGTGTGTGTTTGTGTGTGTTTGTGTGTGTGTGTGAGAGAGAGAGATAGAGAGAGAGAGAGAGATGTTCTATTTATCAAAATTTGGTTCAAGACCCGATTCTTAAAAGTACCCGATAAGGAAGCGATTTCTTTCTCAATGGCATTCGGGAGACGCATGTCAAATATTGTTCCCCGACAATTCCTATAACCCCCTTTCTCTCTTTATGCTTACGTTCAAAACATTTCTCGCGTTTCGCGCGTTCCACCCCCCCTCTCTCCCTCCCTCCCTCTCTCTCTCTCTCTCATTCTTTCTTGCACGCAAGCACATTCTCACGCACAAATAAATGTACACGGGAATTGCGCCAGTCAATTGTGAACAACTAGACCCTTTGTTTGTGTGTCTAAAGTACACATACGTTGTTGTGTAGATCTTATCATCCCATCTTTTTTCTTAATGTTTCCATCTCTCAGTCTTTTTTCACAGCTTGTATATAAAGATCTATAAATATATATATATATATATATATATATATATATATATATATATATATATATATATACATATATATATATATATATATATATATATATATATATATGTATATATATATATATATATATATATATATTGAACTAGCTTACCACCATAGACAAAGTGAAGCCCAAACACACACACACACACACACACACACATATATATATATATATATATGCATATCTGTTTTTCAAACCCTGATTATGACAAGATATTGTTAGCCAGAAATAACCTAAAGTATACGATGCAGAAAATTTGGATTATATGAAATAAAAATCGAGAAAATCATAAACAAAGATATATATATATATATATATATATATATATATATATATATATATATATATATATATATATATATATATATATATATATATGCGCTTTATATTTGTGGATAAGTATGTGTACATTATAAATGTATATACACAAATATTAAACGCATATATATATATATTAAACGCATATATATATATACACAAATATTAAACGCATATATATATATATTAAACGCATATATATATATATATATATATATATATATATATATATATGTGTGTGTGTGTGTGTGTGTGTGTGTGTGTGTGTGTGTGTGTCTGTTTATATAGGTGCGTTTACCTGTACATATTTGTCAACGTCTAAACGCGACTGCTTTATATTTAGATGTGTTTGTGCGTTTGAATGTACGTATATATTTGAACATGGTCTTACGTTGGTATGCATTCGTGTGTGTAAACAGGGATGAATATACCTATATGTATCCCATCTTCAGCGTTTTGGACTAAACCTGTGTATGAACGCTAGCTGACATGTACGCCGTTGTGGTTCAGGAAACGACACAATCACAATCTATTTGAAAAGAAGGATTTACCTGAAGCTCTTAATAAACTGATACAATGTATTTAAAACAAAAAAGAAAAAAAATATAGATATCAATGATCGATGCAGGCGGCGAACGGGCATCCATTGAACGAACCAAAAGATCTATCATCGAAAAAGCATTCAGCATTTTCAAGATTAACGCCTCCGTTACGTTTCTAAGAGATCGTAAAGGCGTGCTTTCTTTCACAATACATTTTGCCATCACTTTTTATTAGTACAGTGGAACATCGATTTACGAATTTATTTCGTTCATGACCGCCGTTCGTAACCCGAAATCTTCGTAAACTGAAACTATTTTACCAAGAGGAATCAATGCAGAGAGAGAGAGAGTGAGAGAGAGAAAAAACGTCACAGTACAATAAAATTGGAAAAAAAAAGCACGGCACAGCACACGAATGGCGATCGACGCGGAAATTAATCCGTTCGTGTTGACTCGGTTCGTCAATATTGTTCGAGAACCGAAATTTTGTTCGATAACCGAGGCATTTCCATCACGAATTTTCTGTTCGAAAACCGATTTGTACGACATGTGTGACGTTCGGGAACCGAGGTTGCTTACGCTCCCCCCTCTCTCTCTCTTTCTCTCTCTCTGTCTTTTCTATAAATACTTTCATGGTATTGTTCCGATGAGCTCTAGGCTCTGATGCCCAGACTATTTGAATTTAAGCGCATTACTAGAAAAGAGTCGAGATCTCAACAGTTGGCAGTTGAACTGACTAGATGTAGCAGTAAGTTCGATGCTAACAGTTATTTTTCTCGCACTTATCGCTTGTGAAACTCCTTTCTGTCTCCATGCTTTTCAGCCAACTTTCATCTGTAAAAATTTAAATACAATGTCAATCGCTCTCTGCTGTCTTCCTGATGACTCTTTCCTCTTCTTGCCCATTATTAATGTTTTTACTACTAATTTTTCCACATCCTGTGTCCCCTTGTGTCTTAGTGGCTTTAGTGCCTTGCATGGGGTGATACCGATTAAAAAAACTCATTTTCTGTCCGTATGCAGGCGGTTTGCTGCCAGTAGAGGTTTTTGATTATTCTAATGTCTTTCCTAAATATGACAAGGTTGCCGAGCAGCTCTAACTGATCTTTGTGGCGTACTTTGTCGAGCGCATTTGCGAAGTCTATAAAACACAGGTTCACGTCCTTCTGCATTTGTATCGCTCTTTCCGTTAACTTTCCGAGTATTAATATCGCGTTCCTTGTTCAGGTGCCTTTGACAAACACTCACTGTTCTTGCTATATCTCTGGCCTGATTCTGCTGCGCGCTCTATTCATCAGAATTCGGATGATGAGTTTTGTTATGTGGCTCATTAGGTTGATTGGTCGTTGGATTTCACATTCGTTTTCGCCTGTTTTCTTAGGCAGTCCCATGAAAATAGATCTGCTTTGGTCTTTCGGTATATCCCCACTGTTGTAGATTTCATTTATTATTCGTGTAATCCTGTCTATAACCAAATTATTTGAGGCTGTCAGCATTTCTGTTATAATTCCGTCTGGCCCTGTCGCTTTGTTTCTGTTCAATTTGGCCAGTGCAGCTTCCACTTCCGTTTTTAGTATTTCCGGCCCGTCTATATTTCTGTGTATTTCCGGTTGTTCTCTTACGTTGTGGAACAGATCTCCAGTATATTCGTCCAGCGTTGTATAAGTTGAAGAAGTCCAGTGAGAAGACAAATCCTTGTCTTACACGCCTTTCTATGTTTGTGTATCTGCTGAACTCATTTTCTGTCCGTATGCAGGCGGTTTGCTGCCAGTAGAGGTTTTCGATTATTCTAATGTCTTTCCCGAATATGACAAGGTTGCCGAGCAGCTCTGACAGATCTTTGTGGCGTACTTTGCCGAGCGCATTTGCGAAGTCTATAAAACACAGGTAAACGTCATTTATGTATTGCTCTTTCTGATTACACTCTCAACATAAATATCACGTTCCTTGTTCCGATGTCTTTGACGAGCAATGAATTTAAAATTTATACTTATTTATACTAATCCTTACCCCCTCCTCCTCAATATTAAGTATTGTAATAAAAATAAAAATAAATTTTAAAACTATCCCTTCCCTCTCTAAACTCGACCATGTCTCTCATACACCCTCTATGTCAACTTATATAAGCTTAATACTACACGTCAAAAGTGTAAATTTTAAATTCATTTTTCGTTTCACCTTTGAAAGTGAAGTCTGAAGATCCAGAGAAAAATAAAAATCTCTGGTGAAATAAATTATAACAAATGGATCCTTAAAGTGGTTTGTTTTTCTTTAAATTAAAATAATTTAAATACATATATATATATATATATATATATATATATATATATATATATATATATATATATATATAAGGTTAATGGTCAGAGTTGAATCAGACCAGGAAAAAGTAGTATTAAAAAGTGCTCAATACACGTGAGATAAAAAAAAATATAAGTAAAAATCAAAATAACATGTCGAGCTTTTAACTTTAAAAATCAGGAGGTGAATTAAAATACGCAGCCATGGTTTCAACTTGGCGGCCTCTTCGGGCGATACTTTTAAAATGACCACTTTAACGCTTTATTTAAAAAAAAGAACCCACGAAGAACGCTACATAATTATCTTTAAAAAAACAAAACAAAACAAAACAGGCTCATGACGAACTGAAAGGCGGGACATTGTGTGTAATGGAAAAGAAGAGGAAAAGAAGGTTGAATAAAAAAGTGGAAGGTAAGGGGGAATTCAAGTGTATTGTAGATGTATAAAGAGGGAAAGCAAATATGTAACTTAATTGTTATTTAGAGTCGGGAGGCTAGCATGTCTAAACAATAAAGTGGAGTTTTGAATTAGATTTTTTTTAACCGGATTTATATTCATTTAATAATTTTTTTTTATGTGAGGCCAAGGGCTTAATATTTCTGCCTATTGGGGAATAGGCTTATTTCAACCGACGAAAAATTCGTCAGTCTTATTCAACCCCCGGTATAGACTGAATTCGTGTCAGAATTAAAAATTTAACTATGACAGCCACAATCAATAAATAAATGAATAACCGTCGAAAAACTAATACAGAATTTATCCATTTCAATGTTTCAGTCACACGATAGGCACAATGCGGATGGTCAGGGAAGGGTGGAAGGTATTAATTAAATCCGGATATTAAACTTATGATATTAATTTGGGGTTATATGAGGAATGAAATGTTAATTTGAAACTAAGAGAGAAACAAAAAGTTTTTTTTTTAAATAAAATAAAATAAAATTATATAGATAAAAAATGTTTTCAATTGTTGCAGTTGAAAGTATTGGAAACAATTTACGTCCGGTCCAGACAGCCCTCCCTCTGTAAACAGAGGGGAAGTGTCTGTTAGGACTTGACGTAATTTCAATTTAGATTGTATTCCGCCTTTAATATTACATATTATTTGGTTTTTATTTTTTTTATTGCAATATACAATCCCTCGATTCCAGATCTGTTGAGTGAGGGCGAAACCGGTCGGCTGTGTTTGTTTTTTTACTTATTTATTATAATTTTTTTACTTATTTATTATAATTTTTTTATCATGTAAACTAAAATCGGTCTTACCTTATTTATTTTTATAATATATATATATTTGGTTTAATAACAAAATTAAATTCAAGGGCTTTAGCTTCCATTTCTGAAACATGGTTATCACTGTGTAGCGAAAAAAACATATTTTAAATCAATTAATTTATAATATATATATATATATATATATATATATATATATGTAAAATTATTTATTCGAAAATTATAACATAAATACGTTATAAAATCACTATAAAATAGCCATTTTGTTTCAAGACTTCTGGTGTTTTATCAAGTGATGGTGTTGAAATCAACATCATCACTTGATAAGACACCAGAAGTCTTGAAACAAAATGGCTATTTTTGTAGTGATTTTATAACATATTTATGTTATAATTTTCAAATAAATTATATTTGCTCTACTCTGTATTGAGCACTCTTTTATGAATAGTATTTGTTGGTTATTGGAATTTATTCCGTATACACCAATCCTATACTTGGTGTATATATATATATATATATATATATATATAAAGTGGGACCTCGGTTCACGAATTTAATTCTTTCCTGAACCCCGTTCGTAACCCGAAATGTTCGTTAACCGAAACTATTTTTTCATTAGGAATCACTGTAAAGTGGATTAATCCGTTCCTGGTCCCAAGATGTTGCCTATTTAAACTTTTACAAAAGACTAAATACATGTAGCCAATACTAAATAGATAAAACATAGAAGAACATTTCAATTTTCCCGCACCTGTAAGTAGTAGAGTTTATGGCGTAAATTAAAGGGAAAGGAAAGAGACGTAATTGTTTGGCGAAGGGAAGGAAAGACGTGGTCGTCTCTTTATAAGAATAGTACAGATCTCGTGGATTTTGCCATATGAGTAGAGGAAGTGACTGTATCATCAACAATTGTTTTTCTCTCAACTTTCATTTTTCCTTTACCAGTTTCACTGCTAGTTCTCTTTGGAACTAATTACTAATGAGGAGAAAAAAATCACAGTACAATAAAACTGGAAAAGCAAAGCAAAGCACAACACACGATGTTCATTAACACGCCCACGTGTGTCAAATGTGGCACAAGGCCGGTTTAATGTGGGCTTTCCGAGCCCGTAGGCTCGGGCAAAAATTGCCCGTAGAACCCGTATAAACGGGATCGGGTTGGTCAACCTCCCCGAACGAGGCTCTGCCCTTCGGCGGAGCCTCGTCCGGGTTCCCCCCTGCCCAGAGGCAGAGAGTTCCCCTCTGCCTCAGAGGCAGAGAGTTCGACCGAATAGCTGAGACGTCCAAAAAGGACTGACTCACACTGCAAAGCACAACACACGAATGTATACAACATGGCGGTCGACTAAGAAATAATTCCGTTCGGGTTAACTCGGTTCGGTTCGGCTCGGTTCGGGTCAGTTCGGCAATGTTTTTCGAGAAGTGAAATTTCGTTCGATAACCGAGGCATTTTCATCTCGAATTTTCTGTTCGAAAACCGATTTGTTCGACATGCGAGACGTTCGAGAAACGAGGTTTCTCTCTCTCTCTCCCCCCTCTCTCCATATATATATATATATATATATATATATATATATATATATATATATGCGCGCGTGCGCGCGTGTGTGTATGTGTTTATATAAGACCCTATAACCCATAGTTAGAGTACTGGTACTAAGGAATGAGAAGGAAAAATCCTATCTAGTCTTATCTATGAATAGAATATCTATGAATACATATAACTAGATTCGTGGAGGCTCGTTTGAATAATGAATAGCGGTTCAGACTGAGGAATCGGAGAGCCGAGTTTGAATCGAGTTCATTACATTCACTTTCATGCCAATAACCTTAGGAAACATTTGGCCACCTAAATCCTCAGATAGCAAACACCTTGATTATTATGTGTGGGGCGCAGTTGAATGAAACCAACAAAACACCTTGTAAGACCAAAGATGAACTGAAGGTAAGTATTATGGCAGTATTCACCAATTTAAACAAGGAGAACGCCCAGAATAGTTGCAGGAGATTCCGATGTCGTTTTACTATTTAGTATTTCAAGATAGTTTTGTCTAATTTTGGTAAATATATCTGTTAAAATGAGATGCCAGTATTATTTTTATTTTTGGGTAATTTAGATGACAATTTATCTATCGCATCCCGCCTATATAATATATATATATATATATATATATATATATATATATATATATATATATATATATATATATAATATAATATAATATTTTTTGTTTTAAAAATATGATTCCTTCGCTACATAAGAGTTCTCATGTTTCAAAAGCGAGAGCCGAGACCCCT
The DNA here is from genome assembly GCA_964036315.1 of Acanthosepion esculentum. NCBI lineage: Eukaryota > Metazoa > Mollusca > Cephalopoda > Sepiida > Sepiidae > Acanthosepion > Acanthosepion esculentum. Next base: position 109,135,693 of record OZ038492.1, on the reverse strand, counting down.
AATATAATTTTTGAAATCATGTTGAGTTAAGGTGTCTGGTCAAGCGAGAATTTGGGAATAAGCTATCTTTTGGTTAGCGCGTGTGGTCTCTTGGAACATTAGTTGCTATAGAAACGGCTAGTGTCGGCCATGTTGGTTTGGTGGTCAAAGAGCTAAGAATTAATTTTTATCTACAGACCAGTCTCTTTAGAAAATTTATGTCAAGTTACATTGGGGGGTCTATTTCAAGACTGATAGTAGGACGCCTAGCTGCTTAAAAGGCAATTTTATGGCTTTGTTGCAGGTCGTTAAGTATCGAGAAGGTTGTGTTTCATTATTATCTGTTTAATCTGTTTATTTATTTGTTTATTCAAATGGATTTTTTTTCGACTTCAAGAAAGGTTTTTTCTCATTAATTATTGGGCTGAGCTTTTAAGGCTTTTAAACTATAGACTTCATTTGTTTATATCTATTTATTAATTATTTAATGCGAAAATTTGTTGATGTCGGCAGAAAACCGTTAACTCATGTCTGTGGTTTAATAACTTTTCACTATTTAGAAACTTAATCATGTGCGGATTTTCATGTAGGCATAAAAGCCATGGGTCGTCCCAGGTTTTACAAGTTCTTGTTCTATTTATTATTTTCCATTTTACTTTCGGTGTTTTGTTCGTTTCTTTTAAATGCCAGTAGTATTGGGATAGAGATGTCTGATTTCTATTTTGGATGTTGTTGAAGGAGCTTTTGTGTTGTCTCCATCTAATTTTTAATTTATTCTTTGTTGACCCAATGTATATCCTGTCAGTGTTAGGACTCTCCATGGATGAGATCTCATATATACCCAGCAATACGTTTTGTAAGAAAAATTTTTTTACCAGCAATAAAAATCTTCACTATTTACATTATTCGGACTATTGTCCTCATCTTTGTCGCCTTCTTCAATTGGTTGGATTGTTGACCTGAACCCTTTACTTCGCTCACTGTTTTAGTTCCACGTGCCATGTTTAATGGATGTCAATTAATTCCCCTCCCCAAGTTCTCCACACACACACACGCACACGCGCGCACACACACACACACAGACACACACACACACACACACACACACACACACACACACACACACACACACACACAAAGAATGATACATTATTATTTTTCAAAAATAAACAAACAAACGTACGACGGTCAAACGCATAACGTTGAGTGTAATAGAAATGAAGGGGGTATGGAGGAGGAAGAAGAAAAAGATGAAGAAGGGTAAAGAGAACAAGAGAAAGAAAGAAAGCAAATGTCTCGTAAAGAAAAGAGGTATAGTGAGGGTGGGAGGGTAAACAAACGTATTGTAAAAAAAAAAGAGGGGTTTTTGAAACATTTTTTTTTTATCCGGCCTCATATTCACTTAATAATTTTTTTTTTATACGAACGCAAGGATTTAAGATTTCAAATCTCTGGTTTAAAGGGTTTTTGGGATCTGCAAATATCATAATCGCTAATTTCTCATGTTGAGAAATGTAGTAAATGCAGGTATGATTGCTTTATGATTTTACCTTTTTTTTTAAAAAAAAATTCACCATAGGAACGAATCCCCGTTGTTTATTTCTTTTATGGCTAGCAAGTTTGCTGGGGTATCTAAGGTTTTGCTAGCTTAAAAGAAGATCTGTGTTTATACCATATACGCTTAAAAGAACCTTCAGTACAACCTATATACATTTTATTTTGGCCATTAATATCAGTTACTTCTGCTTTATAAATTATGGCTTCTGTTTTAAAAGCTCCATTTAATAGACATCTAAACTTATTTCTACAGTTGGGTGAATAACTAGTGTTATTTTGCTGCACGTTAGTTTGAGATTTCTGGTATTTATTTATTTATTTATTATTGTATCAAAATTAGTAGTGCACCTGTAGCTTAATTTAAATGTGTGATTGCTTTGTGGTTTTACCTTTTTAAAAATTTCCCACCTTAGGAACGAATCCCTGTTGTTTATTCCTTTTAGATTCCACATATGTATATGCATGTATGTATGTATGTTGCGGCATTCACCCTGGATCGGTTAAGCCGGTTCCTTCCAAGGAATTCACCGCGTCCGGAACGAAGGCCGACCAAGCACGGCGATCCGTCGCCAATGCTGAAACGAGCGACAGCCATTCCCGATTCCAACGGCGTCGAACTCCTGAAACGGATTAACAAGGGAGTTTGAACTTCACACGCGGTCCCCACACCTCGCGTCCTGTCCCAGTGGAGGGAGGAATATGCTCTTACTTGCCGCAGAATTTCCACAGACGCAGAGGCGGGAGTAACCAAGAGGCCGCCCGATGCCGGTGCTGACGCCGAATGGTTTTGAATTTAGAGTTGACCTTCTCCTAGACCAGTTGCCATCCAACGCTATAGAACCCAGTCTGTCCTGCTATTTACCCATAGTTGGAGGGAGAAGAAGAGGATTCACACCTTTCCCAAGGGTGTTAGCACATATGGCTCGCAAATATGGTGGAGATTTACAAACCTAAACGGAGATCTATGGTTATACCATCTACGCTTAAAAGAACCTTATATACAACCTATATAAGTTTTATTTTGGCCATTAATATCTGTTACTTCTGCTTTATAAATTATGGCTTCTGTTTTAAAAGCTCCATTTAATGGACATCTAAACTTATTTCTACAGTTGCATAAATTACGAGTGTTATTTTGCTACACGTTAGTTTTGATATTTCTGGTATTTTGTCTATTTATTATTTTACCTAAATTACTAGTGCAACTGTAGCTTAATTTAACTGTATTTTTATTGAATATCTTATGTAACTCTGAATTTTTTGGGAATTGTTTATTAAGCAACATGAAAAACAATTGGACATTTTACCTCTGAGGTGGGGGATTAAACCAAATAATATTTTTTCTTTTCCTCGAATTGTTTGTCGTATGGTGTTTAATTTGTTGAGGTACAAATTCTACTTTGGTTTTGTGACCCTTTACCTTTAAATTCCTCTCATATACTTTCTTTTTTTTTCTTCTTCAAGAATCGTTTTAAAGAAGAATTTCTTGATAACCTAGACTCTATTCCTTTGGGGGTTTGTATAATTATATTCAGAGGGTGGTTGGATCTAATGTTTACATATTTTAACTTTGCGTTAGATTTCATATTTATAATTTTTAAAGTTATATATATATATATATATATATTAAATAAAAACAGACCACTTCAAGGTTCCATGTAATAAATTATTTCAATTTCAACAAAATTCATTTTTCGTTTCAACCTTTGGAAGTAAAGTCTGATGATCCGCGGTCCTTTAAAAGGGCTGTGGTGAAATAATTTATTACATGGAACCTTGAAGTGGTCTGTTTTTTTTTAATTATTAGCTCTGATTTACATTGAGCTCTCTGGATTTTATCCTCCTTGGGTCTACCCATACGGATTACCTAGTTTTTCGTAAACTAAATATATATATATATATATATATATATATATATATATATATATATATATATATATATATATATATATATATATATCACAGTCTGTTTTTATCTATCTATCTAAGTATCTCAGTTTGTTTATATCTCTCTCTGTCTATATGTTTATTATCTAACTAGCTCAGTTCTTTCTATCTCAGTTCTTTCTTTCTATCTATCTATCTATCTATCTATCTCAGTCTATTTATCTCTATCTGTCTATATATTTATCTATCTCTCTCTCATTCTATCTCAGTATTTTTTCTATCTATCTATCTATCTATCTATCTATCTATCTATGTCTTTTTCTATCTATTTATCTTACTCTCTTTATGTCTATCTCAGTCTCTTTATATCTATCTCTGTCTTTTTCTGCCTATCTATCTATCTATCTATCTATCTATCTATCTATCTATCTATCTATCTATCTATCTATCCACATATATAAGGACATGTATACGTCTTTTTCTATTTGTCAATCTCCATAGATATCCTGCAATCTAACCGTCCTTCTATTTCAGTCTCTTCCTTTCTATCTCCCTCTCTTAAGGATGCGTTCAGTATCGGAAAGATTTACTTTTAATGTTAACAGTGTTATTTCTATCCAGCATCCCTGCGGTGAATAATTGAAGTTGCCAAGGCCAGAAAATTGCCTTCTATCTTTATCTTTGTTGATTTCAGCAAAGCCTTCCATGGTATTCACCGAGAAAAGATGCTGAAAATCCTTTGAGTATTCAGAATACAGGAAGAGCTAGTTTTAGCTATTCGAATGGCTAACGAACAGATCGGAACTCAGACAGATTTTTTTTCTTAATACAGGCTGAGTTACAACATAGGGACACTTAACTGTGCTTTATCTCTACTTATATTATTTGAACGTCGACGATTGTCTTTTTTTGTGGTATCACAACGTTTAGGTCGTTATGCTCTGCGGTCTTCATCAGGTTTTCATTTAGATAACCGACAACTTTGAACAGTACTCTTTATCTAAAATGTTCGGGTGTAGATTGTTTTCTTCCCACAGACTATGTCTGATGATTTGTCGTCTCAGTGCTACTCAAAGGCATGAACCATCAGATATCTGTACCCGGCCAGCGTCCAGGTCATGCTAAGGAATCATTTGTAAAGATTATGCTTATATCATTTTTGTTTTCGTATTAATAAACTGCTTATTTTTTTTATTATTTTTTATATGTTTTGATATTGAATTATATTTTTTAAATAATCAACTTTTATTTTAATCATTATATATATCGTTTCCGGTATAAATTAATATTACCACGAAATATTACAGGTACGTGACACATTGAGAAAAAAAAATGTCGGTCCGCCATATTAGATATTTTGAGAAGCACTGGTCAAGGTCTTATTTAGTAAAGCTCACCCCGTTTCTAGTGCCGAACTTCGGTCGAAGTCACAATTATTATATCAGTCAATTCCTGAACGAATACTTTAATGCGCAACGTGGGACTATTCAAAGTGGAGCACTTGCAGCCTTAATCTTAAATTTTGCCTGATGGTAAGTGCTGTTGTTGATGCTGATCTCTTACCCTTGACTGCATTTCCCTAGGTTTCCCTTTCTACTAGAACTGCTGCTGCTTTTAAAGACTCGCCCTCATTTCTTTATTGTCTCTTTTAACCATAGCCTTGCATCAAGCAACTGACAATGGAGAAGAGATTCTAAGATCACGTCGAGTATCAGCAGTCGTGACATCATTAATTTTTATAACGATTATAATATACTAGCGTGTCTCAACGGCTGTTGTGATGCGTCTAGTGTGGTAGTCTGTAGTGGTAGTGCTTGTCGCTTGTCGCTTCTCACTTTCAGTTACCGCGGCTGGCTAGCAGCAATGCGAAAAGGGGAGCCAAGTGCGTAAGTCTTCACCTCCCAGTATATAGCCTCTCCATAAGCAAGCCCTATGTAGTGCCTCCTCGTAGCGACACACGTCAACGGAGCACCTTGCGGACTCGGGCTAAACTACAGGGGACGGGGGAGGAGTTTGGCCCCCTTAACATGCGGCATGCAGGCCCACCGGTGTGTGGAAACGCCCTGGTGCCCATGAACGAAACCCCAGCTATGGGTTAAATAGCTCCACTGCCTTGTGAGAAGAAAAGGCTAAGGAGTAAACCCTACACAAATCCGGAGTGGAGCCCCTAAGGAGGATGGACGGCACTCTGTGCTACCTTCCGGCAACTCCTGCAGCCGCGCTGGTACCAAACTGTATTGGTTCATCCTTTCCTTTGGACTCTACTAGCAAGGCCGAGAGGGGGAACTAGACGTCCGGGCAGCCCTAGTTCTCCATATATCCCGCCCAGGCTCGTAGCGCACTGGAGAGGACACTCCAGCGATGTCGCAAGACATCGGCACAACACGGGAAGAGACTGCCGCTCCAGAGTGGGACTACACAGTCACCAGAGGCGATGTAACTCCATCGCTTATCACCTACAGCGCTACTCCATCGTCTCCCGAGACGGACGGATGCCGCTGAGGACGACGATAATATAATATCAACATCCTATGAATTTTAGTAAGCAAAGGGGCCGCTTAAACAAGGGGAGTTTTCAATTAAGATTCGTGTAGAAAAGAAAGGCTACTTAAAAAAGTTTAAATAAAATCTAATTTATTAAAAATTAGAAACTTACCAGGAATGACTTCCAGCAAGTATTGGAATGGAATAGAATAATATATAATTGATTGCTAATCAGAAGACTTATTGGTATCATTCCAACATTACAGGTATAAAAAAAAAATCTATGCAAACAAATAATGTCAATCCCATGTGCAATTTTATGGCAACTACTCTAATATAATTTTTTTTATAAACATTTAATAGTGTCTGTGAATTGTGCAACCACCATTAAGTCATGAAAATACAAATTTCTCATTTTTGTTCTAAAAAATCTAATAAAAAAAACTAATAAAACTAGTGAAGATTAAGGTTATAGAAAAGTATACATTTAGATAAAAAAAAAACTAAAACAAAAAAAAACATCCTATAGGAAGTTAAAACAACAAATCAAAATCTGTGTAGTCAACATTTCACAGCTAAATAATTGCTGTGAAAACACTTCAGTATTACATAATTCACCCTTGATTTGATTCTGTTAAATCACGGAACAGGAATTCATCGTGTCTTAGGAGAGACATTATTATGAAGCTACGACTTGTAAAATCAGCGGTCTCTCCTTACTTACTAAAAGGAAATTTTAAAGAACGTCTAAGTTATTAAAGATTAGAAACTTACTAAGAATGACTTCCAGCAAGTATTGGAATGGAATAAATAATATATAATTGATTGCCAATCACTAGACTTATTGGTATAATTCTAAAATTACATGTGCAAAACAAAATCTATGCAGTCAGATAATATCAATCTCATTTGCAATTGAATGGCAACTACTCTAATATGAATTTATTTTATAAAACTTTAATAGGGTCTGTGAGTTGTGCAACCACGACTAAGTCATAAAATACAAATTTCTCATTTTTAACACCTATCCTTTCTGTTCATAAAAACTTGTCACATTCTGTCAGCATTTAATAAAAGAAAAGTTCAATGCAAACAAATTGCAACGAGCTGACATAAGGAAAAACTAAAAATAAAATTAGAAAAAAGATGTGCCGATTTTAGGAATATTAAACCATAGAAAATCTCTAGAAAAATTGAAATCTTTCCAATGCTAAAGTGAAAATAAGTTTCATAACATTTCTCTGCAATCTCTCTGCCACCTCAGATCCTGTCACTCAGCAATGACAAAAATTTAAGCTTTTGCATTCGATTTGCTGCTTAATTTCTGAGATGAGGTCTTATTTATAGACGAAAGTCCTCATCTTTGTTGTCATTCAACGTTCAACCAAAATGTTGATATTGAGCTGAGAGCCATCGATGTCTTAAAGCTGAACGCAATTGATGCTTTCAGCGACCTTGGAATTTCGAAGAGCGGTTCTCATCTGGCTGAACAGGCCTCCACTCAATGGTTTACGACATCCACGTAATCAGTTGTACTCTAAATTATTTCATCTAGGACGGAAGCGACAACAGACAGCATTTTCCAGTATGTGTTATTGTCCAATAACTTAGCAACAAACAAGGAAGAAATGTTTCTATCTTTTCTTTTCGTTGTACACATATTTTCAATCCGTTTTTTTAAATATTTTGCAACATCCTTTCTCGTAATCTGATTGCAGATTTAAGAAGGGGCTTGCATCCAATTTTGTTACACCATTGGCATAGTTCTTCGCCACAAAACTCTGGGGCGTTGTCAGATATTAGCGTTTTAGGAATTCTCTTTCTTGAAAATATGATCCTTATCGCTTTGGTTCACGGTTGAACCTCTTTTGTTTGAAGACCTGTATTATTTATGGCCAACCTGAATATGAATCTACCAATATTAGTAATAATCACTCCATTAACATGTGTATAATCCATGGGTACTCTGTCCCAAGGTTGGGAATCTTTAGGCCATATATATCTTTTCGTTTGTCTAAATTTTCTTCTCTCATTGCACATTTTACACTTTTTATGTATTCTTCTACATTTGTAGAATAGCCTGGTCACCACCTCTAGCTTTAATCTCCTTTGCGTAGATGTTATTCCGCAATGAACATCCTCATATAAACTCTTATAACTTTATTCTTTGGAATTACATTTCATTACATATCACACCTTTTTCTACAATTAATTTGTATTTAAATACTTTAAAATACCTTTCTGCCCATGAGCAATTATTCTACTTATCATTTTTTATCCTGAACAGTATAGTATTCAATATGCGATCTCGCTTCGTATCCTCAGCTTATTTGTCTATCATATTCAACCCAGTGTAAGAAAGTATCTTCGAATTTTTTTTCCTCCTTTTCACTTTCAGAAGTAAGAAACCTCAATCTCGTCAAAGCGTCTACATGCAGAATGGCATTGCCTTTCACATACTCAGTATCGAAGTAGAAAGTCATTAACATTAAGAACATTAAGGCCCATCTTAGAATTCCAGACGACATTACGTTAGAAAGTTCCTTCCTAGGATTAAATGTGAATTGTAAATGTCTAATGTCGGATCTTAGTAGGAATTTCTTTCTAATCAAAAACTGACGACTTTTATTTGTCGTCCATATTATGGCTAACGCTTCTTCCTCAATATTGGAGTAGTTCAATTCCGCTTTTGACAATTTTCTCCAAAGATACATAACAGGATGACCATCCTGAGCTAATATTCCCGAAATTGAATGCTCACTTGCATCAGTTGTTACTACTATTTCCTTTCTAGGGTCGAATATTTTTACTACCATCTTCTTTGCCAGAACAGCTTTTAAAATTTCAATTGCCACTAGTTGTTCTTTTGTGCAAATAAATTCCACATTATTTTCTCTTAAAGCAGCAAAAGGTTTCGTCAATTCAGCGTATAACTCTATATATCGTCTATAGAAATTTACAAGTACTAAGAAAGGTTCCAATTCTTTTTTGTTCTTAAGTATTTCAGCTTTTAATATTTTGCCAATTAACGAGTGGACTCGTGATATGCCTTCATTAGATATGGAGCATTCCAAAAATTATATTTTTTAATGTTGTACATTGATGTTTTTCCTTAATTGTCAATCCAGCATTTTTTAACTTATTCAAAACCAAATTATTTTTTCATTTTAACTCTTCGTCCTTAATAGTAACAACACACATGTCATCCTGGTCAGTCAGTTATGTGTCATGCGGGATATACGCTTAGGTGATCATGTATTCTTCGATACATGACTGACGAGGCGGATTTTTCCCGCAGGTAGAATGCCATTTCTTTCTACGGTATACCAGTTGCCATCCAAGGCTATAGTACCCGGTCTGTCCTGCTATTTACCCATAGCTGGGAGGAGAAGAAGAGGATTCATACCTTTCGCAAGGGTATTAGGACGTAAGTGATTGTAATGGATTTGAGTGGAATTCGAACTCGGCTCTCCGATTCCTCAATCCAAGCCACTATCCATTACTCCTGATAACATATTGTGTTTTTTTTATATAGCTACCAATAAAGTGCTCTTTGAAAAATAGCACTTGCGTTTTAATTCCATATGTCATCCGTTTCCATTTGAATAATTCTATTGATGCCAATAGGTATTTGATGGCATGTCGACTTTAGGAGGTCAATTTTGAAGAATGTTTTTCATACAAGCAAGGGAGTTCAAAGCCCATTCTATGTTGGGGATAGAATATGAGTCTGTATATAATTTGTGGGTAACACCTATTTTGTAGTCACCACAAATGCGTAGATCCCCATCCTTCTCTCTTAAAATTACTAACGGGGAGGCCCATTTACTTTATCCTGGTGGAACTCGTTCAAGTAGATCTTTTTCCAGTAATTCTTTTTGTTTTTTTCCGCAACTACTGGCAGTAGATGAACTGGCAATTTTCGAGCTTCAGAATATGAGAGGGAGAGATTTTCCTATAGTCATATTTTTCCTTCATAATTTATAACATTCCAGTTTCTTCTGTCTTGACTTTGTTTACCAATTCTGTCGAATTTATGCTCAGTACATCATTTCCTATTTGACTGATTATTTTCACAGCTTGCCACCATAATTGGTAATACGCCAAACTTATTTTTCTACTTCCAGGTATACTTCAAAATAGCCTAACGTTTTTGTTTTGTTTTTATCACGGATCCGTCGAACCGATTCAATTGGAAAAAGGTTTTTCTTTAATTTTGGTTTTCTTTATGTCTTTTAGAAATTTCTGGGTATCAACGTCACGTCATTTCCCGTACCTAGTTTCATATCCACTAATAAATTATTGATTCGAATTCTAAAAAATCCTTTTGTTTCTTCAATGAAAAGACGTCCATACTTATTTCCTCTTCATTTTGTTGGACCATCTTTACTTTTTTCTTTTTGGATTTTCACATCCGTTTAAAATGATTAATTTTTAAAATACTTTTCACATTTTTTTTAGATACCGGACATTTTTGTTTCTCTCTATAATGTTGATATCCACAAAAAGTACACCTTATTTTATGAATTTCCTTTATGGCGTATTTGTCCATTTCCTCGACCAGATCCGTAATATTTGTTCTATTGAATTTTCCAATCATTTCTTCTTGCTGAACAAATTCAACACACTGTTCTAAAGTGACAACTTTCCCAATTGTAAATGCATTAGAGTCATTTGCCGATACTCCTCATTTGGAAGGCCTATATCGATTTCATTCTGATCAAATTGACAGGTTTTCCGATCCCAGATTCTCAAATTCACAGTATTTAGCGGCCTCTGTCTATATTTCTGAGATGAGGTATTATGTACACTATTTACATTATTCGGACTATTGTCCTCGTTTTTGTCACCATATTTATAACAACGTTTCGGCCTTTCAGTATATGTCTATATTTCTGAGAGGAGGTATTATGTACACTAGTTACATTATTCGGACTACTGTCCTCATCTTTGTCGAAGAAGGCCGGAGCGTAAAACGGCCGAAACGTTGTAATAAATATGGCGACAAAGATGAGGACAATAATCCGAATAATGTAAATAATTTAGCGGCCTGTTTTAAACGAATAACATATTCGATAACTGGTTCATTCACTTTTTGAGAAGTAAACTTAGCTCTCTCTGCATTCGCTAGTTTTTTCTTGAGTGCTATGTTTTTACAGATAGTTGACTTATATTTTCAAAGGTCATTTCCTTCAAATGTCTTGGCTGTGATAATTTTATAATGACCCCACAAGCAGCAGTTGCCAAGAAGAGATCAGTTATTTGGTTTTCTCCTCCAGCTGATTTAAATTCCTTCGGCTGTTACGTTCTAGCTTTAGCAGCTAGAATCCTAAGCCACGCTTATGCGGTCTCATAATTAATTGATCATTCGTTTCTTTAGATATCGGCAACGTCATTGTATTGAAGTGTTACTGGTTCACGGGATTATTATGCACTCAACTGCCATGTGGGTAATAGTCGTAGCTATTTAGAGTCTCTGTGACATCATATGTAAATGAGTCACTTCAACTTTTTTTTAGCTGTTTTTAAGCATTTCAACCTAAGAAAGGCAATAAAGCCACTAAGATTTAAGCGATTACTGAGTGTTACAGGATATGAGAAAAAACAAAATTAAAGAATGAAAACAACAAAAGAACGGGAATATAGACAGAAGATAACGATTGGCATTGTATTTAAATTTTGGAATATCAAACTTGAATAAGATGCAAGAAGTCGGAATAGAGTTTTGCAAGTGAAAAGTGCTACAGAAGAAACTGTTAGCATAGGACTTACGGTTCCAACTAACCACAGGAATTGTAAAATAGTCTAGACTGAAAATTTTTTTGACGATATAGTTTTGCTTACCGATCAACGTTTTTTTGGATCTCGGGAGTTCGAACTTTAAACCTCTTGATCGGTGATCTTTTGATATAAGCTTGAGATCCTGCCGCATGAAAATAATTTTAAAAAATCGCATACTTATCTTGTTTTTATTTAGCATAAAGGATTCTGTATTAAAGCCCGAACGATAGAAACTTTATGGGACTTAAAGAAAAAAATTAATGTAAAAAAAAAAGAAATAATGGTGTGAGCGAAAAGGATTTTTAAATATTCATTGAATGATCAAAAAGTGAAAGAAGTGGATAACGTTTGTTAATATTTACGATTTTTCATTTCCCGCAATTTTATTTTTAAGTCTTTAAATATTTTGAGCTATGAAGCAGATAATTATTTCCTCTGTAGAAATAAGATCCGCTTGATTAGGTAATATTAACCTTCATTTCTTCCCTTATTAAAAAATTCCTTATATATATATATATATATATATATATATATATATATATATATATATATATATATATATATATATATATATATATATATATTCTTCAATAATCATTTTCTTCTCTCTTTTGCCGTGTTAAAACGGCCCCTCGTTATCTTATCAGCGGAAATGTTTTGTTTTTTTTCCTTTTTGAACATTACGCATCCAAAGGTTTAAGAGACAAAGGGTAAGACATAGTTGTCTGATCTTTTAAGTGTAAAAATGCGTCCTCTGGGCGAACGAAAAGTTGCATTTCCGACGTACAAACGGATCAAAGAACATCCGGTAACATTATAAAACCTTAAGGGAGAATTTTTGACGCATCGGACAAAGAAGGCGGGAATACATTTGCTGCTGAGGTGGTGATAACCTTCATTTGAATTATTATTGTTTTGTTTTAGAAATTTGGAAGGGATTTGTGTTTAATTCTTGCCGCCATTTCAGTTAAAAATCTGTACACAACAACTTAGAAAGCAAGCGAGAAAGAAAACTTTTTTATCATCGTTCTATTACTATATGTTTTTAAAAATGCAGGACAGAAATGATCATATGTCTCCACAGCTTCCCTTAATATGTATGAATAACAGTGACATATTGGGAAAAATTGTGGAATGGTTCCTCGTTTTCATTTCCATGGTTTCTAGTTAAGAATAAACTTTTTAGACTGACTGTCAGCCAGGGTAAAAGAATACAGTCTACTCAGGGACGTAACACGTAAATGGAAGAAAAATGAATTTTCCGCTTTCCAAAGTGAATATAACACTCAAGGTCGGAATTTGAAATTGCTGAGTTGATTCCATTTTCCTCGACCATAACCGTTACGGTATCCGCACTCATTTAATCGATTTTACCAGGTTTTAAATGAAGTAATACTCTTTTATTAGTAGTATTAATCCAAGTTAGTGTATGCCTCCAGATTAAGCATTTTACATGTTATTATTATTATTATTATTATTTCATTTCCGTTGATTTCTGGTGTGTTCTCATTTCTTTCCGGGTCCCTACCAGAGACCTAAGGTAAGAAATGGCATCATGACATTTTCCACTGAGCAATTCTGAAAATAAAAAGGTCATATATTTTACAGAGATAAAACCCTTCGTTTGGTGTGGACTGTACTCGTGAGAACAATTTTTGCATTTCGGCTTAAAACAATTTTTCAGTATGTACATTTGGTAATTTCTTGTTAACAAGCATTGGTCCTGCTTAACAAGAAAAAAAACCTTCGGTTTCAGCTTTTAACCCTGCACTACGTAACCAATAATGGACACGGGGTTTGTCTACATCTTGCTTGTCACGGGAAGAGTATTGACCATGAAGGGGGTTATCTTGCCATCGTTTATTATTATTATTATTATTAATAATAATAATATTATTATTATTAATAATAATAATATTATTATTATTATTATTATTATTATTATTATTATTATTATTATTATTATTATTTCTTTTGATTTCTTGTGTGTATTCATTTCTTTCCGGGTGCCACCCAGGGACCTAAGGGAAGAAATGGCATCATGACACTTTCCACTGAGCAATTAAAAAAAAAATTATATAAATAAAGTCCTTCGTAAGGTGTGGTCTGTACAAGCGAGGACATGTTTTTGTATTTCTTAAAGGCATGAGCTACCAGGGATTCCTTCAATGAGTCTATTGGAATCTTTTCCAACCAATCTGAGGGCTTCAACTACAACAGGGATTGTCGATGTTCTCATGCGCCACATTTTTGAGATTTCAGTTTCATGATCTTTATATTTTGGTAGCTTTTTGAAGATCTGCAAGAACAGCCATATGAATAAGGTGGCAATTATTTTTTGTTTGTGGTATCTAATAATAATATCTCGGCGATTTGACTGTTCTGTCTCTTCTGTATTATGTAGTTCCATAAAATTGTTACAGGTCTTATCTTCGTAACCGAGTCTGAGTGGTGTTCATATCAATTTCTTTCAGTTTCCTTCCCGTGGAAGTTGCAGATCTTTCAGTGCAGATATTGCCCCATGTTTTTATTATTATTATTATTATTATTATTATTATTATTATTATTATTATTATTATTATTATTTCATTTGATATCTGGCGTTTACACATTTCTTTCCGGGTCCTGCCCAGGGACCTAAGTTTAGAAATGGCATCATGACACTTTCCACTGAAAAAAATAAAATAAAATAAAATAATATAAAATAAAATAAAAAATAATTACATAGATAAAGCCCTTCGTAAAGTGTGGGCTGTACTTGTCAGAACAATTTTTTGTATCTCTTTGAGGCATGGACTTCCAGGGATCCCTTCAATCAGCCTACTGGAATATTTTCCAACCAGTCCAAGGGCTCCAACTACAACAGGGATTGTTGATGTTCCCATGTGCCACATTTTTGAGATATCTATTTCAAGGTCTTTGTATTTTGACAGTTTTTCGAATATCTTTAAAGATACATTGCAGTCTGCAGGCACTGCCATATCAATAAGGAGGCACTTATTTTGTTTGTGGTCTTTACTAACAATGTCCGGGCGGTTGGCTTTGATTGTTCTGTCAGTGTGTATTGTGTAGTCCCATAGAATTGTAACAGGCCCTATCTCCGTAACCGGGTCAGGGTGGTGTTCGTACCAGTTTCTTTCAGTTTCCTTCCCATAGTTGCAAATTTTCCAGTGCAGATATTGGCCCACTCTGTCATGCCGGGTTTTATATTTAGTGGGTGCCAATATCGTGCAACCTGATATAAGATGATCAATGGTTTCTGGATATTTATCACAGAATCTGCATCTTCGGCTAACACAGTATTATTTTAGTATATGTGCTTGATAATTCCTAGTTAACAAGCATTGGTCTTGTGCAGCAATGATAAAACCTTCAGTTTCACCTTTCAACCCTGCACTACGTAGCCACTGATGGGTGCGGTTTTTGTCTACGTCAGCTTGTTTGGTACGGGCAGAGTATTGTCAATGGAGCGGTTTGTTTTGCCATTGTTTCTTTATCTGGTCGGTCGCATTTGTCTTTGCATTCTTTTTTAAATATTTTGCAGCTTCAGCCGGTGTACAGTGATGTATTTACATTTCTGTGCCCATTTGAAACTCCTTTTTGAATTTGTCGGCTTCCTTTACTACAGAGTAAAGACACTTACTACTTTCATGTTCCTTGACACATACCATCATCCAGTCTTCTGTATTTTCCACGTATCTTTGGAGGCCAATTGTTGTACTTTTGTAGGATAGTTCTAGTTGAACTAGTTCTCTGCCTCCTTCGGATCTGGGCACATACAGGCGATCAGTATCAGCTTTGGGATAATGCATGCGGTAGCAAGTGAGGAGCTTTCTCGTTTTGGCGTCCATTCGCTTAATTTCAGCTATGGTCCGGTTAAGGACATTAAAGCTGTATGGCACCACAGGAACAGCCAAGGTGTTTATGGTTGATATTCGTTTTTTTGAGTTTAGCTCGGTATTTAGTACCAGGCGTACACGCCTGTAGTACTCCTTCCTTACCTTCTCTTTCATTTGGGGGTGTTGTATGCCATCTCCCTCACTAATTCCTAGGTACTTATAAGCTTCATCATGCTCCAATTCTCTAATCTTCGTGGCAAAATCTAAATCTATTAAGGGTGCTTCTAAAATTCTACCTTGTTACTTTAGCACATTTATCTAATCCGAAACTCATACCTATGTCGTCACTAAAGAATTTTGAAATATTAAGGAGGCCCTTCAACTCATTGTCGTCTTTGGCAAAGAGTTTCAGATCAGCCATGTAGAGTAGGTGATTGAATATGTTGTTATTTATTTTGTAACCATAGCTAAAAAACAAAATATTATTATTATTATTATTATTATTATTATTATTATTATTATTACGATATCACTGCATCTTTTTATCATGGTTAATTTTGATTAAAAATCTTCAGTATTATTATATTTTTTTTTTGCTTCTTGTAATATTTTAGGTTGAGAAAATATTCGAAAGTCAAAGAGTAGAACATCCAAAATAAATTAATGCATTTTCCGAGGAAAACTTTTCTTGAATTTACAAGCATTGTTTTTTACAGTCGAAGATACTTAGATTATTGCGACAAGCACACACGTTCACACTCGCACACACATACATGCACACACACACATACATACATACACACACAAACAAATATATATATATATATATATATATATATATGTATTATAAAGATGTTACATATGGTTAACCATTTTTGTTCCTCAGATGTCGAGATGCGTTCGCATCGAAACAAAAATGCAACTTTGTCGCAAGTAACTGTTTATCCGTATGTAATATCTTTATTATAAATAACAATTGTTCTACTGTTGGTATTGATCCCTCTTTTAAATTATTGCTATAATTGTTTCAATTTATATTTTTTTCGTTCT
>OZ038492.1:109104116-109114116 GCA_964036315.1 Acanthosepion esculentum | reverse complement strand
TATATATAGATAGATAGATAGATAGATAGATAGATAGGGACGTACTGTGATAGATAGATAGATAGATAGATAGATAGATAGATAGATAGATACACAGATAGATAGATAGATAGATAGATAGATAGATAGATAAAAACAAAATGAGATAGATAGATAGAAAGAGAGATAGATAGATAGATAGATAGATAGATAGATAGGGTCGTACTGAGATAGATAGATAGGGACGTACTGTCATAGATAGATAGATAGATAGATAGATAGATAGATATAAACAAAATGAGATAGATATATAGAAACAGACTGTGATAGATAGATAGATAGATAGATAGATAGATAGATAGATAGATTGTTGATAAACGAGAGAGAACCCCTGGAATTGTCGAATTAGATAATAGGAATATATTTAATATTTCGTAGTATATATATATATATATATATATATATATATATATATATATATATATATATATATATATATATATATATATATATATATATAAGGAATATATACCGTTTCGTCCTTTGCAAATAATCATTATACGCAGAAAAAAATCTCGTTACATCTTCAGAATTTAAAAATGTCCGTTCAGGAATTTACTTCATTCATATTGTCTTTCTACGGATATACATTTTTAATTATATCTGAACTTTTACACACAGACACTCACACGCATGCTCATACAAACACACTGACACACACATAAGTACACACACACACACACACACACACACACATATATATATATATATCTATAATTTGTGTATTTAGACAACACATTCTCTTTTAAGCATGTCTTATTAAATAAATTACAGGTATTATGTCTCCTAATTTTTAACAAAATCCGTTCATACTCACGAATAACCTTCTGTGTCTTGATGTTAAAGGATGAGAGAAATGTGCTATAGCTGTTTAAATTTATTTTATTTTCATTTCCCAAGTACTTTCGGTCTCCTTCCAAGATCATCTTCAGGGGTGCAAGTTGTACAAAACTATTTGTTTTTCATTAGTATAAGTATTTATACAAAGTTGTGCGTTGTTATCCATCACCGTAATTTTTTCATTATGCTTTTAAATGCAAAACGGTTGTGTCGTGCGTACATTAGAACGTGAAAAATTATCCATTATGTGTGTGTATTTCATACAATCGAAATTACCATTATGTAAATGATCAATTTCACATTGTCAAATTAAATTTATAGGATTTTTCAAGCGGTCAATGAATGATAATTTTTTGAAATAAAAAACCCAGACAGGGTGGGGTGAAGAAAATAAACGAAGAAAAACATAGGAAAAAAGAAGATGAAGAATAGAAAGAAAGGGAAGGGGGTAAAAGAAACCAGAAGTGGGCTAAGTCTAGATATGAGTGGTGGTTAGAGATGAAAAGGGAAGAGAGAAAGAGAAGGAAAGGAGAGAAAGAAATGACCTATTTAATATACACAGTAGATAGATCAAATGAACCTTCAGAAATAAATGAAAAAATATATACTTATATATATATATTGGGCAATAAGATTTTCTTGTCGGTCGTTTTTCACTAAGTTTTCATGAAACTTCTGGATATAAAGAGATGGAAAGAACGAGAGTTTCAAACTTTAATAAGATCGATTGACAGAAAGCCAGTAAATATTAAGATAAATCTATAGGGAAAACCGAAGTGGATTTGAAAATAATGATGTCGTTAGATTAGCGTACAGGAGCTTTAATAAATATATTAATAATATTTCATTATTCGGGCAATTGTCCTCATCTTCGTCGCCATATTTATTACAAAGTTCCGGCCTTCTTCAGGTGGTTGGATTGTCAAACTGAACCCTTTATTTAGCTGAGATAGACTGTTCTAGTTCCACGTTTAATTTTTCCTTCTTTTTCACTGCCTTAACCGGGTATTGAACTCACACTATTTGGGTCCTGCTACTAGATCAACGCCTTTATCTACTGCGCCATGTATCCTTGAGGACATCTGTGTATAAATTTCTGGATATTATAAACCTAATGTCTTCAGCAACCGTTTTTACCAGTGCTCATATTGCAATTTTTGCTGTTATCATTTCGATTTTTACCAGATCTCATATTGCAACTGTGTCCGAATAATGTAAATAATGTACATAATACCTCATCTCAGAAATATAGACAGATATCCATAAACGTTATTTTTAGGGGATACTCATATTTGAATAGAAACTCTGTTTATTTATTAAACAATATATTTATATTCGAGAAATCCTAATAAAAGAATAATATCGAGGCCGGTAGAGGAAACGCCTACTGTTTAAGAAATAAAAGGAGCGTCTACTCAAATTATATCTATCAATCTCTCTCTATATAGTCGTCCACAGACAGACTGTTTCGCTTTATCACAGCTCCTCAGTGTGGCTAGACGTCCGATTGCTTCTAGCCGGGCGTCGAAACCCGTGTGATAGGACATCTGTCCGATATCGTACCCCTAGGCCATTGTCGCACGGCAGAAAAGAAGGGAATTTTAACCATTTACTCTATTCGAAATAAACCAGCGGCTCGGAGAACTCAGTTTATACTTGAAGAGTAATGCTTAATAGCAGTAGGAGCCGCTGTTTTTTAAAAAACCCTTTCCCTCGAGAGCTCAACCCGATTTCCGGGAGAATATATAGTCATCCAACGACAGAATGTTTCGCTGTATCACAGCTCCTCAGAGTGGCTAGACGTCCGATTGCTTCAAGCCAAGAGTCGAAATATAACTTAAACGTTATTTGTAGTATTTGAGTAGACGTTCCGTTTATTTATTTTTTTCGTCTGCCGGCCTGCATATTCGAGAATAAATTTACTGTTTATTAAATAAACGGAACGTCTAGTCAAATAGGAGTATCCACTAAAAATAACGTTTAAGAAATAAAAATCTGATGGATTAATAAATAAAAAATGCAGCTCTTCTTTAGAAATTGATTCCTTCCATAAATAGAAAAGTATAAGCAGGTCGATGGCAGTAGATAGTAACATCGATGGAGAGAGAGTTTACAGAAGATAATTTAGTTGATAGGAAATCACAGATGGAGAAATAGTTTTGACTCAAGATAGATAACACACACAAAGAGAAGCATATCGGCTAATTCGAAAAATAACCCCAAAACAGAATGATTAATATAATGTAATGACATTTCAGGCCGGCAGCATTCTTCTTCTTTATGTGCTGGGCCCCTTCTGGACGTAGGCTAGGAAGGCCCTCCACAACATCCTGTCCCTAGAAGCTCTTAATAAACTTTATCTCTCTCAGAAGCTCTGTACCGCCATCCATTTACTGAATCTCGCTAAGTTTTAAGTTGATTTCCTCTGTCTCTCTTGCCCTCTATCTGACCCGTGAGTACCAGATTTTCCAAGCCGTCCTCCCTTATTATTTACCACAGAAACCTCAACTGTCTCTTCTTGGCGTCAATTATTAGTTTCCTTTTTGTTTCCATTTTCTCTAAAACTTCGTCGTTACTCACTTTGTCGTTCTGTCAACGGTATCCTCAGCATCCTTCTGTAGATACGCATTTCTGTTGCTTCAAGTCTCCTCTTCATCTTTGACGAGATCATCCAGCACTGGCTGCCATACAGGAAGACTGACATCTCATAGCAGTTCGGCACTATTTCCCTTGTTTTCATCGAAATTTTCCCATTTCTCAGTACTCTGCTTAGCTTCTGGAAGGCATCTTTCGCTATCCCCTTACGCCTTCGCATCTCATTGTCGCTCTTTTCTGTCCTTTGTTAAAACAATTCCAAGGTATTTAAATTTTTGCACTTATTTGATTTTGGTTCCTCCGATTTGAGATTCGCAGTTTAGTCTCATCCTTTTGCTAACAACCATGCAATCTATCTTCTTGCAGTTGATATTGAGTCCTTTCTTCTCGCTCTTTTTCGCTACCTCCTGTAGGAATTATTGTAGCTTCAGGCAGTTTTGCTTATAAGCAGGATTCTGGCGATTAATGATTTAAACTGAATATACTCAGCTGTTGTGAAACCTAATAACACTATAATACGTCTGGTGAAACATAAACACTATAATACGTCTGTTGTGAAACATAAACACTATAATACGTCTGGTGAATATCTTTCATGTGCCGTGTCCTTTCCAGATCTTGACTCACTACAATTTTCTTTGTAGATATTAAAAGGAGTCTATCGAGAATCACGATGACCCAAACTAGCAGAGCTGGATGCCTTGCACATGTTAGTTTAGTTGCAATGGTGTGAGCTGAGCTACATCAACCTATTCTTCCTTTTTCTACAATCCCAGGGCGTGGCGTCTGTGTTGAGAAAGCTGTCCGCAGATTGTCTTTCTTTCAAGTGGTGTCTCCTTTCAGAACGTAGGCAATCATAGCACTCTACTTCCCCTAACCCTTGTAGTCTTGTCCCTCTGTTACATCCCCCAGACCACGTTCTGCCATCCACTTGCTCAAGCCTGCCAGGTATGCCCCTTGTCTCTCTTTCCTCTATTTGACCTGTGAGTATCAGATTTTCCAAGCCTTCTTTTTTCATTTCGTGTCCCAGAAATTTTTTCTGCCCCTTCCTGATGTTAAGTAAAAGCCTCCCCCTTGCTTGCATCCTCTCCAAAACCTTCATCATTGCTCACACTTTCGGCCCATGATATCCTTCTGTAGAACCATATCTCCATCGCCTCGAGTCGTTTTTTCATCTTTGTGGAGACCGTCCAACATTCGCTGTCGCAAAGGAGGACAGATGTCACGTAGTAGCTCAGTACTCTTTTCTTTGTTAGCAAAGAAACCATCCTGGCTCGTAATACTCTGCCTAGCTTTAGAAATGCATCCTTGACTATCCGAATACGTTTTCGGATCTCAGCGTCGCACTTACCGTCCTCCGTCAAAACACTTCCCAGATATTTAAACTTCTGCACCTGCTTGATTTTAGTGACCCCGACCTGCAAATCGCATGTCGGGCTCATCCTATTACTGATGCCCATGCATTCTGTTTTCTTATACGAGATAGTACTGAGTTATTAAATGCCTAAGTCCTGATTTTTCCAGCTCCTAGATCGTTTGCCACACTAGGCTATAGAACACAGTCTATTTACCATTAGATAGTGGGGAGGGAAGAGATGGATTTATACCTTTTCCATGAGTATTAGCTTAATGTAATGGACTCGACTGGAATTTGACCTTTTCTATTTTCCATCGCTTCCAGTTAATAATATACTTTGTCTCGTTAAATCGCGACTCTCATGCGAATGTCATGCATAGCACTAAACTCGTTTAGTAAAGTCTAAACTGTTATCTTTCAAAGAACATTATCAAAATACTGAAACCGCATCACCTGAGGATTTTCAACAAGTACAACAACAACAAAACACTTAAAACGGGTAGCACATGAATCATGACATTATTAGAATGTTCCATAGGACTGCAAACCAAAGGTTAGGAAAGAAAACTCTTCCAATGATTCCATAGCTGGAGAACTTGTGTAGCAAACCATTGTGCCACACCTTGTCGAAGGCCTTCAAGATATCTAATGCCACGCTCTTGCGTCGTGCGTGTCCTCAAGGGCCTCACTAATTCAGTGTGTAATGACAGGACATCAGCATTGGATCGGGCTGATTGAAACCTATACTGCTCGTCTCACAAGAGCTTGTTCCTATCTCGGTGCCGACGACCTTCTTGTTGATTAAGGCTTCAAAAAACTTACTGATATTACTGGGAAGGGCAGGATCGGTTGCCCGCTTTCCTGAAGACCGAGATACGCTTGCCACCTTCCATAGACTTGGGAAAGATTTTTCCTGCAGCAGTTAAATAACTTTGCTGTGATCGTGGATAATTCTAGGTTGATATTCTTAAGGACGACCACTGAAATTTTGTCTGGGCCAGTTGCTTTTTTGGTGTCGTGGCTTTTGAGGTCTCGAGACTTCACTTACTGAAATGAGTATATGACTGAGATTGTGTTCAGTGAAACATGAGAAGTTGGGAATGGAATGGCCTTTGTCATTTAACGTTGAGTTTGAGGCAAAGAGGCCTTATATGACGAGGAGGATATGGTTTCTAGGCTATTTATAATTGTGGGTATAACCGATTTGCCTCTGTTCATAATTTGGTTCATGATCTTCCAGATTTCGCGAGATCTAATTTGTTTCTTTTCAACATTGGCCTGGACAGATCGCGCGTAGCTGCACTCTGCGTTTTCCAGAACTCTCTTTCAGCGATTGCGGATGGGTCTGAAATTAGTAAGGGCAAGACTACACTATTCCTAGCGATAGATATTGAAATAGGGGTTCCGGTGAGCTATGGCTGCAGCGCATTCAGGGGTAAACCAGGGTTAACTATTTAGCTTTTGCTGGAAGTTTTTGGGCGGTATAAACCACTTTCAGAAATTATCCATTCGTAGTCTAGGACAGCAATTCCGGGGGCAGTTTGTTTGAAGAAGTTTGGGAGAAGAGCTTCCGTTATATGGAACCTAAAGATATCCAGTCTGCCTTCGCGTAGCGAAAAACCGTTCTATGGTTTGGAGTCAATCTGGACACTGAATAGGGAATGGTCTGACGTGCCAATATTAAAACTTTTGCTGAGCATTTGTCAGGGCAAGATGTTAAAAAAACGAGGAGGTTCGCTTGCTGTCCCGTCGCATCCTTGACTCAGGTGGGTTCGTTAATGGCCTGGGTTAGTTCAAAGGCAATGAAGAAGTCTCGACAATATCTGCCTCCGTCATCGCTTTTGTTAGAGTGGACTAACCACTCTTTGTGTTTAACATTAAAGTCACTGCATATGTGAAAGAAAATTCGATGAGGATATTGTCAGTTCTTTCTGATATTCAATCGAGGATTGCCAACCCTTCATCCTGAGGACGATACAGAGTAAAGACGAAGGTGGTACTATTGTTAAATGACACGCAGAAGTACATATACGGGAGATCAGGATCCCCGTTTTTGTGGGAAACCTGAACTTGATGTAGGCACCGAGACCATGTCGGTGACGATTTAGGTGGTGTGTATTTTGTTATAATAGGTAGGTAGTCCAGGTTTGTGAGGCATAGGTACCCGTTTTAGACAGAAACAAGGTTAGACTAAAGAAGATGGCGCTCCACAACAGGAAAATTGGAACGTAGACCCTTATACTGGTGTAGGTGATGGTATACCTAAGATATGCTTTTTTTAGTGGACTTAAGAAAACTATTTTTCTAAATAAAATTATTTTAACAGAAACATTGTATAAACTTCAATCGACACCAACAGACTGCTTGGTTAATAAATGCTGAATATTTCCTTATAAGGAAACTGTTAGTGTTGACCTTACCATATGATCGCTTTCTATCTTTACAAAAATTATATTTTAAGTCATTTCAACTCAGTTTTTAAATATATTTATTTATTTTCAGTTGTTATTCCAAATTAGGCCAGCTCTAATTTGTGATACAGTTAATTAGCTCTGCCAGATACTAATGGAAGGGAAATCGTAGGATGTTACATTCAATACATCTTCGTCTGAGTAAATTAGATTTAGTTTTTATTAAAACGACATTTTCCAAATCGAAATTGTGCTCACGAAAGAACCGGTGGCATACCAGTGTCTCTTCTTCAATTTCATTTTATGAATTTTAATTTCGCATGAAAACGCTACATCGTCAGAATAGGTGAAAATAGAATTTTTCAAAATTGGCTTATATTCTTTTATAGATAGATAATATAAATACACTTGCACACAAACACACACACATACAAACCCCATATATATATATATATATATATATATATGTGTGTGTGTGTGTGTGTGTGTGTGTGTGTGTGTGTGTGTGTGTGTGTGTGTAGAAAAATAGGAAAGAACACGTTAGGTGAATAATCCGAAGTTCTTTAGTATTTTATTTTTTATTTTTAAAAACCAGTGCTCCATACAGAAGTAGAGCTTAAATTATAATTATATTTTTTAAAAGAATCCTAACACTGATAGGATATCCATTGGGTCAACGAAGAATGAATTTAAAATTAGATGGAGACAACACAAAAGCTCTTTCAACAATATTAGAAATAGTAATCAGACATCCCTATCCAAATATTTTTGGGATTTAAAAGAAATGAAAAAAACACCAAAAGTAAAATGGAAAATAATAAATAGAACAAGGACTTGTAAAACCTGGGATGACCTACGCTCTTTATGCCTACATGAGAAACTACACATTATTAAGTTTCTAAAAAACGAAAATTTATTAAACCATAGACATGGGTTAAAGGTTTTTTGCCGACATCAACAAATTTTCGCATTAAATAATTAGCATAGAAAAAAAATTAATTTTCATAGTTTAATAAAAGGTTTAAAAGCTTAACCCAATCATTAAATACAAAAACCCTTTATGAAGTTGGCCAAAAAACAAATTGTAGTTCACGACATACCGTGGTGCCAAAAGCTATCTTTCGCTGTAACTGACCAGACGATGTGGGTACATAAATGCCATCATCCACTTTGAAATAGATACCCCACCCTACCTCAGCTTGAACTTTTCGAAGGTCACTGATATGTGGATAAGAATTAACTGTTAGACCACCGAACCAAAATGGCCGCCCCAGCCGTTTCCATAGTAATTCATTTTGGGAACAAACATGCTTATAAAGATGCGTAAATTTCAAGATTGCTTATTCCTAAATTTTCGCTTGAGAATGAAACAGGGCTTGATACCTTAATTCAATTTAATTTTAATAATTATATTGAGGTTTTTGGCTCTCGTTTTTGAAACATGAGAACTCTTATGTAGCGAAGGAATCATACCTTTTAAGAAATAATTATATATATATATATATATATATATATATATATATATATATATATATATATCTCAAGGTAAACGTTGAAGTCAATACCCAGTAGCGACAGTCTGTCTTATGTTTAAACGCAACCGTGTTGACCTCAATGCTCACTATTTTTATTTACATGCTCTCTATCCCTGATAATGAGAACTAAAAACTTAAGATAGATAGATAGATAGATAGATACATAGATAGATAGATAGATAGATATGAACAATTGAAGATAGATAGATAGATAGATAGATAGATAGATAGATAGATAGATATGAACAATTGGAGATAGATAGATATATAGTTAGATAGATAGATAGATAGATAGATAGATAGATATGAACAATTGAAGATAGATAGATAGATAGATAGATAGATAGATAGATAGATAGATATGAACAATTGAAGATAGATAGACAGACTGCGATAGATAGATAGATAGATAGATAGATAGATAGATAGATAGATAGATAGATAGATAGATAGATAGATAGATGTGAACAATTGGAGATAGATAGATAGATAGATAGATATGAACAATTGGAGATAGATAGATAGATAGATATGAACAACTGGAGATATATGGATAGATAGATAGATAGAGAGATAGATAGATGGATAGATAGATAGAGAAAGAGAGAGATGGACAGACTGCGATAGATAGATAGATAGATAGATAGATAGATAGATAGATAGATAGATAGATAGATATGAGATTATTGTACCAAAGATATACGGCACACTTGATGATACATCGGTTTGGCAAAAATCCAAAGACAGAAAACGACAGAGTAGAAACGACAAACAAAAAAATGGACGAACGAATGTCAACGAAGCTACAATTGGAATCAGGAGGTAAAAGCGATTATTATTATTATTTTTTTTTTTTTTTGGTAGGGTCGCGAATTAAAATAACAAACTACAAGGTAAAGACGTTTTCCGCTTTGAATACATTTCGGTTAGGGGTCCATTGGGTGCCAGTTTTTGAACAAATTGTACCGACTGACAGGTCAGGAGCAAAAGAAGAAAAATTATTCGTTCTAACGTGAAGAAATCATTCTTTGACGTGTTTCAACTTTGATGGATCTCCAAATCTGTTCTTTACATCAAGAGTAATTACAGGCAGGGCAGTTCATCGGCCGAACGTTTGCAAAAACCTTCAGGGGGATCCGGAAATGGCCTCTGACCCTCGACTTCGTATTGAGGACTGATTTGTTCTCTTCAATTGCCTACTAGTACCGTCCCACTTCTAATTT
>OZ038492.1:109081616-109101616 GCA_964036315.1 Acanthosepion esculentum | reverse complement strand
TAAAATCCAGTTTTAGAATATTCTGAAGCGATGTTCAGGCGATGCTTAGTTCAGCAGAGTTCGGTTTAAGACCTTTTCCGGGAAGATCGCCCACTGATAATTAGAACGAAAGAAACGGGCAGAGATAGATAAATAGATAGATATCCATGAATAGACTGAGATATAGATATTAACAGACTTATTTTGTTAAGAAATATATATAAGGAAAATATTATACAAATATAATTATAGAGTAAATAAAGAAATTAATATAGATTAGGTTTGTTTATTACACTTCCTTTCAAGAAGGGGGTGTTATAAACATTTATTAAAAGAAGAAAGTTACTAACGTTTTCTTTAAATAAAAAAAAAACTGTATAATGAAGCCAGACGTCTAATAAATTGGCCAGAATAAAATTTTATACGTAAAACTTTGTACGGAATGGCCACTGAAAGACTGAATGATATAAAACAAAAATAACTTTTACAAACACATGAGTGTCTTGGCGTAGTAAAGTTTGGACCATTTGAATTTTTCATGGAAACCTTTTTAAATCCAGGTTCAGAATCTTCTGAAGCGATGTTCAGGCAATGCTTAGTTGATTAGAGCGACGCCGGATAGATGCTGATGGATCCTCAAGGACACTCTGCCGTACAGCTCCACCGATGCGTCGGTGTGCACAGTGCTCTTAGGACCTCTTCCCGGAAGATCGCCGACTGATTCCGTTATTTCAAACCTGGTTCCAAATAATGTTTTCGCTAGAAGATACTCAGACATTAAAATGAGTTTGAATCATTGATCTTTCATTGGAATAGAAAAACTCAATGAGTTTCACAGGTTGCTGGACATCTTGCGTAGCCATTTTAATCTCTAATGAATGTTCTATAACCTACCAAAAAGGAAATAAAAAAAAGATGAAAAACAAACAAGTTATGACTTTTTCAAACTCTTATAATGAATGGAATGCGGGAGGAATAAGGGTGATTCATCATCGTGTACGTGGCGTTGTGGGTCTCAGCTTTAAAGGTCAAGTCTGGCGGAATATAACTCTCGCTAGACCACTAGCCATGGAAATAGCAATAGAGAAGAGCTAGGATTCAGAAGATTCGTTTGTGGGAATGGGATTGTAGAATGAGAAATAAGGCTGCGTGGATGCTTTTTCAAGACAGGCATGTAGGCACTGCGCAGCTTAAGCCCAGATATGACAGCAATGATCCATTTTTGGTCATATCTGGCTCTTGTAACGTATGACGGGATGAGTCAGATACTTACTGTTATGGTCCAGGTAAGAACAACGCGAACACAAGAGTAGAAATAACGAAGATATATTACACGGAATAATAATACAAGATGTGGAAGGTGTTAGTATGACTGTCAGTCTGGTTTGGAGTGAACTACTATCGGCTCGACTCAATTCATCTCTCGCTCTTGAGAGGCGTAGTATACATAGTGTTAGGAAGAGTTCATTCTGTAGTTATAGGTAAGGACCCATAACACTTACTAAAACGGTACAAGGAACTGACCACTTTTCCAGCATCTTTAGATTGGATAATTAAGTTGCACATGTGGTCAGTGGTGGACTTGAACCCCAATAGGCGTTCAAGGCAAAGAACTTCCGTGAAGAAACACCCCTCCATTATTGGATGGGAAAGAGACAAAACTTAAACAATAAAATCGATAATGGCATCACATCGATCTGTTCCTCATTTATTGGTCTATGATTGAATATTGAGTATTTTCCATCATCAAATCAATGGTTAAATTACGTTTTGGTTTGCGCTTATATGAAAGCAGAGAGACGTTTAAAAATCGGATATTTCCACGAGATGGAATGTAGATTTAAAATGTTTTTAATAGGAAAGATCGATGCAAAATTCAACAAATGATGTGTGTGTAACTTTTTTGTCTTAGTCACTTCTCCTGTTTGTCTTTTTTATCTTTTTCTCCTACCATGTTCTTTTGTTTGCTCCTCCTCAATTTCTCCCCCTATTTTCGTTTCTTTGTTCTCCTCTTTTTCTACTACACGCATCTTTGTATTTCTCCTCCTCAATTTCTCCCCCTATTTTCGTTTCTTTGTTCTCCTCTTTTTCTACTACACGCATCTTTGTATTTCTCCTCCTCAATTTCTCCCCCTATTTTCGTTTCTTTGTTCTCCTCTTTTTCTACTACACGCATCTTTGTATTTCTCCTCCTCAATTTCTCCCCCTATTTTCGTTTCTTTGTTCTCCTCTTTTTCTACTACACGCATCTTTGTATTTCTCCTCCTCAATTTCTCCCCCTATTTTCGTTTCTTTGTTCTCCTCTTTTTCTACTACACGCATCTTTGTATTTCTCCTCCTCAATTTCTCCCCCTATTTTCGTTTCTTTGTTCTCCTCTTTTTCTACTACACGCATCTTTGTATTTCTCCTCCTCAATTTCTCCCCCTATTTTCGTTTCTTTGTTCTCCTCTTTTTCTACTACACGCATCTTTGTATTTCTCCTCCTCAATTTCTCCCCCTATTTTCGTTTCTTTGTTCTCCTCTTTTTCTACTACACGCATCTTTGTATTTCTCCTCCTCAATTTCTCCCCCTATTTTCGTTTCTTTGTTCTCCTCTTTTTCTACTACACGCATCTTTGTATTTCTCCTCCTCAATTTCTCCCCCTATTTTCGTTTCTTTGTTCTCCTCTTTTTCTACTACACGCATCTTTGTATTTCTCCTCCTCAATTTCTCCCCCTATTTTCGTTTCTTTGTTCTCCTCTTTTTCTACTACACGCATCTTTGTATTTCTCCTCCTCAATTTCTCCCCCTATTTTCGTTTCTTTGTTCTCCTCTTTTTCTACTACACGCATCTTTGTATTTCTCCTCCTCAATTTCTCCCCCTATTTTCGTTTCTTTGTTCTCCTCTTTTTCTACTACACGCATCTTTGTATTTCTCCTCCTCAATTTCTCCCCCTATTTTCGTTTCTTTGTTCTCCTCTTTTTCTACTACACGCATCTTTGTATTTCTCCTCCTCAATTTCTCCCCCTATTTTCGTTTCTTTGTTCTCCTCTTTTTCTACTACACGCATCTTTGTATTTCTCCTCCTCAATTTCTCCCCCTATTTTCGTTTCTTTGTTCTCCTCTTTTTCTACTACACGCATCTTTGTATTTCTCCTCCTCAATTTCTCCCCCTATTTTCGTTTCTTTGTTCTCCTCTTTTTCTACTACACGCATCTTTGTATTTCTCCTCCTCAATTTCTCCCCCTATTTTCGTTTCTTTGTTCTCCTCTTTTTCTACTACACGCATCTTTGTATTTCTCCTCCTCAATTTCTCCCCCTATTTTCGTTTCTTTGTTCTCCTCTTTTTCTACTACACGCATCTTTGTATTTCTCCTCCTCAATTTCTCCCCCTATTTTCGTTTCTTTGTTCTCCTCTTTTTCTACTACACGCATCTTTGTATTTCTCCTCCTCAATTTCTCCCCCTATTTTCGTTTCTTTGTTCTCCTCTTTTTCTACTACACGCATCTTTGTATTTCTCCTCCTCAATTTCTCCCCCTATTTTCGTTTCTTTGTTCTCCTCTTTTTCTACTACACGCATCTTTGTATTTCTCCTCCTCAATTTCTCCCCCTATTTTCGTTTCTTTGTTCTCCTCTTTTTCTACTACACGCATCTTTGTATTTCTCCTCCTCAATTTCTCCCCCTATTTTCGTTTCTTTGTTCTCCTCTTTTTCTACTACACGCATCTTTGTATTTCTCCTCCTCAATTTCTCCCCCTATTTTCGTTTCTTTGTTCTCCTCTTTTTCTACTACACGCATCTTTGTATTTCTCCTCCTCAATTTCTCCCCCTATTTTCGTTTCTTTGTTCTCCTCTTTTTCTACTACACGCATCTTTGTATTTCTCCTCCTCAATTTCTCCCCCTATTTTCGTTTCTTTGTTCTCCTCTTTTTCTACTACACGCATCTTTGTATTTCTCCTCCTCAATTTCTCCCCCTATTTTCGTTTCTTTGTTCTCCTCTTTTTCTACTACACGCATCTTTGTATTTCTCCTCCTCAATTTCTCCCCCTATTTTCGTTTCTTTGTTCTCCTCTTTTTCTACTACACGCATCTTTGTATTTCTCCTCCTCAATTTCTCCCCCTATTTTCGTTTCTTTGTTCTCCTCTTTTTCTACTACACGCATCTTTGTATTTCTCCTCCTCAATTTCTCCCCCTATTTTCGTTTCTTTGTTCTCCTCTTTTTCTACTACACGCATCTTTGTATTTCTCCTCCTCAATTTCTCCCCCTATTTTCGTTTCTTTGTTCTCCTCTTTTTCTACTACACGCATCTTTGTATTTCTCCTCCTCAATTTCTCCCCCTATTTTCGTTTCTTTGTTCTCCTCTTTTTCTACTACACGCATCTTTGTATTTCTCCTCCTCAATTTCTCCCCCTATTTTCGTTTCTTTGTTCTCCTCTTTTTCTACTACACGCATCTTTGTATTTCTCCTCCTCAATTTCTCCCCCTATTTTCGTTTCTTTGTTCTCCTCTTTTTCTACTACACGCATCTTTGTATTTCTCCTCCTCAATTTCTCCCCCTATTTTCGTTTCTTTGTTCTCCTCTTTTTCTACTACACGCATCTTTGTATTTCTCCTCCTCAATTTCTCCCCCTATTTTCGTTTCTTTGTTCTCCTCTTTTTCTACTACACGCATCTTTGTATTTCTCCTCCTCAATTTCTCCCCCTATTTTCGTTTCTTTGTTCTCCTCTTTTTCTACTACACGCATCTTTGTATTTCTCCTCCTCAATTTCTCCCCCTATTTTCGTTTCTTTGTTCTCCTCTTTTTCTACTACACGCATCTTTGTATTTCTCCTCCTCAATTTCTCCCCCTATTTTCGTTTCTTTGTTCTCCTCTTTTTCTACTACACGCATCTTTGTATTTCTCCTCCTCAATTTCTCCCCCTATTTTCGTTTCTTTGTTCTCCTCTTTTTCTACTACACGCATCTTTGTATTTCTCCTCCTCAATT
Organism: Acanthosepion esculentum; assembly: GCA_964036315.1. NCBI lineage: Eukaryota > Metazoa > Mollusca > Cephalopoda > Sepiida > Sepiidae > Acanthosepion > Acanthosepion esculentum. The sequence goes on along the minus strand of OZ038492.1, from coordinate 109,096,664 downwards.
TCTCCCCCTATTTTCGTTTCTTTGTTCTCCTCTTTTTCTACTACACGCATCTTTGTATTTCTCCTCCTCAATTTCTCCCCCATTTTCGTTTCTTTGTTCTCCTCTTTTTCTACTACACGCATCTTTGTATTTCTCCTCCTCAATTTCTCCCCCTATTTTCGTTTCTTTGTTCTCCTCTTTTTCTACTACACGCATCTTTGTATTTCTCCTCCTCAATTTCTCCCCCTATTTTCGTTTCTTTGTTCTCCTCTTTTTCTACTACACGCATCTTTGTATTTCTCCTCCTCAATTTCTCCCCCTATTTTCGTTTCTTTGTTCTCCTCTTTTTCTACTACACGCATCTTTGTATTTCTCCTCCTCAATTTCTCCCCCTATTTTCGTTTCTTTGTTCTCCTCTTTTTCTACTACACGCATCTTTGTATTTCTCCTCCTCAATTTCTCCCCCTATTTTCGTTTCTTTGTTCTCCTCTTTTTCTACTACACGCATCTTTGTATTTCTCCTCCTCAATTTCTCCCCCTATTTTCGTTTCTTTGTTCTCCTCTTTTTCTACTACACGCATCTTTGTATTTCTCCTCCTCAATTTCTCCCCCTATTTTCGTTTCTTTGTTCTCCTCTTTTTCTACTACACGCATCTTTGTATTTCTCCTCCTCAATTTCTCCCCCTATTTTCGTTTCTTTGTTCTCCTCTTTTTCTACTACACGCATCTTTGTATTTCTCCTCCTCAATTTCTCCCCCTATTTTCGTTTCTTTGTTCTCCTCTTTTTCTACTACACGCATCTTTGTATTTCTCCTCCTCAATTTCTCCCCCTATTTTCGTTTCTTTGTTCTCCTCTTTTTCTACTACACGCATCTTTGTATTTCTCCTCCTCAATTTCTCCCCCTATTTTCGTTTCTTTGTTCTCCTCTTTTTCTACTACACGCATCTTTGTATTTCTCCTCCTCAATTTCTCCCCCTATTTTCGTTTCTTTGTTCTCCTCTTTTTCTACTACACGCATCTTTGTATTTCTCCTCCTCAATTTCTCCCCCTATTTTCGTTTCTTTGTTCTCCTCTTTTTCTACTACACGCATCTTTGTATTTCTCCTCCTCAATTTCTCCCCCTATTTTCGTTTCTTTGTTCTCCTCTTTTTCTACTACACGCATCTTTGTATTTCTCCTCCTCAATTTCTCCCCCTATTTTCGTTTCTTTGTTCTCCTCTTTTTCTACTACACGCATCTTTGTATTTCTCCTCCTCAATTTCTCCCCCTATTTTCGTTTCTTTGTTCTCCTCTTTTTCTACTACACGCATCTTTGTATTTCTCCTCCTCAATTTCTCCCCCTATTTTCGTTTCTTTGTTCTCCTCTTTTCTACTACACGCATCTTTGTATTTCTCCTCCTCAATTTATCCCCCTATTTTCGTTTCTTTGTTCTCCTCTTTTTCTACTACACGCATCTTTGTATTTCTCCTCCTCAATTTATCCCCCTATTTTCGTTTCTTTGTTCTCCTCTTTTTCTACTACACGCATCTTTGTATTTCTCCTCCTCAATTTATCCCCCTATTTTCGTTTCTTTGTTCTCCTCTTTTTCTACTACACGCATCTTTGTATTTCTCCTCCTCAATTTATCCCCCTATTTTCGTTTCTTTGTTCTCCTCTTTTTCTACTACACGCATCTTTGTATTTCTCCTCCTCAATTTCTCCCCCTATTTTCGTTTCTTTGTTCTCCTCTTTTTCTACTACACGCATCTTTGTATTTCTCCTCCTCAATTTCTCCCCCTATTTTCGTTTCTTTGGTCTCCTCTTTTTCTACTACACGCATCTTTGTATTTCTCCTCCTCACATTTTTCTTTTATCCGTGTTCTTTGGTTTTAACATATCTCATTTCTTCCAAACGACTTATTTTTATTTCTTCCTCCTCCTTTATCTTTTCCTGCCATATTCTTCTTTTGTTTCTTCTTCTTTTCTGTACTCCTCAAAGCCTCTTCTACTTTTTCTTCCTCCTTTCTCTTTTCCGACTATCCTCTTATTTTTTCTTCCTCTTTTCACTTTTGCTCATATCGCCTTCCTTTTTTTCTTCATTTTTTCTATTTTCCTCCTATTTTCTTTTTTGTTTCTCCCTCTTTTCTATTTTCCTCCTATCTTCTTCTATTTTTCTTATTCCTTTCTCTTTTTCTCCTATCTACTATTTTCCTTCCTCTTATCTCTTTTGCTCCTATCCTCTTCTTTTCTTTCTTCCTCTTTTCTCGTTTCCTCCCATCTTCTTTTGTTTCTTACTCCTTTCTCTTTTCTTCCTATCTTCTTCTTTTTGTCTTTCTCTTTTCCTCCTTTCCCCTTCTTTTTTGTCTTTCTCTTTTCTCTTTTCCTCCTACCCTCTTCTTTTTGTCTTTCTCTTTTCTCTTTTCCTCCTATCCTCTTCTTTTTTGTCTTTCTCTTTTCCTCCTTTCCCCTTCTTTTTTGTCTTTCTCTTTTCTCTTTTCCTCCTACCCTCTTCTTTTTGTCTTTCTCTTTTCTCTTTTCCTCCTATCCTCTCCTTTTTTGTCTTTCTCTTTTCCTCCTTTTCCTCTTCTTTTGTTTCTTCCTTTCTTCTTTTTTTCCTCTTCTTTTTTGTCTTTCTCTTTTCTCTTTTCCTCTTCTTTTTTGTCTTTCTCTTTTCTCTTTTCCTCTTCTTTTTTGTCTTTCTTTTTTCTCTTTCCCTCATATCACCTTCTGCACTCTTTTATTTATTTATTTCTCTTTTCATTCCAACCGATTTCTTTTTGTCTTTTGCCCTCCTCGCTTTTTCCTCCCCATCTCTTCTGTTCTTCATTTTCCTCTTTTTCATTTTCCCACTTTTTTCTTATCTCTTTATCGTCTTGATTTGATTTTTCCTCTCTTTTCTTCTCCCTCCCGCTTTGTGTTATGTTTCTCTCTTTCCCCCCCCTCTCACTTGTTTCTTTTTCTCACTCCCCACCTCTCGTCTTTTTTTCTTGTTCAGTCAAAACCGTTGAGTTTTAAGGCCAATCCTTCCTGCCATTCGGATGCCTATCAAAATCAGCGCCTTCTTGTGATTCCCTGGGGTATTAATCCACTTCTTTACCTCTTCATCGTGTCCTTTTATAGCGTCCACTTGCAGAAAAAAAAAGAAAAGATGGAAGTCCTGCTGTTCTTTTCCCACTCCATATATTCTCCGAACACGTTTAATGCATAGTTTTTGACGATTTGGTATATTGTCTTTTAAAAATGCCTGAACTGGCCACTCATTACTGGAATTGCTGCGGGATATCGCGTCATCTTGTGACGTGATTTTGGCGAAACTTCCTTTCTTTCTTCTATGACCTTTTTCACCTCTTTTATGTCGACTTTTTTCCACGTTTATTGTTACTTTCATTCCTGTATTGCTTAGATTACAGGACACCAAATCTATTTTTGGTGCTCGGTAGGTGGTGTTCATTACCTTCTTTTCCACTGATAATTTCAAATGAATTCTTCAGGCTAGTTTCTATGCTACTGGACAACTGATCTGAAGCGATTTTCCCTAGCGTAAAGGGATCTTTGATTTTTATCTTTTGTCTTTGTCTTTAACATCAATTTTCATTTTTTTTTTCATGCTTACTTCACAGACTTTTCACCTTTCTATTAGGTTGATCGGTAAATGATGTCCAATTTTGGAATAAGCCTTTTTATTGCAATACTTTCACAGTTATAATATTACTTATTCCCAAAGATTAAAGTGTCCGCTTTGTTCATTTCATAGTAATCGCTTTCAGAATTTTACTTAAGGCATTATATATCCGTCAGCTTGAATATGAAAAAAGAAGATATGCCTTTACATTATTTTTTACATGAATTCAAACTTGGTCATAACGCTTTTCAAACTACTGCCGCCATTTTTAGATCATGAGATGAACGATTCAATTTTGATCACAGTACGCCGAATGTTTCTGAATTTCATCAGTGGGGATACGAGTCTCAAAGATCAAGCTGGTAGAGGGCGTCGATCTGCAACTGACAATCGACATTTGAATGCATTAGTCGAACAAAACCCACATCGGAGAAATATCTCCGATAACGGCTGTCAGTATTTCCACAATGTCCGACCATCTCAAGAAAATTGACAAGGTGTTGAAGAAACTCTATAAATGAGTCAAAGGGTTCGATATTTTGAATTCTGTTCAATACTGCATCTGCGAAATTCGAATTGTCTATTTCTTGATCGAATGGTGACTTAGGATGAAAAAAATGAATCCTTTACGACAATCGTAAACCATTAGCTCGATGATTAATCGGTAAAATCCTGCTTCCTGATAAGGCTCGGCCATATGTTTTGCCAGTATGATACATCCAGCAGATATACTTGCTCTCTCGCTCACTGTCTACCACTTTTTCAAACATCTTGAAAACCTATTAAACGAAAAGAATCCTTGGTGTCCCAATTCTCCTTTTTATCACATGTACTATAAAACAAACTAAAAATACACACATCAATACACACAAAAAATATAAATAAATTGTATGAAATTAACATGCAATTTACCAAGCTTTTCCTGTTCTTTCTAGTCTGCTTTCATCTCCGTGAACACAAAGTTAATTTCTAATTCTATGATATGCGTGAATCCCCCACAAATGTCCGGGGTTGTTGATTTTATTGATTCAAACCTCATTTAATTAATTTAATGCAGGAATAAAAGTTCAGTATTTACATTAGTCGGACTATTGTCCTCATCTTTGTCGCCATATTTGTCACAACGTTTCGGCCGTTGTACGCTCCGGTCTTCTTCAGGTGGTTGGAATTTCGAACTGAACCCTTTATTTCGATCACTGGGGTAAACTGTTCTAGTTCCACGAGCCATGTTTGATGGATGTCAGTTATCAGTTATCTCCTGCTAATTTTCCCTCTGAAAGTTCTCCACTGCCTTAACCGGGTATTGAACTCACACACTTTCGGTCCTGTCACTGGATCTAACCAACGCCTTTATCCACTGTGCCATGTGTCCTCAAGGACACATGGCACAGTTAAGGCAGTGGAGAACGGCCGAATCGTTGTGAATATGGCAATGAATATGAGGATAACAGTCCGAATAATGTAAATAATGCAAGTCATCTTAATATCACATCTCAGAGATATAAACAGATACTTCACCTTTGATCTGACCATAATCTTGTAAAGACAGAGCATGATAACAGGAGTCAGATACTTTCTCGCGATTCAAGAAAGCGACGATTCTTCCAGGTTCTTTAGCGATTGTACAAATATGTGAGCTTTAGTCCCAACAGACATTCGAGTCAAAGAGATTCCTCATGAAGACTGGAGAAAATTTAATGTCCGCTCTGGGATGATGAATCCATTATATATGTTATATTTCGAAATATTCAAATACTAGTGGCTTACAGCCATATAGCGTTGAAACACCGATTCTCGTAAATTCACTTGAGTTAAGCAACGTCGAACCTTATCAGAATCAACTTGGGAATACCAAGTGCTGTAACCTTAGATGTCCGGGTGGTGTAATGGATAATGGCTCGGCATTTTTAATCGGAGAGCCCAGTTCCAATTCTAGTTGGGTTCGTTATATCCACATACACGCAAATATGATTAGGAAAGGTAAGAATCCACTGCGACTCCCCCTTCTATGGTTTAATTAGTAAGACTTGTATGACTAAACCATTATTATATTAAAAAACATTCTTACAATCTAAACATATTTCCTGGCTTTAAATAACAGAATCAACGAAAAAAAATCAAATACTAGTGGTAGGTTACTCATCTTCCTTGCATTTTAAATCATCATGAACAACAACGGACAGCCATTAAATTTATATATATATATATATATATATATATATATATATATATATATATATATATATATATATATATATATATATATATATATATATAGTTAAATTCCCAGATCAATTCTAGGGACAAGACAAGAATTGATCTGGGAATTTAACTGTATTGTCGACATGGAAAAAAAAATCTCTTACTCTAAAGGTAATTTACATTAACCAGAAAAAAGCCTTGGACAGAAGCGTCTATCTTTTTGAATTTGGATTTTTTTAATGTTACTATAACAACAAAGATATTTCTATTTCATTTTTGCCTTGAAAAAGCCGGAAGACGAAACGCGTCGGCAAAATCTAAGATTTTTCCAATTGTCATTTTATACCATATATATATATATATATATATATATATATATATATATATATATATATATATATATATATATATATATTCATGGCTTTTCCAAACAAAAACAAACGTATTGAGCAGTTCGTAACTTTTTGTGTCTGATGATTGGGAAAGCCATACAAATCTAATTCGTACTGTAAGCGTAGGTATTTGCTTAAGTATTAATATATACTTGATAGCTCTGCTTAACTACTATGAGCACTGTTTTGTCTTCATCATTTATTATATAAGTAGTTATTTACTCACCTGTATGTGTACTTAACCGCTCACATAAATGGTTGATCGTATCTCTTTATTTAGATAATTTCTACATCCATAGTGAGTGATTAGAGGGAGAAAGACCCTTCACATGTTGCAAATGATACGGATACAGGAGCTGTTCTTGAAGTACCCTCCATACGTTACTATGAGATGTACGACATGCTAGGGCCACTTGACCTGTGCTGATACCTGGATCGACTCCGACAGCCTGTAGAATGTGGTCAGACGTACAAGTGGATCTCAGTTTTCCTTGATCCATAATTTGTGATGCCATGGATCCTGCCTCAGTAATGCGACGATAAACAGCAGCAAAGGTTGGATGACTCGGGGCTGCCTTCGGTCTGGAAACGCAATCTGCTACAGCCGTGCAGCCTCGCGTCCATTACCATTCGCGCGGCCATATGTAAAAATCATATCTGCCTGCTCACGATATGACTGTCCTGCCATTGTTAAACGGGACACTTTTCAGTTAACTCACTGCTACACACGTTAAACATTGAAGACTAGCCACAAATGTACACGAATGACAAATGTAACTTAGTCTACATAAAAACACTGCTCCATCTACCATCAACTTTTTTAAACTTAATTACTCAGAAACGAAGGATTTGCAGATATAAGTTTATATGGACTTTTGCCCTTGTTTTGATGTGAAAAAACTCCCCCCCCAAATTAGTAAAATTATTTTTGATATACCTTGTATAATTATTAGTTCAAACCTTACTTTTAGTAGCTACCCGTATCTGAGTAAAAAATGTCTTCGAGCGAATGAACCCTGTGGATTTTTGCTCCCCCGAACATCCACGACTGGCGCTCCAGAATGATTCATTCCTGTACCAAATAACAGTGAAACAGCAGCAATAATTAAAATAGGTAGCATCGAAGATGGAATTATGACATAATCTCGAAGATGGAATTATGACATAATCAAGGTGTTGGTATTCCACACTACTTCATACAGATGGTTAGGAAGGAAACCCCCATTAATATTGGAAAGAGCAATAACAATGGAACGAGAAAGCTATTTTTCTCTCCCAAATCATCTAAGAGATGTCAGGGAGACAAGAACATCCTGTCATCGCCATTATGGGCCGCATTTTAAACAGTCATTAAAATACGTTTACAGCTGTTCTGAGTATATCTGAGGCAATCTTTGATTGCCGACCTTCTTTTTTTTTCTAATGATCAGTGTATGATCATTCTAGATCAAAGTGGGTTCCGAGGAAACTCGGGTTTCCGCAAAGGAATGTCTGAGGTTCCATAACAAAAGTTCAGAGTAATAAATATTTAACATAGCACATTATCAAGGTTTGTTCGGTTTGATTTGTTTTGTTTTATGGTATATCAACCAAGCGCACATAACGAGGAAAGACGGCTTAGCAATTTTGATACTCATAGGACAGATTGAAGGCGAGATTGGCAGAGGAAAACAACGCATAGCCTTGCTTGTGAGCTTGTGTGAATGGATCGCGGAGCAGGGTCGGGGAGAGACAGAAAAAAGAGAAAATTTGTTAAGAGCTACAAAGGACAGGAAGTTGTGGAGAGCCGGGATCGCCAAATTTCGGAAGGGACACAGAACATAGAAGAATAAGAATGTATAACCTCTGTGCTACGTTGTTAAAACTTTTGAACATTATTTACATTATTCGGACTATTGTCCTCATCTTTGTCGCCATATTTATTACAACGTTTCGGCCTTTCAATATCTGTCTATATTTCTGAGATGAGGTATTATGCACACTATTTACATTAATCGGACTATTGTCCTCATCTTTGTCGCCATATTTATTACAACGTTTCGGCCCTTCAGTATCTGTCTATATTTCTGAGATGAGGTATTATGCACACTATTTACATTATTCGGACTATTGTCCTCATCTTTGTCGCCATATTTATTACAACGTTTCGGCCCTTCAGTATCTGTCTATATTTCTGAGATGAGGTATTATGCACACTATTTACATTATTCGGGCTATTTTCCTCATCCTTGACGCCATATTTATTACAACGTTTCGGCCGTTGTACGCTCCGGCCTTCTTCAGGTGGCTGGAATGTCGAATTGAACCCTTTATTTCGCTCACTGTGGTAGACAGGTTTAGTTCCACGTGCCATGTTTAATGGATGTCAGTTATCAGTTATCTCCTGTTCATTTTCCCTCTGAAAGTTCTCCACTGCCTTAACCGGGTATTGAACTCACACTCTTTGGGTCTGTCACTGGATCTAACCAATGCCTTTATCCACTGTGCCAGATGTCCTCGAGGACATCTGTGTATGAATTTAGACATGGTACGTGGAACTAAAACAGTGAACGAAATAAAAGGTTCAGTTCGACATTCCAACAACCTGAAGAAGCCCGGAGCGTACAAAGGCCGTAACGTTGTAATAAATATGGCAACAAAGATGAGGACAATAGTCCGAATAATGTAAATAATGTACATAATACCTCATCTCAGAAATATAGACAGATATTGAAACTTTTGAATGTTTCCTAATCTTCCTGTCTGGATCAACTAAAAAGATTGCCAGTGCCTAACATGCGCACAGATTGTTTCATTCGTCTTATCATCCGGTGTTACTTTTGTCTTATTGCCTCGAAATCGAAGCAGTTTGGAATGATGAAAGCGAGATAATCTATTAGTAAACAGCAGAGTGCCGCAGATGCTTAAACTTGGATTAGAATTATCTCGAAATCACATCTAAAGAAGGCCCGGGGAATTCATCCGTGGAAAACCTGTGAGTATAAGAATAAAGATGAGTATATTCGTTCGAAATGTAAAAGTCTATAAGAATTATAATAAGTATATAAACTTCGTTTTAGTGTATTGTAATATTTTGAAAAAAAGTAAAAGCTTTTATTATACAAGGTGTGACAAAACTAACGCCGTTTTTATTTCTTACTTTTACTGAACAAACATAAAATACATTAGTTGAAGAAAAATGATCAGTATTGCCATATCAAAACACCATGATTTTTTTTTATGATTCTAAAAACTATTAATCATGTTCAAAACGTCCACCTTCACGTTCAACAAGATCCTGATCCCTTGCGGGAGCATTTCTACAAACCATTTGACACATTTCTAAATTCATTTCAGAAAATTTATCAGAAATTGCTTGTTTCAGTTCAGGAATTGTTTTCGTTTTGAGTGTGTAAATAAGTAAACAGCACAAGAAAAGGTCAGGTGATGTTAATTCTGGTGATCATGATGGCTACTCAGTTGCACCACATCTCGTCCTGTTCACTTCAGCTCGAAAACAGGGCGTTAATTTGATGCATCCTATATTTTACTATCTGTCTATATTTCTGAGACGAGGTATTAAAATTATTTACACTATTTACATTGTTCGAGCTATTGTTCTCATTTTGTTGACATATTCACGGCGTTTTAACCGTTGTAATCTTCGGTCTTCTTCAGGATCTGTCTATATTTCTGAGATGAGATATTGTAACTATTTACATTATTTACGTTGTTCGGACTATTCTCCTCATCTTTATTCTCATATTCACGACGTTTTGGCCGTTGTAATCTCCGGTCTTCTTCAGTATCTGTCTATATGTTTTAAGATAAGATATTGTAATTATTTAGATTATTCACGCTGTTCGGACTGTTGTCCTTATTTTTATTCTCATATTTACGACGTTTCTGCCATTGTACACAACGGCGTCCTTCAGGATCTGTCTATATTTCTGAGATGAGGCATTGTAATCATTTACATTATTTACATTGTTCGGATTTTTGTTCTTATCTTTGTTGCCACATTCCCGACATTTCGGCCATTGTACGCTCCGGCGTTCTTCAGGATTGTCTATATTTCTGAGATGAGGTATTCCAATTATTTAGACTATTAACATTGTTCGGACTCTTGTTCTCATCTTCGTTGCCATATTCACAACGTTTCGACCGTTATAAGCTCCGGCCTTCTTCAGGATCTGTCTATATTTCTGAGATAAAGTATTGTACTTATTTACAATATTTACATTGTTCGGATTGTTGTCCTATCTTCGTTGCCATATTCATGACGTTTCCACCATTGTACACACCGACGTCCTTCAGGAACTGTCTATGTTTCTGAGATGAGGTATTGTAATTATATACATTATTTACATTGTTCGGATTGTTGTCCTCATCTTCGTCGCCATATTCACGACGTTTCGAGCGTTGTGCGCTCTGGATTCTTTCAGGATCTGTCTATATTTCTGAGATGGGGGTATTTCAATTATTTCGAATATTTACATTGTTCAGACTGTTGTCCTGAATTTTGTTGCCATATTAACGAAGTTTCGGCCGTTATAAGTTCCGGCCTTCTTCAGGATCTGTCTATATTTCTGAGATGAAGTATTGTAATTGTTTACAGTCTTTACAATGTTCGGATTGTTGTCCTATCTTCGTCGCCATATTCACGACGTTTCAGCCATTGTACACACCGGCTTTCTTCAGGATCTATCTATATTTCTGAGATGAGGTATTGTAATTATTTACGCTATTTACATAGTTCTGACTGTTGTTCTCATGTTTGTTGCCATGTTGCCGACATTTTGACCATTGTTCGCTCCGGCCTTCTTCAGGTGATTGGAATTTCGAGCTGAACCCTTTATTTTGTCCACCTGAGTAGACTGTTCTAGTTCCATGTGTTACGCTCCTTCCGGATGCCTCAGTTATCTCGCTTTAACTCAATTTTCCAGGGTTTTTTTGTCAAGGACACGAGTCCTCAAGGACACATGGTCCAGTTCATAAAAGCGTTGGTTGGATCCAGTGACTTCACCCAAAGAGTTGTGATTTCAGTACCTCGCTAGAGCAGTGGTGAACAAAATCTTGGAGAGTTGAGTTAAAGGAAGATAAATGATAATGGATGTGGCGTGGCACTTGGAAGTAGAACAATCTACCTGGTTTAAAAAGATCAACATTAGAAAAACTGAAAAAAAATCAATTGCTGCTAAGAAACGCTGAAATTTGTACACAGTAAAATATTAAAATAAATGAAGGAATTTCATGTAAAATGAATAAAATAATAATAAAGTTCAGGCAAGAAAAAGTAATCGCGTATCTCTAAGGAAAATACTAAATATATATAAATCGAATTATACGAGGGTCATTCAAAAAATAAGGTGAATTATTCGGTATAGGGACTTCTAATACAGATAGAAGCTAACTTTTTTTTTCAACGTAGTCTCCCGGCACTGTCACACACTTTTCCCATCTGTGCACAAGCTTCCGTATTCCCTCAGCGTAAAAATCTTTGGACTGATGTCTCAGACAGTCGCTCACAACACTTTTGACTTCATCGTCACTTTTAAACTTCGTGCCTCTCGTGAACGCTTTCAAGGGACCAAACAGGGTGAAAGTCTGAAGGGCCAAGGTCTGGGCTGTAATGACCCTCGTAGTTTACAAAATTATTATTTACGTTTAAAGGATGAATGGAAAAATAATAAAGCCTTTGCATATAATCCCTTAACATGTTCTGCATCAATAATTTATTGGTTGTGTTGTGGAGTAGCTGAACACCCCCACAAGATGGATTCTGGTCTGAGACTATTTAAACAGCATTCACTCTTAGTAGAAGTGTAGCTAACGATTACCGTTAACTCTGCTTGTCGACTTTCTGAGAGGAATCCAGACGAGGCTCTGTCGAAGGCCAGTGTCTCGTCTGGGGAGTTACCCGACAGCGTGTATACAGAGTCTGCGTCAATGTTTGCCCGAGAGCACGAATTTGAATGTCCCCACATTAAAATATACATATAAATCTAATTATAATTTACAAAATTACTGTTTAGTTTTAAAGAAAAATATAAAATTAAATTCAAATGATATTTATAATAGAATATAGATATAAAAATTATGTCGTATTAATTAATAAACACATAACATTTTTAGAAATTGCTCTGTTTGCGTTTCGAATATGAAACAACATCAGATATGAATCTTCTCGGATCTAAACGAGAAAGATGCGCTTAAAGGCAGTGTAAAAGTTTTCTTATCGACCACACACTTCGTGGTCGATAAGAAAACCTCGCCTCTTTCACCAGCCTTTCAGCGAAAGGTGGGTGAAAGAGACGAACTTGGTTCGTTTGAAAGGGGCTAGCCTTGATTTACACTTTTAGGTCAACCTACGTCACATTGGGGTGGTTTCCTGTGGAGCCCTCCCCTTGGTTAGGTTAGATGAGCGTTTGTGTAACTAGTTAATGTGAATTAGTGTTGTTTCGGGCCTGTTCCCGGCTACATCTTTGGTTATGATCCAAGTTGAGATTCCCAACCTCCCCAGTTTGTTTTGGCACCATTTTATCTCGACTGGGTCAGCTTTTTCTTTCCCATGTCCGTGTATATTTTCTCATTTTCCCATGCCCTTAGCGAGAAAGCTTAATTTTGTCCAATGGGTAGAATACAGAGCTCTCTCTCCTTTTTGAGGGTTGGACGGGCCCTACTAACATCAGTTATGTTTAGTTCACTTTGTGTTCATGCTTAGTTTGTTATTGGGTTCATCTCCCCTCCCACTCATTTTTCATCTTTAGATTTTTATATATAATTTATGATCATTAAATTTTTATAGTATGGGGCGCGTTTTGTAGCCCCCCCCACTCACCTTGATAGGATGTGGTATTATGGTGTATGGAGGATTGATTGGTGATGGACGAATTTTTCTGGTGAATGTGAAAATTGTAATGAGTGAATGGGTCGTGAATCGAATTAGCTAGGTATAGGATAGTTAGTGAAGGCCAGCCTCAGCTAGTGCAATCGTCGTTATATATATATATATATATATATATATATATATATATATATATATATATATATATATATATATGCATATATATTCTCGCAGAGCTATGTAAAGTACCAGGTTGAGAACTGGCGCGGTCTAGCTGCTCTTGATGAAGGTGAAAGGAGTCTCTCTGAGCTTTGTTTAGCAATCATTTTAGTGATCGTAAAAGAAAAAGACTTCAAATTGGAAGGAAAGTTCATGACAGCTAAACCCGGTCATTATATTGCATTAGTCTGCCGAGAGGCGTGTACTGGCTGATATTGACTGTGATCCGGAGAGGTTAAACTCCGCGATAATAACACAGGAGGACTGTTGTTCGGAGTTTCCGTGGCAAGTCTTTTGCACCGTTACTTTTTTTATCGACAGATCCCAAAAGTGTGGATGGTCCGACACAAGCCTTCACCACTTGAAACAAATCATTATGTTGGTTTTCTAACAACTACATCTAATTAGTTCCACACATATCCGGCTACTGCGAAAAACTCTACGAAACAACATCAACTTCATCTTGGCACTTGGAATGTAAGAACTCTCCAGGACAACAACTCAGCACCAGAAATAAAAACAGCTCTGGTCGCATTGGAGCTAAAGAAGTACAACATTGATATAGCTGCACTGATGAGTAAGCATCAGTTGACTACATGAAACGAGAAAGCAAAATAAGACATCTAACTGTGTTCCAGCTTCACTTGGATACAATGCATTCACCTGTACTGTCTGTGGTCTTTTGTGCAATTATCGAGCCAGTCTCAAAATTCATTCCCGTCATAGGAATACAGATAATTAGTTCGTGGTCGTCGAAACCTCATACGTGGAAATCTATGGGAGAAACTGGCGTTAGATTCGACGTGCATTAAAACCAAATCGCCCACAAAGTGGATATTTATTGTATATAAGAATACAATTACGTCACAAGGCCAAAAAGGGGAGGGGCTGAGGCTGGTCTTCACTAACTATCCTATACTTAGCTAATTCGATTCACGACCCATTCACTCATTACAATTTGTATATACGAAAAGCAGATAATGAAGTTAATGATATGGCAAGAATCACTCTCGCAAACAATTTTTAATAATAAAATACATTAACCTCGATAATAATATTGAAACCACACCACATAATTGATATTAAAAAATTGAACCCGCACCACATAATTGATATATATATATATATATATATATATATATATATATATATATATATATATATAAAAGTGAACATAGAAGTCAACACTTAGAGGCGACAGTCTGTTTCATGCTAGTGCAATCGTCAGGCAACTAGTGCTGTTATTTTTGGGAGAAACATAACAGCACTCGTCGCCTGACGATTGCATCTAGCATGAAACAGACTGTCGCCTCTAAGTGTTGACTTCTATGTTCACTTTTATATTTACACACGCTCTATCTCTGATATTGAGCACTTTATCCCATAAATATAGCACACTTTAAGACTATATTTCTTTATATATATATATATATATATATATGTGTGTGTGTGTGTGTGTATGTGTGTATGTGTGTGTGTGTGTGTGTGTTAACTGGCACTAGAAAGAAAGAAAACTCTCATCTACCAAGCAAGTTTTATCTTTACATAGTTAAGGGTTCTGTATATTTTTTGACACTTGTTAAGCATGACTTGGCAATCCGTTGGCTGAGGACGAACGTCGTGGACTGGGCTTTTGTCTAATTTGAAAATCGTTTATTTAAAATCCTGTATTTTTTTTTCTTTATTTGACTGGGCTGTTTTATTTTCAGTTTCCTTTTCCCAGATATCTTTCTCGGTTTTGTTCCTTGTCACTACTTTTCTTTATTTTCCCACTTTAATCTTCCATTTTTCTTTTTATTCATTATTTCTTTATTTCCATTTTGACTT
>OZ038492.1:109019116-109076616 GCA_964036315.1 Acanthosepion esculentum | reverse complement strand
CTACCTCCTGTTCCTTCTAGCTCTTAATAAGTTTTGTCTTTTTTTAATTTCTCCTAGACCCTGTTCTGACATCCATTTACTCAAGGTCATTAAGTATATCAGGAATGACTTTCCCCTGCTCCTCTTTCCCTCTATCCGCCCTGTGAGTATCAGGTTTTCCAAGCCCTCATTCCTCATTACGTGTTCTAGAAATTTCAGTTGCCTCATCCTGATGTTAAGTATAAGTTTCCTCTTTGATTCCATTCTCTTCAAAACGTCGTCGTTGTACACATGTTCGGCCCACTGTATTCTCAGCATCCTTCTGTAGAACCACATTCCTGCTGCTTTGAGTCTCTTCTTCATCTTTGAGGAGATTGTCCAGCATTCGCTACCGTAAAGGAGAACAGATATCACGTAGCAGTTCAATACTCTTTTCTTTTTTTCCAACGAAATTTTCCTGTCTCTTAATACTCTGCTTAGCTTTTGGAATGCATCTTTGTCCATCCCAATACATCTTCGGATCTCAGTGCCACACTTTCCTTCCTCTGTTAGAACACTTCCCGGATATTTACATTTCTGTACCTACTTGCTTTTGGTGTTCCCGACCTGCAAACTGCATTCTGGGCTCATCTTTTTGCTGATGACCATGCGCATTCTGTTTTCTTGTAGTTTATCCTTAGTGCCTTCTTCTCGCTCTCTTTCGCTACCTTCTGTTGGAGGTTTTGTATTTTCCTTTCCGTGTCTGCTATCAGCACTGTGTCATCAGCGTATCTTATCTTGTTAAGATTGTGGCCGCCAAAGATGACTCCTGGTAGGGCATCTAGTTCTCTCAGAATTGCCTCGCAATATAGATTGATTAAGTCCGGTGAGAAGACGAATCCTTGCCTTACATCCCTTTCTATTTTGATGTTTGCTGAACTCATTTTTTATCCGTATGAATGCGGTTTACTGCCAGGGGAAGTTTTTGATTAGAGTATTATATAGTTGATAAATAAACAAGCCATTTAAGAAACAGATAAAAGTTTAAACAAATAGATTAACAAAAATATTATTATATTACGTTTCATATTTCGTAAGAAATGACACCGTATAATGGAGAACATTGCAGCCAAATTACGTCCGAACCAGAAATGAGTCTTGGCTGTCGTATACGATTCTAAATTTGCGGGTCATGACTTCTTACGCATGATTGCTTCTTTTCACCTCTTACTTTGAAATTAGCGTCGGTAATTTCAATTGGTTGATCTGAATAAAAACAAAACAAAGCCTGCAACTATCTCCTTTTTTCTTTCTTACGCTTTTTCTTCCTATTCTCCTGAAAAGAGGGTGTATCTTGTGTCTTTCTTTTTTACTCTTTTTTTTTCTTTCTTTTCTCGTGTAAAGTGGTTGTAAATTGTGACTTTTTTTACTTTTTTCTTTTTATTCCATTTCTCGCATAATGAGGGTCTATCTGTTGTCTTTCATTTTTACTCTTTCTCTTTTTCTTTTCTCGTGTAAAGAGGGTGTGTCTTGTGTCTTTCTTTTTTATTCTTTCTCTTATTCTTTCTTTTCTCGTGTTAAGTGGGTATATCTTTTGTCTTTCTTTTTCTCTCTTTTTCTTTTTCTTTCTTTTCTCGTGTAAAAAGGGTTTATCTTTTGTCTTTCTTTTTTACTATTTTTCTTTTTCACACACTCACACACACACACACACACACACATATATATATATATATATGTGTGTGTGTGTGTGTGTGTGTGTGTGTGAGTGTGAACGAATGGAGTTCAATTCCGACGTTCGTAACATTCAACCTAAAGAGAGCTCAATGCAAAGGTAGAGCAATATTCTTTATTTAGGATATCAAAACATGCATCAAAATATGTACAAAACGCCTTACACGAGAAAAGAAAGAAAAAGAAAAATAGTAAAAAAGAAAGACAAAAGATATACCCACTTAACACGAGAAAAGAAAGAATAAGAGAAAGAATAAAAAAGAAAGACACACACACACCTATATATATATATATATATATATATATATATATATATATGTGTGTGTGTGTGTGTGTGTGTGTGTGTGTGTGTGTGTGTGTGTGTGTGTGTGCGTGTAACATTTGAATGCATTGCTTATGATATGCTATAGAAATTCATTTCGGACCCTGAAGAAATGTATTGTCTGCAAACATGAATTTTAGACAAACGTTACTTGATTAAATATAGGTTTGTTATGCATGAAGTTATTATTTAATTGGAATCGAAACTATTAATGTGTTTTTTAAAATGAATGTATCAGACTGGCGGAGGGGGAGGACAAAATGCAATCGTTGAAGATGAAACCCCAACACTGAGGACGTTTTTGCATACAAAGTGTAACAGAGACATAATTACACAACAAAGGAATAAGTAATTATTTCAGTGATTCCTATATGAAGCAAATTAACGACACTGGTCCAGAAAAACGAAAAATGTCATTTTGTATATTTGTGAGAGAATTAACGTCCAGGAGAAGAGACATGTGAATAAAGTCATTTTTGCCGATGGTAGAAAAATGTACTGTAAGTTCAGACCTATAATTTTTTTCGCTTGAGTGTCCGCTTTCAATTGACAGTTCTGATTCACGTCTATCAGTATATGACGCGTTTGATGTTATTTTTAATCTGAATGACGTGTTCTGTTATGTAATAGGAATAAATGAAGACAAGGAAAATTTAAAAGCAAAAAGAAGTTTAATGGTAAATGAAGGCAAATATCAAAAGAAGTTTAATGGTAAACAAAGAGAAATATCAAAAGAAGTTTAATGCATAATGAAAGCAAATATCAAAAGAAGTATAATTCTGAATGAAAGCAAATATCAAAAGGAGTTTAAGGCTTAATGAGGCCAAATATCAAAAGAAGTTCAATGCTAAATGAATGCAAATATCAAAAGAAGTTTAATGCTAAATGAATGCAAATATCAAAAGAAGTTTAATGCTAAATGAATGCAAATATCAAAAGAAGTTTAATGCTAAATGAATGCAAATATTGAAAGAAGTTTAATGTTAAATGAAGGCAAATATCAAAAGAAGTTCATTGGTAAAGGAAGGCAAATATCAAAAGAAGTTTAATGCATAATGAAGGCAAATAACAAAAGACGTTTAATGCTAAATGAAGCCAAATATCAAAAAAGTTTAATTCTGCATGAAAGCAAATATCAAAAGAATTTTAATGCTAAATGAAGGCAAATATCAAACGGTAGAGGCGAGGGAAAAGTGAATGAAAAGTGAGGAACGGTCAGTGGTTTAAAAAATAAGGTTCTGTTTGTAAAAAAGAAATGGAGATTTTAGGTAAGGGTAAGTTTTGTAAATTAGAAATTATTCGGATTTCGTATCATCAATTTAACGTATTTTGTTAAGAATTGTTGATCATTTTGTTCATATTTAAAAGTAAAAGTTGTATTTGTGCACCGCCCCATAAAAGAGGGGGTAGTTACACTGCATTACCCAATTCCCCATTTCAATCCCCTACCCGCAACAATATGGCGTGGACACGATTTTCCCCAGAATTGCAACTTTTGCTCAACCAGTCACTGACACTTATAAAAGAAAGGATAATTTTCATGTCAACCGTCAGAGTCGTATCCTGTCTTTTCTGAATGTATATACGCGTTCGTTTCTAATTTTAATATTTTATTTTTTCTTTATCGTTTTTTAAAAAAAAAAAAAATTTTATTTCATTTTTCTCGGACCAGTTAGCTTAATGCTATTTACAATTGCATATTCTGAGAGAACTGGAAATCCTACCAAGTTTTACCATAGTCGGCCATAATCTAAACAACATAAGATACGCAGATGACACAGTGCTAATAGCAAACACAGAAAGGAAACTACATAACCGCCGACAGGTGATAACGAAGGATAGCGAGAAGAAGGGAGTAAGCATAAACTATAAGAGGATAGTATTGTATACTCTTCGATGGTGGGTATATTTTTGGTTGGTCTTATCTCGTCTGATCGTTTTAGTTCAGTCCTCTTCTTCTCTTGCTCAGTGTCGCGAAATGTTCTTTGGGTTCAGAGACGAAAAACATCAACAAAGAGAACTTTTAACTTAATTATTATTTTATTAAGCACGTCGACGAATACATCTCCTATCAAGTGGGGATTACTACACCCTCGATTTGGGAGCCATTTACGGACACGAAAATTTAACACGTCCATTTCCTTTGACGTTTAACAACCAACTCTCGAAAGACCCTTCCTCACTGGGGGCTGAGGGTTACACAAATGTAATCTGAAATGTCTAGTTAGCTCAACGTCGGAATAACTTCTCGTAAAACTTTTATCTGTAACTCATTCCCACGTTCGGCTCGGCCAATCAAACTCGACTTCCCTATTTTGTCTACCACCTGACCTCAAAAGTCAGCCTCAGGTCTGCAACAAAATATACTACTACTAAAAATTAATAGTCTGAAACTATTATTTAACAACGGAAAGCATTGTATGAGGCAAAAAGATGAGCCCAAAATGCAATTTTCAAGTAAGGGACACTATAATAAAGCAGGTGCAGAAATTTATATATCCGGGAGGAGTCAAGCATGGCACATAACTGATTGACTGAGTGAACGCATGTGTTGAACCAGCCAAACTTCCGTAGATCTAATAAAGAACATCTCCAAACAATCCATCGATGTCTTTGTAGTCATAGTTTTTTTTCTTCTAGAAGGACTGTCGGCACCCACTCTGCCATGTTATTTAATCCGTAGTAAGAGGGGATTAAAGATTCATGATATTTCCAAGGGCGTTAATTCAAAGTGATAGAAACAGAATTGTCCTGGATTTTTTATGGGGGTGCGGAGAGAAATAGGGAACGAGAGGGAGAGCAACGAAAGGGAGAGTAGCAGTAAAGAAAAAAAAAAAAAGAGAGTGAAATAAATAGCCCAATGGTTACTGGATGGAAATATTTTGTAATCTTCTCCTTTCTCACTTTTGCGCCCCTCATCTTTGCTTCTCTTTTGACATGAATGTTTCTCCTTTCATCATTTTCTATTTATTACTTTTTATTGTTATTTTTTAAGAGCTTTTCTTGTCTTTTCTTGAAGAAAATATTTACGTGGTGATGTTTTTAATTATTACATGTAGTTCCGTATTAGAGTTTTTCTTCAGTTTCACGGCGCTCCGGTTGACCCCATCATCTATAATACCCCTGCTTCATTGGCAGCCAACAAGGGTCTTTATAGGGAATCAACAAGCACTAGGCAATTGTAATTGATAAAAAAAAAGACGAAAGAAATAAAATTTATTAACTTAATACGGTCCAAGAGTCAGAATACAGATGAAGAATTTAAAAAAATAGCGACATTTTCTTAGTGTCCGGATATGGAGGGGGGCGATCTTTTTTTTTTTTTTTCATTTTTCATTTATCACGCAAGAACATGGAAAGGCAGCTGTTTTCAAAATACGATTGACTTGCCTTTACAATTAGTAACTGAATAACCCTCTCAATACAACTCCCCCTGTTGTTTTTCTCTTCTTCTTTATCCATTTTCTTTACTCCCCTTCTTGATATAAAGGGGTGCATTGAATTTTATGACAAAAGCTTTCATGGTAACCATCGGAAATTCATCTTGTTTCAGTTTTAAGATGCCAAAAGCTTTAAAAAAAGCTATTCCTTCCCTGTTTTCATAAAAAAGATCGGGGTCAGGGTCACATCCTGATGTCTGGCGCAATGCTCGAGACGAGTAAGCATTCTGTAGTTGAACCAGTGTATAATGTCAACTTGTGTGTTGTAACGGGTGGATATAACGATTTTGATAGTTAGACAAAAATTTCATTTTTTTTTTCAGTGTTGAAAAGAAATGACGGGCTTATCACCAAATTTGTATGTCAGAGCAAACGACGATTATTTAGTTTACGAAAAACTAGGTAATCCGTATGGGTAGACCTAAGGAGGATAAAATTCAGACAGCTCAATGTAAATCAGAGCTAATAATTTAAATAAAAAAAAAATAGACCACTTTAAGGTTCCATGTAACAAATTATTTCACCACAGCCCTTTTAAAGGACCGCGGATCATCAGACTTTACTTCCAAAGGTTGAAACGAAAAATGAAAAGAAATTTACACATTTTTGACGGGCAGTACTAAGCATATGTAAATTAACGAAGTGAGGAAGTGAGGGGGGGAGAGAGACATGATTGAGTTAGATGTAATTTAAAATTTCTATTCTTTCATATTTAATATTATTTGAGGAAGTCCAGACATTGACACATTTAATCGGTTAACTTAACGGAAGTTATATATTGATATAGAAGGGGGAGAGGAGAAAAAAGACATAAAGGGAAAAAGAGAGAAGGAAGTCATGAGAGAAGGTGTCACTAACCTTCTTTGGAATGAAAGGCCCGAAATAGACGCTGTTGTTTTGCTTTACTTTGAGATTTCATAAATATTGTAAAGTTTGATATAAATCTGAATGTTTAAACAGTCTATAAGGAATTTAATTTGATGCTTGTTAGCCATTTAAGTTTTTTTAAATCTTTATTACCAAAATTTGGGGGATTTAATATGAAATAGTCGATTAGAAAAATATTCATAGAATTTACATTAAAATATTAAAATTTTATTTTAAAATATAAGTTTACTTCTAGTTGTAATCGATTATTAAGGTGATATCTCTCAGTTTGAATTTTATTCATGAATTTAATTTGCGACTATTTTTAGATTGGTAATTTCTCTTACTCAAAGTTTAGTTTTTAATTTAATATGGAGTAATATTTGAAGGTAATATTAGAGATCTTACTCTGTCATATATTGTATACACATCTATGCAAGTTTCACATATACATACGTTCTTTTACAAGTGCACTCACTCGTACAGGTACACATGTACCGATATACACGGGTAATTTCATGTATTAATACCTACATATATCTTTTTAAATTTTGTCTGTTTATGCCATATATATATATATATATATATATATATATATATATATATATTTATATTTTGTCTGTTTATGCCGTATATATATATATATATATATATATATATATATATATATATATATATATATATATATACGGCATAAACAGACAAAATTTATTTTTGATATTGCCACACATACAAGGAAAATAAAAATAAAATGAACTAATCTGTAATGTATATCTATTTATTAACTTCGATTTAATTATGTTGAACGAGGTTCGAAACCGGTTAGCTTACTTGTTTTTCTTTTTTTTTTCTTTTAAAAGTTATCATGTGTGGAAATAATTAAATATAAATTTTGTCTAAGTTTATGGCGGTTAAGATTTGTACCACCAATAATATTTTCACACACACACTCATAAATATATATTTATATATATATATACAAAACCTATAATTTATCAGCCTTGTGCATTTAACTGAATTACGTTTATTAAATCACATTAAACAAAAAACCAAAGTATAACGAAAAAGAATTAGAAGAACCATTGCTGCTTCACATAGTAGAATAAAAACTTTATATTTCACAAAGACGCCATCTTTTGTTTAAAAACTTCCTAATAAATTTGCGTGGGCTGTGTTCAATGTTAGTGGTTCTTTTTGAGGAAATCGGAAGAGCCGAGTTCGAATTTTAATTTGATTTCATTGCATTCACTTACGTTCCAATACCCTATGAAAGTCTATAATATACTGAATCCAACTGCTTTTATTTCAAATCATTTTTTTGTAATATTCCAAATATGTTTTCCGCATATAGCACGCATCTGATGAAATGGACAAATAATTCCCGGACGAAATTAAAACTCCAGTTATAGAACTTGTGTGTTTTTATTTTAATTTTGATTTGATTTGATTTCTCCCAACGCTTACACCGACCAAAACATCGGGACATAAACACTGGATGATGGTGGAAAGACGGTGCTCATTAAACAGAGGGATGTAAACAGGTTTCTGTCTATATTTCTGAGATGAGGTATTATGTACACTACTTACATTATTCGGACTATTGTCCTCATCTTTGTCGCCATATTTATTACAACTTTTCGGCCTTTCAGTATCTGTCTATATTTCTGAGATGAGATATTATGTACATTATTTACATTATTCGGACTATTATCCCCATCTTTGTTGTCATATTTATTACAACGTTACGGCCTTTCAGTATCTGTCTATATTTCTGAGATGAGGTATTATGTACATTATTTACATTATTCGGACTATTGTCCTCATCTTTGTTGTCATATTTATTACAACGTTTCGGCCGTTGTACGCTGCGGCCTTCTTCACGTGGTTGGAATGTCGAACTGAACCCTTTATTTTGCTCACTAGGGTAGATTCCACGTGCCATGTTTAATGGATGTCAGTTATCAGTTATCTCCTGTTAATTTCCCTCTGAAAGTTCTCCACTGCCTTAACCTGGTATTGAACTCACACTCTTTGTGTCCTGTCACTGGATCTAACCAACGCCTTTATCCACTGTGCCATGTCTTATTGAGAAATAAAAGGTTCAGTTCGACATTCCAACCACCTGAAGAAGGCCGGAGCGTACAACGGCTGAAACGTTGTAATAAATATGGCGACAAAGATAAGGACAATAGTCCGAATAATGTAAATAATGTAAACAGGTTGGTGATATAAATATATTAAGCATTGAATAAAACGTCATGTTTTGAAGAAAGGTCATTATCTTTAATAAAATATTCCTCGTAAAAATTTACTGTTTTGAGTCATGGCCTATTTGCCTTGAATAAAAAGTACTTTTGATTTGAATAAAGTTCCATTTGTTTTGAATAAAAGTCCTCGCTTGATAAAATATGAATAAAGTTACACATTTTTGAATAAAATATGCTTACGTTTAACGAACGTTCTATCGTCGAGAATAAAAGGCACTTATATTTGGAATAAATGTTTTGTCTCTTGAATAAAATGTAAAGTTCCATATGCTTTGAATAAAGCTCTTTCTCTCTTGAATAGAAGATACTTATATTGTGAATAAAAGCACTTATCCGTTTGAAGAACCCAGTAATAAAAAGGTTTACATGTTTTAACATTAGATTAACGTTTGTTAATAAAAAAAATTAAGATATGTACAACGGCATTCTATGAGAACCGGCATTCGATAAAAAACCCCGAAAAAACAGGGAGCAGATACAATAAATTAATTGTTATGCTGTCATCTTAGAATGACAGACGCAGAAAGGGGTAACGTGCTTCCACGCCTTACATCGACCAGTGGGCAAGCATCCCACAGTGGGCGGATAAGCTATATGGGCATTTTAATACACCTATTGTTGAAATACAACAAAGCTCTTAACAAAGTCGTTGTTATCAGATCTCTATGGGTTTGCTCCAACAGTGTTTCGGAGTAGCACTGAAATTCGATTTTAATTGGAATGCTAAAAGTCCTCATCGTTGCCTCGTACAAAAGGCAGAAGAGGTAACATTCACGTCCGACACAATAATCACGTGATCACCAACTACACTGAGTTTCCCCCAGAATTGACAAACAGAAAATAGGGACAAAAGTTGGGCTCATATTTCCATTGTAAATCGCTCTGTCGCTGATATAAATACTGATATCCACCCACAGCATTTTAAAGAGCAAGAAGGAGCGACTGTGATATCCAACATTTTGCTGAAATTGAAAACTAAACAGAAGATTAAATCTGTCCCCCTGGGCTTCAATCTATGGCAATGCTATTGGGCAGGGATGTATGAATTGCCGAATGACATTACTACCAGAAAATTTCAAAATAAATCAAAAATTTATTTTCAGGTTTTTCAATGTTTTATAAGTCATAGTTGTTGTACAGTAGGAAACTGAGGATATTATGGGACGAACATCTGAGCAACGACGATGTTTAGAGAGATTTCGAGAGAATGGAAACAAAGAGGGGACCTTTACTTAACATCAGGAAGAGGCAGTTGAAATTCCTGGAAATGAGGACGGAGGGCTTGGAAAACCTGATACTTACAGGACGGACAGAGGGAAAGAGGATCAGGGGAAAGCAACGCGTGACATACTTAATGGGCCTGAGCAAATGGATGGCAGAATAGGATCTGGGAGAAATAAGAAAATGACGAAACTTATGAAGACCTACAAGGGACAGGAAGAGGTGAAGGACCGTGATCGCTAACGTCCTGAAGGGACACGGCACATAAAAGAAGATGTCGTCAATGTCGCTCAGTCTCGTTACAGAATATAAGTACAAGTAGAAAAAGTTAAACATTATGTAAAATTACACAAAATAATTTAAAATTAAACAAAATTATTTAAAATCAAAATAAAAAAAATGTACAGATAAAACATTTAAAAATTAATTTAATGCAGGATCACATGAAAATAATATAGAATAAGGAATTTTTTTAAAAATCTGACGTAGTCTCCCCACTTTTTACATCTGATGCAGACTCCCTACTTTTCACATCTGATATAGTCTCCTCACATTTTACATCTGAAGCAGTTTCCCTACATTTCATATTTGATGCAGGCTCCCCACTTTCAACATCTGATGCAGTCTCCCCACTTTTCACATCTGATGCAGACTCCCCACTTTTCACATCTTATATAATCTCCTCAATTTTACATCTGAAGCAGTTTCCCTACAATTCATATCTGATGCATGCTCCCCACTTTCAACATCTGATGCAGTTTCCCCACTTTTCACATCTGATACAAACTCCCCCACTTTTCACATCTGAGATAGTCTCCTCACTTTTTACATTTTAAGCAGTTTCCCTACATTTCACATCTGATGCAGGCTCCCCACATATCATATCTGATGCAGACTCCCCACTTTTCACATCTGATATAGTCTACTCCCTTTTTCCATATGAAACAGTTTCCCTATATTTCATATCTGATGCAGGCTCCCCACTTTCAACATCTGATGCAGTCTCCCCACTTTTCACATCTGATACAGACTCCCCACTTTTCACATATGATATAGTCTACTCCCTTTTTCCATATGAAACAGTTTCCCTATATTTCATATCTGATGCAGGCTCCCCACTTTCAACATCTGATGCAGTCTCCCCACTTTTAATAACTGATATAGCCTCCACCACAATTTTTATTTTGTAGTGTCGCGCTTGATATAAAGTCCATGTCCTATTCTGCATTATAAGTACATTGCAAAACAAACGTCTACTTTATAACTGCATTTTTAAAAAAATTGAATAATTCCTTAAAGAAAGGCGGCCATATTGAAGCGGATTAAATTACATGGGAAATTAGATTTCTTGAGAAAGATAATGCTGGTTTGCTAAAGTGAATCTTAACCTCAAAATATTATAATCAATATATTTCTATTTTATTTTTTTATTCATTATTTTACATAATATATCATAAAATAAATAAAGCGGAGGAAATTTGATTTTCAAGACATTTTAAGCAGAAAAGCATGTAATTCATTCCCAACGATGGAATCGTTCCTTTTTACCACACAAAACATCACTAAAGGTAAATAAATTCACTCTAAAACAAAACAAATCGTATATTTTATTTTATTAATTCTTCCGAAGAAAATTTCAGACTTCAAATTTTAGATTTCTTAGATTATCGAAATATACTGTTTATAAATATCAACCTTGTTTACTTCCGTTTCGCCATAGCTTAAACTCCATTCCACACAAGCTGTGATATAAATGCTAAGACGGTTTCCACTTTTAGTGCAGAAAATTGCGTTATTTGAAACATCAATCAATTTAACTATGAAAGCCATAAAAAAGCAAACACTTATAGGGACTACAAAGGAATCGATTGAAAATGAATAAGAAAAGATGAATAAACATGATTTATCGACAGGAAACAATGGTAGACATGCTTTATGCTCTAAGGGATATCAGCTCCGAAAGAAAAATCAAGAGAGCGGAGTTCGAAATCCAGTCGGGTTCGTTACATTCACTTATGCGTAAATACACTTGCGAAGGGTATGGATCCATCTATTCACCTCCCAGCTATGGGTTAAATAGCGGGACAGACTGGTTTCTATAGTTTTGGTTGGCAACCAGTCTACCACAGAAAAAATGGCAACCTACTGCGGGAAAATCTCCAGCCTAGTCAGTGATGACTCTAAATGTACATGATCGCTCAAGCATGTATCGCGGTTGGTACTTGAGTGTCTTTACTTTTCTCCCCCTAGCTATGGGTTGAATAGCAGAACAGATTGGGTCCCACATGATGTTCTCTCCCAAAAACTCTAACTAAGCATAGTTGCAGTATAAACCACAGGTGGCTTTATGGGTGTAGGGCAAACACAAATATGCCTGAGCGAGCGACTGCAATAGAGATTGGCTAGCCGCACTAGTAGACGGGTATCCTCGAATACGAGTGGCCAGCTTTTATTTTATATAAGCAAAATATGTATATATTTTCATCCACAGAAACACTATTTCGTTGCATCACAGCTCATCAATATGACTAGACGTCCGGTTGCCTCTAGCTAGGATCGAAACCCGACTGAATTGGCGTTTATATATTAAAGTGTATATTTATTTGTTTTCATCTGAAATTTCGAGAAATATGATTAAAGAAAATTCGGCAAGAATTGAACCTGCATCCCTCAGCGCAGAGAGCAATGTTGCTTAGGCCGGTGCTGTTATACATGTTCACCGTAGTCTGAATGTAGAATCCAGCGCAGGAAGTAATTTGTTCAATGAAACAACACCAATATCTAGTAGCAGCTCTTCAGTAATTCTTAAGGTCTTCCTTATCAGAGGTTGGCAGTGAATATTCGGAGAAAGTAGCCGAGCGTAGTTCAGTAGTTCTTCTGGTCATCGATATCAGAGGTCGGCAGTGGATATTCGGAGAGAAAAAAATGTCCGCCTTTATACACGTCGGATTGAATATTCAGTGCTTTCTGATTGGTTGACTCTTCTCTTCTTGGTCAACTATAAAATGAATCAGCTCATTTTGGTTGGCTCACTAGTATATTAGAATACCCAAATATCTGTAACACCTCCTCATTTTTCAGGTACATTATGGAATCGTCTTTCTTTTCTTTTAGTAAAGTCAATATTCATATGGAACAAATGCTTTAGTATTAATAAAATAAAGTTTTTTTCTTCTCTTTTTTTCAAAGTATTCATAAATTTTTTTTGAGTTTTTTTTTAGTATTCATAAAAGAATTTCTTTTTTTCTTTTTAAAGAAAATTAATATCCACAAAAATTCGTTATATCATTTTGTCCACTGTTAAGTACTTCAGCTTAATAAACATTTCAGGTGCACCTATACAACTTTGGCTACGAAAAGGAAGTTGGGCAAATAAAGCCAAATTTATGCTTTCAGTCAAACTTTCTCTTGTCAATGATCTCTTCAAATTTTTCATATCTCTACGCATTTTCGTAAATAAAGAGAATTTATTAAAATAGATTTTTTGTTAACTCGAGAGATTTGTATCACTGTACATGTTCTTATTAGTAAATAAAAAATGTAAATAAAAAATGTAAATAAAAATGTAAATAAAAAATGTAAATAAAAATGTAAATAAAAATATAAATAAAAATATATAAATAAAAATATAAATATATTACATTTTTTTTACAATTTTTATTTACGTTTTTTATTTACATTTTTTAAAGTAAATCAAAAATGTAAATAAAAATGTAAATAAAAAATGTAATGAAAAATGTAAATAAAAAATGTAATGAAAAATGTAAATAAAAAAGTAAATAAAAAATGTAAATAAAAAATGTTAATAAAATATAAACAAAAATGTAAATAAAATGTAAACAGAAATGTAAATAAAAAATGTAAATATAAAATTTAAATAAAAAATGTAAATAAAAATGTAAATAAAAATGTAACCAAATGTAAATAAAATATAAATAAAAAATGTAATTAAAAAATGTAAATAAAAATTATAAATAAAACATGTAAATAAAAATGTAAACAAAAATATAACTAAAAATGTAAATAAAAAATGTAAATAAATAATGTAAAAAATGTAAATACATAATAAAAATGTAAATAAAAATAAAATAAAAAATAAAAATTTAAGTAATTTTTTTAAAAAAACGTAAAAAATACAATTAAATATAAATAAAAAGTCATTAAAATTAAAGAAAGTTAATAAAAATGTAAATAAAATGTAAAAAATATTATTAAAAATGTAAATAAATATTTAAATAAAAACTAAAAAATGTAAAAAAAAATAATGTAAATAAATGAAAATTGTTAATAAAAATGTTAAAAAATATGTAATTAAAAATATAAATAAAAATAAACAATGTAAAAAATTGAAGTGATATAAAAATAAGTAAAATTCTTAAGATAAACAAACAAAAACAAATGTTATTAATTAGACTTAGTTTGCTGGAAAGTTACAACTGCTTGTGGGGATCCAACTCGCACTCAGAATTAATAAACTAGTAGAAAAAACGCCAACAGAAGAGGATGGAAAATCTACAACCATCTAAAGATGTATTAGGATAGCGATTTTTGCCCACGTTCTGAAGAGACACGGTATATAAAAGATGAAAACAATTCGTTGACTATTATCTGATTTTTATCTAATTTTTTATCACCACCACCCCACCAAGGAAGGCGAAAACGCTACCAAGACGCAATGTGCTACTGGAAGTAAAAGAGAAAGAAAATACATTAGAAGAATGCAGAGACGTTAGAAGTATAGAGTTGAAGTAGAATTTAGAAGGAACTGGAAACCCAATCCTAGACAGAAAACAAGGGACGAAACTCTACTCCTGTTCAAAAGACCGGGGAGAAGTGAGAAGCGGTCGATAGGTGAATCTATCTACTCCTATTGTAGACAAAAAATAAAATGAAATTTTGAGAAGGTTATTTTATTTGTAAGCTTAATTTCGGACAGAAAAAAAAGAAACAGATGGAAATGGCGGGAAGGAGATTGTGTGAAGACAGTTTTCAAATTCCAGTGGAAACAACGAAATTAGTACTGGACTGTTATATAATATCGATACACCTATATGGCAGCAAATGCTCCGAGGAGCTGCTTTAGCTGGTTCCTAGGCCTCATGAATTTAAACGACCTACGAGGCTGGCATCCCGTTCCCACCCCTTCAGCGTTGAAACTGTTAGATGTAGACGTATCTTCTACTCCAATAGCTTCATGTCTCGCACATCTCGCCTGTGGAACTCCCTTCCCTATTCCTGTTTCCCTGGCAAATACAATCTCCAACTATTTATGTGTAACGTCAATCGACATCTCCAGTTGCCTTGATCTATCCACTTCCCTTCTCCACATCCTTTCACCTTTCATTCCTATCTGCTCTCGCTCCAAATCTTCTGTAACCCCGTTGCCTCGATCGATCCACTATCTTTCTCCTCATCCTCTACTTTACCACTCCTATCTGCTCTTCCTCCAAACCTTCTGTAACCCCTTGCGTGCTAGTGGCCTCCAGCCTTGCTTGGGGTGATAAGATTAAAAAAAAAAAAAAAAATAGAGTACACTCTCCTCAGAGATGAAGATTAGACTTGACAGATGAGAAATTTTATTCTGTAGAAGGATATTGAGAATACTACTTTCGACAGACAAAAATAGAGAAAAAAAGACTGTTTTCGAATGGAAAGCCTAAAGATATTTATGAAATTTAAACTAGATTGGTACAAGAGCACAAATATACAGCTCCCAGAATTTCACACACAGAAATGATTGTGTGCTACACTAGCTGGTAACCATCGGCCAAAAGCAAGCATGCAACGAGATGAAACAAATTGATGCTGAAAAAAGATTTAAACAGGAAGAAGAAATGATAATGAGTGAAATCACGCACTTATAAAAACGAAGACAAATGAAAATACGAAGTCTAGATAATGAAGGAAAAGAGGAAAATTTCAAAAGTATATGAACGAATTAATGGGTGAATTTGAAAGAGAAATATAATATATTATTCATTAAATGATTGCAGAAAATGAAGAAAAGACGAAAAAGAAATATAAAGAGGAAAGAAAGATGAGAGGATATAAAGAAAGAGAAGAAATAGAAAAGAAAGGGAAAGAAAGATGAAGAAAAGGTGAAAGAGAAGAAAGAAAGAGTGGACGAGAAGAAAGAATCGAAAAATGGGAACAAAAAGAAAGAGAGGAAAAAGGAATAAAATGCGACAGAAAAATGAAATAAAAAGAAAAAGATGTAATTAAAAAAAGTACAAAGAAAAAAGAAAGAAAAGCAAGCAGAAATGAAAGAAAAAACTAAAAGGAGAGGAATAAATAGAGAAGGAAGAAAAAAAGAATAAATAGTGAAGAAAGAAAGAAAGAAAGAAAGAAAGAAAGAATTAATAGATAAGGAAAAAAAGAAAGAATTTATGGATAAGGAAAAGAAAGAAAGAATAAATAAAGAAGGAAGGAAGAAAGAAAAAGAAAGGATAAATAGAGAAGGAAAGAAGTAAGGAAGAAAGAAAGAAAGAATAGAGAAGGAAAGAAGGAATAAAAAAGAATAAATAGAGAAGGAAGGAAAGAAGGGAGAAAGAAAGAATAAATACTGAAGGAAGGAAGAAAGAAAGAAAGAAAGAAAGAAAAACGAATAAGAAGAATGGAGAAAAAGGAAATAAAAAGAAAGAAAAACATGTGAAAAAAGAAAATAAGAAAAAACGACAGAGGAACGAAAGAGAAAATAAAAGAAATTGATGAAAGAAAAATAACACAGAAAACAAAGAAGAAAATAACAATAAAAATGGAGAAAAAACAAAAAAAACGAATGGAGAAAAAAGCGTACAAGAAAGAATAAATATAATGAAAGATAATAAAGAAAGAAAAAGACAAGCAAGAAAGAAAAAGAAAAGCAAGAAAGAAAGAAGGGAAAGAAAAAGTAAGAAAGAAAACAGGGAAAGATAAAAAAGGAAAGCGAGAAAGAAAGAGGATAAAGATAAAAAGGAAAACGAGAAAGAAAGAGGAGAAAGATATAAAAGGAAAGCGAGAAAGATAGAGGGGAAAGATATAAAAAGAAAGCGAGAAAGAAGAGGAGAAAGATATAATAGGAAAGCAAGTTAAGAAAGAGGAGAAAGATAAAAAAGGAAAGCGAGAAAGAAAGAGGAGAAAGATATAAAAAGAAAGCGAGGAAGAAAGAAAGAGGAGAAAGATAAAAAAGGAAAGCGAGAAAGAAAGAGGAGAAAGATAAAAAAGGAAAGCGAGAAAGAAAGAGAAGAATGATAAAAAAGGAAAGCGAGAAAGAAAGAAAGAGGAGAAAGATAAAAAAGGAAAGCGAGAAAGAAAGAGGAGAAAGATAAAAAAGTAAAGCGAGAAAGAAAGAAAGAGAAGAAAGATAAAATAGGAAAGCGAGAAAGAAAGAGGAGAAAGATAAAAAAGGAAAGCGAGAAAGAAAGAGGAGAAAGATAAAAAAGGAAAGCCAGAAAGAAATAAAGAGGAGAAAGATAAAAAGGAAAGCGAGAAAGAAAGAGGAGAAAGATGAAATAGTAAATACAGAAAGAAAGAAAGAGGAGAAAGATAAAAAAGGAACGCTAGAAAGAAAGAAAGAGGAGAAAGATAAAAAAGGAAAGCGAGAAGGAAAGAGGAGAAAGATAAAAAAGGAAAGCGAGAAAGAAAGAGAAGAATGATAAAAAAGGAAAGCGAGAAAGAAAGAAAGAGGAGAAAGATAAAAAAGGAAAGCGAGAAAGAAAGAGGAGAAAGATAAAAAAGTAAAGCGAGAAAGAAAGAAAGAGAAGAAAGATAAAATAGGAAAGCGAGAAAGAAAGAGGAGAAAGATAAAAAAGGAAAGCGAGAAAGAAAGAGGAGAAAGATAAAAAAGGAAAGCCAGAAAGAAATAAAGAGGAGAAAGATAAAAAGGAAAGCGAGAAAGAAAGAGGAGAAAGATGAAATAGTAAATACAGAAAGAAAGAAAGAGGAGAAAGATAAAAAAGGAACGCTAGAAAGAAAGAAAGAGGAGAAAGATAAAAAAGGAAAGCGAGAAGGAAAGAGGAGAAAGATAAAAAAGGAAAGCGAGAGAGAAAGAAAGAGGAGAAAGATAAAATAGGAAAGCAAGAAAGAAAGAGGAGAAAGATAAAAAAAGCAAGCGAGAAAGAAAGAAAGAGGAGAAAGATAAAATAGGAAAGCGAGAAAGAAAGAGGAGAAAGATAAAAAAAGAAAGCGAGAAAGAAAGAAAGAGAAGAAAGATAAAATAGGAAAGCGAGAAAGAAAGAGGAGAAAGATAAAAAGGAAAGCGAGAAAGAAAGAGGAGAAAGATAAAAAAGGAAAGCGATAAAGAAAGAACGAGGAGAAAGATAAAAAAGGAAAGCGAGAAAGAAAGAGGAGAAAAATAAAAAAGGAAAGAGAGAATGAAAGAAGTGAAAGATAAAAAGGAAAGCGAGAAAGGAAGAGGAGAAAGATAAAATAGGAAATCGAGAAAGAAAGAAAGAGGAGAAAGATAAAAAAGGAAAGCGAGAAAGAAAGAAAGAGGTGAAAGATAAAAAAGGAAAGCGAGAAAGAAAGAGGAGAAAAATAAAAAAGGAAAGCTAGAAAGAAAGAGGAGGAAGATAAAAAAGGAAAGCGAGAAAGAAAGAAAGAGGAGAAATATAAAAAAGGAAAGCGAGAAAGAAAGAGGAGAAAGATAAAAAAGGAAAGCGAGAAAGAAAGAGAAGAATGATAAAAAAGGAAAGCGAGAAAGAAAGAAAGAGGAGAAAGATAAAAAAGGAAAGCGAGAAAGAAAGAGGAGAAAGATAAAAAAGGAAAGCGAGAAAGAAAGAAAGAGAAGAAAGATAAAATAGGAAAGCGAGAAAGAAAGAGGAGAAAGATAAAAAAGGAAAGCGAGAAAGAAAGAAATAGGAGAAAGATATAAAAAGAAAGAAAAAAGAGGAGAAAGATAAAAAGGAAAGCGAGAAAGAAAGAGGAGAAAGATGAAATAGTAAATACAGAAAGAAAGAAAGAGGTGAAAGATAAAAAAGGAAAACGAGAAAGAAAGAGGAGAAAGATAAAAAAGGAACGCTAGAAAGAAAGAAAGAGGAGAAAGATAAAAAAGGAAAGCGAGAAGGAAAGACGAGAAAGATAAAAAAGGAAAGCGAGAGAGAAAGAAAGAGGAGAAAGATAAAATAGGAAAGCGAGAAAGAAAGAGGAGAAAGATAAAAAAGGAAAGCGAGAAAGAAAGAAAGAGGAGAAAGATAAAATAGGAAAGCGAGAAAGAAAGAGGAGAAAGATAAAAAAAGAAAGCGAGAAAGAAAGAAAGAGAAGAAAGATAAAATAGGAAAGCGAGAAAGAAAGAGGAGAAAGATAAAAAGGAAAGCGAGAAAGAAAGAGGAGAAAGATAAAATAGGAAATCGTGAAAGAAAGAAAGAGGAGAAAGATAAAATAGGAAAGCGATAAAGAAAGAACGAGGAGAAAGATAAAAAAGGAAAGCGAGAAAGAAAGAGGAGAAAAATAAAAAAGGAAAGAGAGAAAGAAAGAAGAGAAAGATAAAAAGGAAAGCGAGAAAGGAAGAGGAGAAAGATAAAATAGGAAATCGAGAAAGAAAGAAAGAGGAGAAAGATAAAAAAGGAAAGCGAGAAAGAAAGAAAGAGGTGAAAGATAAAAAAGGAAAGCGAGAAAGAAAGAGGAGAAAAATAAAAAAGGAAAGCGAGAAAGAAAGAAGAGAAAAAAAAAGGAAAGCGAGAAAGAAAGAGGGGAAAGATAAAAAAGGAAAGCGAGAAAGAAAGAGGAGAAAGATAAAAAAGGGAAGCGAGAAAGAAAGAATGAGAAGAAAGATAAAATAGGAAAGCGAGAAAGAAAGAAAGAGAAGAAAGATAAAATAGGAAAGCGAGAAAGAAAGAAAGAGGAGAAAGATGAAATAGGAAAGAGAGAAAGAAAGAGGAGAAAGGTAAAAAAGGAAAGCGAGAAAGAAAGAGGAGAAAGATAAAAAAGGAAAGCGAGAAAGAAAGAGGAGAAAGATAAAAAAGGAAAGCGAGAAAGAAAGAAAGAGAAGAAAGATAAAAAAGGAAAGCGAGAAGGAAAGAGGAGAAAGATAAAAAAGGAAAGCGAGAAAGAAATAAAGAGGAGAAAGATAAAAAAAGAAAGCGAGAATGAAAGAGGAGAAAGATAAAAAAGGAAAGCTAGAAAGAAAGAAAGAGGAGAAAGATAAAATAGGAAAGCGAGAAAGAAAGAGGAGAAAGATAAAAAAGGAAAGCGAGAAAGAAAGAAAGAGGAGAAAGATAAAATAGGAAAGCGAGAAAGAAAGAGGAGAAAGATAAAAAAAGAAAGCGAGAAAGAAAGAAAGAGGAGAAAGATAAAAAAGGAAAGCGAGAAAGAAAGAAAGAGGAGACAGATAAAACGAGAGCGAGAAAGAAAGAGGAGAAAGATAAAAAGGAAAGCGAGAAAGAAAGAAGAAAAAGATACAAAGGAAAGTGAGAAAGAAAGAAAGAGGAGAAAGATAAAAAAGGAAAGCGAGAAAGAAAGAAAGAGGAGAAAGATATATAAAGAAAGAAAGAAAGAGGAGAAAGATAAAAAGGAAAGCGAGAAAGAAAGAGGAGAAAGATAAAATAGGAAAGCGAGAAAGAAAGAGGAGAAAGATAAAAAAGGAAAGCGAGAAAGAAAGAAAGAGGAGAAAGATAAAAAAGGAAAGCGAGAAAGAAAGAGGAGAAAGCTAAAAAGGAAAGCGAGAAAGAAAGAGGAGAAAGATAAAAAGGAAAGCGAGAAAGAAAGAGGAGAAAGATAAAAAAGTAAAGCAAGAAAGAAAGAGGAGAATGATAAACAGGAAAGCGAGAAAGAAAGATCAGAAAGATAAAAAGGAAAGCGAGAAAGAAAGAAAGAGGAGACAGATAAAAAGGAGAGCGAGGAAGAAAGAGGAGAAAGATAAAAAAGGAAAGCGAAAAAGAAAGAGGAGAAAGATAAAAAAGGAAAGCGAGAAAGAAAGAGGAGAAAGATAAAAAAGGAAAGCGAGAAAGAAATAAATAGGAGAAAGATAAAAAGGAAAGCGAGAAAGAAAGAGGAGAAAGATAAAATAGGAAAGCGAGAAAGAAAGAAAGAGGAAAAAGATAAAAAAGGAAAGCGAGAAAGAAAGAAAGAGGAGACAGATAAAAATGAAAGCGAGAAAGAAAGAAAGAGGAGAAAGATAAAAAAAAAGACCAAGAAAGAAAGAGGAGAAAGATAAAAATGGAAAGCGAGAAAGAAAGAGGAGAAAGATAAAAAAGGAAACAGAGAAAGAAATAAAGAGGAGAAAGATTAAAAGGAAAGCGAGAAAGAAAGAGGAGAAAGATAAAATAGGAAAGCGAGAAAGAAAGAAAGAGGAAAAAGATAAAAAAGGAAAGCGAGGAAGAAAGAAAGAGGAGAAAGATATAAAAAGAAAGAAAGAAAGAGGAGAAAGATAAAAAGGAAAGCGAGAAAGAAAGAGGAGAAAGATAAAAAGGAAAGCGAGAAAGAAAGAAAGAGGAGAAAGATATAAAAAGAAAGAAAAAAGAGGAGAAAGATAAAAAGGAAAGCGAGAAAGAAAGAGGAGAAAGATGAAATAGTAAATACAGAAAGAAAGAAAGAGCTGAAAGATAAAAAAGGAAAGCGAGAAAGAAAGAGGAGAAAGATAAAAAAGGAACGCTAGAAAGAAAGAAAGAGGAGAAAGATAAAAAAGGAAAGCGAGAAGGAAAGACGAGAAAGATAAAAAAGGAAAGCGAGAGAGAAAGAAAGAGTCGAAAGATAAAATAGGAAAGCGAGAAAGAAAGAGGAGAAAGATAAAAAGGAAAGCGAGAAAGAAAGAAAGAGGAGAAAGATAAAAAAGGAAAGCGAGAAAGAAAGAGGAGAAAAATAAAAAAGGAAAGAGAGAAAGAAAGAAGTGAAAGATAAAAAGGAAAGCGAGAAAGGAAGAGGAGAAAGATAAAATAGGAAATCGAGAAAGAAAGAAAGAGGAGAAAGATAAAAAAGGAAAGCGAGAAAGAAAGAAAGCGGTGAAAGATAAAAAAGGTAAGCGAGAAAGAAAGAGGAGAAAAATAAAAAAGGAAAGCGAGAAAGAAAGAGGAGGAAGATAAAAAAGGAAAGCGAGAATGAAAGAAGAAAAAGATACAAAGGAAAGTGAGAAAGAAAGAAAGAGGAGAAAGATAAAAAAGGAAAGCGAGAAAGAAAGAAAGAGGAGAAAGATATATAAAGAAAGAAAGAAAGAGGAGAAAGATAAAAAGGAAAGCGAGAAAGAAAGAGGAGAAAGATAAAATAGGAAAGCGAGAAAGAAAGAGGAGAAAGATAAAAAAGGAAAGCGAGAAAGAAAGAAAGAGGAGAAAGATAAAAAAGGAAAGCGAGAAAGAAAGAGGAGAAAGCTAAAAAGGAAAGCGAGAAAGAAAGAGGAGAAAGATAAAAAGGAAAGCGAGAAAGAAAGAGGAGAAAGATAAAAAAGTAAAGCAAGAAAGAAAGAGGAGAATGATAAAAAGGAAAGCGAGAAAGAAAGATCAGAAAGATAAAAAGAAAAGCGAGAAAGAAAGAAAGAGGAGACAGATAAAAAGGAGAGCGAGGAAGAAAGAGGAGAAAGATAAAAAAGGAAAGCGAAAAAGAAAGAGGAGAAAGATAAAAAAGGAAAGCGAGAAAGAAAGAGGAGAAAGATAAAAAA
This sequence comes from Acanthosepion esculentum, assembly GCA_964036315.1. NCBI lineage: Eukaryota > Metazoa > Mollusca > Cephalopoda > Sepiida > Sepiidae > Acanthosepion > Acanthosepion esculentum. The sequence continues at coordinate 109,054,245 of OZ038492.1, read as the reverse complement.
GGAAAGCGAGAAAGAAATAAATAGGAGAAAGATAAAAAGGAAAGCGAGAAAGAAAGAGGAGAAAGATAAAATAGGAAAGCGAGAAAGAAAGAAAGAGGAAAAAGATAAAAAAGGAAAGCGAGAAAGAAAGAATGAGGAGAAAGATATAAAAAGAAAGAAAGAAAGAGGAGAAAGATAAAAAGGAAAGCGAGAAAGAAATAGGAGAAAAATAAAAAAGGAAAGTGAGAAAGAAAGAGGAGAAAGATAAAAAGGAAAGCGAGAAAGAAAGAGGAGAAAGATAAAAAGGAAAGCGAGAAAGAAAAAAAGAGGAAACAGATAAAAAGGAGAGCGAGAAAGAAAGAGGAGAAAGATAAAAAGGAAAGCGAGAAAGAAAGAGGAGAAAGATAAAAAAGGAAAGCGAGAAAGAAAGAAAGAGGAGAAAGATACAAAAAGAAAGAAAGAAAGAGGAGAAAGATGAAAAGGAAAGCGAGAAAGAAAGAGGAGAAAGATAAAATAGGAAAGCGAGAAAGAAAGAGGAGAAAGATAAAAAATGAAAGAGAGAAAGAAAGAAAGAGGAGAAAGATAAAAAAGGAAAGCGAGAAAGAAAGAGGAGAAAGATAAAAAAGGAAAGCGAGAAAGAAAGAAAGAGGAGACAGATAAAAATGAAAGCGAGAAAGAAAGAAAGAGGAGAAAGATAAAAAAAAGACCAAGAAAGAAAGAGGAGAAAGATAAAAATGGAAAGCGAGAAAGAAAGAGCAGAAAGATAAAAAAGGAAACAGAGAAAGAAATAAAGAGGAGAAAGATTAAAAGGAAAGCGAGAAAGAAAGAGGAGAAAGATAAAATAGGAAAGCGAGAAAGAAAGAAAGAGGAAAAAGATAAAAAAGGAAAGCGAGGAAGAAAGAAAGAGGAGAAAGATATAAAAAGAAAGAAAGAAAGAGGAGAAAGATAAAAAGGAAAGCGAGAAAGAAAGAGGAGAAAGATAAAAAGGAAAGCGAGAAAGAAAGAAAGAGGAGAAAGATATAAAAAGAAAGAAAAAAGAGGAGAAAGATAAAAAGGAAAGCGAGAAAGAAAGAGGAAAACATGAAATAGTAAATACAGAAAGAAAGAAAGAGGTGAAAGATAAAAAAGGAAAGCGAGAAAGAAAGAGGAGAAAGATAAAAAAGGAACGCTAGAAAGAAAGAGAGAGGAGAAAGATAAAAAAGGAAAGCGAGAAGGAAAGACGAGAAAGATAAAAAAGGAAAGCGAGAGAGAAAGAAAGAGGAGAAAGATAAAATAGGAAAGCGAGAAAGAAAGAGGAGAAAGATAAAAAAGGAAAGCGAGAAAGAAAGAAAGAAAGAGGAGAAAGATAAAAAAGGAAAGCGAGAAAGAAAGAGGAGAAAAATAAAAAAGGAAAGAGAGAAAGAAAGAAGTGAAAGATAAAAAGGAAAGCGAGAAAGGAAGAGGAGAAAGATAAAATAGGAAATCGAGAAAGAAAGAAAGAGGAGAAAGATAAAAAAGGAAAGCGAGAAAGAAAGAAAGAGGTGAAAGATAAAAAAGGAAAGCGAGAAAGAAAGAGGAGAAAAATAAAAAAGGAAAGCGAGAAAGAAAGAGGAGGAAGATAAAAAAGGAAAGCGAGAAAGAAAGAAAGAGGAGAAATATAAAAAAGGAAAGCGAGAAAGAAAGAGGAGAAAGATAAAAAAGGAAAGCGAGAAAGAAAGAGAAGAATGATAAAAAAGGAAAGCGAGAAAGAAAGAAAGAGGAGAAAGATAAAAAAGGAAAGCGAGAAAGAAAGAGGAGAAAGATAAAAAAGGAAAGCGAGAAAGAAATAAATAGGAGAAAGATAAAAAGGAAAGCGAGAAAGAAAGAGGAGAAAGATAAAATAGGAAAGCGAGAAAGAAAGAAAGAGGAAAAAGATAAAAAAGGAAAGCGAGAAAGAAAGAAAGAGGAGACAGATAAAAATGAAAGCGAGAAAGAGGAGAAAGATAAAAAAAAGACCAAGAAAGAAAGAGGAGAAAGATAAAAATGGAAAGCGAGAAAGAAAGAGGAGAAAGATAAAAAAGGAAACAGAGAAAGAAATAAAGAGGAGAAAGATTAAAAGGAAAGCGAGAAAGAAAGAGGAGAAAGATAAAATAGGAAAGCGAGAAAGAAAGAAAGAGGAAAAAGATAAAAAAGGAAAGCGAGGATGAAAGAAAGAGGAGAAAGATATAAAAAGAAAGAAAGAAAGAGGAGAAAGATAAAAAGGAAAGCGAGAAAGAAAGAGGAGAAAGATAAAAAGGAAAGCGAGAAAGAAAGAAAGAGGAGAAAGATATAAAAAGAAAGAAAAAAGAGGAGAAAGATAAAAAGGAAAGCGAGAAAGAAAGAGGAGAAAGATGAAATAGTAAATACAGAAAGAAAGAAAGAGCTGAAAGATAAAAAAGGAAAGCGAGAAAGAAAGAGGAGAAAGATAAAAAAGGAACGCTAGAAAGAAAGAAAGAGGAGAAAGATAAAAAAGGAAAGCGAGAAGGAAAGACGAGAAAGATAAAAAAGGAAAGCGAGAGAGAAAGAAAGAGTCGAAAGATAAAATAGGAAAGCGAGAAAGAAAGAGGAGAAAGATAAAAAAGGAAAGCGAGAAAGAAAGAAAGAGGAGAAAGATAAAAAAGGAAAGCGAGAAAGAAAGAGGAGAAAAATAAAAAAGGAAAGAGAGAAAGAAAGAAGTGAAAGATAAAAAGGAAAGCGAGAAAGGAAGAGGAGAAAGATAAAATAGGAAATCGAGAAAGAAAGAAAGAGGAGAAAGATAAAAAAGGAAAGCGAGAAAGAAAGAAAGCGGTGAAAGATAAAAAAGGAAAGCGAGAAAGAAAGAGGAGAAAAATAAAAAAGGAAAGCGAGAAAGAAAGAGGAGGAAGATAAAAAAGGAAAGCGAGAAAGAAAGAAGAAAAAGATACAAAGGAAAGTGAGAAAGAAAGAAAGAGGAGAAAGATAAAAAAGGAAAGCGAGAAAGAAAGAAAGAGGAGAAAGATATATAAAGAAAGAAAGAAAGAGGAGAAAGATAAAAAGGAAAGCGAGAAAGAAAGAGGAGAAAGATAAAAAAGGAAAGCGAGAAAGAAAGAAAGAGGAGAAAGATAAAAAAGGAAAGCGAGAAAGAAAGAGGAGAAAGCTAAAAAGGAAAGCGAGAAAGAAAGAGGAGAAAGATAAAAAGCAAAGCGAGAAAGAAAGAGGAGAAAGATAAAAAAGTAAAGCAAGAAAGAAAGAGGAGAATGATAAAAAGGAAAGCGAGAAAGAAAGATCAGAAAGATAAAAAGGAAAGCGAGAAAGAAAGAAAGAGGAGACAGATAAAAAGGAGAGCGAGGAAGAAAGAGGAGAAAGATAAAAAAGGAAAGCGAAAAAGAAAGAGGAGAAAGATAAAAAAGGAAAGCGAGAAAGAAAGAGGAGAAAGATAAAAAAGGAAAGCGAGAAAGAAATAAATAGGAGAAGGATAAAAATGAAAGCGAGAAAGAAAGAGGAGAAAGATAAAATAGGAAAGCGAGAAAGAAAGAAAGAGGAAAAAGATAAAAAAGGAAAGCGAGAAAGAAAGAATGAGGAGAAAGATATAAAAAGAAAGAAAGAAAGAGGAGAAAGATAAAAAGGAAAGCGAGAAAGAAATAGGAGAAAGCTAAAAAGGAAAGCGAGAAAGAAAGAGGAGAAAGATAAAAAGGAAAGCGAGAAAGAAAGAGGAGAAAGATAAAAAAGTAAAGCAAGAAAGAAAGAGGAGAATGATAAAAAGGAAAGCGAGAAAGAAAGATCAGAAAGATAAAAAGGAAAGCGAGAAAGAAAGAGGAGAAAGATAAAAAAGGAAAGCGAGAAAGAAAGAAAGAGGAGAAAGATACAAAAAGAAAGAAAGAAAGAGGAGAAAGATGAAAAGGAAAGCGAGAAAGAAAGAGGAGAAAGATAAAATAGGAAAGCGAGAAAGAAAGAGGAGAAAGATAAAAAATGAAAGAGAGAAAGAAAGAAAGAGGAGAAAGATAAAAAAGGAAAGCGAGAAAGAAAGAGGAGAAAGATAAAAAAGGAAAGCGAGAAAGAAAGAAAGAGGAGACAGATAAAAATGAAAGCGAGAAAGAAAGAAAGAGGAGAAAGATAAAAAAAAGACCAAGAAAGAAAGAGGAGAAAGATAAAAATGGAAAGCGAGAAAGAAAGAGGAGAAAGATAAAAAAGGAAACAGAGAAAGAAATAAAGAGGAGAAAGATTAAAAGGAAAGCGAGAAAGAAAGAGGAGAAAGATAAAATAGGAAAGCGAGAAAGAAAGAAAGAGGAAAAAGATAAAAAAGGAAAGCGAGGAAGAAAGAAAGAGGAGAAAGATATAAAAAGAAAGAAAGAAAGAGGAGAAAGATAAAAAGGAAAGCGAGAAAGAAAGAGGAGAAAGATAAAAAGGAAAGCGAGAAAGAAAGAAAGAGGAGAAAGATATAAAAAGAAAGAAAAAAGAGGAGAAAGATAAAAAGGAAAGCGAGAAAGAAAGAGGAAAACATGAAATAGTAAATACAGAAAGAAAGAAAGAGGTGAAAGATAAAAAAGGAAAGCGAGAAAGAAAGAGGAGAAAGATAAAAAAGGAACGCTAGAAAGAAAGAGAGAGGAGAAAGATAAAAAAGGAAAGCGAGAAGGAAAGACGAGAAAGATAAAAAAGGAAAGCGAGAGAGAAAGAAAGAGGAGAAAGATAAAATAGGAAAGCGAGAAAGAAAGAGGAGAAAGATAAAAAAGGAAAGCGAGAAAGAAAGAAAGAAAGAGGAGAAAGATAAAAAAGGAAAGCGAGAAAGAAAGAGGAGAAAAATAAAAAAGGAAAGAGAGAAAGAAAGAAGTGAAAGATAAAAAGGAAAGCGAGAAAGGAAGAGGAGAAAGATAAAATAGGAAATCGAGAAAGAAAGAAAGAGGAGAAAGATAAAAAAGGAAAGCGAGAAAGAAAGAAAGAGGTGAAAGATAAAAAAGGAAAGCGAGAAAGAAAGAGGAGAAAAATAAAAAAGGAAAGCGAGAAAGAAAGAGGAGGAAGATAAAAAAGGAAAGCGAGAAAGAAAGAAAGAGGAGAAATATAAAAAAGGAAAGCGAGAAAGAAAGAGGAGAAAGATAAAAAAGGAAAGCGAGAAAGAAAGAGAAGAATGATAAAAAAGGAAAGCGAGAAAGAAAGAAAGAGGAGAAAGATAAAAAAGGAAAGCGAGAAAGAAAGAGGAGAAAGAAAAAAAAGGAAAGCGAGAAAGAAAGAAAGAGAAGAAAGATAAAATAGGAAAGCGAGAAAGAAAGAGGAGAAAGATAAAAAAGGAAAGCGAGAAAGAAAGAGGAGAAAGATAAAAAAGGAAAGCCAGAAAGAAATAAAGAGGAGAAAGATAAAAAGGAAAGCGAGAAAGAAAGAGGAGAAAGATAAAAAGGAAAGCGAGAAAGAAAGAGGAGAAAGATAAAAAAGGAACGCTAGAAAGAAAGAAAGAGGAGAAAGATAAAAAAGGAAAGCGAGAAGGAAAGACGAGAAAAATAAAAAAGGAAAGCGAGAGAGAAAGAAAGAGGAGAAAGATAAAATAGGAAAGCGAGAAAGAAAGAGGAGAAAGATAAAAAAGGAAAGCGAGAAAGAAAGAAAGAGGAGAAAGATAAAATAGGAAAGCTAGAAAGAAAGAGGAGAAAGATAAAAAAAGAAAGCGAGAAAGAAAGAAAGAGAAGAAAGATAAAATAGGAAAGCGAGAAAGAAAGAGGAGAAAGATAAAAAGGAAAGCGAGAAAGAAAGAGGAGAAAGATAAAATAGGAAATCGTGAAAGAAAGAAAGAGGAGAAAGATAAAATAGGAAAGCGATAAAGAAAGAACAAGGAGAAAGATAAAAAAGGAAAGCGAGAAAGAAAGAGGAGAAAAATAAAAAAGGAAAGAGAGAAAGAAAGAAGAGAAAGATAAAAAGGAAAGCGAGAAAGGAAGAGGAGAAAGATAAAATAGGATATCGAGAAAGAAAGAAAGAGGAGAAAGATAAAAAAGGAAAGCGAGAAAGAAAGAAAGAGGTGAAAGATAAAAAAGGAAAGCGAGAAAGAAAGAGGAGAAAAATAAAAAAGGAAAGCGAGAAAGAAAGAAGAGAAAGATAAAAAAGGAAAGCGAGAAAGAAAGAGGGGAAAGATAAAAAAGGAAAGCGAGAAAGAAAGAGGAGAAAGATAAAAAAGGAAAGCGAGAAAGAAAGAATGAGAAGAAAGATAAAATAGGAAAGCGAGAAAGAAAGAAAGAGAAGAAAGATAAAATAGGAAAGCGAGAAAGAAAGAAAGAGGAGAAAGATAAAATAGGAAAGAGAGAAAGAAAGAGGAGAAAGGTAAAAAAGGAAAGCGAGAAAGAAAGAGGAGAAAGATAAAAAAGGAAAGCGAGAAAGAAATAAAGAGGAGAAAGATAAAAAAAGAAAGCGAGAATGAAAGAGGAGAAAGATAAAAAAGGAAAGCTAGAAAGAAAGAAAGAGGAGAAAGATAAAATAGGAAAGCGAGAAAGAAAGAGGAGAAAGATAAAAAAGGAAAGCGAGAAAGAAAGAAAGAGGAGAAAGATAAAATAGGAAAGCGAGAAAGAAAGAGGAGAAAGATAAAAAGGAAAGCGAGAAAGAAAGAGGAGAAAGATAAAATAGGAAATCGTGAAAGAAAGAAAGAGGAGAGAGATAAAATAGGAAAGCGATAAAGAAAGAACGAGGAGAAAGATAAAAAAGGAAAGCGAGAAAGCAAGAGGAGAAAAATAAAAAAGGAAAGAGAGAAAGAAAGAAGAGAAAGATAAAAAGGAAAGCGAGAAAAGAAGAGGAGAAAGATAAAATAGGAAATCGAGAAAGAAAGAAAGAGGAGAAAGATAAAAAAGGAAAGCGAGAAAGAAAGAAAGAGGTGAAAGATACAAAAGGAAAGCGAGAAAGAAAGAGGAGAAAAATAAAAAAGGAAAGCGAGAAAGAAAGAAGAGAAAGATAAAAAAGGAAAGCGAGAAAGAAAGAGGGGAAAGATAAAAAAGGAAAGCGAGAAAGAAAGAGGAGAAAGATAAAAAAGGAAAGCGAGAAAGAAAGAATGAGAAGAAAGATAAAATAGGAAAGCGAGAAAGAAAGAAAGAGAAGAAAGATAAAATAGGAAAGCGAGAAAAAAAGAAAGAGGAGAAAGATAAAATAGGAAAGAGAGAAAGAAAGAGGAGAAAGGTAAAAAAGGAAAGCGAGAAAGAAAGAGGAGAAAGATAAAAAAGGAAAGCGAGAAAGAAAGAAAGAGAAGAAAGATAAAAAAGGAAAGCGAGAAGGAAAGAGGAGAAAGATAAAAAAGGAAAGCGAGAAAGAAATAAAGAGGAGAAAGATAAAAAAAGAAAGCGAGAATGAAAGAGGAGAAAGATAAAAAAGGAAAGCTAGAAAGAAAGAAAGAGGAGAAAGATAAAATAGGAAAGCGAGAAAGAAAGAGGAGAAAGATAAAAAAGGAAAGCGAGAAAGAAAGAAAGAGGAGAAAGATAAAATAGGAAAGCGAGAAAGAAAGAGGAGAAAGATAAAAAAAGAAAGCCAGAAAGAAAGAAAGAGGAGAAAGATAAAAAAGGAAAGCGAGAAAGAAAGAAAGAGGAGACAGATAAAACGAGAGCGAGAAAGAAAGAGGAGAAAGATAAAAAGGAAAGCGAGAAAGAAAGAAGAAAAAGATACAAAGGAAAGTGAGAAAGAAAGAAAGAGGAGAAAGATAAAAAAGGAAAGCGAGAAAGAAAGAAAGAGGAGAAAGATATATAAAGAAAGAAAGAAAGAGGAGAAAGATAAAAAGGAAAGCGAGAAAGAAAGAGGAGAAAGATAAAATAGGAAAGCGAGAAAGAAAGAGGAGAAAGATAAAAAAGGAAAGCGAGAAGGAAAGACGAGAAAGATAAAAAAGGAAAGCGAGAGAGAAAGAAAGAGTCGAAAGATAAAATAGGAAAGCGAGAAAGAAAGAGGAGAAAGATAAAAAAGGAAAGCGAGAAAGAAAGAAAGAGGAGAAAGATAAAAAAGGAAAGCGAGAAAGAAAGAGGAGAAAAATAAAAAAGGAAAGAGAGAAAGAAAGAAGTGAAAGATAAAAAGGAAAGCGAGAAAGGAAGAGGAGAAAGATAAAATAGGAAATCGAGAAAGAAAGAAAGAGGAGAAAGATAAAAAAGGAAAGCGAGAAAGAAAGAAAGCGGTGAAAGATAAAAAAGGTAAGCGAGAAAGAAAGAGGAGAAAAATAAAAAAGGAAAGCGAGAAAGAAAGAGGAGGAAGATAAAAAAGGAAAGCGAGAATGAAAGAAGAAAAAGATACAAAGGAAAGTGAGAAAGAAAGAAAGAGGAGAAAGATAAAAAAGGAAAGCGAGAAAGAAAGAAAGAGGAGAAAGATATATAAAGAAAGAAAGAAAGAGGAGAAAGATAAAAAGGAAAGCGAGAAAGAAAGAGGAGAAAGATAAAATAGGAAAGCGAGAAAGAAAGAGGAGAAAGATAAAAAAGGAAAGCGAGAAAGAAAGAAAGAGGAGAAAGATAAAAAAGGAAAGCGAGAAAGAAAGAGGAGAAAGCTAAAAAGGAAAGCGAGAAAGAAAGAGGAGAAAGATAAAAAGGAAAGCGAGAAAGAAAGAGGAGAAAGATAAAAAAGTAAAGCAAGAAAGAAAGAGGAGAATGATAAAAAGGAAAGCGAGAAAGAAAGATCAGAAAGATAAAAAGAAAAGCGAGAAAGAAAGAAAGAGGAGACAGATAAAAAGGAGAGCGAGGAAGAAAGAGGAGAAAGATAAAAAAGGAAAGCGAAAAAGAAAGAGGAGAAAGATAAAAAAGGAAAGCGAGAAAGAAAGAGGAGAAAGATAAAAAAGGAAAGCGAGAAAGAAATAAATAGGAGAAAGATAAAAAGGAAAGCGAGAAAGAAAGAGGAGAAAGATAAAATAGGAAAGCGAGAAAGAAAGAAAGAGGAAAAAGATAAAAAAGGAAAGCGAGAAAGAAAGAATGAGGAGAAAGATATAAAAAGAAAGAAAGAAAGAGGAGAAAGATAAAAAGGAAAGCGAGAAAGAAATAGGAGAAAAATAAAAAAGGAAAGTGAGAAAGAAAGAGGAGAAAGATAAAAAGGAAAGCGAGAAAGAAAGAGGAGAAAGATAAAAAGGAAAGCGAGAAAGAAAAAAAGAGGAAACAGATAAAAAGGAGAGCGAGAAAGGAAGAGGAGAAAGATAAAAAGGAAAGCGAGAAAGAAAGAGGAGAAAGATAAAAAAGGAAAGCGAGAAAGAAAGAAAGAGGAGAAAGATACAAAAAGAAAGAAAGAAAGAGGAGAAAGATGAAAAGGAAAGCGAGAAAGAAAGAGGAGAAAGATAAAATAGGAAAGCGAGAAAGAAAGAGGAGAAAGATAAAAAATGAAAGAGAGAAAGAAAGAAAGAGGAGAAAGATAAAAAAGGAAAGCGAGAAAGAAAGAGGAGAAAGATAAAAAAGGAAAGCGAGAAAGAAAGAAAGAGGAGACAGATAAAAATGAAAGCGAGAAAGAAAGAAAGAGGAGAAAGATAAAAAAAAGACCAAGAAAGAAAGAGGAGAAAGATAAAAATGGAAAGCGAGAAAGAAAGAGCAGAAAGATAAAAAAGGAAACAGAGAAAGAAATAAAGAGGAGAAAGATTAAAAGGAAAGCGAGAAAGAAAGAGGAGAAAGATAAAATAGGAAAGCGAGAAAGAAAGAAAGAGGAAAAAGATAAAAAAGGAAAGCGAGGAAGAAAGAAAGAGGAGAAAGATATAAAAAGAAAGAAAGAAAGAGGAGAAAGATAAAAAGGAAAGCGAGAAAGAAAGAGGAGAAAGATAAAAAGGAAAGCGAGAAAGAAAGAAAGAGGAGAAAGATATAAAAAGAAAGAAAAAAGAGGAGAAAGATAAAAAGGAAAGCGAGAAAGAAAGAGGAAAACATGAAATAGTAAATACAGAAAGAAAGAAAGAGGTGAAAGATAAAAAAGGAAAGCGAGAAAGAAAGAGGAGAAAGATAAAAAAGGAACGCTAGAAAGAAAGAGAGAGGAGAAAGATAAAAAAGGAAAGCGAGAAGGAAAGACGAGAAAGATAAAAAAGGAAAGCGAGAGAGAAAGAAAGAGGAGAAAGATAAAATAGGAAAGCGAGAAAGAAAGAGGAGAAAGATAAAAAAGGAAAGCGAGAAAGAAAGAAAGAAAGAGGAGAAAGATAAAAAAGGAAAGCGAGAAAGAAAGAGGAGAAAAATAAAAAAGGAAAGAGAGAAAGAAAGAAGTGAAAGATAAAAAGGAAAGCGAGAAAGGAAGAGGAGAAAGATAAAATAGGAAATCGAGAAAGAAAGAAAGAGGAGAAAGATAAAAAAGGAAAGCGAGAAAGAAAGAAAGAGGTGAAAGATAAAAAAGGAAAGCGAGAAAGAAAGAGGAGAAAAATAAAAAAGGAAAGCGAGAAAGAAAGAGGAGGAAGATAAAAAAGGAAAGCGAGAAAGAAAGAAAGAGGAGAAATATAAAAAAGGAAAGCGAGAAAGAAAGAGGAGAAAGATAAAAAAGGAAAGCGAGAAAGAAAGAGAAGAATGATAAAAAAGGAAAGCGAGAAAGAAAGAAAGAGGAGAAAGATAAAAAAGGAAAGCGAGAAAGAAAGAGGAGAAAGATAAAAAAGGAAAGCGAGAAAGAAATAAATAGGAGAAAGATAAAAAGGAAAGCGAGAAAGAAAGAGGAGAAAGATAAAATAGGAAAGCGAGAAAGAAAGAAAGAGGAAAAAGATAAAAAAGGAAAGCGAGAAAGAAAGAAAGAGGAGACAGATAAAAATGAAAGCGAGAAAGAGGAGAAAGATAAAAAAAAGACCAAGAAAGAAAGAGGAGAAAGATAAAAATGGAAAGCGAGAAAGAAAGAGGAGAAAGATAAAAAAGGAAACAGAGAAAGAAATAAAGAGGAGAAAGATTAAAAGGAAAGCGAGAAAGAAAGAGGAGAAAGATAAAATAGGAAAGCGAGAAAGAAAGAAAGAGGAAAAAGATAAAAAAGGAAAGCGAGGATGAAAGAAAGAGGAGAAAGATATAAAAAGAAAGAAAGAAAGAGGAGAAAGATAAAAAGGAAAGCGAGAAAGAAAGAGGAGAAAGATAAAAAGGAAAGCGAGAAAGAAAGAAAGAGGAGAAAGATATAAAAAGAAAGAAAAAAGAGGAGAAAGATAAAAAGGAAAGCGAGAAAGAAAGAGGAGAAAGATGAAATAGTAAATACAGAAAGAAAGAAAGAGCTGAAAGATAAAAAAGGAAAGCGAGAAAGAAAGAGGAGAAAGATAAAAAAGGAACGCTAGAAAGAAAGAAAGAGGAGAAAGATAAAAAAGGAAAGCGAGAAGGAAAGACGAGAAAGATAAAAAAGGAAAGCGAGAGAGAAAGAAAGAGTCGAAAGATAAAATAGGAAAGCGAGAAAGAAAGAGGAGAAAGATAAAAAAGGAAAGCGAGAAAGAAAGAAAGAGGAGAAAGATAAAAAAGGAAAGCGAGAAAGGAAGAGGAGAAAGATAAAATAGGAAATCGAGAAAGAAAGAAAGAGGAGAAAGATAAAAAAGGAAAGCGAGAAAGAAAGAAAGCGGTGAAAGATAAAAAAGGAAAGCGAGAAAGAAAGAGGAGAAAAATAAAAAAGGAAAGCGAGAAAGAAAGAGGAGGAAGATAAAAAAGGAAAGCGAGAAAGAAAGAAGAAAAAGATACAAAGGAAAGTGAGAAAGAAAGAAAGAGGAGAAAGATAAAAAAGGAAAGCGAGAAAGAAAGAAAGAGGAGAAAGATATATAAAGAAAGAAAGAAAGAGGAGAAAGATAAAAAGGAAAGCGAGAAAGAAAGAGGAGAAAGATAAAAAAGGAAAGCGAGAAAGAAAGAAAGAGGAGAAAGATAAAAAAGGAAAGCGAGAAAGAAAGAGGAGAAAGCTAAAAAGGAAAGCGAGAAAGAAAGAGGAGAAAGATAAAAAGCAAAGCGAGAAAGAAAGAGGAGAAAGATAAAAAAGTAAAGCAAGAAAGAAAGAGGAGAATGATAAAAAGGAAAGCGAGAAAGAAAGATCAGAAAGATAAAAAGGAAAGCGAGAAAGAAAGAAAGAGGAGACAGATAAAAAGGAGAGCGAGGAAGAAAGAGGAGAAAGATAAAAAAGGAAAGCGAAAAAGAAAGAGGAGAAAGATAAAAAAGGAAAGCGAGAAAGAAAGAGGAGAAAGATAAAAAAGGAAAGCGAGAAAGAAATAAATAGGAGAAGGATAAAAAGGAAAGCGAGAAAGAAAGAGGAGAAAGATAAAATAGGAAAGCGAGAAAGAAAGAAAGAGGAAAAAGATAAAAAAGGAAAGCGAGAAAGAAAGAATGAGGAGAAAGATATAAAAAGAAAGAAAGAAAGAGGAGAAAGATAAAAAGGAAAGCGAGAAAGAAATAGGAGAAAGCTAAAAAGGAAAGCGAGAAAGAAAGAGGAGAAAGATAAAAAGGAAAGCGAGAAAGAAAGAGGAGAAAGATAAAAAAGTAAAGCAAGAAAGAAAGAGGAGAATGATAAAAAGGAAAGCGAGAAAGAAAGATCAGAAAGATAAAAAGGAAAGCGAGAAAGAAAGAGGAGAAAGATAAAAAAGGAAAGCGAGAAAGAAAGAAAGAGGAGAAAGATACAAAAAGAAAGAAAGAAAGAGGAGAAAGATGAAAAGGAAAGCGAGAAAGAAAGAGGAGAAAGATAAAATAGGAAAGCGAGAAAGAAAGAGGAGAAAGATAAAAAATGAAAGAGAGAAAGAAAGAAAGAGGAGAAAGATAAAAAAGGAAAGCGAGAAAGAAAGAGGAGAAAGATAAAAAAGGAAAGCGAGAAAGAAAGAAAGAGGAGACAGATAAAAATGAAAGCGAGAAAGAAAGAAAGAGGAGAAAGATAAAAAAAAGACCAAGAAAGAAAGAGGAGAAAGATAAAAATGGAAAGCGAGAAAGAAAGAGGAGAAAGATAAAAAAGGAAACAGAGAAAGAAATAACGAGGAGAAAGATTAAAAGGAAAGCGAGAAAGAAAGAGGAGAAAGATAAAATAGGAAAGCGAGAAAGAAAGAAAGAGGAAAAAGATAAAAAAGGAAAGCGAGGAAGAAAGAAAGAGGAGAAAGATATAAAAAGAAAGAAAGAAAGAGGAGAAAGATAAAAAGGAAAGCGAGAAAGAAAGAGGAGAAAGATAAAAAGGAAAGCGAGAAAGAAAGAAAGAGGAGAAAGATATAAAAAGAAAGAAAAAAGAGGAGAAAGATAAAAAGGAAAGCGAGAAAGAAAGAGGAAAACATGAAATAGTAAATACAGAAAGAAAGAAAGAGGTGAAAGATAAAAAAGGAAAGCGAGAAAGAAAGAGGAGAAAGATAAAAAAGGAACGCTAGAAAGAAAGAGAGAGGAGAAAGATAAAAAAGGAAAGCGAGAAGGAAAGACGAGAAAGATAAAAAAGGAAAGCGAGAGAGAAAGAAAGAGGAGAAAGATAAAATAGGAAAGCGAGAAAGAAAGAGGAGAAAGATAAAAAAGGAAAGCGAGAAAGAAAGAAAGAAAGAGGAGAAAGATAAAAAAGGAAAGCGAGAAAGAAAGAGGAGAAAAATAAAAAAGGAAAGAGAGAAAGAAAGAAGTGAAAGATAAAAAGGAAAGCGAGAAAGGAAGAGGAGAAAGATAAAATAGGAAATCGAGAAAGAAAGAAAGAGGAGAAAGATAAAAAAGGAAAGCGAGAAAGAAAGAAAGAGGTGAAAGATAAAAAAGGAAAGCGAGAAAGAAAGAGGAGAAAAATAAAAAAGGAAAGCGAGAAAGAAAGAGGAGGAAGATAAAAAAGGAAAGCGAGAAAGAAAGAAAGAGGAGAAATATAAAAAAGGAAAGCGAGAAAGAAAGAGGAGAAAGATAAAAAAGGAAAGCGAGAAAGAAAGAGAAGAATGATAAAAAAGGAAAGCGAGAAAGAAAGAAAGAGGAGAAAGATAAAAAAGGAAAGCGAGAAAGAAAGAGGAGAAAGAAAAAAAAGGAAAGCGAGAAAGAAAGAAAGAGAAGAAAGATAAAATAGGAAAGCGAGAAAGAAAGAGGAGAAAGATAAAAAAGGAAAGCGAGAAAGAAAGAGGAGAAAGATAAAAAAGGAAAGCCAGAAAGAAATAAAGAGGAGAAAGATAAAAAGGAAAGCGAGAAAGAAAGAGGAGAAAGATAAAAAGGAAAGCGAGAAAGAAAGAGGAGAAAGATAAAAAAGGAACGCTAGAAAGAAAGAAAGAGGAGAAAGATAAAAAAGGAAAGCGAGAAGGAAAGACGAGAAAAATAAAAAAGGAAAGCGAGAGAGAAAGAAAGAGGAGAAAGATAAAATAGGAAAGCGAGAAAGAAAGAGGAGAAAGATAAAAAAGGAAAGCGAGAAAGAAAGAAAGAGGAGAAAGATAAAATAGGAAAGCTAGAAAGAAAGAGGAGAAAGATAAAAAAAGAAAGCGAGAAAGAAAGAAAGAGAAGAAAGATAAAATAGGAAAGCGAGAAAGAAAGAGGAGAAAGATAAAAAGGAAAGCGAGAAAGAAAGAGGAGAAAGATAAAATAGGAAATCGTGAAAGAAAGAAAGAGGAGAAAGATAAAATAGGAAAGCGATAAAGAAAGAACAAGGAGAAAGATAAAAAAGGAAAGCGAGAAAGAAAGAGGAGAAAAATAAAAAAGGAAAGAGAGAAAGAAAGAAGAGAAAGATAAAAAGGAAAGCGAGAAAGGAAGAGGAGAAAGATAAAATAGGATATCGAGAAAGAAAGAAAGAGGAGAAAGATAAAAAAGGAAAGCGAGAAAGAAAGAAAGAGGTGAAAGATAAAAAAGGAAAGCGAGAAAGAAAGAGGAGAAAAATAAAAAAGGAAAGCGAGAAAGAAAGAAGAGAAAGATAAAAAAGGAAAGCGAGAAAGAAAGAGGGGAAAGATAAAAAAGGAAAGCGAGAAAGAAAGAGGAGAAAGATAAAAAAGGAAAGCGAGAAAGAAAGAATGAGAAGAAAGATAAAATAGGAAAGCGAGAAAGAAAGAAAGAGAAGAAAGATAAAATAGGAAAGCGAGAAAGAAAGAAAGAGGAGAAAGATAAAATAGGAAAGAGAGAAAGAAAGAGGAGAAAGGTAAAAAAGGAAAGCGAGAAAGAAAGAGGAGAAAGATAAAAAAGGAAAGCGAGAAAGAAATAAAGAGGAGAAAGATAAAAAAAGAAAGCGAGAATGAAAGAGGAGAAAGATAAAAAAGGAAAGCTAGAAAGAAAGAAAGAGGAGAAAGATAAAATAGGAAAGCGAGAAAGAAAGAGGAGAAAGATAAAAAAGGAAAGCGAGAAAGAAAGAAAGAGGAGAAAGATAAAATAGGAAAGCGAGAAAGAAAGAGGAGAAAGATAAAAAGGAAAGCGAGAAAGAAAGAGGAGAAAGATAAAATAGGAAATCGTGAAAGAAAGAAAGAGGAGAGAGATAAAATAGGAAAGCGATAAAGAAAGAACGAGGAGAAAGATAAAAAAGGAAAGCGAGAAAGCAAGAGGAGAAAAATAAAAAAGGAAAGAGAGAAAGAAAGAAGAGAAAGATAAAAAGGAAAGCGAGAAAAGAAGAGGAGAAAGATAAAATAGGAAATCGAGAAAGAAAGAAAGAGGAGAAAGATAAAAAAGGAAAGCGAGAAAGAAAGAAAGAGGTGAAAGATACAAAAGGAAAGCGAGAAAGAAAGAGGAGAAAAATAAAAAAGGAAAGCGAGAAAGAAAGAAGAGAAAGATAAAAAAGGAAAGCGAGAAAGAAAGAGGGGAAAGATAAAAAAGGAAAGCGAGAAAGAAAGAGGAGAAAGATAAAAAAGGAAAGCGAGAAAGAAAGAATGAGAAGAAAGATAAAATAGGAAAGCGAGAAAGAAAGAAAGAGAAGAAAGATAAAATAGGAAAGCGAGAAAAAAAGAAAGAGGAGAAAGATAAAATAGGAAAGAGAGAAAGAAAGAGGAGAAAGGTAAAAAAGGAAAGCGAGAAAGAAAGAGGAGAAAGATAAAAAAGGAAAGCGAGAAAGAAAGAAAGAGAAGAAAGATAAAAAAGGAAAGCGAGAAGGAAAGAGGAGAAAGATAAAAAAGGAAAGCGAGAAAGAAATAAAGAGGAGAAAGATAAAAAAAGAAAGCGAGAATGAAAGAGGAGAAAGATAAAAAAGGAAAGCTAGAAAGAAAGAAAGAGGAGAAAGATAAAATAGGAAAGCGAGAAAGAAAGAGGAGAAAGATAAAAAAGGAAAGCGAGAAAGAAAGAAAGAGGAGAAAGATAAAATAGGAAAGCGAGAAAGAAAGAGGAGAAAGATAAAAAAAGAAAGCCAGAAAGAAAGAAAGAGGAGAAAGATAAAAAAGGAAAGCGAGAAAGAAAGAAAGAGGAGACAGATAAAACGAGAGCGAGAAAGAAAGAGGAGAAAGATAAAAAGGAAAGCGAGAAAGAAAGAAGAAAAAGATACAAAGGAAAGTGAGAAAGAAAGAAAGAGGAGAAAGATAAAAAAGGAAAGCGAGAAAGAAAGAAAGAGGAGAAAGATATATAAAGAAAGAAAGAAAGAGGAGAAAGATAAAAAGGAAAGCGAGAAAGAAAGAGGAGAAAGATAAAATAGGAAAGCGAGAAAGAAAGAGGAGAAAGATAAAAAAGGAAAGCGAGAAAGAAAGAAAGAGGAGAAAGATAAAAAAGGAAAGCGAGAAAGAAAGAGGAGAAAGCTAAAAAGGAAAGCGAGAAAGAAAGAGGAGAAAGATAAAAAGGAAAGCGAGAAAGAAAGAGGAGAAAGATAAAAAAGTAAAGCAAGAAAGAAAGAGGAGAATGATAAAAAGGAAAGTGAGAAAGAAAGATCAGAAAGATAAAAAGGAAAGCGAGAAAGAAAGAAAGAGGAGACAGATAAAAAGGAGAGCGAGGAAGAAAGAGGAGAAAGATAAAAAAGGAAAGCGAAAAAGAAAGAGGAGAAAGATAAAAAAGGAAAGCGAGAAAGAAAGAGGCGAAAGATAAAAAAGGAAAGCGAGAAAGAAATAAATAGGAGAAAGATAAAAAGGAAAGCGAGAAAGAAAGAGGAGAAAGATAAAATAGGAAAGCGCGAAAGAAATAATGAGGAGAAAGATATAAAAAGAAAGAAAGAAAGAGGAGAAAGATAAAAAGGAAAGCGAGAAAGAAATAGGAGAAAAATAAAAAAGGAAAGTGAGAAAGAAAGAGGAGAAAGATAAAAAGGAAAGCGAGAAAGAAAGAGGAGAAAGATAAAAAGGAAAGCGAGAAAGAAAGAAAGAAGAGACAGATAAAAAGGAGAGCGAGAAAGAAAGAGGAGAAAGATAAAAAGGAAAGCGAGAAAGAAAGAAGAGAAAGATAAAAAGGAAAGCGAGAAAGAAAGAAAGAGGAGAAAGATAAAAAAGGAAAGCGAGAAAGAAAGAAAGAGGAAAAAGATATAAAAAGAAAGAAAGAAAGAGGAGAAAGATGAAAAGGAAAGCGAGAAAGAAAGAGGAGAAAGATAAAAAAGGAAAGCGAGAAAGAAAGAGGAGAAAGATAAAAAAGGAAAGCGAGAAAGAAAGAAAGAGGAGACAGATAAAAATGAAAGCGAGAAAGAAAGAAAGAGGAGAAAGATAAAAAAAAGACCAAGAAAGAAAGAGGAGAAAGATAAAAATTGAAAGCGAGAAAGAAAGAGGAGAAAGATAAAAAAGGAAACAGAGAAAGAAATAAAGAGGAGAAAGATTAAAAGGAAAGCGAGAAAGAAAGAGGAGAAAGATAAAATAGGAAAGCGAGAAAGAATGAAAGAGGAAAAAGATAAAAAAGGAAAGCGAGGAAGAAAGAAAGAGGAGAAAGATATAAAAAGAAAGAAAGAAAGAGGAGAAAGATAAAAAGGAAAGCGAGAAAGAAAGAGGAGAAAGATAAAAAGGAAAGCCAGAAAGAAAGAAGGAGGAGAAAGATATAAAAAGAAAGAAAAAAGAGGAGAAAGATAAAAAGGAAAGCGAGAAAGAAAGAGGAGAAAGATGAAATAGTAAATACAGAAAGAAAGAAAGAGGTGAAAGATAAAAAAGGAAAGCGAGAAAGAAAGAGGAGAAAGATAAAAAAGGAACGCTAGAAAGAAAGAAAGAGGAGAAAGATAAAAAAGGAAAGCGAGAAGGAAAGACGAGAAAGATAAAAAAGGAAAGCGAGAGAGAAAGAAAGAGGAGAAAGATAAAATAGGAAAGCGAGAAAGAAAGAGGAGAAAGATAAAAAAGGAAAGCGAGAAAGAAAGAAAGAGGAGAAAGATAAAAAAGGAAAGCGAGAAAGAAAGAGGAGAAAAATAAAAAAGGAAAGAGAGAAAGAAAGAAGTGAAAGATAAAAAGGAAAGCGAGAAATGAAGAGGAGAAAGATAAAATAGGAAATCGAGAAAGAAAGAAAGAGGAGAAAGATAAAAAAGGAAAGCGAGAAAGAAAGAAAGAGGTGAAAGATAAAAATGGAAAGCGAGAAAGAAAGAGGAGAAAAATAAAAAAGGAAAGCGAGAAAGAAAGAGGAGGAAGATAAAAAAGGAAAGCGAGAAAGAAAGAAGAAAAAGATACAAAGGAAAGTGAGAAAGAAAGAAAGAGGAGAAAGATAAAAAAGGAAAGCGAGAAAGAAAGAAAGAGGAGAAAGATATATAAAGAAAGAAAGAAAGAGGAGAAAGATAAAAAGGAAAGCGAGAAAGAAAGAGGAGAAAGATAAAATAGGAAAGCGAGAAAGAAAGAGGAGAAAGATAAAAAAGGAAAGCGAGAAAGAAAGAAAGAGGAGAAAGATAAAAAAGGAAAGCGAGAAAGAAAGAGGAGAAAGCTAAAAAGGAAAGCGAGAAAGAAAGATGAGAAAGATAAAAAGGAAAGCGAGAAAGAAAGAGGAGAAAGATAAAAAAGTAAAGCAAGAAAGAAAAAGGAGAATGATAAAAAGGAAAGCGAGAAAGTAAGATCAGAAAGATAAAAAGGAAAGCGAGAAAGAAAGAAAGAGGAGACAGATAAAAAGGAGAGCGAGGAAGAAAGAGAAGAAAGATAAAAAAGGAAAGCGAAAAAGAAAGAGGAGAAAGATAAAAAAGGAAAGCGAGAGAGAAAGAGGAGAAAGATAAAAAAGGAAAGCGAGAAAGAAATAAATAGGAGAAAGATAAAAAGGAAAGCGAGAAAGAAAGAGGAGAAAGATAAAATAGGAAAGCGAGAAAGAAAGAAAGAGGAGAAAGATAAAATAGGAAAGCGAGAAAGAAAGAATGAGGAGAAAGACATAAAAAGAAAGAAAGAAAGAGGAGAAAGATAAAAAAGGAAAGCGAGAAAGAAAGAAAGAGGAGAAAGATAAAAAAGGAAAGCGAGAAAGAAAGAGGAGAAAAATAAAAAAGGAAAGAGAGAAAGAAAGAAGAGAAAAATAAAAAAGGAAAGCGAGAAAGAAAGAGGAGGAAGATAAAAAAGGAAAGCGAGAAAGAAAGAAAGAGGAGAAATATAAAAAAGGAAAGCGAGAAAGAAAGCGGAGAAAGATAAAAAAGGAAAGCGAGAAAGGAAGAGGAGAAACATAAAATAGGAAATCGAGAAAGAAAGAAAGAGGAGAAAGATAAAAAAGGAAACCGATAAAGAAAGAAAGAGGTGAAAGATAAAAAAGGAAAGCGAGAAAGAAAGAGGAGAAAAATAAAAAAGGAAAGCGAGAAAGAAAGAGGAGGAAGATAAAAAAGGAAAGCGAGAAAGAAAGAAAGAGGAGAAATATAAAAAAGGAAAGCGAGAAAGAAAGAGGAGAAAGATAAAAAAGGAAAGCGAGAAAGAAAGAGAAGAATGATAAAAAAGGAAAGCGAGAAAGAAAGAAAGAGGAGAAAGATAAAAAAGGAAAGCGAGAAAGAAAGAGGAGAAAGATAAAAAAGGAAAGCGAGAAAGAAAGAAAGAGAAGAAAGATAAAATAGGAAAGCGAGAAAGAAAGCGGAGAAAGATAAAAAAGGAAAGCGAGAAAGAAAGAGGAGAAAGATAAAAAAGGAAAGCCAGAAAGAAATAAAGAGGAGGAAGATAAAAAGGAAAGCGAGAAAGAAAGAGGAGAAAGATAAAAAGGAAAGCGAGAAAGAAAGAGGAGAAAGATAAAAAAGGAACGCTAGAAAGAAAGAAAGAGGAGAAAGATAAAAAAGGAAAGCGAGAAAGAAAGACGAGAAAGATAAAAAAGGAAAGCGAGAGAGAAAGAAAGAGGAGAAAGATAAAATAGGAAAGCGAGAAAGAAAGAGGAGAAAGATAAAAAAGGAAAGCGAGAAAGAAAGAAAGAGGAGAAAGATAAAATAGGAAAGCGAGAAAGAAAGAGGAGAAAGATAAAAAAAGAAAGCGAGAAAGAAAGAAAGAGAAGAAAGATAAAATAGGAAAGCGAGAAAGAAAGAGAAGAAAGATAAAAAGGAAAGCGAGAAAGAAAGAGGAGAAAGATAAAATAGGAAATCGAGAAAGAAAGAAAGAGGAGAAAGATAAAAAAGGAAAGCGAGAAAGAAAGAAAGAGGTGAAAGATAAAAAAGGAAAGCGAGAAAGAAAGAGGAGAAAAATAAAAAAGGAAAGCGAGAAAGAAAGAAGAGAAAGATAAAAAAGGAAAGCGAGAAAGAAAGAGGGGAAAGATAAAAAAGGAAAGCGAGAAAGAAAGAGGAGAAAGATAAAAAAGGAAAGCGAGAAAGAAAGAATGAGAAGAAAGATAAAATAGGAAAGCGAGAAAGAAAGAAAGAGAAGAAAGATAAAATAGGAAAGCGAGAAAGAAAGAAAGAGGAGAAAGATAAAATAGGAAAGAGAGAAAGAAAGAGGAGAAAGGTAAAAAAGGAAAGCGAGAAAGAAAGAGGAGAAAGATAAAAAAGGAAAGCGAGAAAGAAAGAAAGAGAAGAAAGATAAAAAAGGAAAGCGAGAAGGAAAGAGGAGAAAGATAAAAAAGGAAAGCAAGAAAGAAATAAAGAGGAGAAAGATAAAAAAAGAAAGCGAGAATGAAAGAGGAGAAAGATAAAAAAGGAAAGCTAGAAAGAAAGAAAGAGGAGAAAGATAAAATAGGAAAGCGAGAAAGAAAGAGGAGAAAGATAAAAAAGGAAAGCGAGAAAGAAAGAAAGAGGAGAAAGATAAAATAGGAAAGCGAGAAAGAAAGAGGAGAAAGATAAAAAAAGAAAGCGAGAAAGAAAGAAAGAGGAGAAAGATAAAAAAGGAAAGCGAGAAAGAAAGAAAGAGGAGACAGATAAAACGAGAGCGAGAAAGAAAGAGGAGAAAGATAAAAAGGAAAGCGAGAAAGAAAGAAGAAAAAGATACAAAGGAAAGTGAGAAAGAAAGAAAGAGGAGAAAGATAAAAAAGGAAAGCGAGAAAGAAAGAGGAGAAAGCTAAAAAGGAAAGCGAGAAAGAAAGAGGAGAAAGATAAAATGGAAAGCGAGAAAGAAAGAGGAGAAAGATAAAAAAGTAAAGCAAGAAAGAAATAGGAGAATGATAAAAAGGAAAGCGAGAAAGAAAGGTCAGAAAGATAAAAAGGAAAGCGAGAAAGAAAGAAAGAGGAGACAGATAAAAAGGAGAGCGAGGAAGAAAGAGGAGAAAGATAAAAAAGGAAAGCGAAAAAGAAAGAGGAGAAAGATAAAAAAGGAAAGCGAGAAAGAAAGAGGAGAAAGATAAAAAAGGAAAGCGAGAAAGAAATAAATAGGAGAAATATAAAAAGGAAAGCGAGAAAGAAAGAGGAGAAAGATAAAATAGAAAAGCGAGAAAGAAAGAAAGAGGAAAAAGATAAAAAAGGAAAGCGAGAAAGAAAGAATGAGGAGAAAGATATAAAAAGAAAGAAAGAAAGAGGAGAAAGATAAAAAGGAAAGCGAGAAAGAAATAGGAGAAAAATAAAAAAGGAAAGTGAGAAAGAAAGAGGAGAAAGATAAAAAGGAAACCAAGAAAGAAAGAGGAGAAAGATAAAAAGGAAAGCGAGAAAGAAAGAAAGAGGAGACAGATAAAAAGGAGAGCGAGAAAGAAAGAGGAGAAAGATAAAAAGGAAAGCGAGAAAGAAAGAAGAGAAAGATAAAAAGGAAAGCGAGAAAGAAAGAAAGAGGAGAAAGATAAAAAAGGAAAGCGAGAAAGAAAGAAAGAGGAGAAAGATATAAAAAGAAAGAAAGAAAGAGGAGAAAGATGAAAAGGAAAGCGAGAAAGAAAGAGGAGAAAGATAAAATAGGAAAGCGAGAAAGAAAGAGGAGAAAGATAAAAAAGGAAAGAGAGAAAGAAAGAAAGAGGAGAAAGATAAAAAAGGAAAGCGAGAAAGAAAGAGGAGAAAGATAAAAAAGGAAAGCGAGAAAGAAAGAAAGAGGAGACAGATAAAAAGGAGAGCGAGAAAGAAAGAGGAGAAAGATAAAAAAGGAAAGTGAGAAAGAAAGAGGAGAAAGATTAAAAGGAAAGCGAGAAAGAAAGAAGAGAAAGTTAAAAAGGAAAGCGAGAAAGAAAGAGGAGAAAGATAAAATAGGAAAGCGAGAAAGAAAGAAAGAGGAGAAAGATAAAAAAGGAAAGAGAGAAAGAAAGAAAGAGGAGAAAGATATAAGAAGAAAGAAAGAAGGAGGAGAAAGATAAAAAGGAAAGCGAGAACGAAAGAGGAGAAAGATAAAAAAGAAAAGCGAGAAAGAAAGAGGAGAAAGATAAAAATGAAAGCGAGAAAGAAAGAAAGAGGAGAAAGATAAAAAAAAGACCAAGAAAGAAAGAGGAGAAAGATAAAAATGGAAAGCGAGAAAGAAAGAGGAGAAAGATAAAAAAGGAAACAGAGAAAGAAATAAAGAGGAGAAAGATTAAAAGGAAAGCGAGAAAGAAAGAGGAGAAAGATAAAATAGGAAAGCGAGAAAGAAAGAAAGAGGAAAAAGATAAAAAAGGAAAGCGAGGAAGAAAGAAAGAGGAGAAAGATATAAAAAGAAAGAAAGAAAGAGGAGAAAGATGAAAAGGAAAGCGAGAAAGAAAGAGGAGAAAGATAAAAAGGAAAGCGAGAAAGAAAGAAAGAGGAGAAAGATATAAAAAGAAAGAAAAAAGAGGAGAAAGATAAAAAGGAAAGCGAGAAAGAAAGAAGAGAAAGATAAAAAGGAAAGCGAGAAAGAAAGAAAGAGGAGAAAGATAAAAATGGAAAGCGAGAAAGAAAGAAAGAGGATAAAGATTTCAAAAAAAGAAAGAAAGAAAAAGGTGAAAGTTAAAATAGGAAAGCGAGAAAGAAAGAAAGAGGAGAAAGATATAAAAATAAAAAAAGAGGAGACAGATAAAAAAGAGAGGGAGAAAGAAAGAGGAGAAACATAAAAAAGGAAAGCGAGAAAGAAAGAGGAGAAAGATAAAAAAGGAAAGCGAGAAAGAAAGAAAGAGGAGAAAGATAAAAAGGAAAGCGAGAGAGAAAGAGGAGAAAGATAAAATAGGAAAGCGAGAAAGAAAGAGGAGAAAGATAAAAAGGAAAGCGAGAAAGAAAGAAAGAGGAGAAAGATAAAAAAGGAAAGCGAGAAAGAAAGAAAGAGGAGAAAGAAAAAAAAGGAAAGCGAGAAAGAAAGAGGAGAAAGATAAAATAGGAAAGCGAGAAAGAAAGAGGAGAAAGATTAAAAGGAAAGCGAGGAAGAAAGAAAGAGGAGACAGATAAAAAGAAGAGCGAGAAAGAAAGAGAAGAAAGATAAAATAGGAAAGCGAGAAAGAAAGAGCAGAAAAATAAAAAAGGAAAGCGAGAAAGAAAGAAAGATGAGAAAGATAAAAAGGAAAGCGAGAAAGAAAGAAAGAGGAGAAAGATAAACAAGGAAAGCGAGAAAGAAAGAAATAGGATAAAGATATAAAAAAAGAAAGAATGAAAGAGGTGAAAGATAAAATAAGAAAGCGAGAAAGAAAGAGGAGAAAGATAAAATAGGAAAGCGAGAAAGAAAGAAAGAGGAGAAAGATAAAAAATGAAAGCGAGAAAGAAAGAAAGAGGAGAAAGATAAAAAAGGAAAGCGAGAAAGAAAGAGGAGAAAGATAAAAAAGGAAAGCGAGAAAGAAAGAAAGAGGAGAAAGATAAAAAGGAAAGCGAGAAAGAAAGAGGAGAAAGATAAAATAGGAAAGCGAGAAAGAAAGAGGAGAAAGATTAAAAGGAAAGCGAGGAAGAAAGAAAGAGGAGACAGATAAAAAGAAGAGCGAGAAAGAAAGAGAAGAAAGATAAAATAGGAAAGCGAGAAAGAAAGAGCAGAAAAATAAAAAAGGAAAGCGAGAAAGAAAGAAAGATGAGAAAGATAAAAAGGAAAGCGAGAAAGAAAGAAAGAGGAGAAAGATAAACAAGGAAAGCGAGAAAGAAAGAAATAGGATAAAGATATAAAAAAAGAAAGAATGTAAGAGGTGAAAGATAAAATAAGAAAGCGAGAAAGAAAGAGGAGAAAGATAAAATAGGAAAGCGAGAAAGAAAGAAAGAGGAGAAAGATAAAAAATGAAAGCGAGAAAGAAAGAAAGAGGAGAAAGATAAAAAAGGAAAGCGAGAAAGAAAGAGGAGAAAGATAAAAAAGGAAAGCGAGAAAGAAAGAAAGAGGAGAAAGATAAAAAGGAAAGCGAGAAAGAAAGAGGAGAAAGATAAAATAGGAAAGCGAGAAAGAAAGAGGAGAAAGATTAAAAGGAAAGCGAGGAAGAAAGAAAGAGGAGACAGATAAAAAGAAGAGCGAGAAAGAAAGAGAAGAAAGATAAAATAGGAAAGCGAGAAAGAAAGAGCAGAAAAATAAAAAAGGAAAGCGAGAAAGAAAGAAAGATGAGAAAGATAAAAAGGAAAGCGAGAAAGAAAGAAAGAGGAGAAAGATAAACAAGGAAAGCGAGAAAGAAAGAAATAGGATAAAGATATAAAAAAAGAAAGAATGAAAGAGGTGAAAGATAAAATAAGAAAGCGAGAAAGAAAGAGGAGAAAGATAAAATAGGAAAGCGAGAAAGAAAGAAAGAGGAGAAAGATAAAAAAGGAAAGCGAGAAAGAAAGAAAGAGGAGAAAAATAAAAAAGAAAGCGAGAAAGAAAGTAGAGAAAGATAGAAAAATATATCGAGAAAGAAATAAAGAGGAGAAAGATAAAAAAGGAAAGCGAGAAAGAAAGAAAGAGTATAAAGATATAAAAAAAGAAAGAAAGAAAGAGGAGAAAGATAAAATAGGAAAGCGAGAAAGAAAGAGGAGAAAGATAAAAAGGAAAGCGAGAAAGAAAGAAAGAGGAGAAAGATAAAAAAGGAAAGGGAGAAAGAAAGAGGAGAAAGATAAAAAAGGAAAGCCAGAAAGAAAGAGGAGAAAGATAAAAAAGGAAAGCGAGAAAGAAAGAGGAGAAAGATAAAAAGAAAAGCGAGAAAGAAAGAGGAGAAATATAAAAAGGAAAGCGAGAAAGAAAGAAAGAGGAGACAGATAAAAAGTAGAGCCAGAAAGAATGAGGAGAAAGATAAAAAAGGAAAGCGCGAAAGAAAGAGGAGAAAGATAAAAAGGAAAGCGAGAAAGAAAGAGGAGAAAGTTAAAAAGGAAAGCGAGAAAGAAAGAGGAGAAAGATAAAATAGGAAAGCGAGAAAGAAAGAAAGAGGAGAATGATAAAAAAGGAAAGAGAGAAAGAAAGAAAGAGGAGAAAGATATAAAAAGAAAGAAAGAAAGAGGAGAAAGATAACAAAGGAAAGCGAGAAAGAAAGAGGAGAAAGATAAAAAAGGAAAGCGAGAAAGAAAGAAAGAGGAGAAAGATAAAAAAGGAAAGCGAGAAAGAAAGAAAGAGGAGAAAGATAAAAAAGGAAAGCGAGAAAGAAATAGAAGAAAGATAAAATAGGAAAGCGAGAAAGAAACAGGAGAAAGATAAAAAAGGAAAGCGAGAAAGAAATAGAAGAAAGATAAAATAGGAATGCGAGAAAGAAAGAGGAGAAAGATAAAAAAGGAAAGCGAGGAAGAAAGAAAGAGGAGAAAGATAAAAAAGGAAAGCGAGAAAGAATGAGGAGAAAGATAAAAAGGAAAGCGAGAAAGAATGAAAGAGAGGAAAGCTAAAATAGGAAAGCGAGAAAGAAAGAGGAGAAAGATAAAAAAGGAAAGCGAGAAAGAAAGAGGAGAATGATAAAAAGGAAAGCGAGAAAGAAAGAAGAGAAAGATAAAAAGGAAAGCGAGAATAAAAGAAAGAAAGAGGAGAAAGATAAAATAGGAAAGCGAGAAAGAAAGAGGAGAAAGATAAAAAAGGAAAGCGAGAAAGAAAGAAAGAGGAGAAAGATATAAAAATAAAGAAAGAAAGAGGAGAAAGATAAAAAGGAAAACGAGAAAGAAAGAGGAGAAAGATAAAATAGGAAATCGAGAAAGAGAGAAAGAGGAAAAAGATAAAAAAGGAAAGCGAGAAAGAAAGAAAGAGGAGAAAGATATAAAAAGAAAGAAAGAAAGAGGAGAAAGATAAAAAGGAAAGCGAGAAAGAAAGAAGAGAAAGATAAAATGGAAAGCGAGAAAGAAAGAAAGAAAGAGGAGAAAGATAAAAAAGGAAAGCGAGAAAGAAAGAAAGAGGATAAAGATTTAAAAAAAGAAAGAAAGAAAGAGGTGAAAGATAAAATAGGAAAGCGAGAAAGAAGGAGGAGAAATATAAAAAAAGAAAGCGAGAAAGAAAGAGGAGAAAGATGAAATAGGAAAGCTTGAAAGAAAGAAAGAGGAGAAAGATAAAAAGGAAAGCGAGAAAGAAAGAGGAGAAAGATAAAATAGGAAAGCGAGAAAGAAAGAAAGAGGAGAAAGATATAAAAAGAAAGAAAGAAAGAGGAGACAGATAAAAAGGAGAGGGAGAAAGAAAGAGGAGAAAGATAAAAAAGGAAAGCGAGAAAGAAAGAGGAGAAAGATAAAAAGGAAAGCGAGAAAGAAAGAGGAGAAAGATAAAAAGGATAGCGAGAAAGAAAGAAAGAGGAGACAGATAAAAAGGAGAGCGAGAAAGAAAGAGGAGAAAGATAAAAAAGGAAAGCGAGAAAGAAAGAGGAGAAAGATAAAAAGGAAAGCGATAAAGAAATAAAGAGGAGAACGATAAAAAAGGAAAGCGAGAAAGAAAGAAAGAGGAGAAAGATAAAAAGGAAAGCGAGAAAGAAAGAGGAGAAAGATAAAATAGGAAAGCGAGAAAGAAAGAGGAGAAAGATAAAAAGGAAAGGGAGAAAGAAAGAAAGAGGAGACAGATAAAAAGGAGAACGAGAAAGAAAGAGAAGAAAGATAAAATAGGAAAGCGAGAAAGAAAGAGGAGAAAGATAAAAAGGAAAGCGAGAAAGAAATAAAGAGGAGAACGATAAAAAAGGAAAGCGAGAAAGAAAGAAAGAGGAGAAAGATAAAAAGGAAAGCGTGAAAGAAAGAGGAGAAAGATAAAATAGGAAATCGAGAAAGAGAGAAAGATGAAAAAGATAAAAAAGGAAAGCGAGAAAGAAAGAAAGAAAGAGGAGAAAGATATAAAAAGAAAGAAAGAAAGAGGAGAAAGATAAAAAGGAAATCGAGAAAGAAAGAGAAGAAAGATAAAAAAGGAAAGCGAGAAAGAAAGAAAGAGGAGAAAGATATAAAAAGAAAGAAAGAAAGAGGAGAAAGATAAAAAGGAAAACGAGAAAGAAAGAAGAGAAAGATAAAAAGGAAAGCGAGAAAGAAAGAAAGAGGAGAAAGATAAAAAAGGAAAGCGAGAAAGAAAAAAGTGGATAAAGATTTTAAAAAAGAAAGAAAGAAAGAGCTGAAAGATAAAATAGGAAAGCGAGAAAGAAGGAGGAGAAATATAAAAAAAGAAAGCGAGAAAGAAAGAGGAGAATGATAAAATAGGAAAGCTTGAAAGAAAGAAAGGGGAGAAAGATAAAAAGGAAAGCGAGAAAGAAAGAGGAGAAAGATAAAATAGGAAAGCGAGAAAGAAAGAAAGAGGAGAAAGATATAAAAAGAAAGAAAGAAAGAGGAGACAGATAAAAAGGAGAGCGTGAAAGAAAGAGGAGAAAGATTAAAAAAGGAAAGCGAGAAAGAAAGAAAGAGGAGAAAGATAAAAAAGGAAAGCGAGAAAGAAAGAGGAGAAAGATAAAAAAGGAAAGCGAGAAAGAAAGAGGCGAAAGTTAAAAAGGAAAGCGAGAAAGAAAGAGGAGAAAGATAAAAAGGATAGCGAGAAAGAAAGAAAGAGGAGACAGATAAAAAGGAGAGCGAGAAAGAAAGAGGAGAAAGATAAAAAAAGGAAAGCGAGAAAGAAAGAAAGAGGAGAAAGATAAAAAAGGAAAGCGAGAAAGAAAGAGGAGAAATATAAAAAGGATAGCGAGAAAGAAAGAAAGAGGAGACAGATAAAAAGGAGAGCGAGAAAGAAAGAGGAGAAAGATAAAAAGGAAAGCGAGAAAGAAAGGGGAGAAAGATAAAATAGGAAAGCGAGAAAGAAAGAGGAGAAAGATAAAAAGGAAAGCGAGAAAGAAAGAAAGAGGAGACAGATAAAAAGGAGAACGAGAAAGAAAGAGAAGAAAGATAAAATAGGAAAGCGAGAAAGAAAGAGGAGAAAAATAAAAAAGGAAAGCGAGAAAGAAAGAAAGAGGAGAAAGATAAAAAGGAAAGCGAGAAAGGAAGAAATAAGAGAAAGATGAAAAAGGAAAGCGAGAAAGAAAGAAAGAGGATAAAGATATAAAAAAAGAAAGAAAGATAGAGGTGAAATATAAAATAGGAAAGCGAGAAAGAAGGAGGAGAAAGATAAAAAAAGAAAGCGAGAAAGAAAGAGGAGAAAGATAAAATAGGAAAGCGAGAAAGAAAGAAAGAGGATAAAGATATAAAAAAAGAAAGAAAGAAAGAGGTGAAAGATAAAATAGGAAAGCGAGAAAGAAAGAGGAGAAAGATAAAAAAGTAAAGCGAGAAAGAAAGAAAGAGGAGAAAGATAAAAAGGAAAGCGAGAAAGAAAGAAAGAGGAGAATGTTAAAATAGGAAAGCGAGAAAGAAAGACGAGAAAGATAAAAAGGAAAGCGAGAAAGAAAGAAAGATGAGACAGATATAAAAGGAAAGCTAGAAAGAAAGAGGAGAAAGATATAAAAGGAAAGCGTGAAAGAAAGAGGAGAAAGACAAAAAAGGAAAGCGAGAAAGAAAGAGGAGAAAGAAAGCAAAAAAATAATGAAAAAAATAAAAAGCAAATAAACATAAAGAAAGAAAGAAGAAAGAGAAGATTGGATTTAATAAAGTAAGAATGAATAATAGCAATCTGAACGTAGATCTCTGCCCCTGCCAACACTTATATATATATACATATATATATATATATATATATATATATATATATATATATATATATATATATATATATATATATATATATATATGTGTGTGTGTTTGTGTGTGTGTGTGTGTTTGGAGGGAAAGAAAGCAAGAAAATAAAAAGAATTGAACCAATATAATTCCTCTCCAATGTTGTCTAAATTGAATTCTTTTGCATTCCCTATAGGCAGGACTGCGACAGAGCGCGGTCTTGTTAAAAATAGTTCCGGTACAAAACTATTGATTCCCTAACGAGGTCTCGCCGTGCTCGTGAGGAGTGAGGCCGACGCGCATGCTCCGTAAATTTGTTAGCTAACAAGAAAAATAAAATCTTTCATATATTATTGACAGTACGGCGTGTAATTTCACGTCAGTTATTATAACTGCATTTAATTTTTTTTTTCAACTTTGTACATCTTCAGTCCTTATTAACGAATCCATGTTTGCTCCTGTGCGTAAACTGCTGTGAAAAGTGCAAGGTCGCGTGCAACTCAGACAGAAACGGCAAGGTACACGTCAAAATAACGAACGCCTGTCACACAGCAGCACCGCTGACTTCACAGTTTAAACATATTTACAACTCTATCCCTGCAGCCATTCTCATACGAAGTCAAACACATTCATTGGTCATTATTTACTGTCTCTCAAGGCAAATGATTCAGACCTGAAATTCTCAAACTAGATGGCTTTTAAATACAATAGAATCCCTCATATCTGTAATCACTCATATCCGGAGAGCCTCATATCCGGATTCACTCATATCCGGAATCTCTCATATCCGGAATCTCACCTATCCGGACATGATTATTAATGTGTATATTTGAACTATTCGGGTGATATATAGCTGATTTGAAACTTCTGTTTATCAGGGAATTTACTTTGGATAATTGCTTATGCTTATTTCACCCTAATGGCTTGTATTGGTGCAAAAGATGATGGGAATAAGAGGAAAAGGACCACTTTGGAGTTATCTCAAAAAGTGGAAAATTTAAACAGACTAGACACTGGTGAAAGTTCATTGTAACTAATGGCTGAGTTCAACATAGGAAAGTTAACATTGTATGATATAAAATCTTCCAATTAAATTATTTCCCAGCATTCACATTGTCACGATGAACAAAGAAATAAAAAAGACATGGTTGTGATGAAACCTGTACTAAAACATAGAGAGAACTATAGAAAAATTTGTCAGTTTTATGGAAAGAAAGCCAGCATTCATCTATGACAATTGCAATAACGCACGCAGAGTTAAAAAGTGTCTTTCGTTTAAAAAGAAGAGAAAGAATCATCATGCAACAGCGATTAAAAAATTATATTATTTGTTTTGCATACGTGGCAGACTTAATTTAATGAATTTTCATTAACATTACATAATTTATTTCTTTTTCCTTAAAATCAATTCCGATATATTTCACTCACCATTAGCTTATTTTGTTTATTATAAAACATTGAAAATAAATGTTAAACTTCATTTCAGTTCTTTGATTTTAATCTAAATATAACCCCTCATGTCCGGAATTTGTAACCAATTCGTCATATCCCGAAGGCTTTCTTAGTCCAGTTGTCAGGGATTCTACTGTATGTTAATTGATTCTTTTAATTCAAAAAATTAAATTTAAAGATTTTTATTTAATCAGTTCAAAAACCGTTTTAAAATAGGCTGACTAATTCAGTTTTATCAAAATTCACTTCGATATTCGCTAATCGATATAAAGTGGAAAACGTATTGTTTCTTTTCCAAACTGCTTACTGGAAAGGGTTTGTTTATCATGAAATCAGTATTGAATATCCTGGTTTTGACCTGGGCTCGAATCTCAACCCCTAGCATCTACAAAACATATACAGCTATTTCAACCACTAAGCTGGCTCTTGAGAAAGACATATAAAACGATAACTTGTTGAAGGCACCTCGGCGTTCGAGGAAGAGATCTATAAGCAAAGGCTATCTTACAAACGACTAAGTCCGTGTCACAGTGAATCGAAAAACAGTTAATTGATTTTCAGGGCTTCCGGTTTCAAAATCCCATCTACAATCGGTGGCACATTTTCAAGCAGCGACGGTTTCCGTTTTCCGTTGAAATTCTGAAACGAGATAGCTTTTAAATACTATAAAATAAGTTAAAAAATAATTGTAACATTTGAACTCTAAAATGATTCAATAATTATTGCAAACCCTTCCATTTCCTAAGATTGATACTCGAAGGTTTTTTGTGACCGAGACATTTGTTTAGATTGCATTAATTTGGTTAGCATCTAATACTGATCAGTGATTACAAGGAAAATGAATATTAAAATCTAATTGAATACAATTCCTTTAATTACAACGACAGACATAAAAAATAGAATGATTTCGTGGTCACTATTGGTGTTACAATGGAAATTGTGGTAAAAGTGTTTGCAAAACACTTTCCATCCAATTAGATTCATTTGCCAAGCAGATAAATTGAAAGTAATTAGTTTTCAGTTTTGTTTAAATATATAAATAATGAAGAATAAAATATGAAAATTTGTGGTTGTCTATAAAAGGTTGCAATCAACAAACATGACATATATACATATATATATATATATATATATATATATATATATATATATATATATATATATATATATATATATATATATGTGTGTGTGTGTGTGTGTGTGTATGTATAGTATGTAACATATCGTTGCCGCTGGCTTGACCACAACTACGATATTTACAGACGCTCTATCCCTGATAATGAGCAATTTAACCTATGAATATAGTATAACTATATTTTTATCATATATATTTTTATTTTTATCATATAGATATATATATATTTATATGTGTGTGTGGGGGGTATTGTGTGAGGGTGTGTATGTGTGTGTATTTGTAAAGAATGATATTATATATATATATATATATATATATATATATATATATATATATATATGTATATATATATCGTCATAAAAGTTTTGCTATCTTCATATATATATGTGTAATTTGGCAGCAACTTTTCTTTTAAACATGTAGTATTGAATGTTAAAGACAACATAGTCTTGCATATTTTCTTTTGAATTTTCTCATATTCTCTAATGAGACTTTTTATTTAAAAATGAAAAGTACGAACAATACTTATTTCGAAATCATTTTCAAATAAAAAGTCTAATTAGAGAATATGAGAAAATCCTTCTGGTGCAATGCCTGTTGCACACGTTTCAATTGCTGCGAGTATAGGTCTCCAGTGACAGTTTGGCCCGTTGGTAGCAGTTCATAATGAACCACTTGACGACCTCTCCACCAGACACAAAGCATTATCTTGCGTGGGTGCATAGGCGGTCTTAAGGTGTGAGGGACAGTATCCCGAGGAGACAACCAATGTCTGGAACGCTTGGGAGATTTGTACAGAACCCACTTTTCATCACTGGTAAGCACTCGATTGAATAAGGATGCGGTACGGTGGCGAGAAAGCAGCGATACGCAGGCTGCCACTCGTTGTCCCTTGTGGACCTCCAACAGCGTTTGCGGAACCCACTTGCTCAGTTTGTACGTCTTACCTAGACGGTGCAGGTGAAGTCTAACTGTTTCATCGGAAGCATTGAACTGTCTTGCAAGTTCACCACACATTAGACTACTGTCCTCTTCAATGGCCGCCTTCAGGACCCCGTCATTCAAGACCTGTGGTCGTCCACTGCGAGGCTCATAATGGAGAGACAAATCTCCCGACTTGAATTTTCGAAACCAACGCCTTGCAGTACGTTCATACACAGCACTATCCCCAAACGCTTGACATATGCGGCGACTTGATGCAGCTTCTGATAAGCCCACTTTGAAGTCGTAAAGCAAACAGCCCCGAACGAGATCTCTAGACACTTCCATCCTTCTCATAGCTGTCCGGCTTATAACTGATGGCCGGGAACGGTGCGCGTATTTATTTATAACGTCTGATGTTCCTACTTCCAGCTGTCCGAATTTGAATACAATTGCTACACGCATTTCGTATATATTTCAACTTCATTCAATGACTCATCAAAAAACGGACAGAACTTTTTTGTTTACCTTGTATTATAAAATTTAATAAAAAAATGAATCAACCTTACAAATTCATAACGAATCTATCTTTATTTCCATGGAAAATGTTCAGATAATCTCCATTATCTAATCCCACCAGTTCAGATATTTAGAGCTAGGACTACGTCCACAGAATCAAATTAAAAACATTTCCCCCATATTCCATTTATGAGGAAGAAGTTACACTTAGTGAGCATTTTCACTCCGTGAGAAAAATTATCGAATAAATGCTTCTCCGAAACCTACAACGATAACATCTTCAAGTCTTGGAGCAAGAGCCTTCTATCCTCCTTCTCCTCATAACATTCACTTCCTTTTGCCTCATCTTATGCTCACACCACACACCCAGCAAAAAGACTTTTATCAGAATTTACATGAGCTATTTAGTATCAAATATGCGCTTTCGTTGTTATATTTACCTATCAATCAGTTTTATGTCCGGGTGGGGTTCTATGTCCGGGTGTCGTTATAATCTACGGGCGTTGCGCAGTGGAGTACCTGGTGAACTCTCTCTCTACATGATTCAGAAGTTATTCATTCGTGATTAGAGTGTCTTGGGCAAAGTCGACGTCGGAGGGAACCGATCCCACACCGAGTCAGACTCCCCTTGATGTCCTCCGGCATGAAGGCTTATCTGGGGATTCCATCGTCGGAACCCTCGGCCCTAATCAATGATTTCAGTCGAAAGAAACCTCCACCCAGTAATGCTGTATCATCACCGTCGTGGATAGACGGTCAGCAGTCCAGTCATATGTGCAGATTTAGTCCTCAACTGTTCGAAAATCGCTGTAGATTCTGTTTTTCGGTTGAATTTTAATGGGAAACAATTCACATGAAGTTGTATGTATAGTTCGGGGCAAGAGTCAATGGAGAAAGGGATTTTTTCTGGCCCCTAGAATAAATTTCATGTCGTGAAAAATAACAATTATTATTATTATTATTATTATTATTATTATTATTATTATTATTATTATTACTTCCTTTGATTTCTTGTGTATACTCATTTCTTTCCGAATACCAACAAGGGACATGAGGTCACAAATGTCATCATGTCATTTTTCCACACAGAGCTTTTGAGAAAAAAGCAAAATATCCTAAGATTGTTATTATTATTATTATTTTTATTTTCTTTGATATCTGGCGTTTACACATTTCTTTCCGGGTCCCGCCCAGGGACCTAAGGTTAGAAATGGTATCCTGACACTTTGCACTGAAAAAATAAAAAAAATAATAACAATAATTACATAGAGAAAGCCCTTCATAAAGTGTGGGCTGTACTTGTCAGAACAATTTTTTGTATCTCTTTGAGGTTTGGACTTCCAGGGATCCCTTCAATTAGTCTACTGGAATCTTTTCCAACCAATCCTAAGGCTCCAGCTACAACAGGGATTGTTGATGTTCCCATGTGCCACATTTTTGAGATTTCTATTTCAAGGTCTTTGTATTTTGACAGCTTTTCAAATAACTTTGCAGTTTTCAGGGACTTCCATATCAATAAGGAGGCATTTTTATTTGTTTGTGATCTTTAATAACAATGTCTGGGCGGTTGACTTTGATTGTTCTGTCAGTGTGTATTGTGTAGTCCCATAGAATTGTAACAGGTCCTATCTCCGTAACCGGGTCAGGGTGGTGTTCATACCAGTTTCTTTCAGTTTCCTTCCCGTAAAAGTTGTAAATTTTCCAGTGCAGATATTGGCCCACTCTGTCATGCCGGGTTTTATATTCACTGGGTGCCAATATCGTGCAACCTGATACAAGATGATCAATTGTTTCTGGATATTTATCACAGAATCTGCATCTTGGGCTAACACAGTATTTTAGTATATGTGCTTGATAATTCCTAGTTAACAAGCATTGGTCCTGTGCAGCAAGTATAAAACCTTCAGTTTCATCTTTCAACCCTGCACTACGTAGCCACTGATGGGTACGGGTTTTTCTCTACGTCAGCTTGTTTGGTACGGATAGAGTATTGGCCATGAAGCGGTTTATCTTGCCATTGTTTCTGTATCTGGTCGGTTGCATTTGTCTTTGCTTTCTTTTTTTAAGTATTTTGCAGCTTCAGCCGGTGTACTGTGCTTTATTGTTATTATTATTATTGTTATTATTATTATTATTATTATTATTATTATTATTATTATTACAACCTCAGACAAAGAGCACCTTTCTTAAAATATTTGCAGTGGTAAACGATGCAAACTCGGAATGCAAAATCAGTAGAGAAAGATTAATTCGTCTCCTCCAGTTACGGGTTAAATAGTAGATAGAA
>OZ038492.1:108946616-109014116 GCA_964036315.1 Acanthosepion esculentum | reverse complement strand
ACTTCAAGTTGCATTTCTATCTGCAGATTTTCATCAGAGAACCATAAAAATGGAGTCACTTTCCAGGAAGAATACTGCGTATATATATATATATATATATATATATATATATATATATATATATATATATATATATATATATATATATATATATATAAAGATATTTTTGAAGGTACAAAATTTTATCACAGAAATAAAAGTGTGAAGCTTGATATTACTAGACATATTAAAAACGGGCGAAGCAACCGGTTTCGCTCCTGCACTTCAGGCTTCCAACGGGAGATTTAATTTAAATTAAAAAAATACAGAAAATGTACAATGAAAAAGAAATGTGGAGAAGGAGAAAAAATATGAGCAAAAGGAGCTAGAGGCAAATGACAGCGAGCCCCAACAAACACTCACGTCGTTTGCACAAGGAAGGCTTGCGGGACCAGATGTAAAGTGCTTCCAGCACCTTAAGGTGAAATAACGAGTGTGACCGGGACAACACGGTGAACCGGTCGACACTAAAATTAGCTGCACAAAATCTGCTCTTTAATAGGTGCTCACATGTGGCGGACCCGTAGGTGTTTGGGACGAGTCCATTCAACGGCAAGGTTTGGTAGGATTTTTCGTAGGAACGTGCAGAGGGTTTGCGGGGAATTTTTGCCCGAGCCTACGGGCTCTGTTTTGCCCAGCATTAAAAAACGGCCTTGTGCCACATCCTGCCTCGCGGGGAGGTTAGGTAAATAACCTTGTTTCGGCAATTAGTTGGAGATTCGTCTTAGGGCAGAGAGGAACCCAGACGAGGCTATGCGGAAGGGCAGACTTACGTCTGGGGTGGTTGACAGCTAATCGACTCCGTGTGTACGGGGTCTAAGTGGAATTTTTGTCCGATCCTACAGACTCGGATAACCCACGTTAAATTCGGCCTTGTTCCACATCTGATCGCGTGAGGCGGTTGGGAGATATCCTTGCTTCGGCAATTACTTGTAGATTTGTCTCCAGCTCTGCTCGTCACACTCCTTGCCTTCGGACGGAGAGGAACCCGGACGAGGCTCTGCCCTTCGGCATAGCCTCGCGTGGGGCGGTTGGCAAATATCCTTGCTTCGGGAATTACTATCCTGCCACCCGATTCACTGTCTTTCGGTAGTGTATTCTCTTTTATAATAAATCTCTATTTCTTTCATCTACGCGCGTGTTGCTGTTCCTTCACTGGAGTACCACCTTTGTTTATTTGTAACCGCTTTAATGATACAACTATCTATTATATATATATATATATATATATATATATATATATATATATATATATATATATATATATATATATATATATATATATACACACACACACACACATATATATATATATATATATAGTTATAGGTATGGTGTATTAATGGTAAAAGTGCCGAATATCACATTTTATAAGATTGATTAATTTTTACGGCTTATCAACCCTTTGCAGATTTAGATTGTCATGTTTTTGAAGATAATGGTTTAGTGATACAAGTTTTATTAGTTAGCCCATAGCTGGGGAGGGTAGAAAGTACATTTATACCTTTCCTAATGGTATTTTCACGTGATTATCCGTTACACTACCTGGTATTCCGAAGCGGTAACTCACCTAATTACTATTCAGGATCTACGTTGCGTAACTTTGTTGATCGTACGGGAACCGGTGTTTCCATGTGATGTGACCGTAAGCTGTCGATCGTTGTGCTTGCACGAAGCCCCAAGTCATCGTGACCAAGGGTTTGTGCGTGCTGGCCTTGTTAAAATAAAAGATAACTCCAGATTATGTGCTCTCTATTAGAAACTGTAACTACGGTCTACTCACCTTAGGTGACAGTATAAACCAGATCTTGACGCTGTGGATTGATCATTTGATTGAAATAGGGATTTGATCCGCCCTGTAGACGGGTGTGCTCAAAAACAAGTGGGCGGCTATTATATATGGCTCTATAAGCACCTGTTGTAAGCCGTAGTTTACCTGATCATTAATCGTATAGTTTGTCCGATCTTCATTAGCCTTAGCAAACATAGTGAAGGGTTGGTTTGGTTTGTTTTGTTTTACGGCATATCAACACCTCAATGGGTTATTTAATGCCGACAAGATTTTTATTGCTGGTAATATATTTTCTTCAAAAATATATTGCTGGTAATATTTTTTCAAAAATATATTGCTGTTTTTCTTAAAAAAAATATTGCTAGTAATTTAAAAAAAACGTATTGCTGTATTAAAACCTGTTTTTACACTTTCATAATGTTTAGACCCCAGTTTGTGGGTTAGCTATTTACCCATAGCTGGGCCCCTAATAGGTTCTACCACTCTGGGTCAGGGTGGATCTGGGAACACCAGCAATTAAGAAGTGGCTCCACGTTCCTCAATGCCTCCTGATCAGAGGCCTCGGTGTCGGATGTACCTTATCATCTTGTGAATAGTTTATCGTCTTACCCAGGACGCGGATGTAATTTATCGTCTTCCATTTCACTTAGATTAAGATAGGTTTTGCAAATCGGGCATTGGTCACATGTAGACTTATCTTCAAGATCAACATTATAACTGCAGTTAACAAAAATCAGCATGAAACAATGTTCAATTATGTATTCAGTCCCTTTACTAATGTGCACACTTTGAAAGCATCGCCTTCGACAAAAAATATTTCACATATGTTTATAACTCAAATACAGTCGAGACAGTAGTGTTTGGGCGTGATAAAAATCTGATGAAATCAAAGATGACGCAATATTTTTCAATGCCAAACAAATTTCATCATACACCTCGAAAATAGATTCATATTACTGCACACCACTGAAATGACCTGTGTGAAAAAAATAGAAATCGATTACACCCTGTCACTCGAGTGAGTCTAAAACTAACCGTATGGTAAAAGGAAGGAAACTAAAGCGATTGCTTCAATTCATTTGCACAAGGGTGTACTTGTGGGATACAGTAAGTAAAACACGATCAAACCTTTTGGTTCTTTAACGACATATTAACTCCTTATATGTCATTTAATTTCTTGTGGGCTTAGAGTAATAAAATAAATTTTATTCTGCCTTCACAATTGAATTCATGGTAAATGATACTCAGCTTTTTTGCATATACATATATGTGTGAACTTAATTACTAAAGGCAGGTGTGTTTTATGTTTTGTATTGTTGAAGTTATATTTTGGAATAAAGTGTGTTTTCAGAAATTGTAGGAGATTTTATGCATTAATATCATGAAAGTGTTCTTTCGTGTTGATTGAGGTATTGATGGGAATTTTACTATAAATAAGTGTTGTTGGTATTTTTCATACTTTCATAGTGTTTTTGAAGGCGTCACTATTGCCCATAACCGGGGCCCAAACAGCTGCTACCACTCCAGTTCAGGGTGGACCTGGGAACAACAGCAATTAAGAGGTGATTCCATGCTCATCAAAACCTCCAATCTCCCAATCAGAGTCCTTGCTGCCTGATGTACTTTATAGACATACCCAGGATTTACAATCAAACAAGACGTCAATAATAAATAAAGGGCACATTCATGTTCACAAATTTTACAACGCTTTCGTATGATAAAGGCGAATGAGTTTCCTGGTCAACGCAATTTCCCTGTGGTTAGAATGTCGACGGACGTGAAATCTAAAACAAGATTTACGATGTTTTTAGACGGCTCAACTGTCCCAGCTAATGGCGATACCCTGCCTTATGTTGGTTTTCTAAACGTTGCTTATATGTCACACAAGGCCCAAAACTATGGAGCACCCAGTGAGGATCGAACTCACTATTCAGTTGTAATTGTTTGCGAAGCATTATACCACGTCGATATGCGCATGCCCGTAGGTTCCATCAACTATTTCATGCAATCAGATCACAGATTTTGTATATTTCTTTTTTAGTAGACATCACTGTTTTTCCAATCCTTTCTTTTTTATAATTTTCATCCAATACAAGGCGAAAGAGCCACTCAATGTAGTGGTGTACTGAATGACTTGAATCAGGTGTGTAATATGAATGTAAGAGGATGTTCGTAGCGAAGAATATGGAGGCTAGAAATAACTGACAAGTATTATTATTATTATTATTATTAGTAGTAGTAGTAGTAGTAGTAGTTGAAGGAATAGTAGTTGTAGTATTCACTCACTGAGTATACACATAATAGTTCCAGATAATCTGGTAACACTATACTTTGACTCACTAATATTTACCCAAATAAAACCCCAAGTGGCACTCAAGGTAGAGGATTAATAAATGCGGTGTACTCTATGAACTTAAGAAGAGGAAGCAGTAAGTGAAAATTATGAAGGCATAGTGGATAGGTAAAAATGACCCTAGACTTAAAGAGATTAAGATTGTAGTGTTCAATATAGCACGCACAAAAGCGACGGTTCCACAAACGAGCCGCTCTTAGGAAGAAGCTGTTCCAATGGAACACCCCTTCTTACCAATGGAGTACGGGGGTACTAAGGGTGTTTCAACTCTATGGATGTAGCTGAACTTAGAACAATGATACAAGCTCACTCATTTTACGTGATATCAAATTGAAATTCAGTTTGTAAGCTATCTACACGTTAATGCCTCTGAATAATGTATATTCTTCTCGGCTTATGCTAAACTGATGTCGTTGCCTGATGACTGTCTGGTGTGGGAAATTTTTTCATCGACCAGTTTCAACATAAGGGTCATGTACATGTC
This sequence comes from Acanthosepion esculentum, assembly GCA_964036315.1. Taxonomy (NCBI): domain Eukaryota; kingdom Metazoa; phylum Mollusca; class Cephalopoda; order Sepiida; family Sepiidae; genus Acanthosepion; species Acanthosepion esculentum. The sequence goes on along the minus strand of OZ038492.1, from coordinate 109,009,448 downwards.
ATGCATAGCCGGTTAGAATTGGCCATACAATCTGTTAAGATATTAATCGGTAACCAGATCTAATGTCTGCTGAGAAATAATACAAAAAGAAACTTTCAGAGACTAGCTTTGCAGAACATGAAATCTTAATTCCAAAAAACCTTTCTCGGTGGAGTTGTAATATTGGCACTGCAACAAAAATAATCATTTTTTGTTCAAAATTAGGATTCCAGATCACACATATCAATAGAAAAAATATAACATTCCATGAAAACTAATAGAAGCTTCAGTTTGTTTTGTAAATTAGTAAATTGATCGCCCACTCTTGGGTAAGCCCAAATAATTATGTTCATTCTCCTACGATAAACCGATGTTAAGCAATATCGCGCCTGGTCAGTACTGCTTGGGTATACCAGGTGCTGTAAGCTTGGATGTTCAGGTGGTGTAATGGATAATAGAGCTCGGAATTGGTAATCAGAAAGCCGAGTTCCAATTCCAGTCGGGTTCGTTATATTCACTTACGCGCAATTACTCTTGAGAAAGGTATGAATTTACTATTCCCCCAGCTATGGGTTAATTAGTAGAACTTGAATCAGCAAATCATTATTACCTTCTAGAAATTCTGACAATCATCTAATCTTTTCTGGCTTGAAATAACCTAAAATGTTTGCTAAGAAAAACAAAATCAGTCAGTCAGTTTCTAAAATGTGAAAAAAATTAATTTATAAAGCCGAAAATTGTAATATGAAGTACTTAGTTAATAGTTACTAGTAACTAAGTACTTCATATTACAATTTGAAAAATATTCCTCTCGCGGTTGGTTCTATGTTGCTTTGTTCAGAGTAAGGAATTTAAGGGATTTTATGATAACGACTAAAAGAAATTTAGAAAATAAATATCTGGCAAAAAATGTTGATTATTTGGAAATTTTGGAGAGGGAAGGTAACGACTACAGTGTGGTCCGAAAGTCTTGTCGCCCGCTATCAAAAAGTTATCAGAACAATGACTGTTGTGTCAGGCATGGTCGTCTGAAATAGAAAATTATATTATGTAGGGGTGACAAGACTTTCGGACCATAGTATATATATATATATATATATATATATATATATATATATATGATGAAAATGTGGAAAAGACAAAGCAAAATCCGAATATGTGAGTTTACTGTTTTTTATTTTGTTTTTTTCGTTTTTTCTATATATATATATCCGTAATAAACCAACAACAAAACCAACAGGATTTTCCCAACCATGTAACAACAAAAGAAGTTTATGTTGCAACCACATTAAACACACGAATTCATTCACTAGCTCAGTCACTAAATCTACTTTCAAAATCTACCACGATTCTAACTGTAGGAGTCATAACATAATTTACCTCCTAGAAATGCACACTATTCCGGAAACAATATGTAGGAAAATCTGAATGGCCCTTTCACTACAGAATTAATAATTATCGCAATCGAATTAAGTCGACTCCCCATGAAAGATCATTACCTGTAGAACAACATTTCCGCCTAGAAAAACACGATTTTAAAACCCATGCCAAATTCACTATAATTGAGAGAATAGAAAAGTCCAGAGCAGATAACATTAGAAAGATTTTAGAGTTCCATGAAAATAAGTGGATACAACGCTTAAAAACGCATTATCCAGCCGGACTTAACCATATATTTAACAATGTAGATAGTATTAATATATAACCACACAAATCAAAACCTACCCACATTTCTCACCCGCATAAGACAGACATGCTTACAGAGGTGTTGAGGCCTCACACTTATACACACACTCACACTAATATACACACTTACACACATCATACTCACTCACTCCCTAATGAGCCAAATGATAACACACACCCATAGTAATATACACGATTACGCACATCATACTCACTCACTCCCTAAGAACCAAATAACACACACAAACCAATAAAACTGACAAAATGACCAAGGCAATTCAAAGCAGCATGAATCCATCCAGCTCTTATCTCAAATAACAACTTAAAAGACACTGTTTGACCAACACAAAGACTGACCAAAATTCATGTTAAAAAAATTAAAAAAAAACAAATTAAAACTACAGACAAAATTTCATTTTCTCCATCAAGACATTCATTTCTGTAGTTCACTGCTACCAGCAAGCAGGAAATTATTTTTCTCCTGATGATGGCAATGTTGGCCGAAACTAGTCGAAAAATCTAAATGAAATAATAATAAAAACGAAAGAATAATAATATACAACCCAGTGTGTCTGAAGATTTTAATTTTTTAATATTTTATAATTTTTAATATTTTTTTAATTTTTTCATATTTTTTATTGTTCAATATTTTTTATTGTTCAATATATATATATATATATATATATATATATATATATATATATATATATATATATATATATGTACAGGCTTCCAAAAGCCTTGTCACCCTCTACGAAAAAGTAATGAGAACAATCGAAGAACAATACAGTAATACAAAGCACATGTACTGGATTCAGTTTATTCACTTTCATTGTCACACATCGAGAAGGTCTGCATGAACACCACCATTTTCGTGGCCGGAAATGATGCAATGCCATATCCTGTGTAATAATTTTACGAAGATGTGCTTTGTTGATTGTTGTAAAGGTTCTCCGACCGGCGTCCTTCAACTGATGGGCATTTAGGTAACGTTCATGTGAAACCTTCTCATTGATAATATCCCCACAGAGCGTTGAAATAGAAAATGATATTATATAGAGAGGACAAGGCTTTTGAGAGCAACATGTAGGACAACTTTCCTCGGGTCGTATAACAGGAGAAAATATTCTTGTACAACTGAATTGAAAGTGTTTGTGACTTGACAATCCGCCATCAGACATTTCGTTCTTCAGTCGGCTTGCACACAGGACAGGCAGAGATAAATAATTACTTTAGTCATAAATCACTTTCAGATCTAATGAAATTAATCATGGTGTCTAATTTATGCACAAGAACACACACACATACATACACACATGCGCGCACATAAATAATACACATACGCACACACACACGCACTTATATATATGTATTTTCTTTCTCTCTCTCTCTCTCGCTCTGTCTCTCTCTCTCTCTCTATATATATATATGAAGAAATATAGTCTTAAAGTGTGCTATATTTATGGGATAAAGTGCTCAATATCAGAGATAGAGCGTGTGTAAATATAAAAGTGGACATGGAAGTCAACACTTAGAGGCGACAGTCTGTTTCATGCTAGTGCAATCGTCAGGCAATATATATAAATATGAAAGTGAACATAGAAGTCAACACTTAGAGCCTCTAAGTGTTGAGTTCTATATTCACTTTTATATCTACACACGCTCTATCTCTGATACTGAGCACTTTATCACATAAATATAGCACATCTTAAGACTATATTTCTTCATATATATATATATATATATATATATATATATATATATATATATATAGGGTGTCCATAAAGTTTGTGTGCACTTTAAAGTTATAATTTTTTTAAAGTGCACACGAACTTTATGGATACTCTGTATATATATATATATATATATATATATATATGTATATATATATATATATATGTTTGTGTGTGTGTGCGTGTGTGTGCGTGTGTGTTCTCCTAAGTGTAGATATCATTGCTATGGCGACGATATATACAGAGCTGGTTGCCGTGGCAATGCTTATACCGGTGGAACGGTATTGTTACGCATGGATTAGAAAGTCGCCTATTCGACCTTAAATCCCTGGTTTCATCTTTCGATATAGAAAGGCTTTGAGTCGGTCGGACATCGTGATATCCCTTGGCATTGAAGTTAGGTCGTCGGCTGCGGGAGGGGCTTAGGAACCAGGGAAGGACATGGTGGAGGGTCGTCGATCTTTGCAGTTGAAATCCGCGATTTGTCGATTGAATCCTCTCAGATTTGGCCGAGAAAGGATTCGCAAGGGTAATGAGTTTGATTCCTGCTTGTTCCCGCTTCCAGGAACATCATCCGTCTTTTTAAGCTTCTTCTTCTTCTTCTTCTTCTTCTTCTACTACTACTACTACTACTACTACTACTACTTCTTCTTCTTATTATTATTATTATTAGTAGTAGTAGTAGTAGTAGTAGTAGCAGTAGTAATAATAATAATAATACAAGTAGTATTAGTAGTTGTGGGGAGTAAGTTCAGATTAAGTGACAATAATATACTTTGAGTTATTCGATATATTTGGACGAAATTACTAATGTTCACCCGAATAAAAAGCCTAAGAGCCACTCAATGTAGAGTCCTACTGAATAATGTGTGCTATATGAACAAGAGGAGGGTGTAAGAAATGAAGATTATGAAGAAATGGAAGATACATAATGGTTGACCATCGATTTCAAGAGGATAGCGGTTGACCCTTGATTTGAAGGGGATAACGATTGACACTTGCTTTGAAAAGGATAAGGGTGCAGTATTCAGTGAAGCACCCACGCGGGAGCAGCGGTTTTGGGCAAGAACCTTTCTGAATGGAATATCCTTCTTACGAACAGAACACATGAGTAATAAGAATGATGCGATCCCGAGGACGTAGCAAAGCAGGTCTTGACTAAACATCGAGCGCTTTATTTTAGGCACGTTTCATTCAAGTGCTCTTCGGCTATCGTTTGTTGTCCCTTGTTTTTGGTTTTTACTAGTTTGATATTGTGTTAATTTTGTCCCTCAGCCACCGCTTCTTGTTTGTTTCTGCTAAACGAGAAGCTATGCATATTACTACTGAAGCCGATAGAACAGAGGTTCTCAACCAGGGGTAAATTTACCCCTAGAGGGTAAAAAATTATATAGTCGGGGGTAAATAATTGAAGTACCTGATAATTTGAAAAATAATTCAATGAAATTTAATTTTGTAAAATGAGAGAGAGAGAGAGAGAGAGAGAGAGAGAGAGAAAGCAAAGGAAGTGTGGGGGGGGAAGAAGGAGAAGGAGGAAGGGAGATTGTCTGTCCATCCTGTTCAGTCCTGTTTGCGCATGCTCACTGTTCACTCACCAGTAACACCACTGTTCCGAATTTCAGTTGATCTCTGGCAGTGACCTGGAGCAGATTCTATTCTCTCATTGCTGTATATTACTGCTGCTATGGAAGTATATTAGTATTATATGTCCTGAGAGTAAGACTATAAGTTTGTAGGCATTTATTATGATATTTTATTAAATTAAAAGTAGACATTGATTGAGGGCTTTGATGACGACTGGCCAGGCATTGATAAAATCCACAGAGAGTGTTACGGTTAACTGAAGAATCAGTCATGAGTGGCAATATTCTGGATATGTTTATACAGAGTACTAACATATACTAAAAAATTAGTAGATTAGTACTAAATAAGAAATCAGTATTTTGAGTGTCGCTTACTATTTTTAGTCACAGTATTTTGACTAAAAAAACCCTTAGTATTTTGAATGAAAAAATCATTCATTGATTTCGTCAGGAAATTGTACATCAATGCTTTATGATGGCTATGAATTTTTTGTATGGGAGTAGGGGGTAAATGGAGACATACATAAAGCCGAGGGGGTCAATGATGGAGGAAAGGTTGAGAATGGCTGCAATAGAAGCAGCCAAGGAGTTACTGAGAATGAAATAAGCAGAGATGAAAATAATAAAAAACAGGATTCAGTGAGACAAAAGATGATGATTGGCATTACATTTATATTTTTGAAGATTGTAGATAGCAGGAAAGCAGTGAAGTGGGGGAGAAGAAGTTATTAACGTGCGGTTAGAAATAGCACATTCAGCAGTGAAATTATGAGACCGATCTGCCAGTCGAGTACTGCGTTTAAATTCGTCGAGGTACCAAACAGGAAATCTCATCAAAACAATTACCATGAAAATATTTATAGAATAGACACAGGAAATAGACGTGATGGCGGTGGGAAAGTAACTGTATCCGAAATGCCAGGTCAGGACCGATAACATTGCAAATTTTTTCCCCTAGCAACAGACTTAGCAACGGCTTCAGTATACTATTTACATTTACTATTGTTCTCATCTTTGTCGCCATATTTATTACAATGTTTCGGCCGCTGTACGCTCTGGCCTTCTTCAGGTGGTTGGAATGTCGAACTGAACCCTGTATTTCGCTCACTGGGGTACACTGTTCTAGTTCCACGTGCCATGTTTAATAGATGTCACTTACCAGTTATCTCCTGTTAATTGCCCTCTCCAACCGGGTATTGAACTCACACTCTTTAGGTCCTGTCGTTGGATCTAAGCAACGCCTTTATCCACTGTGCCATGTGTCGGTTAAGGCAGTGGAGAATACAGGGTTCAGTTCGACATTCCAACCACCTAAAGAAGGCCGGAGCGTACAACGGCCGAAACTTTGTAATAAATATAGCGACAAAGATGAAAACAATAGTTCGAATAATCTAAATAGTGTACATAATACATCATCTCAGAAATATAGACAGATACTGAAGGCTTCAGTTTAATAATGTCGGTGAAAATTGTCGGACGAAGTCGGAGCGGTGAGTTGCAGTCAGGACGCTTAGCATCAGACATTCCGATGGACACCAAAAAATGTTAATTTAAGATTATATCATGGTCCAAGCGTATGAGCAACGATGAGGTTTTGGAGAGGATGCAAAAAAGGAGGAAGCTTATACTTAACACCAGGAAGAGGCATCTGAAATTTCTGGGACACTTAATGAAAAAGGAGGGCTTGGAGAATCTGATACTCACAGGTCGAATAGAGGGAAAGAGAGACAAGGGAAAGTAATTCATGAAATAGTGGGCTTTAGAAAGTGAATGTGTTGGAACTTGACTAATGCATGGAATAATAATGCAACACAAAATGTACTTAGAACAAAATGTATTGAAACAAGAAAGTGTACACAATATTTACATATAGTCTTTTGTATATTCCTGGGAAGACCGTTCCTGGAGAATGTGTTGACTAAGTCGCAGTCGGGCAGAGTCTCTAGTTGAATCTCTTGATTCGCCTCCCATGTCTTCCCGGTACCAACCATATTTATATCGTCGGTACTCCACTATGCAAATTAGGTGGATCCTACCACAACAGAATGACAGAACGTGGTCTGGGAGAAGTAGCAAAGGAACAAAACTTATTGAGAGCTACAAGAGATAGGAGGAAGTGGAGAGCCATGATCGCCTACGCCATGAAGCAAATAAAAGAAGAAGAATAGAGGGTTTTTGCTTTGGAGGCGTTCAAATAAGGCCATTTCTTGTACCGAAACAACAGATGCATGGTCATCTTTGAAATTTGCCAATTTGAGTTATTACTTAAAACCAGAATAGATAATTGTGTCATCAGCATAGATAACGAGAAGGAAACACTCCCGGGTGAGGTTCTGAATTTTTATTAATTTATCGGTGAATTTAATCTAAATGCAACAATCTTTAAATGTTTATTAATTTTAACACACACACATACATATATATAAAGCCCTTCTTAAGATGTGGGCTGAGATCGTGAGAACAATTTTTTGTATGTCTTTAAGGTATACTAGAAATCCCTTCGATGAGTCTACTGGAATCTTTTCCATCCAATCCGAGGGCTCCAACTACAACAGGGATTGTTGATGTTCTCATGTGCCATAGTTTTTGATTTTAAGGTCATTGTATTTTGATAGCTTTTTGAAAATCTTCAAACATACATTGCAGTCTGCAGGGACTGCCGTGTCAATAAGGAGGCACATTCTATCTTTGCGTCTCTAATCACGATATCTGAGCGATTAGATTTCATTGTTATTATTATTATTATTGAATCCTTATCCACTTCCTCCACATGACAGCTTTATTCATTTGGTACTATTTAAGTCTCTTTTAAATCCTTCCTATTTTATTGTGTAATTTTGTGTTTCTTCCTTTTCTTCGTTTTCATTTTCTTCTTCTTTTAACTCTTCTTTTTCTTCTTCTTCTTTCATTCATCTTCATGTTATTATTCTTATTTTTTTCTATTTTCTTCTTCCTATTCTTTTTCTTCTTTTTTCTTCTTCGTCTTTTTTCATTTTCTTCTCATTTTTCTTCTGATTATTTTTATTTTTTGTTGTTCTTCGTCTACTTTCCTTCTTCTTTTCTTCTTTTGTCATCTTTTTTGTTCGTATATTTCTTTTTCTTCTTTTCGATTTCTTCCTTTTTCTTCTTCTTCATCTTCTTTTCTTCTTCTTCATGTTCTTCTTCGTCTTCTTATTTTTCATAATCTTTTTCTTCTTCTTCTTCATCTATTTTTCTTCTTCTTTTTCGTCATCTTCATCTTTTTCTTTTTCCTATTTTTCTCATGCTCTCCTTCTTCTTCTTCTTCTTCTTCCCCTTCTTCTTCTTCTTCTTCTTTATGCCAATTTACTTTTCCATCTTAGTACAGTTTTCTGGGTTTTCCTTTCTATATCTTTCCCATCCATAAATCACATTTTCTTTTTCTTCTTCATCTCATTCTTATCTTCGTCTTTCCAGAAATAACCTCTATTCTTTTTGCCTATTTCATTCCCTTTTATTTTTACAATAATCTCTTCCCAATTTCTTTTCTGCCTGCAGTTCGTGGAACATTATTAAAATATTCATCTCTCCTCTGTCTGCCGCGGCCGCCATTTTATACGTCTTCTCTTTTTATCGTCCTGATCTTCGGTTTCGATTGCTCTTTCGTTTATCTTTCTTTCTTTCTTTCTTTCTTTCTTTCTTTCTTTCTTTCCGTTTTTCTCATTTTGTCCGACTTTCTTTAAAACGACAACTTCCGCTCTTTGGACAATTTAAAATTCTTTCCAGTTTACGATTATTGTAACAAGTCTTTCTTTTTAGTAGCTTTTGTGTTTCCGACATCATTTTCTTTTGAACCTAGAATAACGTTTTCTTAGATTCATGCTTCATTCTTCTTCTTCTTATTATTATTATTATTATTAGTAGTAGTAGTAATAGTAGTTGTAGTAATACTTCTTATTATTAGTAGTAGTAATTCTTCTACTACATATTATTATTAGTAGTAATAGTAATAATTCTTCATCTTATTATTATTATTAGTAGTAGTAGTAGTAAATCTTATTATTATTATTGTTAGTAGTAGTAATTCTTCTTCTAGTTGTTATTATCATTATTAATAGTAGTAATAATTCTTCTTCTTCTTATTATTATTAATAATTCTTCTACTTATTATTATTAGTAGTAGTAATTCTTCTTCTTATTAGTAGTAGTATTAGTAATTTTTATTATTATTAGTAGCAGTAATTCTTCTTTTTATTATTATTAGTAGTAATTCTTCTTCTTCTACTTATTATTATTATTAGTAGTAGTAATTCTTTTTATTATTATTATTATTAGTAGTAGTAGTAATTCTTCTTCTTCTTTTCATATTATTATTAGTAGTAGTATTATTAGTAGTAATAATAAGTAGTATTACTCGTATGAATAGTATTTTATTCCCAAACTGGTTTCTTTATTAATTCAACCTTCTCATTTAGTCACTCTTTTTGTTATTATCAATATTAATAATACACGTAATGATAGTCGTAATGATAATATTAACCGTTCCTCTACTGAGAAACATTCGTTATTCCTTCAAAGATCAGTCAGTTTTTTACTGTAGTTTTAAAGTTTTCAGAATCAGTTACTAATTTCCTCTCATTATACTAATTACAAAAACAAAAAAACAATAACAAAAAGAAAACAATAACAAAAATGTAAGAATTCGTAATATTCCAAATTATTCGTTTTAACGGCATTGCAATGGTCATGGCAATATTAGCCGTTACCCTATAAGGAAACATTCGGCATTCACTGATCGATCAACAAGAATTGCTTTTGTATGAAATTCATAAAATCTTTCTCTTAAAATAATTGTTCAGGAAAATAGGTTTCTCAAGTCCAGTAAATGTTATCTCTCTTTCCATTATTTATGGGAGTTTCTTTCCTAACCTTTTATTTGAGTCATGTGGAATGTCAACATATTGATTATATCATTTTTTCATCTTCTAGTTTAATGTGTTATCTATTTAGTTGTTGCCTCTGTTAAAAGTCATCAAGTGACGTAGTTTCTATTATTTGGTAGATTTCTTTGTGTGTGATTATGTAGCGTCAGTTCGCAAGTTTCGAAATGTCATGACCATCGATTGGACCTACGGGTTTCACTCGTTAAGATGCCAACAATTTTGGTAGTCATCGAGGCATTTGGTATGGAATTGGTTTCTGTAATAATCCATCGCCCTCCCATTCTTCGTCCTTTAAATATCATTACTAATAGGAGTAAAATTAGTACTATTATTTAATTAGTACTATTTAATTAGTACTATTATTTAAAATATTTCACATGTTTGATTTCAAAATGGCGTGTTTGTAATCATCATCATCATCATCATCATCATCATCAATAACTTATTTTATAGTAGCGATACAACTAAAGGAATGTAGGACATCCATTTATAATTGAAAACATACTAACAAATTAGTAACAAATTTGATGAATATCAGAGATGCCAGGATACAAACTTTGACTACGATTGGATAGATAGTAATGACGTCAGACCTATTGTTCATTATTAATAATACTATTAGATGGCCGGGAAAAAAAAGTAGTTTCAAAATATCAACAGTAAAAATTATTATTATTACTTTTATGATTAAAGTTTTTACAAGAAGATTAGAGTGACTTTCAATGTCTTCTGGGCTTTTTTTTTATTGGTGGGCTTCGAGGCCGATTTCGTTACAACGTTTTCTCGTCTGACATTTTTCCATTTCTTAAATCCGGGACTTGATTATATTTTTTTAGGACAATGACCTCCTTCGACTGTCTCTTTACGGCTTTTGCCCTTATCCTATTTTGTTCATTCGCCAGCGGTCCGTGCAGCGTAAGGATCCGAACGAATTCTATATTACTCTCTTCCTCTACCCCACCTCTCCATCTCCACAAACACACACACACACACACACACACACACACACACAAATGTCCCCACACGCACACACACACATACACACAAATATACATATATATATATATATGCGATATTCATGTGAAAATACATCAAGAAATAAATTTGTAAATGTAATATTCATACATATATGCACACACACACACACACACACACACACACACACACACATATATATATATATGTATATATATATATATATATATATATATATGTACAAGTATAAATAAAACAGGGATATGTACAGAACAACATAAAATTATTTATAAATAATTTATACAAATTACATATGCATACAAGACTATATATATATATATATATGTATTCTTACAAATATAAAGAATATATATATATATGTGTGTATTCTTACAAATATGAAGAATATATATATATATATATATATGTTGTCTTACAAATATAAAGACTATATATATATATATATATATATATATATATATGTATTCTTACAAATATGAAATATATATATATAAATATATATATATATATATATATATATATATATATATATATATATACGCACATGTATATATTAAATGTACGTACGCATGCATTATATATTTGTATGTATAGATACATATAAATGATATTTTTATAGAAATATATATTTACTCAGTTAAAGTATAATATTTATGTTTTATATCTACCCACATTCGTTATATATATATATATATATATATTTAAAGAAAACAAATTAAAAAAATTAAAATATGAAAATTTTCAGACATACGGGGTTGTATATTAATTTTTCCCGTTTTATTATTTCAATAAGATTCCTCGACAAGTTTCGGCCTGCGTGGCCAGCATCGAGAGAAAAAAATCAGCTTGCTAGTAGTAGTAGTGAACTACAAGAATGAATGATATGAATATATATATATATATATATATATATATATATATATATATATATATATATATATATATATATATAGGGGTTGGACAGTATAATTGGAACAGGTGCAAATTCCACTCCTATATTTCAAAGACCTATTATATTAAGAAATTTAACTAAAACTTCGTAATTGCAGGTTATATCTATTGTAAATACGTTTATTTATCTAATTTTATGTCTTTGTCTTATTTATTTTTAGAATTTATTAAAATTTAAGCTGAAATTCTAGACCCGGCTTCTTTAACATCTCCCCGTTCCTGGCAAGATTAATGCCTGACAAACGTACTGATAAGCTCTAGATTCAAATAGAATTCCTCTTTTCCACTTAAGATAAAGTCTCTTTCTTGGGAGCGCGTTTTCGCAGCATCGCCCGCGCGACGCCAACGAGACCGAATCCAAAAAAGGGAACGCTGACTTTAAAATTTCAGTTTTTCTGTTTCTGATTAGTTTTGTGTCTATTGTCTCTTCATGTTGACTTAAATATAAATATGTTTCCAATAACCTGAAGATGGTCTACTAGACCGAAACGTCTGACGTGGACAGTAAAACAAAATTAAAACAGTAAACTTGCATATTCGGATTTTACTTTGTCTTTTCCATATTTTTAATCATATATAAATATATATATATATATATATATATATATATATATATATATATATATATGTGTGTGTGTGTGTGTGTGTGTGTGTGTGTGTGTGTGTGTGTGTGTGTGTGTGTAATTTGTCAGCAACTTTTCTTTTAAACATGTTTGAAAATGATATCGATATCATTTTCAAATAAAAAGTCTCATTAGAAAATATGAGAAAATTCAAAAGAAAATATGCAGGACGATGTTGTCTTTAACATTCAACACAACATGTTTAAAATATATATATATATATATATATATACGACAGAGAATAGATAAGACTCGACTTGAGTGGATTGAAAACTTTTAAATACAGGATTTTGGGATTATGTGATCCTTTAAATACAATATCATCAATTTCATAACTAACAAAACGGAAATACCTGAAAAAATGTTTAAATCTAGTAGGGTTTATCAGGTTATAATGAAGCCATTAATTGTCACTATTTCCTTGAAATCGTCGACTGAGGCAGACACGGACCCACAGTCATTTGTGAGGAAATATTTATTTATATGAAATTTCTGGAAAATTCTCTTTTAAAGAAATCTTGCGTGTAAAGCAAGGTGATTATAACACAGTCACTTCAGATCGCCACACTGTGCCGTGGCATCATAGAAATATAATTTCATAGATTATTATAAATATATACAAATATATCGATCTTCAACCATGACCTCAAACTTATAGCTTTCTGCTAAATAAAAGACCTATCAGTATAATCTCGTCTTAGAAATATAGTTAAGAAGATTACACACAAGTCAGCATGTTTAGTGAGCTTAGATTCATTGTAACCTTGTGCTAGATTAGATGAACTGTTTTTAAAGTTTGGCCTAAAATATTGGTAGTGTTTGAATGGCATTAGAAGGGTTTAGTCGGAACTAACATCATAAAAAGAGATCGCTTTTAATTGTATTTCGCTAGTTGTAATATCAGTGTTCATTTAAAAAAAACTTTGGTAAAAAACTAAAATAGCTTTCCTTATCAACCATTATTTATTTTTGGGAAACACAATCTTAACCGCATAAGATATGCAGATGACACAATGTTGGTAGCAGATGCTGAAAGGAAATGACAGGAACTTCTACAGAAGATAGTAAAGGAAAGCGATAAGTAAAGGACTAAGTATCACAGAAGTCAAATCTTGTGAGGTAATACTGCGGGTGGGGGTAACAGCTAACAGATTGCTCACCCAACAATTAAGGGGATAATAGGGAGAGTTTGGGGAAAGAGACGAGATATAACAAATAATAACCTTGCCTCGGAAACAACATACCGACGAGATCGACCTGCCGACTGCTGATTCTCCCCAGATTTTTTAACCATGAGACACGGATCTTGACCACTTGTAGAGAGGCCCGTATCTAAGTAGACATGCCAAACTGTACATCTGTCAACGGAAAAAAATCGAGATGTCACTGGTGCTGACAAACACGGCCCCATACAATAGAGGTCACTTTTGTGTCTGTACTCAGTGCCTTCGCCACAAAAAATAAACGGTTGTCAGCAGTTTGAATATATATACGGTTGTCAGCAATTTGAATAAAATATACGGTTGTCAGTAATTTGAATAATATATACGGTTGTCAACAATTTGTACAAAATATACGGTTGTCAACAATTTGTACAAAATATACGGTTGTAAGAAATTTGTACAAAATATACGGTTGTCCGCAATTTGAATAAAATATACGATTGTCAGCAATTTGGAAAAATATACTGTTGTCAAAAAATCGGACAAAATATACCGTTGTCAACAAAATGGACAAAATATACGATTGTCAACAATTTCAATAAAATATACGGTTGTCAGCAATTTGAACAAAATATACGGTTGTCGGCAATTTGAATAAAATATACGGTTGTCAATAATTTGGAAAAAATATACGGTTGTCAGCAATTTGGACAAAATATACGGTTGTCTGCAATGTGAATAAATATACGGTTGACAGCTAATTGAATAAAATATACGGTTGTCAGCAATTTGAACAAAATATACGGTTGTACACAATGTGAATAAAATATAGGGTTGACAGCTATTTGAATAAAATATACGGTTGTCAACAATTTGATGAAAAAATATAGGGTTGTCAGCAATTTGAATAAAATATACGGTTGTCAACAATTTAAATAAGATATACGATTGTCAACAATTTGAACAAAATGTACGATTGTCCACAATTTGAAAAAAATATACGTTTGTCAGCAATTTGAATAAAATATACGGTTGTCAGCAATTTGAATAAAATATACGGTTGTCAGCAATTTGGGCAAAATATACGGTAGGCAAGAATTTGGACAAAATATTCGGTTGTCAGCAATATTAACAAAATATACGGTTGTCCGCAATTTGAATAAAATATACGGTTGTCAGCAATTTGATGAAAAAATATACGGTTGTCAGTAATTTTAACAAAATGTATGGTTGTCAGCAGTTTGAACAAAATATACGGTTGTCAGCAATTTGAACAAAATATACGGTTGTCAGTAACTTGATAAAAAAATATATGGTTTTCAACAATTTGAATAAAATATTCAGTTGTCAGCAATTTGGACAAAATATACGGTAGGTAACAATTTGAACAAAATATACTGTCGTCAGCAATTTGAACAAAATATACGGTTGTCAACAATTAGGACTGAATATACGCTTGACAGCAATTTGAATAAAATATACGGTTGTCAGCAATTTGATGAAAGAATATACGGTTGTCAGCAATTTGTACAAAATATACGGGTGTCAGCAATTTCGATAAAATATGCGGTTGTCAGCAATCTGATAAAAAATGTACGGTTCTCAACAATTTGAATAAAATATACGGTTGTCAACAATTTGGACAAAATATATGTTTGTCAACAATTTGAATAAAATCTACGGTTCTCAGCATTTTGAATAAAATATGCGGTTGTCAGCAGTTTGATAAAAAATATACGGTAGTCAGAAATTTGAATAAAATGTACGGTTTTCAGTCATTTGAACAAAATATACATTTGTCAAAAATTAGGGCAAAATATACGGTTGTCAAAAATTAGGGCAAAATATATGGTTGTACGCAATTTGAATAAAATATACGGTTGTCAGCAATTTGAATAAAATATACGGTTGTCAGCAGTTTGATAAAAAATATACAGTTGTCATCATTTTGAATAACATAAACTGTTGTCAACAATTTGGACAAAATATACAGTTGTCAACAATTTGGACAAAATATACGGTAGTCAGCAATTTGAATAAAATATACGGTTGTCAGCAATTTGAATAAAATATACGGTTCTCAACAATTTGGACAAAACATGGATTTGTCAACAAATTGGACAAAATATACGGTTGTCAACAATTTGAATAAAATATACGGTTGTCAGGAATTTCAACAAAATATATGATTGTCGACAATTTGGACAAAATATACGGTTGTCAGTAATATGAACAAAATATACAGTTGTTCGCAAATTGAATAAAATAAACGGTTGAAAGCAAATTGAATAAAATATACGGTTGTTAGCAATTTGATGAAAAAATATACAGTTGTCAGAAATTTGAATAAAATTTACGCTTCTCAGCTGTTTGATAAAAAATATACGGTTGTCAGCAATTTGAACAAAATATACGGTTGTCCGCAATTTGAATAAAATATACGGTTCTCAGCATTTTGAATAAAATATACCGTTGTCAGCAGTTTGATTAAAAAATATACGGTAGTCAAAAATTTGAATAAAATATACTGTTGTCAGCAATTTGAATAAAATTTACGCTTCTTAGCTGTTTGATAAAAAATATACGGTTGTCATCATTTTGAATAACATATACGGTTGTCAACAATTTGAACAAAATACACGGTTGTCCGCAATTTGAACAAAATATACGGTTGTCAACAATTTGGAAAAAATATACGGTTGTGAACAATTTGAACGGAAAATACGTAAATCTAGCAAGTGCAAAGATTTAAATATCTGCGAAGTGTTTTAATCGATGACGGAATGGGGTCATCGAAACTGGAAGTTGCGCTGGGATAGCGAACAATGACGCGAGTAACCTGTATAACGGGTTTGTGAAAATGAATGGCAGTACAGGGATTGAGAGGGATAACGAAAAGGTGAACCTGTCCGAGAATAAAAATATTTAGGAAGTTGAGGAGAGCCATGATTGCCCATGTTTTGAGAGGACACGTCACATAAAAGAAGAAGATGAAGAGAAATACGGATGGAAATAAGGAACACTTTGCATATTAGACATTTTTGTCTTTTAGGGAATTAAAATTACAACTTAAAAAAAAATGTGCATTTATGGAAACAGAATAATGAAATTTATCCCAAATTGTCATCAGAATCTTGAGACGCACTGTCCTCATTAAATATTTCTCCCCGGTCGGTTTAGTCAGTTCAGGTTGGTTATGTTCAAATCAAAACATTACATAATTATCCACATTATCGGATAAGTGGGATTAGCCAACGCTGTTTAAATACGCAAATAGCGAATTGAATATTATTTGTACTATATATTTTAGGAGAGTCGCATTGATGTGTAGCTTCCACATAAGTACTGGATATTATTTCTGTGTGCGATTTTCCATTTTGTCGTAACGCTAGAAAGTATTTTTCTGCGATCGAAAAGGTAGAGTTTTTGCCCAAAGTCTGCATGTTTAGGTTATTTCTTCATTCCGAATATTACAGAAAACTTTTAATTAAAAAAAAACAATATTTCTGATTTTCTGTAAAAGACACCTTGAGCAAATTCTTTACTGTTAGTGATTTTCCAAGCGTAGCTTATATGTGACACAAGGCCGAAATTATAGGGTATCTAGTGAGGATCGAACTCACTATTCAGTCGCAACTGTTCTCGAGAGACATGCTTGTTAACCATTACACAGCCTCGTGGTACCCAAATTCTGTGTTGGTAGTAAATCATTTGCTAGAAATATCGAGTTGGCTGAAAAAATGGCCGCTAATAGTGAAACAATCTGTTGTTCAATGAAGATAATATCTAACAAATGTCTTTTATTTATACTTAATTGAACAGCAGTCAGTTATTGATTGATTGGTTCGTTTTCTTAGGGTTATCAACCCTTTGCGAGTTACTGAAATATTCTACCCAAAGGACCTAAAAAGGATAAGTTTCCAAAACCTCTCCCAAAATCTGAGCGCTATAGAAGAAAAATAATGTTGTATGTGAAGTGAGATCGTCAGGGTAACAGGCGTTGAGAGTTTAAAACATTGGTTGATTGATTCGGTTTTTACGTTTTATCAACCCTTTGCATGTTATTTAAAGACAGAAGCATCTTTTTATGTTGCAAGATTATTTTAGATAATAATGGTTTACCATCTGTATATGTTTCTGAGATTGTAACTATTTGCATTGTCCGGACTGCTGTCCTCATCTTTATTGTCATATTAAGGACGTTTCGGCCATTGTACGCTCCGGACTACTTCAAGTGATATACCCGTCCTGGGTATGACGATAAACTACATCCGCGTCCTGAGTAAGACGTTAAACTACGTCCAGCAGCAAGGCCTCTGATCAGAAGGTTTTGAGGAGCGTGTAACCACCTCTAAATTGCTGGTGTTCCCATGTTTACCCTGACCCGGGGTGGTAGCACCTGTTAGGGCCTCAGCTATGGGAAAATAGTTAACCCCGAACTGGGGACAAAACACTATAAAAATGTAAAAATAGGTTTTAGTACCAGAAATAATTTGTAAAAAAATAAATTCTTACCAGCAATACATTATTTCCAGCAATACATTTTTGAAGGAAAAAAATAATATTACCAGCAATACAAATTTTGTCGGTATTAAATAACCCATTGCGGTTGATAAGCCGTAAAACAAACCAAACCAAACCAAACCAAACCAATCAGGTGATATACGTTGGAATTTCGAACCGAACTCTTTATTCTGTCTACGGGGATAGATTCTTCTAGATTGCCTTTTTTTGGATATCTCAATTTCAGTTATTTCCCTTTTGTAACTCAAGTTCCCAAGTTTTTTTCAACAAAATTCCAATTCCGAAAAAGGCCGGGGCGTACAACGGTCGAAATATCGTGAGTATGACGATAAAGATGAGGACAACAATCCCAACAATGTAAGTAATGTAAATAATAATGGTTTTGTGATACAAGTTGTATTAATTAACCCATAGCTTTTGTCGTACTTAACTTTACAAAAAGAACATGCTGCGCGCACCAGGACTTGCAAACATTTATTTATGAATAAAGCACATTCAAAACTGTTATTCAGTTGTGTATTTAAAGTTTATGGAACAGGAAACTTTTGCGTATACGAAAAAATTATCAATCATTTGCAGGTTATTTAAACCCTTTGTCTGCACAGGGCATTTTCGTTTGTACTATCCAAACGTTCACGCTTGTTTTCAGATTTATAAATATTGCAAGGTAACTCTGCTTATTTGACAAATAGAATGTGTTGATATATAGAGTATCACATAATAAAAAACCTTTGTATTACGTATGATGCACAGAACGAACAAATGATAAGCACTACGCCCTTTGCATCACATGTGATGCAAAGGTTATAATCATTTCAGTACAGTATAAAAAAAATAGATATCTATCATTTGAGACCTTACATTATCATTCAAGCATCCTGTAATTATACATGATGCACAAAATATTAGATTAGATCTTTCATCAGACGTTCTGTAGACTCATTTCTTAAGCGTCCTTATTTCACGATTCTTTTAAAATTATGGACCGGGTGCTCGACATGATTCTCAAATATGGAAATCACATGTCCTAAGATCACATATGATGAGTAGGACAGGCAAAGGGTTAAAGCCATAAATATCTTTAAATTGCGTCCAGGGTAAGACGCTAAACTACATCCGCATCCTGGGTAAGACGATAAACTACGTCCAACAGAAAGGAGGTTTTGAGGAGCGTAGAACCACCTCTTAATTGTTGATTTTCCCTGGTCCACCCTGACCCGGGGTGGTAGCACCTGTTAGGGTCCCAGCTATGGGCAAATAGTTAACCCCAAAACTGGGGTCAATGCAGTATGAAAGTATAAAAATAGGTTTTAATATCATTAATACATTTTTGTGAAAAAATATTACCAGCAATGAATTTTGAAGAAAATAATAATTACCAGTAATACATTTTTGAAAAATATATTACCAGCAATAAAAATCTTGTCGGTATTAAATAACCCGTTGAGCTTGATATGCCATAAAACGAATCAAAAACCAAACCAAAGTTTTGAAAGATAATAATGGTTTTGCAATACAAGTTTTACTAATTAAACCATAGTTGTAGGGAAGAAGTAGAAGATAACAACTGGATTTGAACCCGGGTTCGTCGATTAACTATTCTCGACCGTTATCCATTACGCTAACCGGACATATAAGTTTAGAGCACCCGGTATTCTCAAGTGATCACCCATCTAGGCTCGACTTAGGGGATCGTACTGGAATCAATGTTTCAGCGTGATGTGGCTGTAAGCCTGTAGCCAGTTACCAGTGAGAATAATGAAATCAGCGTCTTGTGCAAACGTTTGCATAGGTTGTTGCCGAGGTATTCAATTTTGCACTAATGACTTTGGGAAGGAATGAATCCATGACTTTTCCATTTACAGTTAAATATCAGAATGCTCGTCTGTCCAGACTTGGAAAGCGACCAGTCTAGGTGTAGGGCAACTGGAGCGAAGAAGAGAGAGAGACAGAGAGAGGGAGAGAGAGAGAGAGAGAGAAAGAGAAAGAGTGAGAGAGAGAAAGCGTAAGAGAGAATGAGAGAGAGAGAGAGAAAGAGTGATAGAGAGGGATATATAAAGAGAGGGAGTGAGAGAAAGAGAGAATGAAAACAAATATACAAATTTTCAGTTATTAGTGTTACCTTCAAAATAAAGACTCCAGAGTTTCGTAGACGAGTCCTTCACCAATCATCCCTTCCACGCGTCAGGGGGTATCAGCAATCCATTCGTATTTTTCGGCGTATGAGGGTCCAGCAGGTCTGAACAGGTGCACTGCCTATCACAAGGTCCCCAAACAGCTCTCCACAAGTTTTGAATTCAGACCTGTTACAATCCATTGCTATAGTACCACCAATCACGCCGTCCACGCGTCAGGAGGTATCAGCAATATATATATATATATATACATATATATATATATATATATATATATATATATATATATATATATATATATATATATATATATATATATATATATATATATATATATATATATACTGTTTATTTAAGTAAATGTTCTGTATTAATTACATTTACCGGACTGAATGCTCGGGAAATTTCTGAGAAAATATGCGTTTTCCAACAGGAATCAAAACTGTGTCCCACACGGAACTGTCATTTGATCTGACGTGATATACCGCTAAGCTATCGAGAAGCGTCTGGTTTGCAAAGTCAAAATTAATGTTTTTAAGCACACAATCTACGACGATTTTTCTCGATTGATCATATCTGCTCCAGAAACGTATCTTAACGTAAACAATGACAACCTATAATGAAATGGACTAAGTCCAATAATTAATTAATATATTTTCTGTTTATACATTATTTTAATAGATGCAATTTATTTAAGTATTTTTTTTAATTAAACAGTATTAGTTAAATTTACCGGCCCGTATGTTAGAGAAATGAATTGTAAATATGAATCTATTAAATATGTATCTATTCAAATAAAATAACGTATAAACAGAAATTATATTAAATATATACGTATATGCATATATATATATATATATACATATACTTACATACAAATGTATATAATTATATATATATATATATATATATATATGTGTGTGTGTGTATACATATACATATGTATATGTGCATATATATATATATATATATATATATATATATGCATATATATATAAGTATTCACATGTGTGTAAGTTTATATATGTGCATGTATACACACATACACACACATATATACATGTATATATGTGTGTGTGTGTATATATCGATATATGCATACAGATATATATGAGTGCATTGTTATGCGTGCGTTTTTTGCCTCATGAATCTTTAATCTACTTTATTTCTTACGGCTGACAGGAAATAATCTTTCTGCTCTCATGAATTTCGATAATGTTTTTTTATTGTCAGGAAATGCCTAAGTTAAACCTTGTCTCACCTTAACACATAGCCGTTCACAAAACGCTTGAAATAGAATCCCAATACCAAAAAAAGAAAAAAAAAGGCATACTCACAGACAAGTCGATGATAATCCCAAATATGTGCCAACAACTAAAAGACTTGCTTTCGAATATACGAATTATAGACATTTTTTTCTCTATCTTTGGAAGAGACCAATGAATGCTTCCGACCGTAGATAATACTATCATATTCTTCTCCTGAAACATCGTATAATGTTTAACGACAAAGAATTTTCTTCACGATTTAGAGTTAGGTATCTTCCAACGGCGCCAATTATCATTGTCAGGGCCTAAACAAATAAATCAGTATTGTGAGACGTATCTGCATACGGTAAAGGTTAGCTGGTCGCAAATTACTAGAAAGCTGCAAACACGATGTTCATTGCGTGACCCATACAAATCAAAATCAATATTAAATACCAGGGCATGTGATAAGGGCGTCCAGATGATACTTTGACTGAGAAAGGTTCCACGGCAAACATGCAACAACAATCAATGTCAAAAACAGGCACATTCTACCTTCACCGGACCGACATACAATTACATTCACGAAAAACTATACTTATCAAGTCCTGGGTATGACGAAAAACCCCAGTAGCAAGACCTTTGATCAGGAGATTGGAAGCTTTGAGGAGCAGGGAATCGCCTCTTAATCGTTATTGTTCGCACATCCACACTGAACTGGGGTGGTAGTACCTGTTAGGGTCCCAGCTAAAATCACTATGAAAGTATAAAAATACATTTTAATAGCAAAAATAAGAGCAATAGCATATTATATAAAAAAAGACCGACAATCCATTAAACACAATCATTTGTTTCGTAGATGAAGGCATACATTTTCATACAAAATATATTTCGTTGAAGCCTTAAAATTGTCTGACTATATTTATGAGATAAGGTTACATTGCTCGGACTATTTATCACAACGTTTCGGCCGTTGTACGCTCCGGCCTTCTTCAGGTGGTATCCTCAAGGATACATGGCACAGTGGATAAAGGCGATAGTTAGATCCAGTGGCAGGACCCAAAGAGTTGTGATTTCAATACATGGTTAAGGCAGTGGAGAACTTGGAGAGGGGAATTAACAGGAGATAACTCATAACTGACACAAAATGGACATGGCATGTGGAACTAGAACAATCTACCCCAGCGTGCGAAATAAAGGGTTCAGTTCCACATTCCAACCACCTGAAGAAGGACGGAGCATACAACGGTCGAAATGTTGTGATAAATATGGCAACAAAGATGAGGATGATAGTCCGAGCAAGGTAAATAGTGTATCATAAAATTGTATTCAAAATATTTAGATTTCGGCATTAAATAACGCACAGAGGTTGATATGCCGCTAAACAAATTCAACCAACCAAACTATACTCATCATACAAACCTTATTTCTTTTTATTAGTATTTATTAGTAATTATTGTGCGCCTAGTTGTATAAAAATATGATAAAACCAAGAGCGTCTATCTACAGCCCCGGGGTAGAAGCATAGTTGCGTCAATTAGCGTAATGATGTGACTAGCGCACACCAGAGTTTTGGCGTCATCACGTGCCTGTATGTTTTATTGTTTTGTTTTGCAAGGAATTTGTGTATTATAAGAGTTAGAGTTTAAGCCCGTGAAGCAGAAAGACGGAGACACATGATTCGACCAGAACTGAAACCTCTGGAATTGTTAACAGACGACAAATTCTGTGAAATATTTCCAAATGTTTTTTATTAGTTTGAGAATATTGTTAACAATACCAGCTATAGTAGCATCATCTGAAAGAACTTTCAAAAACTGTCTGAGGTCTACGATGTCTGAAAACAGAATTGTTGGTCTAGTAAGATTAAGTATCGAATCTGGCATTGCAAGTCAAATTGATTTTGATAGGGTTATTAGAAATTTCAAAACCAAAAAAAGCTAGGAAAGTATATTTTAATTAGTACTCTAGTTAAATGTTAAATTTGTTTTTTTTAGAAAAGTATTTTCCTTTGAAAGAAATGAGAAATGATTATGAATGATTAAAAACCATTTCTCTATGACAAAACCTAAAAGACGATGGGTGAACGGAACTGTAAATACTGATTTATCTTGCTGCATTCATTAAATATATTTCTTACATTCCCTTATATCTAATCAGCGAAATAAATCAGTTATGAGTGTTTACATGTAGATTTATTGGACATCAAATCCTCACTTTTGAGAAAGATCTTCGCCTGCCCCAAATGGGGTCTGGTACCGCCTTGTAAATTTTCTCTTGAGGACCTTGATTGTTCCACAAAGATATTAGTAAAGAATCTAGTACATTTACCTCAGTCGATTCTTCCGGTGAAGATTCTTCTTTTTGTATGTGGAATGTCGCATCAGGACGTGGATGAACATGGCTCTCCACATATTCCTGCCCTTTGTAGCTCTTTGTAAGGGCTGAATTTTTGCGACCTAATCTAATCCCTGTCCTGCTAAACAGTTACACGAGATTGTTAGGCAGGGGGTTATGTGCTCCTTTTATCAGTGCCATTTGCCTTCAATCTGCCCTGTGAGCGTCAAATTCACCAATATTCTTTCCTCATTATATGCCTTTGAAATTTCAACTCACTCATTCTGATTCTAAATATGTGTCCATTTTTCCTTCTCGATTTATGTTGCTGCATTAATTAAATATGTTTCTTACATTATGTTATATCTAATCATGAAATAAAATCAAAAGCATTTATGAAATTGTGCACGTAGATTTACTAAACAATTTTAAGAAAAATATTTGCCTGCCTCAGGGCCCCAAATAGGTATTGTACGGCATTGTAAAATTTCTCTATGTAAGCCCTGAAAATACCCCAGTAGGTGACAACGTAAACTCATGCAACTAACAGTGCATGATTTAGAGAGGCTAGTCTGGGTTGAATATTACTACTGAGAAATATGATTTCGATCTTAACTGACGACTCCATTCAAACTAAATTTAATATTAAATAACCTAACAAGGGTTGACATATCGTAAAATCATCGAAGCAAGGATGTTGGGTAATGCTTTCCGAAGTTCGTCTGCTTCACCATTTTGATCCTTAGTAAATACTTCATACAAAATAAATTTAATATTAAATAAACCTAACAAGCGTTGAGATATCGTAAAATCATCGAAGCAAGGATGCTGGGTAATGCTTTCCGAAGTTCGCCTGCTTCACCATTTTGATCCTTAGTAAATACTTCATACAAAATAAATTTAATATTAAATAACCTAACAAGGGTTGACATATCGTAAAATCATCGAAGAAAGGATGTTGGGTAATGCTTTCCGAAGTTCGGCTGCTTCACCATTTTGATTCTTACTAAATACTTCATACAAAATAAATTTAATATTAAATAACCTAACAAGGGTTGACATATCGTAAAATCATCGAAGAAAAGATGTTGGGTAATGCTTTCCGAAGTTCGTCTGCTTCACCATTTTGATCCGTACTAAATACTCCATACAAAATAAATTTGATATTAAATAACCTAACAAGGGTTGACATATCGTAAAATCATCGAAGCAAGGATGTTGGGTAATGCTTTCCGAATTTCGTCTGCTTCACCATTTTGATCTGTACTAAATACTCCATACAAAATAAATTTAATATTAAATAACCTAACAAGGGTTGAGATATCGTAAAATCATCGAAGCAAGGATGTTGGGTAATGCTTTCCGAAGTTCGACTGCTTCACCATTTTGCTTCTTACTAAATACTTTATACAAAATAAATTTAATATTAAATAACCTAACAAGCGTTGAGATATCGTAAAATCATCGAAGCAAGGATGTTGGGTAATGCTTTCCGAAGTTCGACTGCTTCACCATTTTGATTCTTACTAAATACTTCATACAAAATAAATTTAATATTAAATAACCTAACAAGGGTTGATATATCGTAAAATCATCGAAGCAAAGATGTTGGGTAATGCTTTCCGAAGTTCGCCTGCTTCACCATTTTGATCCTTAGTAAATACTTCATACAAAATAAATTTAATATTAAATAACCTAACAAGCGTTGAGATATCGTAAAATCATCGAAGCAAGGATGTTGGGTAATGCTTTCCGAAGTTCGACTGCTTCACCATTTTGATTCTTACTAAATACTTCATACAAAATAAATTTAATATTAAATAACCAAACAATGCTTGACATATCGTAAAATCCTCGAAGCAAGTATGTTGGGTAATGCTTTCCGGAGTTCGTCTGCTTCACCATTTTGATCCTTACTAAATACGCCATATAAAAGAAATTCGATATTAAATAACAGACCGTGGCTTGAAATCAACCATCCAACCATATAAATTTCCAATTTTCCGGGCTGGCAATATATTCCAAATTACAGGATGGAACAATACATCAGTGTTCCTCCAAGAATAATTTTTTATGAATAAATACATAAAATGCGACATAGAATGAATGGTTGGTGCAAGTCTTAACCTATATTAAAGTTAGCTAGTTAGAACCTTTCGATAATATTGCTAGTAACAAAAATCCATACTCTCCCTACCATTCTTATAATCGCCACAATATTTCTCTTTCTTCATGAAGTCCTGTCTAGTCCCCATGTTTACAATTGTATGTAGGGGTGGGGAATATAAATAATACATTTTAGAAATCTATGCCCCAGTATGTATTTACCATACTATAAATTATTTAGAATAAACAACAAAACTGTGAGTAATACAAGCTACCTCACATCATAGCTTCCTTGTGTTTTCCTATAAATATTTCCATGTCTGCTGTTTTCATGAGATTTCCTCATTGAACCTCTCCCTCATGAATTTAAGCGCAGTACTAGATTGGAAATTAGGTCTTATTTACTATTGAAATAGCGGGATTTAAGCGTAAATTATTCTAATAGTTTCTTTACCCGCCCTTCACGCATGTGAGCCCCACTTCCGGTTTCTTGATTTCCTGTCACCATCGTTAAATTGAATGCCAATCGCTATCTCCTCTCTTCTGTTTCCTGTCCTTTTATTATCTTTTCCTTCCCTAACGTTTTCTCCCTTTTTCTTTCACAATCAGTAACCTCCCCCACTTGCGTCTTGGTGGCTTTATTCTCTTCCTTGGGGGAAATGATAAAAACAAACTCTATCATACTCTTCCTATCACCCTCCCGACTTATAATATTGTAGCATATTATTTTTGGACTGGATAAAAGTCAATCTATTTTGCCAGACGGGTAGTATAGAGCCTAGAACAGAATGTGTCACAAGGCTGAATTTAGATTGCGGGCGGCTCAGGCGCCAGGTCATAAACTATAACCCCTCTCGAAGAAGGGTTATTACCTGGAGAGATGAGTCTCATGAGATTGGACTTAAAGAGCTCCTGAAGCATTTGCAGAATAATAATAATAAATAAAAAGACACTGTTTCTTTAACGAGCGTAGCTCTTGTAAACAATGGTGTGGCTATTCGCCAGTATTTAAGCAATAGCGCGTGCCAATTTGAACTCAAGTTTCATTCATTACACTATTGTTTTTTTACTTTGACTGTGTTGAAGCTGCAGAAATGGTTTATTTTTGGACTCTAGTTCTATGGTCGCGTGGGATCCCCACTTTAACAAGGCCTTGTGCTGCATTTCAGATCGAGAGTGCGCTCTGGTAAATAAAACAATTTCTCTCTCTTTGACTAGAGGGGAAGACCGGAGACGTCTATCGATTCCCTTCAGTAAACAATTCCTTCAAATTCTTTCGAGTAACACTGTGTAAAAAAAATTGACTTCTTTATGTCTTTGGTCACTAATGTCATTTCCTAATTACTTTGCTCTAGAATCCTAAGGAAATGACAATTATTCCCTTCAAACTTTGCTTTTGTGGTCTGCACATCGATGTTTTTAAAATAACCTATTTTTCATGACATTCAAAGAGAGATTCAGCATTGGGTTGCCGAAGGGGAATTTTCTAGAACTTTCTAGTAGTTTCTAGAAGTTTCGAGATGTTTCTAAAAATATCAATAATTTCTAGAACGTTCTGATTATAAAGGAAACATGATGGGGGACTATTTGAGGGTTGGGTTGAAAGTAATTTACTGAATAAGCGTAAATTGCGAAAAACTACTCACTTGTAAATTTTTTGTGGTCTCTCTTGTGAAAATCTAGAATACAAATAGGTGTTACTTTTGAATCATATGTCGTTTTATTTCGTGTGAACGAGACTGTTCACATTCGCCAGTTTTCCCAATGCGAATAGCTAAATTTCAGAAATATAATTATCCTGGTCAAAAATACAAAGATTGGAGGAAACTGTTGTAGAGTAGCTAGCACCCCTTCAACACTCTACCAGATGGCCTGGCTCATAGCCTTAAATAGTCTACGATTTAAGAACTTCAACAGTTGACACTAAGTTGATTAGTATTCGGACTGATCTTACTTAGTTTGGCTATACAGCATTTGACCCTCCTCTATTCCTTGTAAGTTCAGCACTCTACCAGATGGCTTAGTTTATAGCCTTAAATAATCTACAATTGAGGACTTCAACAGTTGATTAATAAGTTGATACAAAGTTGGTTAATATTCGGACTGATCTTACTTAGTTTGGCTATACAGCATTTGACCCTCCTCTATTCCTTGTAAGTTGTCTTGTTAAGTGTAACTTATTGTTCTGTATTTTTTGTATGTATCCGTTAGCACTGGATACTGGTGCTGAATAAATATATGTAGCACTTTTTCTTCTCTGTGTATCATTCACCTTGACGATAAAACAGAAATATTAACCATTATTCATACTTTCAATCCAGTCGAGGTTGTCGGATATTAAACAAATTCAAACGTCAATTGATCTCTCAACAAAACGTGTGCAAGATGTCTTGGCAGCGGTTTTTGAAATGTTATATTGATTAAAAACTAGAATTTTAGTGTCTCTATTCAAAGTATATATATATATATAATTATTTATTTAGATATTATAACATAAATATGTTATAAAATCATTACAATAATAGCCATTTTGTTTCAACACTTCTTTTGTCTTATCAAGTGATGATGTTGAATGTAGAATAAATGGTTTTAAAAGTTTCAAATTAATTAACGATCCTTCGCTACGGGTAAACGCTGTTACATAAGCTAGAATGACCAATCAAAACACAAGTATATGAGAATTGAAAAAAAATTTGACAAGGAAGCAAGGTTATCATAGATATTAAAAGATTTATAAAATTTGAAATTAAAATTAAAATGAAAAAATTACCTATTTAGAAATCTAAATCTAATCTCTATTAAGTTTAAAATTAATATATATATTAATATATTATTAATCATAATATAATATATATATTAATATATTATTAATCATCAAGAGTATATATATATATATATATATATATATATATATATATATATATATATATATATATGTGTATTAATTTAAAGAAAAACAGACCACAGCCTGAAAGAGGTCTGTTTTTCTTTAAATTAAATTATTCGCTTTGAATTAACATTGAGCTCTCAGGATTTCATCCTCTTTGGAATTATCCATACGGATTACTAGGATTTTCGTTTTACATATATATGAAGAAATATAGTTTTAAGGTGTGCTATAATTTGGGGATAAAGTGCTCAATATCAGAGACAGAGCGTATGTAAATATGAATATAATAGTGAACATTTAAATCAACACTCTGAGGCGACAGGCTGTTTCATGCTAAACGCAATCGTCAGGCCACGATTGCGTTCATATATATATATATATATATATATATATATATATATATATATATATATTAGAATATAGACAGAGTACCTTTTGATGGCTACAGCTTTAGTGTGGAAATTAAATTATGAGAGAGTGGTCGTCATATGCTCTTTCTTTTTCTTCTCTGTTAATCATTCTGGCGTTAACACTTTTTTCTTACTATATATATTTTCTTCATTTATATACATGTATGTGTATGTGTGTGCCTGACGATTGCGCCTATCATGAAACAGACTGTCGCCTCTAGGTATTGGCTTCAATGTTCACTTTTATATTTATGTTTATATATATATATATATAAATGTGTGTGTGTGTGTGTGTGTGTGTGTGTGTGTGTGTGCATCCTGTATTTGGACAGCAATCCCTCTTTTATACACGTTTAATTAAAGATAATTGACATGGTACCGCGATTAAACTTTTTACCATAAGTGTTATATTCTTGGTATAAAGTGTGGACACACTGTTCAATATATCGTTCTATATATCTTTCAACTATTATATAAGGGATTATCAAGGAATTTTTTTAATTGATATATATATATATATATATATATATATATAATATATTATAATATTTTTTTTAAATATGATTCCTTCGCTACATAAGAGTTCTCATGTTTCAAAAGCGAAGGAATCATATTTAAAAAAAAATATAATATAAGCTCTACTTCTGTATGGAGCACTGTCTTTTTAAAAATAAAAGCAAAAATACTAAGGAACTTCGGATTATTTACTTAACGTGTTCTTTCCTATTTTTCTGCATACCTGCATATATATATATATATATATATATATATATATATATATATATATATATATATGTGTGTGTGTGTGTGTGTGTGTGTGTGTGTGTGTGTATAATCATCCACAGACAGACAGTTTCGCTGCATTACAGCACATCAGTCTGGCTAGACGTCCGGTTGCTTCGAACTAGGATCGAAACCAGGTTGATGTGACCTCAGTCGGTGAATCTATCCCTAAGCTTTTGGCGCATGTTAGGGAGGAAGGTGAATTTTGGCGTATTTATTT
This sequence comes from Acanthosepion esculentum, assembly GCA_964036315.1. Classification (NCBI taxonomy): domain Eukaryota; kingdom Metazoa; phylum Mollusca; class Cephalopoda; order Sepiida; family Sepiidae; genus Acanthosepion; species Acanthosepion esculentum. The sequence goes on along the minus strand of OZ038492.1, from coordinate 108,979,181 downwards.
TTCAACAAACACATCAATGACCGGGAGAACTTTATTCATAAGAAGAGTCTTGCATTAGTAGCAGTAGTAGTCTCTCTCATATATATATATATATATATATATATATATATATATATATATATATATATATATATATATCCTGTCAATCGCAAGCTGATGAGCCGAAAGGGTAAATGAACAAGACCATGAAATTCTATAAATAATTTCATCTCGATCTTACAGTTTTTAGGTGTGTTGTGTTAAGGCGCAAATTCCTCTTTTTTTTAAAAAAACCCGTTTGTGTATAAAATAAATGTGTTATATATTATATATAAATGTATGAAGAAAGATTTTCTGAAGTTCTGTTGCCCGATGTTAATGGTTCTTCCGTTCAAACACTGGAATCTACAGACTTCTCTCACACACTTTCATTCAGATGTACATACAATGCATTTCAAATTATTAACGAAGTGAGATTTTGTAATTTTGTCTCAAAACTACCAGTCGGGGTTTAACGAAATTTCCACAGTATAATGGAAATAGGTATATGCGCAGGCTGTATAAAATCTGTATTGTTCTGCGCAACGGGAAAAAAAAAATGGTGGCCATTTGCAATATTAACACAATATAGAAGTGTTCCAGTGTCATTATAATCGTGTAATTATGGGTCTCAAATGTGAGTTGACCCCTTCTGAGAAAGATATTAGAACATCTGAACTTTCCAAAGGCAAATCTACATTAGAAATATCCAAAATAATTGGAAGATATCAAACTGTGAAAAGATTTGTTGCAGCTCCTAGGAAAGTACATAAGATCGCCGATAAGGGTCACTCAAGTGTTGTTTCCAAGCGTTCTTTGTCACGAATGAAACGTGAAGCTGTAAATAACACAGGCTTGACTAGTAGAGCACTTTTCAGGGGCACTGGAGAAGCAACAGTGTCCAGAAGTACTGCCTATTGTCTTCTGTAAAAAGTCGGGACATCAGTGAGACCGTCAAAGTGTCGATTGACAAAAGTACACATACAAAGGGGCAAAGGAGAACACTAATGTTGATTTCTCGAAAGTTCTGTACATAGATGAAAGTCGACACTATTGATAGAGCAAATGTTGGGTCGTAAATGGACGAGATCGTCATCAACGCTTGACACGCCAACAAGGAGGAGGAGGTATTATGATTTGGGTTGGTATTATTGGAGGTATCATGGTTGGTCCATATAGAGTGCCTGACGGTACGAACATAACCGCAGATATAGACTTCCTCAAAGAGTGCCTGGAATCTTGGCTAAACCAAAGAATGACCTTCAGGTGATCCATCGTATTCATGCAAGATAATGCTCCTTCGCATTCAGCGCATAAAACTACTGTGTAACATCAGAAATTAGGCTTCTGTGGACCTCGGAAGATGAATTGACCGGTCAATTCTCCAGACTTAAATCCAAATGAAAACTTGTGGAGCATTCTGAAGCGACGTGTTTATAAAAACGGGCGCCAATTTAGAAGCAAGAATGACTTATGGCAGGAAATAGTTAACGTATCACGTGAAATTACATCAGAAAAGATCCAGAAATTGATATGCTCGATGGTCCAGTGCATTTTTCAAGTCATTTTAAAAAAAGAATCACATATCTCATATTTACCAAATCCAATATCCTTTTTAAACACTGTTTTTTATTTTGATTTAATTTCATCTTAGTTCCTGTATGAATTCATAAAAATCTGTAAATAAAGCAATTAAAGTGTTATTTTTTTACAGGGGTTTTTATTACACCTTGCTATTAATTTGACACACTAATACTTTCAGTAAGTTAAGTAAATGACTGTAACTTCTGTTCCTTTTGCAAGAACCTTACAATATTTACAGAGTAGGTGTATATACATGTTGTCATCATTCTCTGACAATTTCATTAAATTCCAACCAGTAGTTTTTTGGATGAGATATGATGGAAATGTGTCAACTCGTTAATAATTTGAAACGCAGTATAGATGGCTGCTTCGGGAAGCATTTCTATACACATACGATCCTAGAATACCTGCACTCAGATATATGAAATATCTTCCACTTGACTCTTTTGCCTTGTTGTCTCGGTGTCTCTCCCATGAATTTCTTTACTTTTTCTTCCTCCTTTCATTCATCTCGGCAGCATGCTGCCTCCTTTAGTAAGGGTTCCCATAGAGACAGACGCTATTTGGAAAAGACGTCATCATTGATGACTCTTAGCGTGTCAAAACCATTATTCAGTGCATTTTCTCCACTTCCAGAAATCTAATGCAGCTTCTGTTATTTGGCAATTGGGAATATTTCAGTAATATTAATAATATCATTCCAAAGATGCACACTGATGTACAACCACTTATAAGCATCACGATATCTATCTATCTATCTATCTATCTATCTATCTATCTAATTCTGTTCCTATCTATGAGAGATTATGTAATACATCTATCTATCTATCTATCTATCTATCTATCTATCTATCTATCTATCTGTCTAAGCTTTTTCATATCTATCTATCTATCTATCTATCTATCTATCTATCTCAGCTTTTTCATATCTAACTATCTCAGCTTTTACATATCTATCTATCTATCTATCTATCTATCTATCTATCTATCTATCTCAGCTTTTTCACTTCTATCTATCTATCTATCTATCTATCTATCTATCTATCTATCTCAGCCTTTTCATATCTATCTATCTATCTATCTATCTATCTATCTATCTCAGCTTTTTCACTTCTATCTATCTATCTATCTATCTATCTCAGCCTTTTCATATCTATCTATCTATCTATCTATCTATCTATCTATCTATCTATCTATCTCAGCTTTTTCACTTCTATCTATCTATCTATCTATCTATCTATCTATCTATCTATCTATCTATCTATCTATCTCAGCCTTTTCATATCTATCTATCTATCTATCTATCTATCTATCTATCTATCTATCTATCTATCTATCTATCTATCTTGCACAGTGCTTCTTTTTTACGCTATTCATTTCTTTTGCAGCTTGTGTCATAATTACTGTCTGGGAACTCGACTCCATAACCCTTTTGCAGATAATATCCTTTGGATAGAAAAATATGAATCCATCTCATCTACTTCCATCTATGGAGTAAATAGCAGGCAGTCTAACTCCTCTAACCGTTTTTTTGGAAACCAGGCATGGGAGGATAGACTAAATGGGAGGCTAATGGAAGGAGAAACAAAATATATAGACAACGAAATATCCTGGAATTTATGATTGTGATTGATAGATTAGGCTATTAGCTTTTATTATGCAATATTTGGGTTGGCCATAATATGGGAAACATATAACAATAATAATAATAATAATAATAATAATAATAATAATAATAATAATAATAATAATAATAATAATAATACAAAGAAGAAGAAGAAGAAAAAGAAGAAAAAGAAATTGTGAATAGGATACTTTACGTTAGTGGCAATTTTGTCCAGCTACGAAAGATGTTACATGACAAAGATATCAAACTAAGAACTCGAGTCATGTTCTTAAATAGCCTCGCCCGATTAAGACTCTCATATGGATATCATGAAAAGCATTCAGCCACTTCAGAAATATCTCATCTACCATCTATATGTAACCGTTTTCTCAAATCAGGGATTAGAAATGGCTTCAAGCGTATGAGATTTGTGAATCTTAGGGAGAAGTATACATCGTCTCACAGATACCGTATCACAAAAAAAAAATTCTCTACAAAATAACACATCATTTAATGACTTCCAAAGGCAGTAACAATTAAAATGGATAGTACATGTAACTTGAAGATAAAATAATGGCATAATCAAGATGTTGATTTCCCACACATCTTTAAACAAAAAGTCAGGAAGGAAACTCCCTTCCATAAAGAAAGGGTGATAACATTGAGTGCACCTGGGAAGCCCATTGTCCTGACAAAATGTTTTAAGAGAATGTTTTTATAAAATTCAATGAATGCCGAACATTACCTGTTTGGAAAATGGTAATCTCGGCATAATTATTACCAATATATGCGCCTGAAAATGCCCCATGGTGTTTTTATTATCAATCTATATTTCTTCCCAGTTTTTTTATCGCTTTTTTTCGTCTTCTAAATTTGCCTGACTATGAGAAGAGTTATGTCCTCGCCTATGTATATGCTTCTGTTTATATGATATTCTTGAGTCTATATAAATTGTTCAAGTGCTATCAAAGTGAGACAGACATAACTACGAGATAATTATTTTCATAACGAGGTTCGGTTTTGTCGATAAACTATTTTACATGTACTGTCAAAAAAAAAATCACGGTTCATGTAATTTCGCGGATCTTATAAGTTAGATGCAGTTACAAAATTATATCCCTTTTTTTGTGGGAGAAAATTAATTTCAATCATAAAAGGGTGTTTTATTTGTCATGTATATAAATTCTAGTTGTAGACGCTTTCGAGACATATAGACAAATGGAATATAATTATGTATTACGATAATAACTTATTACAATTCTCTCACTCTCCCTTCCCAACTCTCTCTCTCTATATATATATATACATATATATATATATATATACATATATATATATATATATATACATATATATATATATATACATATATATATATATATATACATATATATACATATATACATATATATATATATATATATATATATATATATACATATACATATACATATATATATATATATATATATATATACATATACATATACATATATATATATATATATATATATATATATATATATATATATATATATATATATATATATATATATATATATATATATATATATATATATACATACACACACACACGCCCACGGTATAGTAATGGATAGCGGCTTGGATTGAGGAATCTGAGAGCCGAGTTCGAATTACAGTCGAATCCATTACTTACGTGCTAGTACCCTTGGGAAAGGTGTGAATCCTCTTCTTTTCTATCCAGCTATGGGTAAATAGCAGGACAGACTGGGTTCTATAGCCTTAGATGGCAACTGGTCTAGGAAAAGGAAAACTCTGCATTCAAAACCTGTGGAGCGCCATTTGGGGACCCTGTGGCACGTAGTGCACCAGGTCTCTGTATTCAGCCCTTCAAAAAGTGTGGATGGTTCTGCACGAAACCTTCACCACTCTAATCAAATCTTATGTGCTGATGTCGGGATGTTCGTTTCCTAGGAACTGATCTGCTTGACCCTCATACGTCGAATTCAACGGGAGACCCGAGTATATATACTATTTACATTATTCGGACAATTTTCCTGATCTTTGTCGCCATATTTATTTAAACGTTTCGTCCATTGTACGCTCCGGCCTTCTTCAGGTAGTTGGAATGTCGAACTAAACCCTTTATTTCGCTTACTGGGGTAGACTGTTCTAGTTCCACGTGCCATTATTTAATGGATGTCAGTTATCAGTTATCTCCTGTTAATTCCCCTCTCCAAGTTCTCCACCGCCTTAACCAGGTATTGAACTTACACTCTTTGGGTCTTGTCACTGGATCTAACTGACGCCTTTATCCACTGTGTTATGTGTCCTTATATAAACACTGAGTCCACCATATAAATAAACACTTCAGGAAATATACAAAGTCTGCCATAAAAATGTGTAAACAATTTATGAGAGGAAAGACATGTCAGTTTTGTGAAATTGCGATGACAACCACATACATGAACATTAAGGAAATGATGAATTTTTCCTTGAAGATGGTGCACTGCCACATTACCAGTCAGAGGTGCGAGTTTACCTGAATGAGTATTTAGAGGGCCACCAGCTAGAACGAAGAGGTGCAGACGAGTCCTCCCAACCAACTTTCTCCTGATTTAACAGCTGCAAACCCCAAAGGCGACCTCAAGGATGTTGCGTATCGAAGAAAACCGATTCCATTGGAGGGCCTTAGAACAGAATTTGAAAATGCATGAGCAGCATTCCTACTAGACACTTTGGCCAACGTTGCTCATGCAATAGGTTGCCGTACTATTAAATGCATGGAAGCTATAGGATATCATTTTCAGCATCTCCTGTGATTGTGAGTCCAAAGGTAACTGATATTAATCTCATGGTGTCTTAATAAATTTGGTATTACAATATCTATAAAGTTTTCCATTTCCTGAAGTCTGTATAGATTTTTCGTAGGGCGGAACATATATATATATATATATATATATATATATATATATATATATATGATTTATTTTAGGATATTAAATCAAATACTAAATGTTAAAAATCGCTACACAATTGCAGTCGTGTTTCGACGTATATCAACACGTCTCCTCGAGAGAGGAGACGCACTGATATACATCAAAACACTTATATATATATATATATATATATATATATATATATATATATTATAAAACCTCAAACACTAATATTCCATGGTTATAATTTATTACATTGGAATCGTAATCACGATCCAATTCATCAGACCTACAAATTTACATATATATATATATATATATATATATATATATATATATATATATATATATATATATATATATATATATATATCCTGGAGTAACAAGGTGCCTAACAGCTTTCATGTACGATTTCATTTTCATGTCTTCAATTCTATTTGGACTGTCATAGCTGAAACTCCTCTCTCCGTACCAAATTTCTCATGGATTGAGTTGGATCTTTTCTAAGTGATCACTTTAGCTCTAAGTAGAAATGATGATCTCTCTTCCTGTTTTGTTTTCTTGATCCAGTTTGCCACCTGACTGTTCCCTCTTTCTTTAAAACTTATTCAGTTCTCTTGATGGGTTTTGAATGGACGTTTAAGATACAAGGCAGAGCTGGGACCATTACTGAAGGCTGGAATGATCTTTTTCCTCTCACCATTGCACATCTGCGAAGATATAGTGGGTCTGACACAAAACGATTTTAACCTTTTCTCTCTCTAGCTGAATAACTCAAAGGGTTTTTCGGTGATTCTTAAACTAATGGTGTCAAAATGGCTAAACGTAATATATGAATACCCGGAAAAAAGAAATTCAGTTAGTGTAGTGTTTTTTAGAAACCAAAGAATGTTCTTCGTTAAGATATTTTGTTTGTTTTGCCCTACACTTCGAATGAAGTTTTCGTTTTATTTCCTGTCCATATTTAAATATAAATTCCTCAATATCGGAACACTTTTCAGACATTGGATATTTTATATTTGAATAAGTATTTGAAACCAAAATATTCTAAGAAATATAGAAAAATAAATAAAATATTTTATTAACAAGGAACATTCTTTGGTCCTTATCCAAATTTCCAATATAAATAAAAAATATATCAGTAAAATGAGAATATGAATAAAGGCAAAAGGAAAACGTTGTTTCAAAAATGTGTTTCGTTCTCTGATGGACTTTATCAAGGCAAATGTAAGGATTTTATTTTCCTGAAATATTATTTAAAGAAAAAGATTTTTTATAAATTTCAAACGACAGGAACGGTAACTATTCTGTCAATGAATTCCACGATGGAAAGGGTCAATTTCACCATTACGCGTAGAAACGTTGTACACTTACCTTAGTAAAACACTTGTGGAAGGGGAGAAATAAGGGAATTATTTGGTCTTCACAGAATATTTATTGAAATGAGTTCCAGTCGTCCCCATTTTGATTGAAGGGGGATCAAAATTTGCGTATGTGTTCGAAGAGAGAGATATAAAATGCTAAAATATTTAGCCAAAGACTATTTTTTCTTCCTTCGTTACGAACTGACTGAACGTGTTACCAAATCTGTTAATAAGAGTCCTAACTCTTTATTTTCTATCGTTACTTCTACAAGTGATTTTTTTTTTCACAAACCATTGTCACCGCGAGATTTTACGTCAATTACAAGTAAAAATTCGTTATCATTTCTTTCTTTCTGCGCTGAGTTTTGCTTCAAGTTCTGATCTAGTAGTCATTTATAGTTTTTCTACCTTCCTCCTTTCCCATAACAGTCGGATTTGAAATCCCGATATACGATAATAAATTTGTACGCATTTTATTTTCTTCATATTGATTGGTCAACGTCAGATGTGTGTCTTTATTATGAAAAAAAGTGTGTAAAGAAAGTGCACACTATACCCAAGTATATCATATATAGATTACGTCGTTCATTTAATGGTGACCGTGTGTATAAATACTATGTAAAAATTTAAACAAATAAATACGCTTTGTTTATTTAGTTGTACGCGAACTTTTAAAGGCTAATCTTATAGCTGGGGCCCAAGCGTAGAATGTGCTAAGGTAAAAGACCTTAACGACATCTCAGGCGCCAGCGATTAACTTTCGACACCTCCCAAGGGAGAGGTATTGCCTGGGATTACGGTCAGGAAGAACATAATAGAGACAGTTTTGGCCCGCCCACCTCGTAGAATATGATTTTATCGTGAAAGCGCTAGCGTACGTTACCCAAAAGTTTTTAAAAAATGCTTAAGCTCCCTCAGCACATCTACTTTTGGGTAACGCCCACCTCCCAAAACAAAGGCAAAGCTTGGAAAGGCACCCCCTGGGGCTAAAGCATAATAATAAAAACTACATAATAAATACAGTATTCATTTCTTTGTACACCCATTAAGTACATGCGAATTATTTTCCTCATCTTTGTTTATATCTCTGAGATGGGTATTATGACTACTTGCATTATTAACCTTCTTCGGACTGTTATCCTCATCTTCATTACCATATTCACATCGTTTCGGCCGTTGTACGCTCCGGCCTTCTTCAGGTGATTGGAATTTCGAACAGAACCCTTTGTTTCGCCCATCGGGGGTAGATTGTCCTAGTTGCACGTGCCATGCCTCTTCCGGATGTCTTAGTTATTTCCCTTTAACTCAACTCTCCAAGGTTTGGTTCACTACTGCTGTGGCCTGGTATGGAACTCAAAACTCTTCGAGTCTAGTCACTGGATCTAACCAACATCTTTATCCACTGGGCCATGTGTCTTTGAGGACAACTTTGAGATACGAAATAATGGAGAAGATAAAACGGAAAAATCTTTCTGTGACATAAATAACTCCAGCGATTCAGATTATGTCCCTGATGAAGATGAATCAAAACGACATTAGTTGCAAAATTTCTTGAAAACAAGAGTTCAAATCACCGAAGAGAGAAACCACATCATTCAAATACTCAGCAGAGTAACTCGAACACAGATGTCAGAAAAAGGCCGGTTTCCCAAAATTCGTATGACAAAGTTCAGTAAACATGCTGTGGAAACATCTAACGCTGAACTGCAAACTCTGCTAACGGAGAGACAAGTGGAAAACATCACATAAATAAATAATGTCATATATGCAAGAGTTTTAAAAGATACCGAGAAGGACAAGACAAAGCAAAGATCAAACAACAGACAAAAAGGGCCAACTTGGAATGCAAAATGAAAGCAAGAAACGTAGTAAATCAAATAGGAATTATCGATACGAGATGAGATTTCAAGAAATTCAAATGTCTCAACACGCAAAAGCAAGAAGATCAAATGGAAATATAGAATTAAAACGGTAAATAAAATTCGACCACTCAAGGAAATGCTTAAAGAGAAACTGAATTTAAAGGCAGAGAGAACAAGCCTACGTGAAATGCGTTGTAGGTTCTATCACCAAAATAAGATATTCCAAAACGGACCTCCAGAAACTTTACAGGGAAATTGAAAAAGGCAGTTATAGAAGTCCAAAAGCCCCCATCTCTTGAAGAAAGGCAAAAGAAAACTAAAGAATATTTAGAGCAACCCAAAGGAATATAATTCCAATGCAGAACTGATCAAAGAAAGAATGAAAGATAAACCTGCGCAATAATGGAAAAATATAACCAACAATAATGTTAGGCAAGCTGTAACAAAATCACAAATATTGAAATCCCGAGTAGGTACCCAATTATTGGCTCGTTCGTAATCAATCCATAACACCCTTGCGCAAACTTTATCATTGCTAATTATATCATTGCATAAACCCAATGAAATTCCAGAATGGATCACTGAAGATATTACATATCTCTTACCAAAAAAAGGGGGAAAAATGATTCCAAACATTATAGGCTGACATGTCTGTCTAGCACATATATATGCAAGTTCTGCGCAACGTAATCTTCATTCGTTTCCTGTAATTTGGATTTGTGCAGTAATAAATTAAACTTAGTCAATATCAACACACAATCGGACAGCTGGATGTGTAGCTAGCATAATGGTTAACGTCTTGGGCAACAAAATCATCGAACGGAGTTTATGTTACAGAGGAATCTGTTGCGCTGTCACAGAATAATGCACTTACGAAAAATGATTTCTTCTCTTATCATTCAGCTATGATTTTAATTGCAGTATAGGCTGGGCTTCCTAGCCTTGGCTGTCTAGCTGTTTAGGAGAAATAAAACACTGAATGCACAATAGTGGGAAAGGCCACGGGTAACTCTTCCCACTCTCTTTGCAAAAAGTCATAGCAATTCGCAGAAAATAAAAGAAAGGAGGCTATGGAGAGCTATGAATGTAAAATCTAGCTATGGATAGTATTTTCTTAATGCTTTATTGTTCTCGCACTACAAGACCCAAGAGGCATTTAACCCTAGAACACTAACCATGGGTACATAGTACCCAGCGCAAATTTTCCTATTTTTAATTACAATTTTCAGTACCTGGTTTTCTTACCTAAATAATATGTTTTTTCAGTTCCTATTAAGGTCAACTCAAAGCACAAAGTTTGAAGTGCCTGCATGTAAAATATTTCAAATAAAGATTTATATTTAATATTTTTTTGATATTTTCAAAATCGGGTATGATATACCCATGGCTAGTAGGGGTGTAACTTTAATTGACGGTTAGTGTTCTAGGGTTAAGGACAGAGGGTTTTGTAGAGTAGTAAGAAGTACGGATCATCAGGATATAGTCGTTAATATGAGAGAAATATCACTTTGAATTCAAAACCGTAGAAATCATAGAAATTCGCCATTATTAAATAAAAAAGAAAGCTAGGGAGAGTCATAACCGCCTACTCCCTGAAAAGAAACATATTTAAAAACATTTAAAAGCTGATAAAGTTGTGCATTTCCCACCGGAAATCGAAGACAGAATTTACATTAGTAATTTTCTTATTTTAAAGTAATATATTTTCTTGGAAAATTAGCGGAATAGAATCTTTTTTGTTCTCCAGTAAGCTGTGGGCCAGGTTATGCTAGGATCTCGTAAATCACTTCATATATTCTTAATCCTTTTTTTATTGTACTGATTAATAGCATTTTTCTTTTTCATATTCTCTATCTCTTAGCAAACTCTTGCATAGTAGTGATTTTATTGACTTGTTTGGCGTGAGACGAATAAAAAAAAAACAAAAAAAAAAAACAAAACAAAAAACAAACTTAATTTCGCCCAGCTGGAGATGTAGCGAGGTTTGAGTCTAAAACTGGAACGCCATCAAATCAAAAGACAATTTTGTTTGACTCGTTAAAAGCTTCCTCTGATTTGTATCGTTCGATCTGAGATGCCGACATTCGTCTTCTTTTATTGATGACCGAAAAAGCCTGACCCTGCCTGTCAATGGCAGTATTTTCTTTGTTCATTTCGTAAAGTGTTGTGATAATAATAATTTGTCGGGGAAATACTAGACAGCAGACATCGCAGTCAAAGTAGCTCATGGGGAATATAAAAGACAACATGACAGGCTAGGAAGAGTTATTGATTAGGAACTGCGCAAACAACTTCGACTCTAAACAAATGTTATCAGCACAAACCAAAGGTTGTGCGTCCTGGGTAAGACGATAAACTGCATCCAGTAGCAAAGCCTCTGATCAGGAGGTTTTGAGGAGCGTGGAACCACCTCTTAATTGCTGGTGTTCTCAGGTTCACCCTGACATTGGGTTGTAACACCTGTTAGGGTCCCAGCTACTGGCAAATAGTTAACCCCCAACTGGGGTCAGTATGAAAGTGTAAAAATAGGTTTTAATACCAGCAATAAATTTATTACCAGCAATATATTTTTGAAGACAAAATTATTACCAGCAATACATTTTTTGAAAAATATTACCACTATACATTTTTGAAAAAAATATTGCCGGTAATACATTTTTGAAGAAAAAAATATTACCAACAATAAATGTTTGAAGAATAATTATTACCAGCAGTATATTATTACCAGCAATACGTTTTTTGCAAAAATGTTACCAGCTATATATTTTTGAAAAATATTACCAGTAATATATTATTACCATCAATACATTTTTGAAAATGAAAATCTTGTCGGCATTAAATAACCCATTGAGGTTGATATGCCGTAAAACAAACCAGACCGAACGAAAGGTTGTCTAAGAAGAAAAAAAAACTTGCAAAATACATTGAGATCTAGAACAATCAACTTATAGATGAGAAAAAACGGATGTGATTGAAAAAAAATAAATCAAAATTAACCAGATTCTGTAACTGTGTGAGTAATTCATAAGTTTTAAAGAAAATGAAAAATTGGGTTAACTACCAGGACATTGCTCGGGAGCTGAAAAAATGTGTAAACTTAAAAGTCGTGGCTATAAAAAACACTTAAAGTACTAGAAATCAGATTAGATGAATTAGAAATCAAAAGATTGGATTGCAATTGTCCAGACTGCGGCGTTCCTGGTGTCCTCAACGATACGGAGAAGGTTAGGAAGACTTAGGGAGACATATTTCTCATATCATAACCATTTAGCATTTTTTTGCGTTTGCAAATCTTTGAAACGTAATAACAATAATAATGTTAGAAAAAAAAATCTATCTTCTGTCTTCGTTTAAGATAGATTTTTTTTTAAATAACGTTGATCCGATACGAGGCCAAAGACCCACTGACAGTCGAGTTTTACTGAATGATATGAGTGATAAGAATGTAACATGAGACAGAAGGAAGCGACATTTATGAGGATAAGGGGGATAGCTAGTTATTGACACTTGATTACTTAAAATTGTCGTATCCAGGAACGTATCTATCAGGAATTTTAAACGACGAAGGAGTAGTTCTTGGGAAAAAATTCACCTGAGCAGAACTTCTTTACAACTAAAATATGGTGGAAATCAGACTGTTTCCGCTTCCGGTATATCCAAGATGTAAAGCTCTGAACTGGTGGAATCAAAAAAGTGTGGAGTTCAACTAGATTTATTTCACCATACTTTAATGTGCAACAAAATCAACTGGTAGGAAGTGAATAAGGGGTATTAAGATTGTGTAGCGCCAGATTTATAAGTGGGAAGAGATTTCCTGTCTTTATTATTAGTATTAGAATCATGGATTTTATTTCAGTTCGAACCATTGTGGAAATAATAGACAAATGGCTCACCACACGCACATACACACGCACACACACTCTCTCTCATACACGCACACGCACAAGTAAGTGTATTCTTACATTCAGGCACGTCTGCCTTTACTAATAGATAGACGACAGAGGACTTGCCGTCTTGTCTGTCTCATCGTGTTATCAGACCGGGTTGGAAATATATTCCACTTTTAATTGCATTTTTAACGATTCGTACTGATTTGAAACAAGAACGCCCTCGCCATCTTGCCTAGGCTTGTGGAGTCGGGAGAGGAGTAGGAAGAGGAGGAGCGGGGGTGGCTAAGGAACCGGGACGAAGCTGTCCTTATCAGTTGCCACACTTTTCATTCCACCCCTCCCCTATACTGCTCCTGTTCAATATCTTTTTATACCATTGCGTTTGTCTTCACACCCGCGTCCATATCAAGATAGCACCTCTGAATTATTTGTTCTGTCTTATCGAATTGGTAACGTCTACGCTGGGTAGTTCCTGACTGACCAGAAACAAGTCTGAAAAGAAAAAAAATAACTCTATCAGTAAGTCAAATAATATACAGATATATGTATATACATACCCATTATATATACATACATACATACTATATATATATATATATATATATATATATATATATATATATATATATATATATATATATATATATATATATATGTGTGTGTGTGTGCGGGCGAGTAATTTTTGTAGCTGTTTTCATATATACATAAACACCAATTTATATATATATATATATAATTATAATAATATTTTTCTGCACAGCTGCATACATATATATATATATATATATATATATATATACAGAGAGAGAAAGTGGGTGAGAGGAGAATGGAAAAGAGAAGAATGGAAATATTTAAATCAATCTATACAGATATATACACACATACACATTCTCTCTCTCTCTCTCTCTCTCTCTCTCTCTCTCTCTCTCTCTCTTTCTCACACACACATATAAATATGCAGAAATACACACATACATAACTACACACACACACACACACAAACACGGGAGAAAGAGAGATAAGTGTGAGTTAGAGAGGAGAATGTACATATTAGTATTTATTTATAAAGATATATATGTAGAAACGCACACACATACACACGCATCTATCTATCTATCTATCTCTCTGTCTCTGTCTGTCTGTCTGTCTGTCTGTCTGTCTGTCTGTCTCTCTCTCTCTCTCTCTCTCTCTCTCTCTCTCTCTCTCTCTCTATATATATATATATATATATATATATATATATATATATATTCAAAAAAACGGAATAAGCCCCAAACCAGGACGCCTGGATGGGGGTATAGCATCCGTAATAGGAGACATGATGCAAGTTTCGATCTTTTACGAAAGAACTTCGCCATGCTTGCAAATACAAACATGACCCATACGGGCGAGTTATAAATTTAAGTAACAATAAATTTTCACTCAACACATTCAGTTTATTAAATAAAGGACTAAACTTTAGCCCTAGTCCCCCAAGTTTTGATAAAGACACCTTGGCAAAGGATCTGAACTCCTTCTTCAGAAGATTACGGCTAAAAGCCCACTACGGGGACAATGATCACACACCTTCCATACTTGCTACATTAAAAAGGAAGTACTCTATATTCACCCGACAAAAGACATACATTACTATTCAGACATTTGAAATAGCCGGAGCAAATGACATAAAGAAAACAATAGCACGTAAGTTGCCACGTAACAATATTACTGCAGGGGAACGTATAGCCCTTGACACGCTGACACATAGAGATGACCTAATCATAACACAGGCTGACAAAGGGGGTGCCATAGTGATCTGGGGAATCAAAGAATACATTAAACAGGCCAACAATCAGCTAACCGACAAAGAAATCTATAAAAGCTTACCTACAGATCCCCTTCACGAATACCAAAAAGAATTAACTAGCTCACTAAACATAATGCTTCGCAGCAATCTAATCTTCAAGGAAACTTGCACAACATTTACACCCACAAACATCACACTTGCTCGCTTCTATCTCCTTCCTAAAATACACAAAAGCAATAACCCAGGAAGGCCGGTCATTTCATCATTCAACTGCCACACGACCAAAATTTCAAAATACGTAGACCATTACATACAACCTCTAGCTAAGGAAGTAAAATACTACATCAGAGACACAACAGATCTACTTAACAAAATTAATCACATACAAACAGTTCCAGAAAATGCTATTCTAGTGACTATGGACGTAAGATCACTCTAATCAAATATTAAACACATCGAAGGGCTAACCACCCTTCAGGAAGCACTTACTAAAAGAAAACAAGACACCCCCCACAGAAGTTATCATTAAACTCATAGAGCATATTCTTACATTGAATACTTTCAACTTCAATGCAAGTAAGAGGTTGTGCCATTGGCACCATTGCGTCTCCATCATATGCTACAATATTCATGGGAAAATATGAGGAGATCTGCATCTATCCCCTCATCGGTAGCGACTACGTATTCTATGTAAGATATATCGATGATATATTCTTTGTATACACGGGCAGTGACGATAAACTTATCCAATTCCTCATGACCCTAAACACAGTGCACGACTCAATTAAGTTTGACTATGAAAAATCCACAACATCGGTAACATTTTTAGACACCTGCATTTACATAGATGAAAACCGGAAAGTACAAACGACATTACACACTAAAATCACCGACACCCACAACTATCTACACTTTAAGTCTTCCCACCCAAAACACCTCAAAGAGAACCTTCCCTATTCACAAGCACTTAGAATCAGAAGGATATGTTCCCACAATGAAGAATTAAACAAACATATTGAAAATCTGGAGCATCAATTCACAACACGTGGCTATAAACAACACCTAATCAGGGAACAAATAAATAAAGCAATTTCCACACCTAGAGAAGACACCCTAATCTACAAGAGTAAAAATAAACCCAGCCGCATCCCTCTAGTAACCACTTTCAACCCCACTCTGCCTCCATTTATCCCAAATAATCAAAGATCACTGTGAAATACTACATCTCAAACCAGACCGAAAAAATTGTTTGAGGAACACGGCCTTCTAGCATATCGTAGACCTAAGAACCTAAAAGAAATCATAGGTAGTAACCACATTTCAGGGGATAAGGTAATCCGTAATAAACAAACAATAAAAACAACAGGATTTTCCCAACCATGTAACAATAAAAGAAGTTTATGCTGCAACCACGTTAGACACACGAATTCATTCACTAGCTCAGTCACTAAATCTACTTTCAAAATCTACCACGACTCTAACTGTGGAAGTCATAACATAATTTACCTCCTAGAATGCACACGATGCCAGAAACAATATGTAGGAAAATCTGAATGGCCCTTTCACTACAGAATTAATAATTATCGCAATCGAATTAAGTCAACTCCCCATGAAATGCCTAGAAAAACACGATTTTAAAACCCATGCCAAATTCACTATAATTGAGGGAATAGAAAAGTTTAGAGAAGATAACATTAGAAAGATTTTAGAGTTCCATGAAAATAAGTGGATACAACGCTTAAAAACGCATTATCCAGCCGGACTTAACCATAAATTTAACAACATAGATAGTATTAATATATAACCCTACAAATCAAAACCTACCCACATTTCTCACCCGCACAAGACAGATATGCTTACATAGGTGTTGAGGCCTGACACTTATACACACACCCACCCGTATATACACACTTACACACATCATACTCCCTCCCTCCCTAATTAGCCAAATGATAACACACACCCATAGTAATATACACGCTTACACATATCATACTCACTCACTCCCTAAGAACCAAATAACACAAACACACTTAACAGAGACACATCCCCTCTCCAGGAACCAATAAAACTGTCACAATGACCAAGGGAATTCAGAGCAGCATGAATCAATCCAGCACTTATCTCAAATAGCAACTTAAAAATGACTGTTTGACCAACACAAGCTAAAAAAAACAAATGAAAACTACAGACAAAAGTTCATTTTCTCCATCAAAACATTCATTTCTGTAGTTCACTGCTACCAGTAGGCAGAAATTATTTTTCTCCTGGTGATGGCCATGATGGCCGAAACTTTACGCGGAATCTAAATGAAAAAATAATAAACACGGAGGAATATTAATATACAACCCAGTGTGTCTGAAGATTTTAATTTTTAAATATTTTTTATTGTTGAATATATATATATATGTAAGCCGAAAGCTCAGATTGGATTTAAAAAAAAAATATGTATCAATATTGTGATTTTCTTTCATTGTTTAATGATAATGTTATTAAGCTTATCAGACTATATGAAAAAAACTTACATAAAATATATAGACAACACTTATCTATATTATTTAATGAAACATGTATGAATATATATATATATATATATATATATATATATATATATATAGGAAAATATGTTGATTTGATAGTAAAAACAATTTTTCTAGAAACCATGTTTCCAATGGAAAACAGTTACCTACAATTAATTACTTTCAAATAAGACTTTTTATTTTATTTTAAAAGACCTGACCTCCAACCTTAACGTTATGCTTCAATATTTACATCAACTTGTAGAAATAAATTCCCTATCATTCAACCAAACAGGCCTACAGAAAAGCATTTAAACTTCTGTGCGCACACACAAGCACACACACAAGCACAAATACATACATGCACACACAGGTTTACGCACACAGACATACATACAAACGTACGCTCACTTTTCCCTTCCCTTACGAAAATCTCGCTCAGGATCTCCTCTACCTTGAGTGGCTCTGGGAATTGTGTTGGGAGAACTAATAGGATAAAAAACACACGCACAAAAAAAAACGCACACACGTACGTAGAGGCATACATACACATACATACATATGAGGACGACAGTCCGAACAAAAAAGTACATTGCAGCCATTATTATAACAGGGTGGTAATAATAATAATAATAATAATAATAATAATAATAATAATAATAATAAGAAGAAGAAGAAGAAGAAGAAGAAGAAGAAGAAGAAGAAGAAGAAGACGAAAAGAAGAAGCCATGATATGAGTTTGTAAAAACACCGCGGATGATTTGAACATGAAATAACCAAGTAAAATTCATTAGATTTAATTTTAAAAAAAATGATTACTTAATAATATTTGACTAATTTTTCTTTCATCTCTTGTGCAACCAATTTGGACAGACGTTACATATACAGTCACAACTGTCAACATGATATCTCCAAATATTCTCAATGAATTTCAATGAATTTTACGGAATGATAGGCCATAGACCAAAGAACAAATCCAGGAATTTATATATACATATAAATACATTCCATATATCAAGAAAAATAAACCGGAATTCATGCAGAAAACATTAAGACAATTCTTCATCGTGAAACGTATCTATCGTTCTTCATTATAAGCATTTCTCTTCATCAAATCATGTTACTTCTTGTAACATATCCATTCTTCATTATAAAAATTTCTCTTCAACAAATCATGATACGTCTTGTAACATATCTCTTCTTCATTATAAAAATTTGTCTTCAACAAATCATGATTCTTATAACATATCTCTTCGTCATTATAAACATGTCTCTTCAACAAATCATGATACTTCTTGTAACATATCTCTTCTTCATTATAAGCATTTCTCTTCATCAAATTCTCCCAGTAACAACATTTGACAGTAGTTTTGTATTTATCTTTAACAGGGTAGCAATCCTGGTTCAAGTTTTTACTGCGTGAGGATTATCTCATGGCGATTTGAAGAAGGAAATGATTAAGATTAAATACTGAAAAAAACACAAGGGAACTAATTAAGCATCAAGTGCATTAGGAATGAAAAAATGGACAAAATATAATAATTAGAAGTCATAAAATAAGATTGGAAAATCATCTAGGATGATCTAACCATGAAATATACTAAGTAAAATTCATTAAGATTTTTTTACAATAATGTCCACTTTGTACAAGGCCCAGTACGGTTACTGATAAGAGCCAATATGTATGGAAGATAATGGTTAATTCTAGACATGAACAAGATTGTCAGGATTGGGGAAGCATTCTCTTGGGATTGAATCAGTTCCACAAAGCAGCTGTTCATGTGAAGAATCTGACCGTGTGTCACTTGCACCTCAACAAAGCAATACAAAAAATAAAATAGCGGGGTCCGTTACAATATGCATTGCAGGGTGGCTCTTAGAGGTGAAGTGTAGAACCAATGGAACAAAGGAATGTTTTTTGTCAAAGAAATAGTGATAGAATTTATTTTCAACTGAGAAATATTCGATATATAAAAAAAAATAATCTGAAAATTATGCAGAAAAAATTGAGACTTACACAATTATTTATATTTTAAACTCATGCAATATAAAATTTAAATTAACCAATCAAATTTTCAAAATTTACTTGCAAGATACATATACATATATTTCACCATGCGCTACCTGTGTTTATTAGGAATATTTACAATGACGTATTTCATGGTGTGAGACGTTATTGTGCAAATTAAGAGTTGTTTATCATGTTGTAAATGAAATAATGAATATATATATATATATATATATATATATATATATATATATATATATATATATATATATATATATATATATATATATAATGAAATGGATAAAGTTCGACAATTATTTTAAGAAATTTTAATGTGTAACATTCTTTTTATAGATACAAAAATTTAGTAAATGTTCTGTTTACGATAAACAGTATTAAACAACATTTAGCGGACTGAATTTCCGAGAAATTTTCATAGAAAATATTCGTTCTCAGACAGGATTCGAACCTGTATCCTATAAGGCACGTCAGGCTATATGACGTTCCGTATAGGATACAGGTTCGAATCCTGTCGGAGGACGAATATTTTCTATGAAAATTTCTCGGACATTCAGGCCGGAAAAATGTCTAATACTGTTTATTATAAACAGAGAATTTACTTAAATATTTGTATCTATAAAAAGAATGTTAAGCATAAAAATGTCTTATATATATATATATATATATATATATATATATATATATATATATATATTCTTTATTATATCATATTACAATCTAACATATGTTCCTGCTGCCTCAAAACATCTCATCAGGCCATATATATATATATATATATATATATATATATATATATATATATATATATATATATATATATATATATATATATATATATATATATATACCGTACAACTAAGAAGCTTAACGAAATTATAGGTAGTAACCACATTTCAGAGGATAAGAAAATCTGTAATAAAGCAACAGGATTTTCCTAACCATGTAACAACAAAAGGAGCTTATGCTGTAACCACGTTAGACACACCAATTCGTTCACTAGCTAAGTCACTAAATCTATTTTCAAAATCTACCACAACTCTGACTGTAGAAGTCATAACATAATTTACTTATTAGAATGCACACGATGCTAGAAAAATATGTGGGGAAATCTGATATTTCACTACACTTTCACTACAGAATTAATAATTATTGTAACTAAACTAAAGATTTTTAACGGTAGAACAAAATATACACCTAGAAAAACATGATTTTAAAAGCCTTGCCAAATTCACTATAATTGAAAAAAAATGGAAAAAGATAGAAAATATGACATTAGAAAAATTCTATATGGACATGAAGACAAATGGATTTTGCGCCTCAAAACACTTTGTCCAGACGGGCTTAACCACAAATTTAACAACATAGATGGAATTAATATATAACCCCATAAATCAAGCCCTACCCACATTTTTAACCCACACAAGACTGACATGCTTGTGGAGGTGTTGAGGTCTCACACTTATACACACACCCATACTAATATATAGACTTACACATCATACACACTCCCGAAGAATTAAACGATAACATACACTTAATACGAACACATCCCATTCCAAGGAACCAATAAACCTGTCAAAATGACCAACAAGGGAATTCAGAGTAGCATGAATCTATCCAGCCTCTATGTTAAAAACAACATAAAAGAAGCCGTTTGACAAACACAAGGCTGACCAAAATTAACGATAAAAACAAATGAAAACTCCAGATAAAGTTCATTTTCTTCAGAAACAGTCATTCATTCCTGTAGTTCACTGCTACTTAGAAGCAAGAATTTTCTTCTGGTGATGATGGCCATGCAGGCCGAAATAATAAAAGAAAAAATATTAATAGAGAACAAAACATGCCTGAAAATTTTAACTTTAAAATTTTTCAATATTTTTATTGTTCAATATATATATATATATATATATATATATATATATATATATATATATATATATATATAAAGCACGGTGGAGTAATTGATGGCGGGTTGGATTGAGGAATCGGAGAGCCGAGTTAGAAAGACAGTCGAATCCATTACATTCACTTACATTGCTAATAGCCTTGGTAATGGTATGGATCCTCTGCTTCTTCCTCCATAGTTGGAGGGAGAGGAACAGTGTATATATATATATATATATATATATATATATATATATATATATATATATATATATATATATATATTAGTAGTAGTAGTAGTAGTAGTAATAGTAGTATAAGTATAAGAAACTACACTCGTTCGGAAAACATCCGGTGTCTTGATTTGCAAATAATCAAACCGATACCAAAGGGAAAAAACGGTATAAAAAGAAAGAACCAAGAACATGTACCTTAGTCGAAAATAATCGTCCAGGATGAAAGTCCAAAGCCCAAAGAAAAAAAATCCCCGATACGAGTACAACTAACTTGGTAGCTTTGTCTGGCTCTCTAGGTTTAACTATATATATATATATATATATATATATATATATATATATATATATATATGTATAATACAAATTTGTAGTTGGTATGGATAATTCCAAGGAGGACATTAATCCAAAGAGAGCTCAATGTAAATTACAGAGCAATATATATATATGATAAATCAAGAAAAACCTTAAAAATCCATATCGGTTGTTATTTACTTCATGGAGTTTGATATATTCGTCTCTTCAGATCGAAGGATTTAAAGGAAAACAACAGTCATGAAATATATTATAACCGATATGGATTTTTAAGGTGATTTCTTGATTTATCATTAATATTAAAATCAAAGGTTAAAACTAATCCTTATATATATATATATATATATATATATATATATATATATATATATATATATATATATATATATATATTCATATATATATATATATATTCATATATATATATAGATAGATATGTATATGTATGTATATATATATATATATATGTATGTATATATATAAAATATATAATGAATATATATATATTTGATGCCAAATGCTCAAAACATCGTTGAAGTGTCAGATCTAATTATTTGCATCAGTACTTAATAGGTGTATACATATATATATATATATATATATATATATATATATATATATATATGTATATATATATATATATATATATATATATATATATATATATATATATATATATATATATATATATATGTATGTATATATATATATATATATATATATATTGAACAATAAAAATTATTTAAAAAATTGAAATCTTCAGACACACTGGGTTGTAGATTAATATTCTTTCGTTTTTATTATTATTTCATTTAGATTCTTCCACTAGTTTCTGCCAACATGGCCATCATCAGGAGAAAAATATTTCTGCTTGCGGGTAGCAGTGAACTACAGAAATGAATGTCTTGATAGAGAAAATGGACATTTGTCTGTAGTTTTCATTTGTTTTTTTTTATCATATATATATATATATATATATATATATATATATATATATACATACATATGGATTTATATTATTAAACTTATTTAATATTAATATATTGTACTTGTTGATATTCATATTTGTTCAATTTCATGTACATAAAGATCGCCATGGGTTATAAGAAAAAAGTAAAGGCAAAAGAGTTATGAGATAAAAACCAGATATTGTAAAATTATTTTGAAATTTTGAAAATGTTGAAGAGAACAAAGAAAAAAAGAAATTGAAAAATGTCGATGAAATAGAACAAGCGAAAAAAAAAGATTTGAGAGAAATGAAAAGGCTAGAAGATGATGTTGACCAGCAAAGAAAATATTTATTATTACCAGAAAAGGTGGAAAAAAAGATGGCAAATGTTAAGAACATTTCCCAAATCGAGGAAAGAAACGATTAATTTGTATTGTATTTTATTGAATATATATATATATATATATATATATATATATATATATATATATATATATATATTCATAATATTTTTAAAAAACATATGCTTCCTTCGCTACATAAAAGTTCGCAAGTTTCAAAAACAAGAGCCAAAAAATTCAATATAATTATTAAAATTAAATTGAATTAAAGTATCAAACTCTATTTCATTTTAAAGCGAAATTCATACTTTAATTCAATTTAATTTTAATAATTATATTGATTTTTTTCGACTCTTGTTTTTGAAACATGAGAAATTTTATGTAGCGAAGGATCATATTTTTTTTAAATAATTATAATTTAGGCTCTGTATAGAGTACTGTTTTAAAAAATAAAAATACTAAACAACTCCGCATTATTTACCTAACGTGCTTTTTCCTATTATTCTACATATCTGCATATAAATATATATATATATATATATATATATATATATATATATATATATATATATATATTAAGAGACTGATAGATAAATAGATAGATATGAACAGAGAGTGGAGAGATAGATAGATGGGGAGAGAGAGAGAACGAGGGAAGGATATATAGATATGAATAGGCTGATATATATATATATATATATATAGAGAGAGAGAGAGATAGATAGATAGATATGAACAGAGAGTGGAGAGATAGATGGGGAGAGAGAGAAAGAGGGAAGGATAAATAGATATGAATACATTGATATATATATATATATTTATGTATGTATGTATGTATATATGTATGTATGTTTATATAGATAGAGAGAGAGAGAGAGAGAGAGAAGGGTGGGGTGGAAATCATTTAAAAATACTCTAGAAATAAATAATGATAAAACAATCTGTAAAATAAAAAATAATAAATTTACCTAGAAAATGATTAAAATCTTAAATAGTGTGGAAAATAAAAAAACGAATTTGGCAAAATTGGAGATGAGAAAGCTAAGAAATTCTGTCAGATTGTGTGTGTCTATATTTGCAGTAAATCACAGTGTGATTCGTATAATAAATGAAATGTTGCCAAATCGCACCCTCAAACCTACAAGTTTCACTGAGCTGAATACAGAGACCTGGTACATAGCATGCCACAACGACCCCAAACTAACTTTCGCGAGTTTTTAATTCAGAGATGTCCTTCTTTTAGAGCGGTTGCTGCCCAAGGCTGTAGGACTCAGTCTGTCCTGCTATTTATCCATATATATATATATATATATATATATATATATATATATATATATATATATATATATATATATATATATATATATAATGAAGAGGTTATAGTAGTTCCAACGAGAGAAAAGTGTGTATATTAAAAAGAAGAGAGAAACCGCAAAAGTTTTTGGTTGTAATGTGGATTTAAAAAAAATATTATGCTTTATTTTCCATAATTTTGCTACACGTGTTTCCGGTCGGGCGACCGTCATCAGGAAAAGGGTGGAGATTTCCACATATTATTAAAAATAATTAAGTTTTGGTCTTCGATATTAAATATTCTCGATATGAGACATATTCTTTTTTTGTGTTAGGGATGCAAACGTCTTTCTTGAACTGCGTGAAGGGTTATAAAACAATTAAGATTATTTCGAAAAATGATGAAGTAGTTATCGGCATACTTATCTTTTAAGGACCCTTGTGTGTTTTTAGATCTATTTCCATTTCCTTATGCTTTTGTCAGCATGCGTGTATATATGTGTATATCCCTTCTCCATACATACACACTGTCTCACTACGAGGGATCAGTGAACACATCTGTCCACTCACACACATGTAAGAGATAGATAGATAGATAGATAGATAGATAGTTATGAACAGAGAGTGAAGAGATATATCGATGGGGAGAGAAAGAGAAAGAGGAAAAGGATAATATATATATATATATATATATATATATATATATATATATATATATATATATATATATATATATATATATAGCTAGCTAGCTAGATAGATAGATAGATAGGCAGAGAGTGTGAGATAAATAGAGAGAGGGAGAGACAAGGGGTAAAATACATCAATAGAAAGACAGATAAATAGATCAATATAAACAGACTGAAATAGAGAGATAGAATATTTACTATCTATCTATATGCATATTTATACACGCACACACACACACACACACACACACACACATATATATATATATATATATATATATATAAATCAGTTTATTCATATTTATTTATCCCTCTCTATCTTCTCTCTATTCATATCTATCTATCGATCTATCTCTCAATCTTAGTTTCATCATATGAATCAATCTATCTACATGTATATATATATATATATATATATATATATATATATATATATATATATATATATATAACGCTCACACATATATCTGAGTCAGTAAATATCTATCTATCTATCTCAGTCTGTTCATTATCTATGTCAATCTGTTCATTATCTATCTATCTATCTATTTATCAACTATCTATCTATCAACTATCTATCTATCTATCTATCTATCTATCTCAGTCTGTTCCTAAGTATCTATCTATCTATCTATCTATCTATCTATCTATCTCAGTCTATTCATCACTATTCATCCTTCTCTCTCTCTCTGTCTCCATCGATATCTCCCCTTTCTGTTCATTTCTATCTCTCTCTCTCTTCTCTCTCTCTCTCTCTCTATCTATCTATCTATCTTTCTCAGTCTTTTAATATCTATCTATCTATTTTCATTTTTGAAAAATTCATTTTAAACCTTAGGTATCTCAGTCTGTTCATATCTATCTATCTATCTATCTATCTATCTATCTATCTATCTATCTATCTAAGTTTATTCATATCTATTCATCCTTCGCTCTTTCTCTCTCTCTCTCTTTGTCTCCATCGATATTTCCTCTTTCTGTTCATTTCTCTCTCTCTCTCTCTATCTATCTACCTATCTATCTATCTCTCTTTCTCTCTCTCTCTCTCTCTCTCTATCTATCTATCTATCTATCTGTTTCCGTCTTTTCATGCCTATCTCGATTGACCATAAATATTGACGCAAAGATTCATACTCTGCTTATCTCGTTGTCATTAAATCTATTTCAATTTATTATTGATATAGATCTCAATATATTGGTATCGATCTATCCCTGTCTGTTCCCTTGTCTCTGTAGAGAGATGCGGCGAGAGAATGGTGGGATGTTTTTAATGAACCATTTTCCACTTCGGAAGGATAGAGCTGTTAATATAGAATTAAATTACGAAGATTTGGGACAAATTGATTCCGCAGTTCCCTAATTAAATTGTAAATTCGCTATTTCGTTACTAAGTGGAATTGGTTCTTTAAATTCAGACAGAATATCTAAACTGCCAGTCTCTCTTGGTGGAATCTGTCACAAAAATATCCTGCTTACTAAAATAATGCGACAGATCTCTAAATTCTTTTCTTCCGACGTAAGCAACTGTAAACAAAATTAGTAGCATGTACTAAAATAACTGGATATATAAAAACTGGACGATAAATGATGGGAGAGTCTTTTTTTGTTGTTACAGTAAGTTTCACCCTGTACACGGCCCGGGGCCCACTCGAGATAGATGGTTACGTTAAGGGTTAATTTATATGCATAGGTGGGGAAGATAACGGTTATCTCTAGGCTTGAACAGGTTAAGATTGTAGGGATCGGGGAAACGTCCTCTTGGAGCCGATTTCGCAGGGAAGTGGTTCGCAGGAAGAAGCTGTTTGAGTGGAACTTACTTTTAATTGATAGAATCCAGAGGGTATGTGAGGGATCTGCTACAATATAAGCGGCATGGTCGGTCCTAGCCATGAAAGTTAGACCTGGTGGACCCAAGGAATGTAGTTCGCCCGAGCACTTTCCATGTAAGTAGCGATAGAGCAGTGAGAGACTCTCCCCATTCTGCATGTGCGTGAGAGAGAGAGAGAGAGAGAGAGAGAGAGAGGTTGGAGAGTGGAAAATATTTCTACTCCAACAAGGATTCTGAGATGCTTTTGAACTCTCTCAAGACTGGAGAGTGAGGAGAAGGTAGCTACCAACCAAATATAACGACGGTACTCCATTTTGGACCTGATCTAGATTTAATGAAGGTGGAGGATAGCATGAAGAGTCAGTTATTTACTGAAGCAGTATGGGCGCCCCAAGGCGGTGTAATGGTTAGCACGCTTGTCTCGTTAGATCAATTACGAGTGAGTTCGATCCTCACTGCGTGCCCCATGCTTTCGGCCACATCTAAGCTACGCTTGGAAAATCACTATTTACTGGAGCAGTACAGGGAGCCGATCATTTTACCTGCTACTTTAGCGATAGATCGCATATAAGAGTTCCACTGGAGACCATGTGTGTGTTTGAGGCCCAATAATCTATCAAGTTAGGGAGCCTCTTCGCGGGGGCCTCCGTTCATTGTGATTGGTGCTAGTCCGGGTTCTGATCGGCGGTGATGGAATGTAATTGGTTTTGTTTTTGAGGCATTGAATGTAACCAGCCAGTTAATCCTCATTGGGAACTTAGTATTAGATCGGAAGAGAGGTCAGCTGCTAATCTGTATTTGCTAAGATAGACAAGGTTGTAAAGGAAAGAAGGAAGAAAGGACTAACTAACAAACTAAAAGAATATCTATGTACTTTTCAAAAAATTAGAAATCTTAAGTCCAATAGATTTTATAGATATTTTCAAAATTGATAGAAGTTTACTACCGAACTTTTTGTTTTGGTAAGGTGAAAATTTAATAGCTTAAATATAGCATTATTTTTCTTCTATTTACATGTGCTATCCATTCTTTTGTTGTTTTTCCTGGAAGTGTTCACGTAATGTTATATTTCTGATTTGGCAAATGTCTTCGTTTGTGAGTTTAAGGAAAGACAGTTTTCAGGATTTATATGTTTAATTCGTTCAAGCCATTTTAATCACTGATCTGAGAAAAACGGTTGTAGATAGATTATAGTTTAGACATTTTTGAACAAGTGGGATGCTATGCATGACATCCGTAGGAGGGTTTAGATCTGTTAAGGCTATTTAAGAACATGGCTCGAGGTTTCAGATAAATATTTTGGATTCGTAGCATCGTACTGGACCAAAATAGATTTATTGCAATCTATCCTTTACTTAACTTTCTTATAGCTTATAGTAAATTTAAATTTGTTACAAGTTTCCCAGACAACAGAGTGTTTAAAATGTATAGGCAATGGTGATAGCAGACGCAGAAAGGAATCTGCAGGATCTCCTACAGGAGAAGTAAAAGAAAGCGAGAATAACTACAAGTCGTAAAATACAGAGTGCCTAGTCGTCAGTAAAAGGAACAGTCGGAATAATGTAAATAAGGAAAGAAGGCTTGGAAAATGTGATACTCACAGGACAGATTGAAGGCAAGAGGGGCAGATGAAAGAAGTGTATAAACTACTAGTGCATAGCTAGATTGAGAGTGAATGGATGGTGGAACAGGGTTATGGAGAGACAAGAAAAAGATAAAATATATTTAGAACTAGAACTATCAGGAAGTTGTGGAGAATTATGATCGCCAACGTCCTGAAGGGACACGACACACAAATGTAACAGAAATGTCATTCCTAACTTGAAACTGAATCACTTTCGACTGACTTTGGCGCAATGGTCTTTCTCTTCCATGATAGAGAACACCGAGTTGGAATATGGCGATTTGGTAACTTTAGATCAGCTATCCATAATCACTGACCTTTGCTGAGCGCGTGTGGTTCAAGCTTATATGCCTGTTGAAGAGGTTACGGTCAGTGGTCAGCTCGCTTTGTCTCGTACGAAGGCTTCGTTTTCCTCAATTGACCACATGACATTTCCCTGATTCCTGTATTAGTGTGCTTGTGAATAGTTGGGGCGAAAACGGCCCAAGGCGAATTTCATTTGTGATGAAAAAGAGGGAAGTCAAAATGAAGATGAAATCAATTATCCATTAACTACTCAGAAAATTATCCTCGTTTTTCTGTCGTTACTACAAAATATAGTCGGATATTTGCTGCCTTTACGTTCAGGCGAACGTTGCATCAAATAATACACTTGGTTATCGTAATTCTTTCTCTTTATCTGTTTCACTAATTTTATATCTATTCATTTTATCTATTACCGTCTTTTCTTTACTATCATCATTTGTTCATATCTATCTATCTATCTATCTATCTATCTATCTATCTATCTATCTATCTATGTCGTTTCATTATCTATCTATCTATCTATGTCGGTTCATTATCTATCTATCTATCTATCTATCTATCTATGTCGTTTCATCTATCTATCTATCTATCTATCTATCTATCTATCTATGTCGTTTCATTATCTATCTATCTATGTCGGTTCATTATCTATCTATGTCGGTTCATTATTTATCTATCTATCTATCTATCTATCTATCTATCTATCTATGTCGGTTCATTATCTATCTATCTATCTATCTATCTATCTATGTCGTTTCAGCGAGCGATCTTATTCTATTCATATCTAGTGCTTAGATATAAACAAACTAAATCAGATATGAAAAATGTCTCTCTCATTCTCTCTCTCACCACACACACACACATATATATATATATATATGTGTGTGTGTGTCTGTGTGTGTTCATTATCTATCTATCTATCTATCTATCTATCTATCTATCTATCTATGCTGTTCATTATCTGTTTACCAATCAATCTCTTGATAAATCAGTTTGCCCTGAAATCCCACTTTCCCGCTTATTTGCACATACACATACACATATATTTTTTTCTTTATTAAGTTTGCTACATTATATAATTTTTGGAAACTTCGAACGGATGCGTCTCTCCTTCAATTCTGAGACTCATAAATGATACCAACGTTTTTGACAAGTCAAATGCACGTTAAACCTGATTATCCAATGAAAATCAAAGAACACAAAAGTTTAAAAAGACAGAATTTTCTCTTCATTTTCTGCTTACCTCATTCTCTGATGAAGCTTTAATAAAAGTAAAACATGATAGATTGATAAACGTTTCCTATTTGTTCTTTATCTTATCATTATGTCGGATTAGATTCATATTTGACCTATATTTGCTCCCAACTCATATGATTGAATAACGAAAACGAGGCAAACTTTATAAAATGTTTTAGTAATAAAAAACATTAATTTGTGTATATTCATGCTTTTTTAAAGAGTGTGCATTTTCTTAAAAAATTTACGTAAGTTCCGCAAGCAAGAACCTAGTTATCTGAACTGTAAGATGATGGGACCTTACAGCCAATCTAGTACTGCGCTTAAATTCATAAAGTCTATGTACCAAAGAGAAATGCTCATCAGAAAGTTTTAAAAAACAGCGGCTCCTACTGCTATTAAGCGTTACTCTTCAAGTAGGAATGGAGTTCTCCGAGACGCTGGCGTATTTTCGTACAGCGAAAAACGTTAAAATTCCCTTCCTTTTTACCGTGCGACAACGTCCTTGGGGTACGATATCTTACTGATGTCAAATCAGTCGGCTTTCGATCCCAGCTTGAAGCAATCGGACTTCTAGCCACACTGAGGAGCTGTGATAATTACATTCAACATAAACGCTACATAAATGCAATCATCAGGCTGGTTACTGAAATTTAAAATTTAACGCTACATACAACCTCTTTTCACATGCAAAAAAAGAGAAAAGAAAAAAAGGGAAAGAAAGGCACAAGATAAACCACAGAAAAGGAAGAAAAGAAGGAAGAAAAGAAAGAAGAGAAGCGGAAGGAGATAACAGCGATTTTATTTTGTTTATAATCAAATCCACCAATCAAAATGTTCAATGTTAAATAAGAGGTCCTGACCTCCAGATTTAAAATCGTTGACAGTATAGACTTATATTCAATACATTTAAGTTTGCTACATTGTAACCATAAGACAAGGATGGCCAACCTGTGGCGCATGCGCCATAAGTGGCGCATTGGATGCTTACAAGTGGCGCATTGCATCCTTTTAATGAAAAGAAACTCAACCACCTCTACTCATTCATTTCAGTGATTTTTATATCTATTGCAGGTCCTTTGCGAAAGTGCTAAAAGTTTGATTTGTGTTTGTCCCATTTCTTTTTGTTATAACTTTAAAATATGTCCATATTACAACACGTACTGAAAGGAAGTGAATGTTTGTGTGGCGCATTTAAATTAATCGTACAAAATATTGGCGTATGAAATCAAAAGTTTGGCCACCCCTGCCATAAAACAATTGACACTTCCTATGGAGAAAGGAAACGTAATTTGACAAGGCTTATTACAAATCGCATTCTTTGTGAGTTAAAAGTTAAAATTTTACAATTTTATAGTCGGTAAACAATATGGCTCTTTAAGAAATAAATGAAAAAAAAAATGAAAAAAAACATGTAAAAACAAAATAATTACACAAAATTATTAACATATCAAACACAATTATTTAAATAACTAGATCAAACAAAACCTTTAAGCATATCGACCATATAAAATTAATTAAAATATATAGAGCATTCAAAATAAAATGCAACTGTTACCTGAAGTGTCCTCTATAAAGTATTTATAAAACCAATCTATGGTCTAAATGTTAAAATGTCAGCCAAACACATATACTAAATATTATTAGGTTGGTGCAAAAATAATGTCGTTTTTTGACGTTCAACTTCATGTGAGAAAACGACATTATTTTAGCACCAACCTAATATTAGCACTACTAGGAAAATAATGTGTAAAAACTACTAAGTCAGAATTGATATTACAAACAAAAGATACGCTTCAAATGGCGAAAGAAGGTTATTCTGAAATATAAGAAAAAGCAATTATCAAATTACAAAATCTAACAAGATTGTAGCATCAAAGTTAAGATATGCTTACAATTAACCATTAATTATTTTTTAATCCATTTTTTGTTATTTCATTTTTCGCCTTTAGTTTAATTATCCTAACCAACCAACCACCATATTGAATAAAATATGTCATTTAATTGTAAATTTTACATTTTTATTTAGTAATTTTTTTTTTACTTTAAAATTAAAAAAAAAAATATTAAATTGGTTTAGAGTTCTATTGTTGTGCAACTTTATTATTTTTTTCGAGATTATTGGTGCAACTATAACTAAGTTTTAGTGTATTCCTATTAAATATTTTACTAAGAGTGTTGGATTTCGGAAAATGTTTATCGATTAATTTGAGGAACTTATGGCCTAATTTAGTACTAATTGATTAAATGGAGGTGTGTATCAGATGATCTTCCTATTTCTAATT
>OZ038492.1:108934116-108941616 GCA_964036315.1 Acanthosepion esculentum | reverse complement strand
AGCCAGAATCGGGAAGGCATGTATTTATGTAAAACAGCTGAATGAATTGTTCATGGTAGTTGGGAAAATGTAGTTAAACAGACAAACGGAAAACAAAAACATAAGAAACAACTTGCGGTATGAGAAATTATCAGTTGAAAGAGCCTATCGTATCAACCGGATGACGGCGTAACAGGAGCAGAAGTGAGACCTTCATCCCACAGCTGTGCACAGCAGGTTCAAATGCGAAGTATTACTGGCCAATCGGTTGTGCCAATCAGCGAGCGTCCTAGAGGCTCGAACACCAATCAGCGACCGCGTACAGCACTTAGCCAATGAGGTATCGCTGTGTGAAGCATGGTCACGCGTATGTGAATAAGAAGAAGCTGTAGAGTCTGTAGTGTAGACGTGTCAGTTGAACATACGTTTGATTGGTGTCTTCGCAAATTCTGATGAAGACACGATTGTATCGACTTCCCTCAGGTATTAGTTGGCCACAGAGGAGCTCACAGAGCAGAAGTTTTTAATTGTCACGGCAAAAGCCGATAAAGTTAATCAAAATTCCAAGCAAGTTGCGAAAAACATTGCCAAATTCAGGTAAACTCGATTTGAATGGGAAGTCATAAGAGGTATGATTTCATCGATTTTTATCCGATAATTGAAACCGATATTGAAAACGAAAGTCAGCACCTCAATACTGTTGGTAAATACTAGGCTCAACGGGAATTTTGCTGAAAATTCTTCACCATTTGCGAAAAATATAGCCAAAAATCAGTTAGACTGGACTTGAATCGGATGTCCAAAAGTGATCAATTGTATCGATTTTTTCCAGTAATTGATATTGATGTTGAAAATGAATGTCAGCACCTGATAACTGTTGATAAAAACAATGCTCAATGTAATTTTGGTGGAAATTCTTCGCCATTTGCGAAAAATATAGCCCAAAATCAGCTTGACTGGATCAGAATTGGAAGTCAAAAGTGGCATGATGTTATCGATTTTTTCCGATAATTGATACCGATATTGAAGAAAAAGGTCAGCAACTAATAACTGTTGATAAAAGTAATGCTCAACATGATTTTCGTGAAAATTCCTTGCAGTTTGCAAAAAATAGAACCAAAAATCAGCTACATTAGATTTGAATCGGATGTTCCAAAATGATCGATTTTATCGATTTTTTTTCGATAACTGATATCAATTTTTAAAAACAAAGAACAGCACCTCAAAACTATAAGTAAGGACATTGCTCAATGTGAGTTTGTTGGATATCACTTGTAATATTTTTCGAATTAATATTCGACCCCCTATCGGTTTTATCGATTTTTTCCAAAATCAGAGTAACAATCGAAAAGTCCAAAGACATCAGGCACGAATGGCCTAAATTACCGATCTGTGTCTGAATTTTCATGCCAATCGGACGAACGGTTTGCTCAGGATGAGGTAACAAGTTGACAAACACACAGACACACAAACAGAATGCCATTTATAGATACACACACACACACACACACACACACACACACACACACATATATATATATATATATATATATATATATATATATATATATATATATATAGGTGACTATGTCGAAAAACCTTCGAATTCTTGATTTAAAAATAGCCAAATCAATCTCGAAGGGAAAAAAGGTTTTAAAAAAGAAAGAGCCAGGAACATGAAAGTCTGTCAAAAATAATCACACAGATACAGGTTCAAGGCCCAAAGAAAAAAACCCGATACGAGTAAACAACTAACTAAAGAGCTCGATACAAACCTAGAGGAAACCTAGTCAAACCTAATGAGCCAGACAAACCTACCAAGGTTTCACTAGGCAGATCGTCAGGGTCAGCTGGCCCTAACGATCTGCCCAAGTGAAAACTTGGTAGGTTTGTCTCTCTCTCTCTCTCTCTCTCTCTCTCTCTCTCTCTCTCTCTCTCTATATATATATATATATATATATATATATATATATATATATATAGTTGTATATTTAGGCAGCAATCCTTCTTTTATGCAAATTTCATTAAAAACGACAGACAAGGTACTACGGTTAAGTTTTTTATTTAATTTTTCTTGTGTACAAACAAGAGCTTTCTTTGCTGGACAAAGGGTGTGTAAGAACTGTCTTAACCGTAGTACCTTGTCTGTCGTTTTTAATGAAACTTGCATATATATATATATATATATATATATATATATATATATATATATATATATATATATATATATATATATATATACAGACATACTTGCAAAAACATACAGACACTATACACCAAAAATGTTTTCAAAAAATACATATCACGTAAAAAGATAAGAATTAAGGCTTCATTCTTCCCGTATGTCTGACCAAACGTAATTGTTTGATTACCCTTTAAGCAAAGGAAGATTTTTCGCTAATCCCAGAAGAATTTGCATTACTACCATACACAAAAAAACAATAGTTAAACATGGGAAAACCTTAGAAAAATTAAATCCCTTTATATAATATGCGGAATATAATTATTGCCTGATGAAGGTCACAAGATCCCGAAACCTATGTAGCAAAAATATGGAAAATAAAGTATAATACATAGTTTTAAAAATCCACATTATAACCAAAAAGGTTTGCCTGTACTTATTCCCTTTAAAACATACAATTTTCTCTCGTTCAATGAACTGTAAACTCTCCCTTATATATATATATATATATTTATGTGTGTGAACATATTACCTTTTGATGTCTATAGCTTAATCGCAGTACCATGTCTGTCGTCTTTAACGAAACATATATAAAAGATGGATTGCTGCCGAAATGCACAATATATATATATATATATATATATATATATATATATATATATATATATATATGAAAACAAACAAAAAAACAAGCAAAATAATCTGACATAAATAAATAAACAAATAAGCGACTTCCGGTAAAAGTAATCGCCAAAATAGACTACCCATAATGCACCACTGACCCTTATATATAAATAGCCGAGAAAAATAACAGCACTAGTCGCCTGACGATTGCACTAGCATGAAACAGACTGTCGCCTCTAAGTGCTGACTTCCACGTCCACTTTTATATTTACACACGCTCTATCTCTGATATTGAGCACTTTATCCCATAAATATAGCACACTTTAAGACTATATTTCTTCATATATATATATATATATATATATATATATATATATATATATATATATATTTCTGTATTTAGGCAGCAAATTCTCTTTTGGGCATGTCTGATTGAATAAATTACAGACATTATGTCTGCTAATTTTAATAAAATCCGTTCCTACTCATGAATAAACTTCCATGTATTGATGTTAAAGGATGAGAAATGTGCTATAGCTGTTTAAATTTCTTTTATTTTCATTTCCCAAGTACTTTCGATCTTCTTCCAAGATCATCTTCAAGTGGTACAAAACTATATGTTGTTCATTAGTATAAGTATTTTTATTTTGTTGTTAACCATTACTGTAATTTTTTCATTTTGCTAAAAGCAAAATGAAAAAAATTACGGTAGTAATGCAAAATGATTGACAATGTGCCGAGCGTTTATTAGAACGTGAAAAAAAATCCATTATGGAATTTTATTCCTCTATGCTATAATGTCATGGTCACGCGCGCATTAAAACATGAAAATACTGTTCCTTTACAGGCATTTCAGAATATTACTGCAGTATTCCTAGCTGATTCTGTTCAGCGCCGGATTTCATTTTTTTAATATAAATTGCTTCTAGTATCTGTGATCTAAATTTGTTGTTTTCATAGTGTAGGATAATTGTTTTCGATTAGTAATTTTTTATATTGTGAATTCGGACAGGAATGTTGTTGTAGATGTCTCACAATAGACGAATGGTCAGACATGTGGAGTGTA
This sequence comes from Acanthosepion esculentum, assembly GCA_964036315.1. Lineage (NCBI taxonomy): Eukaryota > Metazoa > Mollusca > Cephalopoda > Sepiida > Sepiidae > Acanthosepion > Acanthosepion esculentum. Next base: position 108,937,765 of record OZ038492.1, on the reverse strand, counting down.
AGCCTTCTTGTTAGTGTATTTGTCGTATACCCAACATATATATTTGTTTTTTTTTTTTTGTCGGAGATACATTTTGCCAAGGGGTATTTAAATTGGTATATAATGTTGGTTTTACGTAATACATCGGTTAGTGGGGAGGAGTTATTGTGGATAATTAAATTGGTTGCATTTAATTTTTTATAATATATGATTAATTTTATTTTTTTTCTTAGAATCCTTGGAAGATGCGTTAGTATAAATGAGATTATGATATATATGAACGACCCGGCCACGAATAATCGTTGTTGATCAAGCAAGGCTGAATATTGGAGTGATTTTAAGCGCAATCCTTCTCGTCATAGACACTCAAAATTTCCTAACTACTCAGTTTCGTAGGCAAGCGTAAACAAAGTAGTTTCTAAAGACAATTTTTTTTTTATTATCATCTACATTTATTATCGTCTACCGGACCGAATATTCGAGAAAAGTCTGCGCCCTCCGACAGGATTCGTAGACCTTATAAATACATATATATCTAGGAGAAGGACAACTCTGAATTCAAAACCTGCGGAGTGCTGTTTGGTGACCTTGTGGCACGTGGTGCACAAGGTCTTTGTATTCGGCACTTCAACATGTGTGGTTGGTTCGGCACAAAATCTTCACCACTATAATCAAATCATATGTGCAGATTGTCTGGGAATCAGATCCTAGGAACTGAGTGGCCTGACTAAAATACCTTTTAAAAGGGTCCCTGGTAGGTGCGGGTCAACAGCCCGACTCGATCAACGACGGGAGAGTCCACAACATCTATCTATCTATCTATCTATCTATCTATCTATCTATCTATCTATCTATCTATCTTAGTTTCTTCATATCTATCTATCTATCGATCGATCTATCTATCTATCTATCTATCTATCTATCTATCTATCTATCTATCTATCTATCTATCTTAGTTTCTTCATATCTATCTATCTATCTATCTCAGTCTATTCATATCTATCTATATCAGTTTGTTTATATCTATCTATCTATCTATCTAAGTTTCTTCATATCTATCTATCTATCTATCTATCTATCTATCTATCTCATTCTGTTCATATCTATCTATCTATCTATATATATATATATGTGTGTGTGTTTGTGCGCGCGCGCGTGTGTGTGTGTGAGTGTGTGTGTGTGTGTGCGTGTATGTATGTGTGAGTGTGTGTGCGTGTGTGCGCGTGAGTGTGTGTGTATGTCTTTCATTAAAGACTACTGTCAAAATAGTCCGATTCAGTTTTTTTTTCTTCAATTTTTCTTGCATTCTGCCCCCAATTTCTTCTTTTCTGCACGTGAAGGGAGTAAACAACTGTCCAAATGTTCAACATAACCGAACGCTTTCGGCTATTCTATTAGGCATTATCAAGGAGGATTTATGCAGTTGGATATGTAGATTTTTTTTTTTACCTGCGTACCTATATTGAGGGAAATATTTTTGTTCAAACAGATCAACACATTATATTGGTGCTCATAAACTTCATTTAATTTTCTATTTTTACATCGTGCACTTTTTTATTATTAACCCCAACACACCATGCGCTACATATATATAGTTTTATATTTAGGCAGCAATCCTTCGTTTATGCATGTTTCATTAAAAACGACAGACAAGGTACTACGATTGAGCTTTTTATTTAATCTTTTTTGTGTTCGAACAAGAGATTTCTTTACAGGACAAAAGGTGTGTTGGACCGTTCTTACACACCCTTTGTCCTGTAAAGAAAGCTCTTGTTCGAACACAACAAAAATTAAATAAAAGCTCAATCGTAGTATCTTGTCTGTCGTTTTAATGAAACATGCATAAACGAAGGATTGCTGCCTAAATATACAACTATATATATATATACAACTATATATATATATATATATATATATTTATATATATATCAAGTAATTTTAAAAAACAGTGGCTGTTCCTGTTATTAACACATCGCTCTTTAGTTAGGAATTGAGCGGTCTTGGCGCTTGTATACATGACGTATATAATACCAGGCCGGTAAATGTTGTTTTATAATGTTTATAATCAAAACTGGAAGACGAACTAAACGTGTTTCCGCCCGAAAGATGTTTTTAAGAATGAGTTTTCAATTTTGATTCTAAAGGAAAAAAATACAGCCTGATGATGAAGACATGAGTCTTTGAAAGTACTAGCTGAATTAAAAAATACACTATATCCATCTGACAATTTTATACATAAGGATCTCATCATTCAGGGGATATTACAGTAGTATAATGCTTATATTATGTCTATTAGCGAAGGGATTTCGCCATTAATTGCATTAATATTGCTAATTGATTCAAGGTATGATTATCTCTTTTTTATACGGGGGACTTTCAATAAATAAGGTGTATTTTTCGGTATAAGGACTTCTAATACAGATAGAAGCTTACTTCAGTTTTTTTCTCAGCGTAGTCTCCCAGCACTGTCACACACTTTTCCCATCTGTGCACAAGCTTCCGTATTCCCTCAGCGTAAAAATCTTTGGACTGATGTCTCAGCCAGTCGCTCACAACACTTTTGACTTCATCGTCACTTTTAAACTTTGTGTCTCTCGTGAACGCTTTCAAGGGACCAAACAGGTTAAAGTCTGAAGGGGCAAGGTCTGGGCTGTAAGGGAGATGAGGGAGCAGTTCCCAGCCCAGTCTGCACTGTTTGGGCTGCTGTGTGAGGCCTTGCGTTGTCATGATGCAAGATGACTCCTTCTGACTGATGACCCCCAGCGTTTGTTCCAACAGATAAGCTCAAAGTCCTTGCAATGTCATCCACTGTCACCCTTCCGTCAGACTGAATGAGGTCATTGACTGATTTGATCACCTCAGGAATCCTCACTTCTGTAGGCCTCCCAGGCTTGTCTTCATCCTCAACACTGCTCCATCCTTCTTTAAACAATTTAGCCCACTTGTAGACATTTTTTGGCTGAAACATGTGGCACCATACACAGTTGACATTCTCCTATGAATTTCAACTGGTTTGCACCCTTCAGCAACCAAAAACTTGATAACTGACCGCTGTTCAATCCTGGAGCATGCTTCTTGGTCGGCCATCTTTTTTAATCGCCAAAACTCTCAAAGTTCTTTTTTAATCTGCAAAAGAAATTAAATCCATGTGAAAAAGAAGTAAAACAAAAAAAAATAAAAAAGAGTAAGCTTCTATCTGTATTAGAAGTCATTATACCGAAACATTCAACTTATTTATTGAATGACCCTCGTATAATACATATACTGCCTATTTTATTATATATATATATATATATATATATATATATATATATATATTGCATCTAGCATGAAACAGACTGTCGCCTCTATTTGTTGACTTCTATGTTCACTTTTATATTTACATATATATATATATATATATATATATATATATATATATATATATATATATATATATATATATGTCAGTATGTATGTGTGATTAATACCTTGTTTAAATCTGGTGTATACTACGCATAGTGTTTGCAACGCCTAATATCATAGACCAATTGTTAAATTCATGACGGTCATTTTTGTAATAAATCTTAATAAATACCCGGCTATTTTTCTGTTGTTATACGGTTTTTCGTAACGTTCAATCCTCGGATTGTTCCTAAATCAGCAAAAATGTTGTCGTCACTCATATAGC
>OZ038492.1:108866616-108931616 GCA_964036315.1 Acanthosepion esculentum | reverse complement strand
TATATATATATATATATATATATATATATATATATATATATATATATATATATATATATATATAGATATACATATATATATACGTACATAGCTAGTATAGAATTGTAAATAAGTATTTCAGTCAGATGTTACTTCTTAGCACTGCAATAAAATACCCTGAAATTTTTGTCCGACTAACAGCTTGCGACATTTCTTGTTTGTCACAAACTCGTTATATATATATATATATATATATATATATATATATATGTATATATATATATATATATATATATATATATATATATATATATATATATATATATATATATATATATATATATATATATATACATGTATGTATAAATGGCTAATTGGCTATCCGAATTCAGTAACAAAACTTAAAAGTAGCTCTCCTATTTCTCATTCCAACTCCCCTACCCAAGCCAATCTCGCTTCCAAGAACCTTTTTTCCCTGGCTTTATTTATTTACCCCTCTGCCCCTTACTTGTCAGTTTCTATTCGGTCCCCCGTTTTACTTGTTGTTGTTGTTGTTGTTGTTGTTCTTCTTCTTCTTCTTCTTCTTCTTCTTCTTCTTCTTCTTCTTCTTCTTCTTCTTCTTCTTCTTCTTCTTCTTCTCATTATTATTATTATTATTATTATTATTATTATTATTATTACATCTTTTTCCCTCATTTGTTGACACTTTGCGCCATCTGTTGTTGTTCTGTAACCTTCATCTATTGTTGGCGCACATAAAACGCTTCCGACGAAGAAAAATCTAACAGGTAAAAGTTTACCTCCTCATTACAAGGACCCGACATTTCGGTTTTGAGAATTTGGCGGGAAAGCAGGCAAGGTTTACGTTTTTGGTTTTGAGAGGGGCGACATCTGGCGGGACGATTAGTCATAATAACATTGCTTGCAGACAGAGAGCCGGGGAGAGACAAAGATAGAGAAAGAGGAAAAAAGTTAAACCCTTAATCGTCGATTAATAACTGAAAGTAAATATCAAAACTTTAAAGCAATTAGGAATAATAGAATCAGAGATCGTCCGTGTGTGTGCGTATTGTACGTTGATTGAATGAGCATGGATTCAATTGATTTTCGGAAATAAACACATACGTCTATGTATTACGTCAACAGGCCGCTGCATTCGTGAAATCTTAATCATGAAAATGTGGTCACCGGTAGGAATCGAAACCGCACCAAACTTTTTAGGGGAAACGTACAGACACACAAAGAATACAATTTCTATAGGAAAATATAATCAGAATGTCTCGAATGCGCAGACGAATAAACGTAATACAAACTGTTTAGAAGAATTGGGCGTCTATTTTAAATAAGAATGTCTACTATAATAACGTCTGCTATATATATATATATATCGTCCGGTTGCCTCCAGCGAGGATCGAAACCCGACTGAATTATCGTCAGTCAGAACTTCTACCACTAAGGCGTTGGCGCACGGCAGGAATGAATGTGAATTTTAGCGTGTTTATTTTTAGATTTAGATAAACACACAGTGACTGACAGTGACTCAATTCTGCCGAAGAGTCGTGCAATATTAGCTTACATAGTCACTGTTTACAAACCTACACCTCAAACCAAAGAGCTCAACCGAAATTAATTTTTCAGGAGACAATATATATATATATATATATATATATATATATATATATATATATATATATATATATATATATATATATATATATATATATATATATATATAAACAAACCACTTTATATATGTATATATTTAAATAAAGACAAAACACTTTATTTGTGAAATAATTTATTATATGGAACCTTAAAGTAATCTGTTTTTATTTAAATTATTAGCTCTGATTTACATTGAGCTCTCTGGATTTTATCCTCCTTGTGTCTACCCATACGGATTACCTAGTTTTCGTAAACTATATATATATATATATATATATATATATATATATATATATATATATATATATATATGTGTGTGTGTGTGTGTGTGTGTGTGTGTGTGTGTGTGTGTGTGTGTGTGTGTGATGTGTTATAAATGCAGCGAAAGTGCTGTACTGTTTATGAGGAGGTAAATATGAATATAAACCTTCATTTGTGTCATGCATGTGGCCTAAACAAATCACTCCCGCCAAAATAACCATTGGAGTGAACTACCCACAATGCACCAATGACCCGTATATATAAATAGTCGAGAAAAAACCCAACACTTGTGGCCAGATGATTGCGTATAGAATGAAACAGTCTGTTGCCTCTGTGTTTTCACTTCAATGTTCACTTTTATATTTATATACCCTCTATCTGATACCGAGTAATTTATCCGATAAATATGCCTTAACTTTAAACTATATTTCTTTATATATATATATATATATATATATATATATATATATATATATATATATATATATGTGTGTGTGTGTGTGTGTGTGTGTGTGTGTGTGTGTGTGTAATTACATATGCACAAAAACACACAAGCTGCACAATTTAAATGCCTATATAAAAAAATAATGTTTTTTTTAATTTTTAAATGAATATGAAACTAAACTGATGGAAAGTATGTTATTTTTATTTTCCAAACACGGTCAGCCCATTGTGGCCGTGTTAATAACTGATATTAATGAGTGTTGCCTTATTCATTTTCTTATTTGTGTTACAAATTCTTTTAGAATTTTGGTGGTCTGTAATTTATATATATATATATATATATATATATATATATATATATATATATATATATATATATATACACATATATATACATATATATATATATTTATATATATATATATATATATTATAAATTAAATGATTTAAAAGAGGGTTTTTTCGCTACACAGAAATAACCATGTTTCAAATATAGAAGTTAAAAGCTTCGAATTTAATTTTGTAATTAAATTAAAAACATTAGTTTCATTTCATCCTGAAGCGAATTTTGGAGTCACTTATTTTTAAATTTACTGAGTTTTAAACACACGGCAAAAATACATAATTCGCTGTTTCCAAGGATACAGACAAGGGGTGGTAGCGTGTTCATTTTCATTAAAGTATGTTTAGGTTAGAATACGTTTTATTTAACTACAATTTTAAAATATTTTAAATTAATTTTTAATAGACTATATTTCTTTTTAAAACAAGTAAATGTATTAGAATTACTTACAGTATGTAAAATTATTTTTTATATCAAGTATAAGTATGTATATTACCAGGTCACATTTTTTTTTTAATTTTATATTTAAATATTATTGAAGTAAAATTTATGACAATGACGGCAAAAAATAGGTAATTCATTTCTCTGATTCAGTAAACTATTATTTTTTATAAACTTAGTAATATATAGTTTCTCATGTATGTACAAAGGACATGGGTCATTTAAGACCAACATATTCTAGCTTTTCATATTAATTTCATTTTACTGTAGGTATTTTATTGGATTCTTTTAAGTGCTTGAAGTGCTTTGAGAGAGGTGTTAAGGTTAGAATGCGTTTTATTTAATTACAATTTTAAAAAAAAAATTTTAAATATTGTCACTATTAATTTTAATAGACTATAATTTTTTTTATAAAACAAGTAAATGTAATAGAATTACTTACAGTATATAAAATTACTTTTTCAAATCAAACATAAGTATGTATATTACCAGGTCGCATTTTTTAATTTTATTTTTAAATATTATTTAAGGAAAATTTTTGACAATGACGACAAAAAATAGCTATTTCATTTCTCTGATTCAATAAATTTTTATTTTTTATAAAGTTAGTAATATATAGTTTCTCATGTATGCACAAAGGATATGGGTCATTTAATGACCTACATATTCTAGCTTTTCTTATTAACTTCCATTTTACTGTAGGTGATTTTAATACTCTGTAAATTTACATTGAGCACTATTTTGTAAAATTAAAAATATCTATAAAAACACAGAATTATATATCTTACTGTTCTTTCTTTTTATATATATATATATATATATATATATATATATATATATATATATATATATATATATATTAGCGTATACGTGGCCATAAATTCATTAGTGTATGCATTGGCATTTAATTAATTTTTTCATTTCGCTTTTATAGCATTTTTGAAATATTAGTTTAGTAGGAGTACAAAATATTGTCCATTGTCCCAGGCATTTTTGGCCAATTCTTTAGACATGTTCAAGGGGGTTTGTTTTTAACTGTTGTTAATTGCTCTTCATGTTTGACTGTTCAATATGTGTTTTTGTGTTATATATACATATATATATATATACATATATATATATATATATAAACAAGGAGGTGTTGAAACAAAATGGCTATTTTTGTAGTGATTTTATAACATATTTATGTTATAATTTTTAAATAAATAATTATATCTGCTCTACTCTGTATTGAGCACTCTTTTAAGAATAGTAATTGTTGGTTATTGGAATTTATTCAGTATATACCAATCCTATACTTGGTTATATATATATATATATATATATATATATATATATATATATATATATATATATATATATGGATAGATAGATAGATAGATAGATGTATACACACACATTTATATATATATATATATATATATATATATATATATATATATATATATGTATGTATGTATGTATATATATATATATATATATTATTTTAGGACATTACATCAAAACATATAAAGAGACATGGATGGATATATATATATATATATATATATATATATATATATACATGTATATAAATATATATATATATATATATCTAAACACATAAACCTAACTATCCTCTCCGTCCTATCATATCACAAATTCTAACTCCTGTATATCAACTAACAAAGTACATCAACCAACTCATTACTCCTTACCTTTCTAGTAAATATAGTGTTAAGTCAACATTAGAAATAATCCAAATCCTAAAAAGTGAAAAACCCGACAATGAAATCATAGCTTCACTTGATGTTGAAAACTTATTTACCAATGTCCCTGTTAGTGAAACTATTGACATAATTATAAGAAATATATCCAGTAACTCATCTTTACCCCGACTTAAAATTAATCCTAATATATTACGGAAACTACTATTAGCTTGTACTACTGAAGTCCCTTTCTTAGATCATAATAATAATATATATATACAATGTGATGGTGTCTCTATGGGTTCAGTACTGGGTCCGACATTTAGCAATTTCTATATGTCGAACCTGGAAAATAAGATATTTACAAACTTTAAAAAAACATCCATCTATGTAAGATACGTTGATGATATTCTTAAGTTAGTTGAAAATACAGATGAAATACTTCAACTACAAAAATATTTCCAAAATAATTCTTTCCTCAAATTCACGTATGAACTCAATACTAATAATAAAATTCCTTTCCTTGACATATTGATAAACACAAATAATAGCAAATTTACTATTTCGCCATATAAAAAACCTACTAGCATAAATTCATGTACACTTAACTACAAGAGCGAATGCCCATATTACTACAAAATAGCAATTATAAAAAATCTAATGCACCGTGCAGAAACTAATTCATCCACAAAACAGATTTTTTACAGTGAACTAAAGAATATAAAACAAACACTTGTTAATAATAGTTTTCCAAACTATATAATTGATGAACAAATAAGATGCTTTCTTAGAAATCTGAATACTAAGCAAATAGTACATAATACTGCTTCTACTAATCTCAAACATATTAATCTCCTATATCGTCATCAAATGCATACTAATTATAAACAAGATGAAAATATACTAAAAAAATTAGTAAATACTAACATATCTATAACAGATCCTAGCAAAAAAATTAAGTTAATTATATACTACACTAAATCTAGTATATCCAACTCAATTATTCGCAATGATTCTTCTCCCCCGGTTAGCGATTTGAAAAAAAACAACATAGTTTACAAATTCAGGTGCCCTTTGGGAGATTGTATCTCCAACGAACTAAATAATATCTATGTTGGTCACACCACAAACTCGCTTTCACGACGCTTGACACTACATTTGAATGATAACTCTAACATTTTTAGGCATTTAAAACAACATGCCTGGCCGCATACACAATTCCGGAAAATCCTCGTCGAAAACACAACTATACTTAAACATGAAAACAATAAACAAAAACTAAAAATTCTTGAAGCTATATACATAAAACAGTTGAAACCTAACCTGAACAAAATAAACTATGAAATCTCCAAAAATATCCTTAAATGCCTATAATTAGTAACAGAAGTCATTGGTTCATACCAACGGCTTTCCATACTCAATACTCATCGGATTCATTCTCGCGTGGTCATGTGTGACGTCATGAGCTGTTGTGCGATTTTCGCTTTCAGCGTTTTATATGCACGTATTTATCGTTGCTTGGAAATCATCCATGTAAACAAATAAGACTATCATCAATTTCTTGTTCGGGTATTGCTTAAATATATTGTGTAATTGTCATCTTTGATAATGGCTTATGTAAGCCGAAAGCTTAGATTGGATTAAAAAAAAAATATGTATCAATATTGTGATTTTCTTTCATTGTTTAATGATAATGTTATTAAGCTTATCAGACTATATGAAAAAAACTTACATAAAATATATAGACAACACTTATCTATATTATTTAATGAAACATGTATTAATGAAAAAATGCTGCCTAAATACACACAATATATATATATATATATAAATGTCGCTATTCAGGTTTTGATTTCAGAGATGTCATGCTCGTAACCGGTTGCCATCCAATGTTTTAGGACCCTGTTTCTCCTGATATTTACCCATATCTGTAAGAGAAGAGATGAATATACATATATATATATATATATATATATATATATATATATATATATGTATATATATGTCTGTGTGTATATATATATATGTGTGTGTGTGTGTGCGTATATATATATATATATATATATATATACATATATATATATATATATATATATATATAGAGTTACGGATAGAATCTCGTAATGAGTAATCGGAGAGCCGATTTCGAATTCCAGTTGCGTTCCATATATTCACTTACAAATAGATTACATGAGAAAGGAATGAATTCATCCATTCTCTTCCTCGAGTCAAAAGTCCTTGTTTGGAATGGTTCAACCCATTGTTCCTGTCATGGCGGATCTTAGCTGCGAGGTCATAACTAGTGGAACCCAGGAAGCTCTCTCGTCTGAATTGTTGCCATAGAAATGGTGATCGTGTAGTAAGAAGCTTGACACGTGGAAAGGGTTGTATGTGGCAAATAATTCATCACCCACACGGGCGCGTAGACAGTTTTGACTTCTTGTCATAGTTACTGTTATGCCGATTGGTGATAAGCGATCGGTTGATAAATGCTTCGGGCATCGAACGAGCTCAGAAGGAATTTTACAATTTCCACTGAAACCACGAAAATAATGAGAGAAGTGAACTTTCGATAGCCTTCAACCAAACATGCATAAATTAAAAATTGTTTCCAAATTACAACCAATTATATATATATATATATATATATATATATATATAAGTCAACATGGAAATAAACACTCAGAAGCGACAGGCTGTTTCATGCTGAATACAATCGTCAGGCCGCCTGAGTGCGTCCAGCATGAAACAGACTGTCGCCTCTGAGTGTTGACTTCAATGTTCACTTTTATATTTATATTTACTTACGCTCTATCTCTGATTTTGAGCACTTTATCCCATAAACAGAGCACACCTTAAAATTTTATTACATGCTGAATGGTTGACCATCATATGGGCTGATATATATATATATATATATATATATATATATATATATATATATATATATAAGAGATCATAATGAAAACATTTTGAAATCGTCATTTGTTTATTTTTTTTGGTTTCCGATGACCTGGTATGCCAGTGAAACTTAAGTCGCACACCTAAACGTAGGTATTCGTATATGTACTTTTATTAATATATATATATATATATATATATATATATATATATATATATATATATATATATATATATATTTCTTGAAATACATATTTCAGATACCCTGGCGCACATTATGAGTGATGTTTTTACCCATGGATCATTAGGGATTTCGGGGCTTTCAGCATCCTACTCCTTCTCCTTGCAACCCATTCGATATCGATCAGATATCGATTTGTGTGCCAGCCGTCGGGCTAAAACACTTTTCATGATAGACTGCTGTCCTGAAAAATGAACTCTCTCGGTGTTTATAGCCCAGTCTCGGTTAACTTCCTCTGCACCAGCTTTTACGCTCTTTAATAAAAAAAAAAAAAGAAAGAAAATGCGGTCACCATTTTCTTAGCAAAGATAGTGACACTCTTGTCTTGCCTTGATAAGTAACGACATTTTTTTTCTCTTCCTGAACAACAACAAAATGCCGACGACATTACTTAATAATAAATTTAACCGTTTATCCTATCTGTCAACACGATCATACTATCGCCACTCAACTAAGCCTAATCGCTGAATACACACGTGTAAGCGTTAACGGATGTAATCTCTCTCTCTCTCTCTCTCTCTCTCTCTCTCTCTCTCTATATATATATATATATATATATATATATATATATATATATATATATATGTATATATATATATATATATATATTTATATATAGATATATATATGGTAATACTCGTTTGGAAAACCTTGGATAGCTCAACTTGTAATAGTCGAAAGAAAAAAAAACAAACGAGTAGAAAGACTAAAACGTAGAGTGCTCAATACACTAAGAAGAGCGATAAAGCCAGTTCGACCCTGAAGATACGTTTAGGTGAAACCAAGGTAGGTTTGCCTGGCTCCTTAGGATTTTCTAGTGTATATATATATATATATATATATATATATATATATATATATATATATATACGTATGTATAGTAAGAAAGAACAGTAATATTTAAAATCCGTTGCTACTAGTAATTATATTCCTTAAATAATGATTAATTAATTAATGATTAATTTTGAAAAAATAATGAAAGATGAAACATAGATATTTATACTTGATCGTTGATTAATAATATTTTTTAAATACGAATGTAATTCTAATATATTTATTTGTAAAAAATAACGTATAGTCGATCAGTTATTAGAAGTAGAAAAGTACTTTAAATTTGTAGGAACAGATTTTAAATATGAAAAATACGACTTACTCAATTTCAGAAGACCCTTTTAAGAAATATTTTGTATAAAAATACAGATTAAGCTGCCAAATAAATCTGCCAAAAACTTTTTTATCATTGAAAAATCCAGACAACACGCAAAAAACGGATGCCATTGCTTGTAAGCAGGCACTGCTACCTCACCTGATTTTAAGAGTAACTTATATTTGATACTTAAGATTCTAGGGAAATTAAAACCCAACTACCCCTTATCAATATGACTGAATTTGCCGTAACCTTAACTTAAAATATTAAGATTGACTGTGCTTATAAATTAATTAAATTTCTTAATAAGTTATTCCAAAAATCGCTTGAGAATGGAACGGAGCTATGAATTTTGAATTTAATTTTATAATTAAATTTGAAATGTTAGTTTATGATTTGAAACATTGTAATTCCTGTGTAGTGATGGAACCCAATTTTTAAGATAGAAAATAATCATATATATGTATATATATATATATATATATATATATATGGAGATAGAGAGAATTAATATGTAAAAAGTTTTTAAAACTTAGCTGATTGATGCTATCCGACTCCAGAGTTTCCTGGACGGACCAGTCTGTGCAATTGTCAGGGGTATCAGCAATTAATTGCTTATACTTCTGTATTTTTTACATGCACTTATCTTTGATACACGTTTCTTTTTCTAGTGCGTGATACGTGTGTACCTTTGCGCCTATGCGCTCGTCTGCGCGGATATATGTACATGTTAGATGTCGTGATTATTAGTAGTTTTCTTCGTTTTTCTATCTTATATATATATATATATATATATATATATATATATATATATATATATACAACAAATAAATGTAAACAAATGAAAATTAGATATAAAGTTCATTTTTTTTCAGAAAGTCATTCATTCCTTTAGTTCACTGCTGCTAACAAGGAGGATTTTTTCTCCTGATGATGGCCATGCTGGCCGAAACTAATTGAAATAATAAAACAAAACAAATATTAATATACAACGCGCTCGCTGAAAATTATATTTTTTAAATAATTTTTTTATTTTTCAGAGCATATGTATATATATATATATATATATATATATATATATATATATATATATATATATATATATATATATATATATATATATATACAAGTATAGGATTGGTAATAGGGAATAAATGTAACAGCGTTTACCACTAGCGAGAGATCGTTAATTAATTTGAAACTTTTAAAACCATTTATTCTACATTCAACATCATCACTTGATAAGACACCAAATGTGTTGAAACAAAATGGCTATTTTTGTAGAGATTTTATAACATATTTATGTTATAATATTTAAATAAATAATTATATATATATATATATATATATATATATATATATATATATATATATATATATCTGTTAAAAATAATTAATTAATCAACTCAATTTATGTTATGTCTATGAATTTTTGTTGTTGATTACTTAAAGCAACAATAAACAAAAAACAAGAAAAACAAAACAAAACAAACACACACACACACATTCATACAATAAAAAAAATCTCCCCCTATGTCTGTTGGATGAGGGTAACAAAAAACGTAACCCTGACAATGAGGCAACCAAGTGTTAGATATCAGCCCCAATGCACCTGCAGGCAAAAATAACTCGAGAAACCCTTATTCTGCCCCATACTCAAGATTCCATCGTGGGATATAATTTGAGGTCACACATAAGGCACTCTTTACAATGCGTTAGTAATATCCAGCATTCTCAACAATAAATATTTACCAGAGTTACCCGGCTCCGTCTTGTCGTCTTCCACTCACTTGATCTTTTGAGACATGGCCACTGAGAGGCTTTTGCGACTATTAGTGTCGTACGAATACAGTGACCGCCCAGCAAATAACCTTCATTCAACTTATATATATATATATATATATATATATATGTATATATATATATATATATATAATATGAAGAGATTATAATGGTTCCAACGAGAGAAAAGTGTGTATATTAAAAAGAAGAGAGGTACTGCCAACTTTTTTGGTTGTAATGTGGATTTAAAAAAAAAAAATTATTTTCTATAATTTTACTACCCGTGTTTCTGGTCTCGCGACCGTCTTCAGGTAAAGGCCGGAGATTTCCACATATTATTAAAAATAATTAATTTTTTCTTTATGTTTTTCAATGTTAAATATTCTCGATACGAGACATTCTCTATTTTTGTGTTAGTAATCCGAATGTCTTTCTTGAAATGGCAGTGAAGAGTTCTGCGCGAAGGGTCATAAAACAATTAAGGTTGGTTTGAGAAATGAATTAGTTGTCGGTATCTTATCTTTTAATGTTTTAATGACCCCTGTGTGTTCTTAGATCTATTTTTATTTTCGTGTGTTTTTGTCAGCCTGCGTGTATATATGTGTGTGTATATTCCCCCTCAATACATACACTGTCTCACTACGAAGAATTAGTAAACACATTTGTACACATACACATACACACATAAACATACACACACACACGCACACACGTACATTGTCCCACCACAAGAGATCCGCACATACGCACACACACACACACACACACACACATGTAACTTGGGAAGTATGTGCGTGTTACTAATTTAATATCTTTCAGTCTTACTAAAACTTTAGAATGGAATGAGATATAGAGAAAAAGAAAAAAGAAATTCTGATATTTTTACTTTTGTCTTGTTCGATTTTCATTGGTTAATCATATTTAACGTGCATTCATCTCTTTGTAAAAAAACGTAGTGTAATTTGCGGCGTTCCGAATTCAAGAAAAAACGACGTGTCCAATCGAAATGAATCCAAACTTAACAGATTTCAAGCCTAACTGAATAACTGTAAATATTGCTTTATGTATGTAAGTGTATAATAATTCGAGTTTATCTCTACATGATTCAGATTACAATGCATATCCGTGTGTGCGTCCGTGCATGCGTGTGTGTATGTCTAATACACATGATATTTGGTGGGTTGTACGCATGTTGATTTGGGAACGTTCTTACGTCGATACCGTTTGTTTTGGATAAACATACATTAGATTCTTTAAGAATGGATTTAATAAAGGTTGGTGATGTAATGTCATGTGGTTGATGTGTCTTAAAAGTTGGTAACATAGCAATCTCTCGAAATATTTATGGTCTTTTTTTCTTTAGAGTGGCATTAGTTAACGTTATGACCAATTTTGTGCCTGTCTAATACGAGCAAGTTAGAATGGTTGTCTAAACGTAAATATATTTTTTTCGTCTATCTATCTATCTCTCTCTCTCTCTCTCTCTCTCTCTCTCTATATATATATATATATATATATATATATATATATATATATATATATATATATATATATATATATATATATATATCATAAACAATAAAATCCATAATCACTTTATATGGGGTATCGATTAATCCCCATATGAGGTGATTTTGGATTTTATTGTTTATTAATTATTTGCTCTGTAATAATAAATACATTGAGCTCTTTTTGTGGATCAATTTTAATATTTTATATTATTAGGATCTACTTGGAGTATATGAAAACGAATTTGTTGCCATTACTGTATATATATATATATATATATATATATATATATATATATATATATATATATATATATAACAGTTGTAGAAAATTTCTCACTCCATTCGACTTCGTCATATTTATTCTACTTGAATATCTTGTATCCTTTTCAGGTAACTGCTGGGCTAAAGCAACCACACACACACACACACACACACACACACACACACACACACACACATATATATATATATATTTATATATATATATATATATATATAATATATATAATATATATTATTTTATATGAGCAATAGTTATTGGAAAGCGCTCACTATCAATGATAGTGCTAAGATATTCAGTTGTATGGATATGAGTATAACGACTATATATATATATATATATATATATATATATATATATATATATATATATATATATATATATATATATATATACAACTGAATATATTACATATATACATATATATATATGTGAGTGTGTGTGTGTGTATGTGGGAATATAATCAAATAAATAAATGTCAGTGTAAAAGCTCACATGCAAATACAAAAATATATCCTTTCGATGTAAATATATGTACATAAATCTATACACAAAATTCTTCGGCTACATTATTTTCCTTCAATGAATTGTAAAGAAAAAGATAGAATAAATATTATTTTATTTTCATAATATTACATACCTTATGATAATGACTTTTGTATAGGCATTTTCTGTCTCAACGAATGTCTAGTTTTGGCCTCTTTTGGCACTGATCACTTTTTTCGGATTTCCATAAGTCTTCTGTATCTCGGTCTTGATATTTGGGGGCATTGTTCTCCTTCGATCCGTTCCACATCGTTCAGTGTTTATGGCTTCTGTTTATGAACGTTAATTTTCATATCATTCCTCAAATGTTCGGCTTGATTTAAACCGAATGTTTCAGAAGGCGATTATGTTACTCTAACCCAATTTTTCTTAAATTATTCATCGGCGGTTGTTGAACACATTTGGTTGTCTTGTAGGAAGCGAAATAGCCAAAGCGCCATAGCAGAGGCTAAAAGACTTTCCCAAAGAATGTACGATATTTTAGCGATGTCACTTCCCCTTAAACTTGGGTTTTATCTCTTTACCTGGTGCATAAAAGCAACCCTATTAACCGGTGTTTTACAGTTGAGAAAGCATTGTTTAAATTATACTTTTTCTTCAAATAAATAAGACGGTTACGTCAAATACTTCGTTATTGTCGAAACCATCTATATGTTTATTTCGTTCGACCAAATAATACGTCCATCCCACCCTAAAAATAGTGAATGTTAAACGGGGTGTTTTATGTGTTTTCTTCAACAGTAAGATTTTTCTCTGAACGTTTACTGATATTGACGTTCAGCGCAGACCTCAAGTGGAACACATATATCCGATCCATCTTTGTCCCATTCTAGAAAGTATCGGAATCCTTCTAACATGGTCTATAATAAAAAGGGCCAGATAAAACATCAGTAATTTCAGTTGTACTTTGAACCCTCGGTTTGGTTGCAAAAGGTTCCAATAGATTCCTGGTAGCCTATGCCTTAAAAAAAGTGGAGATAACCGCCCTCTGTGGGATCAGATTGAGATCATAGAAATCACCATTGGAAAATTCGTAAACTTAAGGAATCAGGACATATGCTAGACCACAAAAATCTCCTGAGCCGATCAAGCATAGAAATGAATACAATATGGGAACCACTAATAAGGAGTGCCAGAGAAAAGCGATAACAACAAAAATTGCAATATGAGCTCTGGTAAAAACATTTAATGATAACAGCAAAAAATTGCAATATTAGTACTGGTAAAGAATGATTGTTGAGACATTAGGTTTATAATACCAAGAAATTTATACACAGAGGAACTCAAGTGTCCACAGTGCATAAAGGCTTTAGTTCAGTGACAGAACCCAAAAAGGGTGTGAGTTGAATACCCGGTTAAGGCAGTGGAGAAGTTGGAGACGGGAATTAACAGGAGATTAACTGACATCCATTAAACATGGAACATGGAACTAGAAAATTCTACCCCAGTGAGCGAAATAAAGGGTTCAGTTCGACATTCCAACCACCTGAAAAAGGTCGGAGTGTACAACGTTGTAATAAATATGGCGACAAAGATGAGTACAATAGTCCGAATAATGTAGAAAATTATCTATGTAAAAATATGTACAAATGAAATAATGCTGTCACATTGGGGCTGGATCTGTGCAATCGTGTCTTTCCAGCTTTGACGGAGTTCAAAAGAGTTTACGCGGCCTTGTAGGCGATGAATTATTGACATGTCTATGGTTAATACATCTCTGTTTCCGTGGAAAATATTTCTGACCACATACAGTCACTAATTCCACCAGTACTTTACAGCTGAAACCTGCCACATTGACTTCGTAATCTATTGGTAAGAAGGTTTTTTTAGCTCAGACAGATTCTTCCCTAGAATTTTTATATTCATGGAACAGACTCCCGAGAAGATGCTTTCTTGGTCACTAATATCTTAACCACTTCAAGTTGAGAGACAACCATTATCCATCCTTCATGTTTTCATAATCCGCACCTAGTTCTTCCGCTTGCGTCCAGGCAGGAACCTAATTCTGTATCCCACCAAGATGAATGGCGCTTGTGCCTTGCATTGGGCGCTGATTAGAGAAAATTTCCCGCTATAAATCAGGAACACCATCGTCTATTTGTCTTTAAGATGCTCTTCATTTTCTGAGTTGAAATGACATGTGGGATTTTATAAGAGTTTTTGTTGACGATGTGACAACACACACACACACACACACACACACACATATATATATATATATATATGTATGTATGTTTCATTAAAAAAAAGTCAGACAGGATACACGATTAAGTTTTTATTAAATTTTCCTCGTGTTCGAACAAGACTGTTCTTTTCTGGACACAGAGTGTGTAGAAACTGTCCAAATGTTATGTAATTCTGAGCGCTTTTGGCTTTGCTTTTAGCCATTATCAAAGATGATTTTATTTTTACTTCTTAACTGCATGTATAGGTTGTGTGTATGTTTCTAGACTTATAGGGATGTTTTATTTTCCGAACACAGTCAGCACATTGTGGCCATGTTCGTAGTTAATATTATTAATTGTTAGCTTTTTCTTATTTATTATTAAGGTTGCCATTATTCATAATCCTTTTTACACACATACACACACACTCACACGCGCACACACACACACACACACACACACACACACATATATATATATATATATTTCAAATATCTTTACCTCATACCTCTTTGATAATGGCCTATTTTAGTGAAATTCGGTAGATGGAATTGTTTGTCGATGTTTGTGCTAGCACGAAGTCGCAAGTCGTTGTTACCGAGAGGGTTCCCGTATACTGCTGTTATTCAAACAGTTGATCACACCAGGTGTTGCGTTCTCTCCCACAAATTGTAACTGTGATCCGCTCAGCTTAGAAGCATTGGTCGGCTTTGTGGGTGTTGAAGAAGCACAAATGTGCCTGAGCAGATATTCTGCAAGAGGGATTGGCTATCCGCCCTACTAGACAGGTATACTCGGACAAGAGAGCCCAGCCATTATCTATGTATATATGTATTTGTTTACCGACTGGTCAATTTTAGGCCATGAGATCCGTGTTGAAATTTCACCATGGTCGATTTATTAGGAAGATTTGACATTAGGTAAACGACACTGTCCAGAAGCCGCCTATACCTGTCCTAGCACAGAGTTACCAGTCATCGTGACCGAGTGTTTGAGCGTACTGACATTGTTCAAACTGCTGATCTTGATTTTGCGCTCTCTCTCTCTCTCTCTCTCTCTCTCTCTCTCTCTCTCTCTCTCTCTCTCTCTCTCTCTCTCTCAGAATTTGTAACTAAGGTCTGATCAGCATAGTTGCAATATAAACCACAGGTGGGATCTGTGGGTGTGGAATGAACACAGATATGAATAAGTAGGTGTTTGCGCAGAACGAACTGGCTAGCCACCCTGGCAGATGTGTGTGCTCAGAAACAAAACCGCCATTAAAATTAACGAACATATACACGAAGTTAACTCACCTGCAAGATCCAAATTGCATAGAACCAATATTATTTAAGAATTCCGATCTCCCTTAAGGAACTGTGTTCCTGATGAAACCAAATTCATAAACAATTATATTGGACAAACCACTGCATACATATCAAGAAGACTGACGTTAAACCTCTCTGACCATAGCTCAATTAGGACCGAATTTTTGTTTGAGGATAAAATGGAACTAATGTCTTTAATTTAATTACAAAATTAAATTCGAAGCTTTTAGCTTCCATTTTTGAAACAGGGTTATTACTGTGTAGCGAAAAAACATATCTTAAATCAGTTAATTTATATATATATATATATATATATATATATATATATATATATATATATATATAGCTTTCTGGGGTATACTCATTTCTTTTCGGGTCCCGACCAGAGACCTAAGGTCAGAAATGGTTTCATGACATTTTCCACTGAGTAAAAAAGATCACACATATTTTATATAGATAAAGCCCTTCGTAAGGTGAGATTTATGCTTGGGGGTGTAATTGTTTAATGCATGGGCTACAAGGAATTACTTTAATTAGTCTATTAGAACCTTTTCCAACCAATCCAAGGGTGGGATCTGTGTGTGTGTGGAATGAACAAAAATATGCATAAGTAGGTGTCTGCGCAGAAGGAACTGGGAAGGGTGCGTGCTCAGAAAGAAGAAGACCGCCATTAAAATTAACGAATATATACACGAATGTAACTCACCTGCAAGATCCAAATTGAAGAGAACGAACATTATTTAAGAATTCCCATCTCCCTTAAAGAACTGTGATCCTGATGAAACCAAACTCATGAATAATTATATTGGACATACCACAACATACTTATCTAGAAGACTCGCACTACACCTATCTGACCATAGCTCAATTAGGACCCATTTAAACAAACAAGGAAACCTACCACACTCCATCCGCAACATACTCATAGTAAATCCAACTATAATAGACATTAAATAATAAAATCGAAACCTTGAAAATAGCTAGAAGACTAGCCGAAAGTGCTTGAATATATAAAATATTCGAACAATATTTACACGCTTTATGTCCAGAAAAGAAACAACGTAGACGAACACAAACAATTAAATAAAAAGCTTAGCCGCAGCATCTTTTTCCGTTGTCTTTAATAAAACTTATATATATATATATATATATATATATATATATATATATATATATATATATATATATATATATATATATATATGAAGAAAGGTGTGCAATATTTATGGGATAAAGTGCTAAATATCAGAGATAGAGCGTATGTAAATATAAATATAAAAGTGAACATTGAAGTCAACAGTCAGAGGCGACGATTCCGTCCAGCATGAAACAGCCTGTCGCTTCTGAGTATTTACTCCAATGTTCACTTATATATATATATATATATATATATATATATATATATATATATATATATATATATATTTGAATTGGACATAGTCCGACAATTTATTTAAAGACATTTATATATATTATGTTTAACGTTCTTTTTATATAAATATTAAATTAATTAAATTAATATTAAATACTTCTATCTATAAAAAGAACGTTAAACATAATATATATGAATGTCTTTATATATATATATATATATATATATATATATATATATATATATATATATATATATATATATTGTTAGGTGGATTTGAGATAATCATAATTAAGTAATTCGTCGAGTTTTAGAAGAAACGTCAGCAGAATGCGGAAAGCACTGGACGGCCGTTTCGACCTATATTTGGGACTCATAAACGAAACGAAACGGCCGTCCAGTGCTTTCTGCATTCTGTTGAGGTTTCTTCTAAAAAAACTCGATGAATTACTTAATTATGATTATCTCAAATCCTCCTAACAATTTATTGTATATCCTTGCTTGAACCGGCTTCTAATGCTCTGGATGGAGCGGCTTGGTGATAGTAGTCGTGGCTCTCGGGGGCACAGTCCTTGTTTAAAGGAACTTGGATGAGTTCCACCAGGGAATATGTGAATGAGCGGCGCTATGTCGTGTTTAATTCGTTACCTCTTCGTGGCACAGATGGTATGACGTTTGCTTAATAACGTAACTGTCCGGGTTTCAATTCTTGGTAGTGGATGCGCACTGCTGATGAGTCCCAAATATAGGACGAAACGGCCGTCCAGTGCAGTCTGTTGCGGTTTCTTCTAAAACTCGATGATATATATATATATATATATATATATATATATAGTTTTCTGGTGTATACTCATTTCTTTCTGGGTCCCGACCAGAGACCTAACGTCAGAAATAACATCATCCACTAAGCAGAAAAATCACACATATTTTACATAGATAAAGCCCTACGTAAGGTGTGGGCTGTACTTGTGACAGTAATTTGTTTTCTATTTTTTAAGGCATGGGATACCAGGAATCCCTTCAATAAATCTATTAGAACCTTTTCCAAACAATCCGGAGGTTCCAACTCCAGTTGGAATTACTGATGCCTACCACATTATTGAGATTTCCACTTCAACATCCTTGTAATATTTTCTAAATATTTTCAAGATACATTGCAGTCTGCAGGCAATTATATCTTTGTCGTCTCTAATCACGATGTCTTGGTGATTAGCTTTGATTGTTCTGTCTGTATGTTTTGTAAAGTCCCATAAAATTGTTACCGGTCCCATCTCCGTAAACAGGTTTGGATGTTCTTCATAGCAAATTCTTTTTCTTCTTATTATTATTCAAGTTTTCCTTGTTGACCATGTTCACCATAGTCTATGAATATAGAATCCAGCGCAGTCCGTAATCTGTTCAATGAAACAACGTTAAAGATTATCACTCACGAGTCAGACACTCTACTGAATCTGACTATATCGCCAATACCACTAGCAGCTGTTCCGTAATCCTTCAGGCTTCAATATCAAAGGCTGGCAGTGAATATTTTGAGCCTTCTGATTCGTTAAATCTTCTATTGGTGAACTATAAAATGAGTCAGCTCATTTTGGTTGGCTCACTAGTATACCAAGCTACCCAAAAACTCCAACATTCCTGATTTGTTCTTCGATAGAATCCTTAAGTAAGCCTTTTACTCAAGACCTGAGGTAAATAATTTTTTTGCTTATTGTGCATATTAGATGGAAAGTGGGTACTGTAACATGATCTAATGTTTAGCAAGCTTGTATCGCTAGACCAATTAACACTGAGTCGTGAGATAGGCCCTCACTGGGTACTCCACACTTGGGTTTGGTATTGGTTTGAGTTTGTTTTACGGGATATCAACCTTAATGGGCTATTTAATGCCGACAAGATTTTTATTGATAGTAATATTTTTTCAAAAAATGTATTACTGCTAATATTTTTTTTCAAAACTGTATTGCTGGTAATAATTTTTGGTTCCTCCAAAATGTCTTGCTGGTAATAATCTTTACAAAAATGTATTGCTGATGTTAAAACCTACTTTTACACTTTCATAGTGTTTTGACCCCAGTTTGGGGGTCAGCTATATGCTCATACCTGGGACCCTAACAGATCAGGGTGGACCTGGGAATACCAAGAATTAAAAGGTAGTTCAATGCTTCTCAAAACCTCCTGATCAGAGACCTTGCTGTTGGATGTAGTTTATCGTTATACCCATGACGGCTTTTGGCCTGGTGTCACATCTAAGCTACGCTTAGAATACTACAGGGTATCCCCATCAGCTGGGACAGTTAGGTCGTTTATATAGCATCGTAAATTTTGTTTTCTGTTTGCCGTACGTTGATCTGGACACATTCTGACCGCAGCGTTGACCAGGAGACCCATTCACCTTTATTATACAAACGTTGTGTAAAACTGGTGCAACACTGAGCTAGAAACATGTGAACATCCATACGCTCTTTACTTATTATTGACAATTTGTTTGTTCGTGTTTAACCCGCTGTATCCCAAAGGTATCTCTTTATTCGTCTGAGGTGACTGCAGGGTCTTTCAGAAGAACATTTTGCAGAAAATTGATATTACCCATCTGAAGAAAAACACTGCCGAGTGAACAAATGGTGACTTTATTAGTAAATCATGATGCCCAAATAAACTTATACCGATTCAGATAATATATAACAACACGCTTGTCTCGCTAGATCAATTACGACTGAGATCCTCACTGCATATCTCGTAGTATAGGCCTTTTGTTATAGCTATGCTACGTTAAAAACTCACCAATTTTGATGTAAAGATTTGTTTCTGAGTTTGTAAGCGATGCTCAAATGCTGCCCAATATTTTGACATTAAGATGCGACCCGGGTTTTTTTAAATGGGTTTATCAGTATTAATTTTAATAATTTTTAGTCTTCATGTTGTTATTGTTTGAATAGCAGTTACTTGCTTACAGAGACGCGTTTCTCTAGTATATCTCTTGACGATAGCCGACAAAGCATGAGTCACAACGGATCTAATGCATTTGTCTTTTGAAGATGAAAACAAATATCAGTCAATATAGTGTCCATCTTGTGTAAGCTACACTCGAGTCCTCGGTTAGACGATAAAACTACGTCCAGCAGCAAGGCCTCGGATCAGGCGGTTTTGAGGAGCGTGGAACCACCTCTTAATTGCTGGTGTTCCCAGGTCCACCTGTTAGGGTCCCAGCTATGGGCAAATATTTGACCCCACAACCTGACTCAAAAGAACTATTTTAATACCAGAAATACTTTAAAAAAAATTAGTATCAGCAAGAAATATATTTGAAAAAAGAAAATATTACCAGAAATAAAAAATCTTGTCATCATTAAATAACCTATTGAGTTTAATATGCCATAAAACAATACAAACCAAACTATACATTTAAAAAAAAAAATATTACCAGCTTATATATTTCTGAAAAAATTACCAGCTATAAATTTTTGGAAAAAAAAAATTGTCGGCATTAAATGACACATTGTCGTTGATATACCGTAAAACAAACCAAACCAAACCAACCAAATGGTGTATTGCTGACATATAACTGCCCAATTTTCACTTTCCAACCTCAACATACTCCATAAGCGATTGCATGTTTCCGTCTGCAACCCCAAGGGTCACTCAATGTTGTAGGTTACTGAGTAGATTGTTGTAAGAAAGGGAAAAGGAGGAAGTAAGAAATACATAACTATTATTACGGACTATTTTTATAATTGCTTTAATAGGTATTTTGTTAATCTCTTATTGGACTTAATTAGATCTACGGTAAGAAGAAATCATGATTAGAATACATTTTTATAATTATTGTTAATCTCTGTGACTAATAGATCTACGGTAAAAACGAACCTTCTATCGGTCATATAACATTATCACAGTATGGTCACCTCAATGCTGTGTAATGGTTAGCAAGGTTGTCTCGCTAGAACAGTCACGACTGTGTAGTGAGTCCGATCCTCACTGGGTACCCTATACTTTCAGCCTTGTGCCACAGTTATGCTTAAAAATCGCTATGACATTATTACAGTATATTATAATTATTAATTAATGTTGTTAATCTGTCAGTGCGTTTAATATGATCTCAAATAAGAAAGAGCTATCGGTCATGTAACCTTTTTTACAGTATATTGTTTTAATTGTTCTCTTTTATTAGTACTTATTGCTGTTAATAATTTATTGGGGTTAGTTTATAAATTATTATGAAAATTTACTAAAAGAAACTATTCTACTTTCAAAATAGAAAGAAAACCCTCCTGAAAACCCATTGCGAATGCGACGTTTTTCAGCCCTGAATGACAACCCATCATCGTGAAAGGAATAAACCTCTGCGAAAATATAAGCCATCTCTATATAATGGGAAGAAATTTTAATAAAGATTTATTCTTACCGTAGATCTTATTAGGTACAATAAAAGATTGACAAATATACCTGTTAAAACAATTATAGAAATATACAATAATAAAAGTTACGTAACGAATGGGCGATTTTGACCGTAAATGTCAGCCATTGCTCCACTGACTTAAGCGGGAATTGAACTCACACTCTTTGGGTCCTGTCACTGGATTTAACCAACACCGTTATCCGTTGTGCCATGTGTCCTTGAGGACATCGATGTATCAATTTCTGGGTATTATTCTTCAGCAACTATTTTTACCTGTGCCAATATTAGATCCAGTGACAGCACGCAAAGAGTGTTAGTTCAATACCCGGTTAAGGCAGTGGAGAACTTTCAGAGGAAAAAATTAACAGGAGATAACTGATAACTGACATGCATTAAAAATGACACGTGGAACTAGATCAGTCTACCCCAGTGAGCGAAATAAAGGGTTCAGTTCGACATTCCAACCACCTGAAGAAGGCCGGAGCGTATAACGGCCGAAACGTTGTAATAAATATGGCGACAAAGATGAGGATAATTGTCCGAATAATGTACATAATACCTCATCTCAGAAATATAGACAGATACTGAAAGGCGGAAACGTTGTAATAAATATGGCGACAAAGATGACGACAATAGTCCGAATAATGGAAATAATGTACATAATACCTCATCTCAGAAATATAGACAGATACTGAAAGGCGGAAACGTTGTAATAAATATGGCGACAAAGATGAGGACAATAGTCAGAATAATGTAAATAGTGTACATAATACCTCATCTCAGAAATATAGACAGATACTGAAAGGCCGAAACGTTGTAATAAATATGGCGACAAAGATGAGGACAATAGTCCGAATAATGGAAATAATGTACATAATACCTCATCTCAGAAATATAGACAGATACTGAAGGGCCGAAATGTTGTAATAAATATGGCGACAAAGATGAGGACAATAGTCCGAATAATGTAAATAGTGTACATAATACCTCATCTCAGAAATATAGACAGATACTGAAAGGCGGAAACGTTGTAATAAATACGGCGACAAAGATGAGGACAATTGTCCGAATAATGTAAATAATGTACATAATACCTAATCTCAGAAACATAGACAGATACTGAAGGGCCGAAACGTTGTAATAAATATGGCGACAAAGATGAGGACAATAGTCCGAATAATGTAAATAGTGTACATAATACCTCATCTCAGAAATATAGACAGATACTGAAGTGCCGAAACGTTGTAATAAATATGGCGACAAAGATGAGGACCATAGTCCGAATAATGGAAATAATGTACATAATACCTCATCTCAGAAATATAGACAGATACTGAAAGGCCGAAACGTTGTAATAAATATAGCAACAAAGATGAGGACAATAGTCCGAATAATGTAAATAGTGTATAATACCTCATCTCAGAAATATAGACAGATACTGAAAGGCCGAAACGTTGTAATAATTTTGCCAACAAAGATGAGGACAATAGTCCGAATAATGGAAATAATGTACATAATACCTAATCTCAGAAATATAGACAGATACTGAAAGGCGGAAACGTTGTAATAAATATGGCGACAATGATGAGGACAATAGTCCGAATAATGTAAATAGTGTACATAATACCTCATCTCAGAAATATAGACAGATACTGAAAGGGCAAAACGTTATAATAAATATGGCGACAAAGATGAGGACAATAGTCCGAATAATGTAAATAGTATACATAATACCTCATCTCAGAAATATAGACAGATACTGAAAGGCGGAAACGTTGTAATAAATACGGCGACAAAGATGAGGACAATAGTCCGAATAATGTAAATAATGTACATAATACCTAATCTCAGAAATATAGACAGATACTGAAGGGCCGAAACGTTGTAATAAATATGGCGACAAAGATGAGGACAATAGTCTTAATAATGGAAATAATGTACATAATACCTCATCTCAGAAATATAGACAGGTACTGAAGGGCCGAAACTTGTAATAAATATGGCGACAAAGATGAGGACAATAGTCCGAATAATGTAAATAGTGTAGATAATACCTCATCTCAGAAATATAGACAGATACTGAAAGGCCGAAACGTTGTAATAATTTTGCCAACAAAGATGAGGACAATAGTCCGAATAATGGAAATAATGTACATAATACCTAATCTCAGAAATATAGACAGATACTGAAAGGCGGAAACGTTGTAATAAATATGGCGACAAAGATGAGGACAATAGTCCGAATAATGTAAATAGTGTACATAATACCTCATCTCAGAAATATAGGCAGATACTGAAGGGCTGAAACGTTGTAATAAATATGGCGACAAAGATGACGACAATAGTCCGAATAATGTAAATAATGTACATAATACCACAGCTCAGATATATAGACAGATATTAATTTCAAGGTATATGATTAAAACGTTACACGTGACCTGGGACTGAGAGTAAAGTCTCTGTTCAGGCATATATATTTTCGCTTAATATTGCTGTTTTTATTTTTTTTCATTTCTTGTTTCTTAGCCAGTTGTTTAATATTCTGTTTGTATTAGTAAAACGAAACTTAGAGTTAAGGTTTCGCGTAAGCTAGAAACGTTATAGGCCTCACTATTGTTCACCTTTAATGAATTTCTGATTTTCTTTTCACTTTCAATTTTTTTTTAACTAAGATGTAAATGTAGCGTACCTAAAATCGTGGCGAAAAACGGAATCGGTCTGTCGGGCTGAAGATTTGCTCTATTCCGTTGGCTTCATTTTCGAACGGAAGGTCCTAAGAAAAGTCATCAATCCGTCGCTTCCCTTTCTATCAATAACTAAAAGACAGGGGTCACTATCCTTGAGTGAAGTGTAACCAGTCTAAGAGAAAGAAAACTCTGAATTCCAAACCGTGGATAAAGCAACAGGAATCAATTACAAGATCTTTTCCAAGAAGGCATGGTAATTCACAGAGAATAAAAATATTAATAACACCGACTAATACGATAGAATTTATTATTTCCTATTTCCTTTCTCCTTGTAAGTCTAAAAAATGGCTAATATTTCAATCAAAGTTTGCTTTTATGTCCAGGATATTGATATTTCTGAAATTTCCCAAATTCTATTGGGAAAACCGGCGAATGGGAACATTCTCATTCACGCAAACTAGAAACAAAACGACATATGACTCAAAAGTAACATTTATTTATTCTAGGATTACACAAGCGAGATCACAAAAAACTTAGAAGTGAATAGGTTTGCGCGAGTTACACTTATTCAGTAAATTACTTTCACGATTCATCTCCCATCCAAACATAGTCTCCCATCATGTTTTCGTTATACGATTCTTGTTAGCCAGAATGTTCTAGAAATTGTTGAAACTTAGAAACTTCTCGAAAGTTCTTGAAACTTCTAGAAAGTTCCAGGATTCCTTCCGCAACACAGCTCTGAATATCTGGAATGTAATATAAAATAGGTTAGTTTCAAAACATCGATGTGCAGCTTTGGAAGAAATAATAGTATTTTCCTAATTTATGTCTGTCCAGACATAAGCATCTCGCAAATAACACTGACTGACACGTGACAAAAAATTAAAAATTTTGTTACACTCTGTAGTTAGAGTGTTATGACCACCCACGCCCTGAAGTGTCATGGTATTAAAAACATTTACTGTAATTATTCTGAACTAGATAACATCTCAATAACACGAATAAATAATGCGGAATCAGTTGAGGCGTCATGTCCCAGAATTCATGAAAAGTGTGCTCTTTGTCTCACAAAAGAATATGCCAAAATATACTTAGCAATTAGTGTGAAATCCGAGAAGCCATGTGCGTCAGCGGGTTGACCTGGTAGATGACGTCCTAACCAACAAATGCATATCCGGGCCTTACAGTGGTTGCACCGACATGAAAGCACGTGTAGTAAAGAATCGTGTATCAGACGCCCATCCTAGAGAGAACAGGGACTAGAGAGATCGCACACGAGATTCTAAGTTTCAGATGTGCTCCTGGGGCCTCACACTGATCGACAGTAACTGACGATGTCCGCAGTCGAAGAAATTGTGTTTTTGCGTATGAGAAATACAACCTCATGCATTTGTAACCCTTCAAAAACCTTTCTCCACATTCTATTAAATTCGTATCCCAAATGCCAATGACTTTCAAAATCTTTAACATTTTTCTAGTTAGTCTTAGAATTCAGTCTTTCAGAACTTTGCCATAAATTTTCAATTGGATTCAAGTCAGGAGATTCACCCAGCCGCTGAAGGACTTCTACATTAAGAATAAACTATTCGCAAGTTATATATGTTGTTGAAAGAATTCACTTCGAAATTCAGACTTGTAAAGTATTTATTTAATATACATCTGATGTTTATATTTACTTTAAATTTCCACAGGTGATATAAGTACTTGATAGACTCACCTGAGATCGTGCCAGAATAGCGAAGCCAGGTGCAAGGTTGATCTGAAAGTTAACCTCCTAGCCGCCGAATGCAGACCCGCGGGATCACCCCAGCTTGAGAGATATAGATATATAAACACACACCACAGAGAGGTGAATTTCAGTGTCTATCATACATCGCACACAAGAATGTAAGGTCCACCTTCGGATGATGGTTCGGGGCCACACACCGACCGCCAATGATTGATGAAATCCAGAAATAAAAAAAATGTAATGTATGTGAGATTCAGTTTCGTGCATTCATTTAAAACATTCGATGATACACCGTTATAAGAGGGTTTGTGGCCATATCATGTTGAAACACCGATTCCCGTACGATAACCGAAGAAGCAACGTCAAACCTGGTCAGTACCTACATGGGTAACCGCTTGGAAATACTAGGTACTGTAAGCTGTGCGGGTGGTGTAATGGATAATGACTAGGAATTGGTAATCAGAGAGCCGAGTTCCAATTCCAGTCGGGTTCGTTATATTCACTAACGCGCCAATAACATTAGGAAAGGTATGAATCGACCTCTTAATTAATAAAACATATATCACTAAATCGTTATTATCTCAAAAAAATAAAAATCTTGCAATTTGAAAATATTTCCTGGCTTTAAATAACCTTCAAAAAGATGATGAATCGTAGAGAACGAACCAATCAATTGTTACAACATTATTCCTCAACGCAAATCGGTTGCGTTTGGGCAAAGTTGAAAGAAAAACAAAAATAAAGATGTTTCCTGAATGGAGATGTAGCTCGTTAGAGTCCAAAGGGCATCACATATACTGCAGCTATAGTGGCTTCGGGGTACGTTGAACACGATAACCTGACGGAGCCCATCTCTCTTCAGTCTGGTTGCCAACGCAAGGCAAGAAAACTCAGTCTGCGCTGTTATATAAACTATAGCTTGAAGAAGATGAATTCAGACCTTTTCCCGTTTTGGGAATGACGATAAACTACATCCACGTCCTGAGTAAGACGATAAACTACCTCCGCGTCCTGAGTAAGACGATAAACTACATCCGCGTCCTGGGTAAGACAATAAACTACATCCACGTCCTGGGTAAGACGATAAACTACATCCACGTCCTGGGTAAGACGATAAACTACATCCACGTCCTGGGTAAGACGATAAACTACATCCGCGTCATGGGTAAGACGATAAACTACATCCACGTCCTGGGTAAGACGATAAACTACATCCACGTCCTGGGTAAGACGATAAACTACATCTGCATCCTGGGTAAAACGATAAACTACATCTGCATCCTGGGTAAGACGATAAACTACATCCACGTCCTCGGTAAGACGATAAACTGAATCCAACAGCATGATCTGGTCGGGAGGTTTTGAGGAGCATTGCTGGTGTTCCCAAGCCCACCCCGAGGAGGACTGGGGTGTTACCACCTGTTAGGGTCCCAACTATGGGCAAATAGTTAACCCCTAAACATGATCACACAAATTGTAAATAATAAAGAGTACATGGATGTTCACATGTTTCTAGCTCAGTGTTGCACCAGATTTACACAACGTTTGTATAATAAAGGTGAATGAGTCTCCTGGTCAACGCTGCGATCAGAAAGTGTCCAAATCAACGTACGCCAAACAGAAAACAAAATTTACGATGCTATATAAACGACCTAACTGTCCCAGCTGATGGGGATACCCTGTAGTATTCTAAGCGTAGCTTAGATGTGACACCAGGCCAAAAGCCGTCATGGGTATAACGATAAACTACATCCAACAGCAAGGTCTCTGATCAGGAGGTTTTGAGAAGCATTGAACTACCTTTTAATTCTTGGTATTCCCAGGTTCACCCTAATCGGGGATAGTAGAACCTGTTAGGGACCCAACTATGAGCATATAGATGACCCCCAAACTGGGGTCAAAACACTATGAAAGTGTAAAAATAAGTTTTAATACCACTAATATATTTTTGCAAAATAATTATTACAAGCAATAATTTTTTTTTCACCAGCAATACATTAAAAAAATATTATCAGAAATACATTTTTTGAAAAAATATTACCAGAAATACTTTTTGGGGAAAATATTACCAGCAATAAATATCTTGCCGGCATTATATAACCCATAGAGGTTGATATGCCGTAAAACAAAACGAGACCATTTCCAAGCGCATTAGCGCGATTTGAACACGGTATGCCGAGCTAATAAACTTCACACTAGCCACGCCTAACCCAATGAAAATATTGATAATCACTTACGCTACTGAGTCGGAGGTAGTGATGGCGATAACATACATTAATATAAGCAATTCGCTACGATTGTCTGCTTATCCTAAATACATGATTAAAATAGATATTATTTCATCTCCTATGTTTTCAACTCCTTCTTTATACGACGTCATCATTACGGATGTTCGTCAAGTATATACGCATATCAATTTGTCTGTTGGCCTTATAATATTCCAGCGAGACGAAGGATTTAGACGATGTTTTGAAATACTGATAAAAAAAAAGAATGATTATTAAGAGATACTGAAATATGAAAACATCTCACAGCAAATGCAACCTTATTTCTATCTATGTTGTTCTTCACGTATATTATAGCTTGAAGCTTATTTGCAATCATAATAAATTTTAAAAATAATGTTATGCAAAACAATCTTATTCGTTAAGCAGCTTCTTAAAACTACCAAATTTGATCGTATATATGAATTCTCGTTATGACTCTTCTTTCCCCCTCACTCTCTCTTTATATATATATATATATATATATATATATATATATATATATATATATATATATATATATATATATATATGTTTATATATATATATATATATATATATATATAGATATAAATCTAAATATAAAAGTGAACATTGCAGTCAACACTCAGAGGCGACAGGCTGCTTCATGCTGTACGCAATCGTCAGGCCTCCAATGCTGGATAATTCCTCGGCTATTTATATATATGGGTCAGTGGTGCATTGTGGGTAATCTATTCTGGCGGTTAATTTGCGGGGAGTGGCTTGTTTGTTTATTTATTTGTTTGGGTTAATTTATTTGTTTTTCATTTTCATTTTGTATTATTTATTCTTTTCGTTTTTTGATGTTTTATTAACGAAGTAAAAAAATTGGGGATGGATTTGCTTAGGTTGCTTATTTAATAGTTTGTTTTGGTCTATGAAGATAATTAAAGCTATTTATTCGTCCAATGATTAGATTGCTTGCCCTAGTCTATTCTGTTATTTTGGCGGGTGGACTTATTTGTATTTATATTTATTACTTCTAACGGTTATTTTAGCGAGGGCGATTTGTTAATTTGTTCATTTATTTATTTAATTGGATTAATTTTTATTTGTTTTTTATTTATTTACTTATTTTTATTTTGTATATTTTTATTTATTCTATTTGGTTTTCGATTTTTGAGTAATGTAGTGTTGTTTTTTTTTTCGATATATAGCAGTTATAGCTATTTTAATGTCCAATTTTTGGGTTGGTTGTTGTGGGATATTCTAGAATAGACTACAACAACCAATCTATTTAACTATGTGTAGCTGTCATTACTGACTTTTTCCGCGTTTAAATGCAGCGGATGACAGTTATGATTTAGCGTTCATTAGAACGTGAAAAGAATATCCACTTTGGAACTATTTTTTATGTCGGAATGTCATGGTCAAACGCACATTACAGCGTGAAAACTTTTCTTTTTATAGGCATTTTAGAACATTATTACAGTATTTGTAACTGATTCTATTCAGTGTCGGCTTCAATTTTTGTTACTTCCTTGGTGTAGGACAGTTGTGTTATCAATCAAGATTTTTCTGTATTGTGAATGGGAGAGGATAGTTGGTGTAGATCTCTCGTAATGGACGTATGGTCAGACATCCTCAGAGTAAGACGTCTTGATAAAGTTGTTGCATATTTAGGTGTATATTTAAGCAATATATCTCCATTCAAACATCATTCATTGAATAATATGGACATATTTTGATTATTTATTTTATATTGACCCTTTTCTGTTCTCTAATATCAAAATCAACCAACCAACACTCAACAAAATTTATTACGAATCTAGCAGCAACATGTTGAAGTGCATATAAGAAATATTTAATGCCATTTTCTATTTCTACCAATTTACGGTCAGCTCTCTTATATCGGGACGCTTGTTTTGCAAAATATTCCATAGCTACAACGAATAATTTAAAATGTTAAAATATCTATGGCATAGCGTGCCCGCGCGTGTTTTTTTTTATTTGTTAAACGCAGCTTTTGTCGCAGTTAAAATAAGTTTGCCTTCGTAATTTACCCCGGAAGATGATCTTGTCCAGTTCTGTCAGTCCAAATACTCTACAAATACTCGTAGACAAAGGGGGTCTAGATAAATATTAACCTCCGTGATACATTAACTTACCATATATGACCTAGTATATATATATATATATATATATATATATATATATATATATGTATATATATATATATATATATATATATATATATATATATATATATATATAAGAATTATACTCGTCCGGAAAAAAACTTTGGTGCCTTGGTTTGTAAATAAACAAACCAATACCAAAGGGAAAAAAAGGTACAAAAAAGAAAGAACAGATAATATGTACGTCAGCCGAAAATAATCGTCTAGCATCCAAGTTCAAAGTTTAAAAAAAAAAAACGATACGAGTAATTAAAATAACTAAGTAAAGTGCTCAATACGCTAAGTAGAGCAAACCTAATTAAACCTAAATAGCCAGGGTTTGTCTGACTCTTTATGTTTAATTATATATATATATATATATATATATATGCCTGAAGATATTATGCAAATCAAATAAATCTCAATAACTCAATAGGTTCTGAACCAATATTTGTCAAATTTATACCTTTGCAAACAATTTAACTACATTTTCTTCAATTTTAATGCTTAGTTTTTGAGATATTTGGAATTGACGAAAATGGACTGACTTGATAACTCGAAGCACAGTAAAAGGCTTTAGAAGCTTGCTTCCTTGAGATGAATGTAAACAATAGCGAAGTATAGAAAGGCAACCCACTTTTGGCCAGCGCCCAGACCTTTGAAAAGGGATTCAGGTAGTCAAGAAGGACAAAAGGTGTGGAATATGTTTTGAATCGGGATCTGTAAAACAATCTCCTAGGAAAACTCCTCTCATTAAAACAAATATGTTAAAGCGTCAAAATTGGTCCAAGAAATAGATGAAAATTGACCTTCTCTGAAGTACTTTTCACGGATGTATCTCGGCTGACCTTTGATGGTCTCGATGGATGGGCCAAAGGATAGATTTGAACCATTTCAGATGTGCTTGTGGCTAAAAGAAGGCAACAAGGAGTTGGTAGTTTTATATCAGCTGCAATTGTCGACCAAACCATTATCGGACCAGTCAAAGTCGATAATGGAGTTAAACTGAACAGTGCTAACTATTGCTATTTTATGAACAAGATTTTTCTTTGCATAGTACAAGTTCCAGTCTCGTAGTTTCAAAGTGAAGTGTGTATTTATGAACAACAATACTCCTTCTCATTTATCTAATGTTACCCATGAATTATTTGAGCATAAAATATTTACAGGAGAAAAAATAATTGAATGGTTACCATGAAGTCCTGATGTGAATCCGATCGAAAATCCATGGCCAATTGTGAAGACAAAATTATAAGAAGGTGGCAAACAATATAACAGCAAAGAAGACGTATGGGAAGCTTTTAAAACTACCATGTTGGAAATTGAACCTGCTGAATTAAAAAAAAATTTTTTTTTAAAATCAATGGATGATTGATTTCTGACTATTATTGAGACGAAGGGTCACCATATTAAAATGTAAAGGACTCAAAGTCTTATTGTTAGTGTTTGTCATCTGTTCTGTAATAAGTTTTGACGAAGTTTTGATGATTACCTTTTCATTGAAGTGAAAATGTGATTATTTGCTTTTGCCTAATAAATTCAGACGGGAGTTTGTTGTGAGAATACATCAAATTACTTCAATAACTTCAATAAAACATATTGATACTACCTAAACTCAGGCTTTGCTTTTTTCTAAATTGATTGTTTAAATTTTTACAATTTAAAAAAAAATCAAATTTGAATTAATGCAGTTGATATGCTTTACTTAATTAACTCAGATAGGATATATATATATATATATATATATATATATATATATATATATATATATATATATATATATATAAGCAAATATGTGGATGTAGATCCGACTGTATGATGAAAAATATGAAAAAGACAAAAGAAAATCCGAATATGCAAGTTTACTGTTTTAGTAAACAGTAAAACAACATTAAAACAGTAAACTTGCATATTCGGATTTTGTTTTGTCTTTTTCATATTTTTCATAATATATATATATATATATATATATATATATATATATATATATATATATATATATATATATATGTATATATATATATATATATAATTTGTATATTTATGCAGCAAATCATTGTTTGATTAAACAGATTACAGACATTATTCCTGCTTATTTTTAACAAAATCCGTTCATACTCACGAATAACCTTCCGTGTACTGTAATTAAATGACGTGAAAACAGAAGATGGCGGTAATGCCGCTAAGACAAAAGAAGTTACTTGGAGTGAAAGAGAATGAGAAGACTTTAGTGAGGAGAAAGGACAATAAAAGAACAGATACCAGACAGAAAATGGCGATTGATGTTACATTTTAAATTTTTGGTTGATTCGTTTTCTACGGCTTATCAACCCATTGCAGGTTATTTAAATCCAGAAAATATTTTTAGATTGTAGAATATTTTCTATTTTTGAAGAAAAAATGATTTTAGTTGTATAGGTTTTACTAATAAATTTATAGCTGGGGGTAGAGTGGTGGATTCTTACCTTTCCCGAGGGTATTCGCGCGTAAGTGATTATAACGAAACCAACTGGGATTAGAAATCTGAGAGCCGAGTTCTAATTCTGTTATAGTGAAAGACACCTTGTCTAGAGAATAGACTCTCCCAACTATTATAAGTAGGAGTCAGTAGTAGTCGAAGGGAGTAGTAGTGTTCAGCGACCACAACTCGATTACTCTGCGTAACACTTTATTACAAGTTCCTAAAGTTACTGTACGTTTAAACTATTTAGGACGCATTTAGTCCGACTACAAGTTCTATTGTGGAAATAACTCCACAAAAAATTCCGAGGTTTATCCATTACACCACCGGTAAACCTAAGCTTACAGCACCTGATATTCCCAAGTGGTCACCAATCTAGGTATTGATTGACTTCAACGTTGCTTACTTTCGTGTTTCCACGTGAAGTGGCCGTAAATTTAAAATTTTTGAAAATTGTCGGTGTTACGAAAAGTTTTAATTAGAACAATAAAAATTTGCAAAAAATCTTTTCTTATTCCCGTTAAAACTTTTGCTGTTTGTCTTCAATGCTTGGCTATTCGTAGCGCTCCACAGCTCTCCTATCTTTCACTACTCTTAGCAATAATTTCTCATTATGACCCCTTTTTCTATTTCTTGCATAGGAATACAAATATTGAGAACAGAATTGGAGGGGACGGATTGCAGAATGATTAGAGATTTGTTTTTGAAAATTTCATTGCTGAATTGGTGGAAGTGACATCGATGAACCCCCGTCAACTAAGAAGAAAGTTGCATATTCATGTCCAGTCAAAGATTTGTTTTTTATTACAGATTTTTATTGTTCGAAAATTCACCTCTGTCCACTCATATTCCAGGATACCCGTTTATTCGGGCGTTAGCCAATCCCTATGGCAGAGGCTTGCTCAGGCACATTTGTATTTATTCAACACCCAGAGGGCTCACATGTTGTTTATACTGCAACTATACTGAGCAGACCTTAGCTACAGTTTCTGGGAAAATGGGAATTAACGTGTTATCTTGCGTGCTCAACAACTTGGACAAGGCCAGCACGCCCAAGCCCTCGTCCACGATGACTTGTGACTTCGTTCTAGGAGAAATATATATATATATATGTGTGTGTGTGTGTGTGTGTGTGTGTGTGTGTGTGTGTGTGTGTGTGTGTGTATGCTTAGCTGACCACTCGTATTCGAGGATAACCGTCACGATAACTTGTCACTTGGAGCTTGCGCAGCAATCGACGGCCATCAAGGGTTCCGTCTACCCAATTTCACTCACAAGGGTTGGTCAACCTGTGGTATGGGTATCAAGCACTGACAAATCGATCATGGTGAGATTCGAACCCGGGTCACATATCAAGAATACGAACATTCTAACCACTTGGCCACGTGCCCATTATCCTGAGAATATTAATAAATGGTAAAAGACGATTATGGATAGCGTAATCAAAGCAACCACTCTTTTATTTAGTCACCGGTGATGATTGAATGTATATATAAAAGACATGTCATTGATCGCTTGACTCATTTGACCAATTAAGTACACGTTATATGCTGATGCGGATTTGGCTAAAGAGAGCTTAGATAAAGTATCCATATTAAAGGTGTGGCTTTAGGAGATCATGTGCCGTTTGTTATTAACTTTTGATGCCCAGCCCCTCAAAGCAAAAAGTAGGGTCCCTGTAAAACTGTTTGTTAGAAGCGATGAGACAATTTGATATATGTAGCATTGTCCCTCATTGAAACATCCGATCTGGAATAAAAATAAATATAATTTACAGCAAGGTCACACCATACTACTTCCACTGCGTCGAATCAGCCTCATTTCCTCCGTATTCTAAATGTAAGGATAAAGTTACTCTGGGAACCTTTTCCAAAAACTCCTACTTTTTGGAATGTAGATACTCCTCTGAAAGCTACAATTTTAACCCCTTCCATTATCTATCTTCCTTATCCTGATAATCTTCTCATCATATCATTTCCTTTTGATCATATGACTTTATTCATCATCATTTTTAAAGGTAACGCTCTACCGTAAGTATCTATCAAGCCTTATATTCGGAAAATTTTCTTATATAAATCTAGTCTGTATATTTCTGAGATGAAGTATTTTAATTATTTACATTATTTACATTGTTCGGACTGTTGTCCTCATCTTTATTGTCATAATCACGACGTTTTGGCCGTTGTACGCTCCGGGCTTCTTCAGGATCTGTCTATATTTCTGAGATGAGATAGTGTAATTATTTACATTATTTACATTGTTCGGACTGTTGTTCTCATCTTCGTTGTGTTGTTTACGACGTTAAGCCAGCTCCACGCACCGGTTTTCTTCAAGGGATTTGAATTTCGAACTGGACCCTTTATTTCGTCCACTGAGATATTTCTAGTTTCTAGTTCTAGAACAATCTACCCTGTTGGACTAAATAAACGGATCAGTTCGAGATTCCAATCACCTGAAGTTGGCCGCAGCGTACAGCGGCCGAAACGTCGTGAATATAACAATAAAGATGAGAACAACAGTCCGAACAGTATAAATAGTGTAAACAATTACAATAACTCATCTCAGAAATAGACAGATCCTGAAGAAGGCCCGAGCGTATAACGACCGAAACGTCGTGAATATAGTAATAAAGATGAGGACAGCAGTCCAAACAGTATCTGTCTATATTTCTAAGATGAGGTATTATGTACACTGAAGAAGACCGGAGCGTACAACGGCCGAAACGTTGTAAGAAATATGGCGACAAAGATGAGAACAATAGTCCGAATAATGTAAATAGTGAACAGTCCGAGCAGTTTAAATAGAGTAATTAATTACAATACCTTATCTCAGAAATATAGAGATATCCTGAAGGCGGCCGGGACGTTACAAAGGCTGAAACTTTGTGAATATAGCAACAAAGATGAGAAAAACAGTCCGAACAATGTAAATAGTGTATATAAAACAAGTGTTAATCTTTTTTGTCATTAAGTTGGTAGATTTGAAATATTTCCATTTCATTCTGTCGTTTTAGAATTTGGTAAGACCAAAAAAAAACAAAAAAAAAACGTTACTCAAATTAAATATGCGTGTTGTTTTGATTTGGATGATGGTGAAAATAAACGTCGAAATATTACTGCATGATGGCGTTGTTTATTGTTCATAAGACACAAGAATGTTTTTGGAAATGGTTTCCATATTTTTTCAGTGATATGCAAAGGTATAGCTTCTTCGTTCTCTTCTCGTCTGATACAGAGTAGCCGCATGTTTCACTTTAAATAAAATTAACCCTTGCATTACTCTACAATAGCATTTCTGTTTTATTTTGAATTACGCAAAACAAATTGTAATGTAGGCCACTGTTACCATCTCTGCCCCCACCTTCCCGCCAAAATGACTGGGAGAACAACAAAATTTCATTCATTTATTCGTTCATTCATTCGTTTATTTGTTTGTTCAGTTCGATCATTGGCTGGCTCCTTCGTGTAAAGGACGCTGTTTCTTGCAAGTCGAATTTCGGGTTCAATACTAAAAATGCTGAAATTGAATGAAAAATATTTTTATTGATAAAGCCTGCTAAAAAGGTTTATGCGTGGATGCGATGACGAGGGTAATGGTGGGAGGGTTGACGTAATGATTCATGTTCTATTTATGAGAAAATCCATTGCTGAATCACAATCAAATAGAAGCGGGAATGGCGAAAGTAAGGGGCAGAGAAGTATAAAAAGAAAGAGTGATTAAAAGCGAGTGAGAGAGAGAGAGAGAGAGAGAGAGAGAGAGAAAGGGACTAAAAGTAAAAAAAAGGGAGAGAGTTCGCCAGAAGAAAAAGAGAAGGGGGAAATTGAAAGGATATGAAGAAAAAAACAACAAAATAAATTAGAAAGAATAAAAGACTGGAAAATAGATCAATTTAAAAAGAAAAGCAGAGAAAGAAGTGAGTAAAA
Organism: Acanthosepion esculentum; assembly: GCA_964036315.1. Lineage (NCBI taxonomy): Eukaryota > Metazoa > Mollusca > Cephalopoda > Sepiida > Sepiidae > Acanthosepion > Acanthosepion esculentum. Next base: position 108,893,945 of record OZ038492.1, on the reverse strand, counting down.
TATTTAGGAAAGAGGAACAGAAGAATTGATAGAAGAAAGAAAGAAAGAAAGAAAGAAGGAAAGAAAGAAGGAAAGAGACAGGGAAAGAAAGAGTGAAAGTAACAGATAAGGAAAGAAAGAAAGACAGAAAGAAATCGAGAAAGAAAAAGAAAGAGAGAAAGAAATAGAGAAAGAAATAGAGAAAGCGAGAAAGACAGAAAAAAGAAATAGAGTAAAAAAGAAAAAGAAAGAAAACAAGAGAAACAAAGAGAGAAAAGAAAAAAAAAGGTTATAAAATTTTCATTTTATAACCTTTTTTGTTTCTTTCATTCTCTCTTTCCAAATGAAAAAAGAGGAGGAATAGAAATGGCGAGAAAAGAAGAGAAAAGGAAGTTGGAAAGTATAAATTATACGGTAAATTGTTTATAGATAAAAAAACGAAATACACTTGAGAGAAACGGAAAAAGCTTTATAAAAGAAAGAAAGAAAGAAAGAAGATGGCAAAAAGACTGCTTGAAAGACGTAAAAGAAAACAATAATGATGAAAGAAAAAAGGAGAAGACAATAAAAAAAAAGAAGATATGAAAGGTGTATCGATAAAAGAAAGAAATTAAGAACGAAACGTAGAAAAAGAAAGAGAAACAGAGAGAAAAAGAAAGACGAAGAAAGAGACATAAATGAATAGATTGATAAATAATGAAGGACAATGAAAAGGCTAGGAAGAAAGAATAAAAGAAAAAAGAATGAAAAAAAAGGAAAAGGAATGAAAAAGAAAAATAGAATGGCTAAAATGAAGAAGAAAAGCAAGAATTCTAGAAAGAATGAAAAGAAAAAATAACTCTAAAGAAAAAGTCGAATGGCGGAAAGATTAAAAATAATTAATCTTTTATAAACAAGAAATCAACAAAATGAGAGAAAGAACGAGAAGGCCATAAAAATACTGAAGATAAGAGGGAGAAGGAGAGAGGGGGCGAAGAGAGGAAGAGAGAGAGGGGGGGCGAAGAGAGAGGAAGAGAGAGAGAGGGGGGTGAAGAGAGAGGGGGAGAGAGAGAGAGAGAAAAATGGCGAAAACAAATAGAAAAGAAAAAGATGAGAAAAGTGAATACATAGGGAGATAGAAATACCAAATAGAGAGAGAGAGAGAGAGAGAGTTAAGACAAAGATAGAGGGTAAAAGAGTGAATCAAGGATAGATAGTAAGAGTATGATAGATAGATAGATAGATAGATAGATAGATAGATAGATAGATAGATAGATAGATAGATAGATAGATAGATAGAAATGAGAATACTGGAGATAGATAAGAATAGTGAGATAGATTGATAAGAATAGATAGATAGATAGATAGATAGATAGATAGATAGATAGATAGATAGATATGAACAGACTGAGATAGGTAGATAAGAATAGTGAGATAGATAGATTGATAAGAATAGATAGATAGATAGATAGATGAGAATAGTGAGATAGATAGATAAATAGATAGATAAGAATAGTGAGATAGATAGATAGATAGATAGATGAGAATAGTGAGATAGATAGATAGATAGAGAGATTGATGAGAATAGTGAGATAGATAGATAGATAGATAGGTAGGTAGGTAGGTAGATAGATAGATAGATAGATAGATAGATAGATAGATAGATAGATAGATAGATAGAAATGAGAATACTGGAGATAGATAAGAATAGTGAGATAGATTGATAAGAATAGATAGATAGATAGATAGATAGATAGATAGATAGATAGATAGATATGAACAGACTGAGATAGGTAGATAAGAATAGTGAGATAGATAGATTGATAAGAATAGATAGATAGATAGATGAGAATAGTGAGATAGATAGATAAATAGATAGATAAGAATAGTGAGATAGATAGATAGATAGAGAAATTGATGAGAATAGTGAGATAGATAGATAGATAGATAGATGAGAATAGTGAGATAGGTAGATTGATAAGAATAGATAGATAGATAGATAGATGAGAATAGTGAGATAGATAGATAGATAAATAGATAGATAAGAATAGTGAGATAGATAGATAGATAGATGAGAATAGTGAGATAGATAGATAGATAGATAGAGAGATTGATGAGAATAGTGAGATAGATAGATAGATAGATAGATAGATAGATAGATAGATAGATAGATAGATAGATAGATAGATGAGAATAGTGAGATAGATAGATAGATAGATAGATAGATAGAGAGATTGATGAGAATAGTGAGATAGATAGATAGATGAGAATAGTGAGATAGATAGATAGATAGATAGATAGATCGTGACGGTGAAAATGAGAATGTAAACAGTGGAACTAAAAAAGAAAAGGCGAAAGGCAAACATTTTACGAGGTTAAATAAACATAAAAAGTAGAGACCTTGACAAGAACCACAAAGTGAGAGAGAGAGAGTGAGAGAGTGAGAGAGTGAGAGAGAGAGAGTCATTAACAATGTTAAAGAAGAAAGGGAGGGAAAAAATGAAGAAAAACTTATATGAGAAACAAAGAAATGATGAAAGGAAGGAAAAAACAACGAAAGAAAGAATGAATGAAAGAAAGATAGAAATGAAAATTACAGTGGATACTATGCCGAGACAATTGAGAGATAGATAGAGAGATAGATAGATAGAGAGAGAGAGAGAGAGAGAGAAACAGTGTTAGAGAAACAAAGTGAGAGAAAAACAGAGAGAAATAGAGAGAGAAACAGTTAGAAAGAGAGAGGAATATAGAGAGAAACAGAGAAAACGAGAGAGAAAGATAGAGAGACAGAGACAGAAGGAGGGATGGAGGGAGAGAGAAAGACCAAGAGAAAGAGAGAGAGAGAGAAAGAGAGGGAGAAAGAGACAGACATACAGATGTTGAACAGAAAAAATATTTCTTCATGATTGTAGAAGCGCTAAAGGAGAGACAACATACATAAAGTGATGATGTTTGGAGAGAAAGAAAGAAAGAAAGAAAATTGAAACGAAAAAGAGAGAGAGAGAGAGAAAAAGAGAGAGCAATAAAGCGGAGAGTGTGAGAAAGAGAGAAAGAGAAAAGGAAGGAAGAAACAGTATCAGATTTGAGAGAAAACAGTGAGTAAGTTGTTCGAAGAGAGAGTAAAAAGAAAGGAAAAAACAATCAAGGCAAACAATATCAAGAGAGTAAGAGAGAGAAAGAGTAAGAGGGAATGAAAGAGTAGTATTAGTAGTAATAATAATAGTAGTCGTAGTAGCAGTGGAGAGAGAAAATAGGGAGAGGAAGATAACGGCCATGTTCAGAGATAAAGAAAAGAGAGAGAAAAATGAATGGAAAAAGAGAATAAGGAGAGAAGTTACAGGAGAGTGAGAAAGAAGAGAGATAGAAAGATAGATAGATAGATAGAGAGAGAGAGAGACAGAGAGAAAAGAGAGATAACAAGAGAGGGGAAAATAATAATTAGTAGTAGTAGTAGTAGGAATAATAGTTGTGGTAGCAGAAAGAGAGACGTGAAGATAGAGGTAATATTCAGAGCGAAGAACGAAACTGACAGACAATGAAAAAAAGAAAAAATACCGGAAAGAGAGAGAGAGAGAGAGATAGAGAGAGAGAGAGAGAGAGAGAGAGAGATAGGTGTAGGGAGGGAGGAACAATGAAAGAGAGAAAGTGAGAGATAGAAAGCGAGAGAGAATAACAGAAAGGTAGATAGACATAAAGAGAAGCAGAGGGAAGGAAAAAGTCTTCGCCGTTGTTAAGGAGAGGACGACAGAGAGAAACATAATGGAGAGAAAGCATGAGTCGGAAATAATAATTGGAAAGAGAGAGTTTGAGAGTGGCGGGGGGGGTGAGTGTAGAGTAGTCGTAGGAGAGAGAGAACAGAAAAGTACCAGTTAAAGAAAGTCGAGGTCCTAAGAACCCTGTCTCAAAGAAGGTAAACGCCGTTTTTCTGTGGAACGCCAGTGCTAAGCGAAGGGGGGAATAAAAAAGCGGGTGAAGGAGAATGTGTAGATGGGGGGGAGGGAGGTTAAGAAAGGTAGAGACAGAGAGATAAAAAAAAGAGAGAGGGGGGAGAAAAATTGAGCGCGATGATAGAAAGAAAGCATATTGGCTGCTACTCTATCTGCGCATGTGCGCGCATGCGCGTGTCTGTTTGTCTGTCTGTCTGTGCGTAGGGTGATTCATTCGGGCGTGTTTACCGGTTCTTTGGGGGCCGGCATGTCGTAAACAACTTTCATAAGAGAAAAGCCGAGTGGAACGAATAACTATAGGAGAAAGAAAATATCTTTCTTTTTTTTCTTTCTTTTTTATTCATTTCTTTTTTTTTTTTAAATGAAAACAAAATGTATGCAACTAAGAGGCACGTAAAGTGACACACTTAGTTTTCTGTATATGCGCCTGTGTCTGTACGCGCGTCTACGTGTCAATGCGTGGGAGTGCTTTTTTGTCGACTGCACGGTGCGTCTTTCCGTACAGATATTTAAAAAAAAAAAGAGTAATTCGTACGGCACAAGGTCACGGTAGTCGGGCGCTGTTAAATATCGATCTCTCTAGAGTTAATAATAACACCGACAAGAAGTTTTTTTTTTTTAGTTTTCCCAGTACAAAGACGAAGAGCCTCTCAATGTAGAGGACTACTGAAATATTTTTTTAAGTGTGTTAGCTAGGGAAAGGCCTAAGTCAGAAGTGTGCACCATAAGGATATGTAGTTGACCCTAGACTTGAAGATGAGATTGTAGTGTTTGGGAAAGCATCCTCTCGGGAGTGTGTCCCCAAAAAATAAGAGTTCATGAAAAAAAAATATCTGGCTGGAACTTACTCTTTACGAAAGGGACACGAAGAAATCAAGGATGATAGTGTGAACATGGTTTGGCTGATTCTAGATGTGAAGGTCTGAACTGGGAGAACTAAGGAATATAGCTCGTGTGAACATTTGCCATAGTAATCTCGATAGAGTAGTGAGTAGCAACGTTTTGTCTGTGGGATAAGAGTTGCAAGATGGAGAACAATTCATCACCCACGAAGCCGCGTAATCACAGTTGAACTCTGTCACAGCTGATCAGAATAGATAAGGCAATGCCAGCCCTGATATGTCAGTAGTGTTCCATTCTGGATTTGATTTGACACTTCTAAAGATAGAGAACATGGCAGCAATTAGTCATTTTCTGAAGCAGTACATGAAAACGGCTATTCTTCGGTCGTTTTTAGTGATGAAGACAGTTGTTCCATTTGAAGACAGTCGTTCCATTTGAGGTATAGAGTGAGCTTTAAACCCAGCAGACGTCTATATTCACAGGTTTTAACAGAGACACAATAATGAATCCCACAGTGAATAAAGATCTAATAATAGTCATATACAATGACGTGCCAAAAGCTTAGGAATGGGTGACTAGTAAATTTTGAGACCCATTTAAGTGTCGAGCGAAGTATTACAACTCTTTATGACATCGATTACCCCAAGTCGTTCGAAGAACTCTGGATAGAGGTTGAGGTTTGCTGTCGCTATAGCTGTCCACCGTTTATTAATATTTGTAGATACAGTAGATCTAGTTCCGGAAAAGAGCTTTCCATCACGAGTCAAATGCTCGACCGGGCTCACGTCAGGCTCACGTCAGGCTCATGTACTGACAATATGGTTCATCAAAAGGCAGCAAGCTACTCTTCAAACCAATCACGGGCTGTATTGGCTGCAATGCAACGGTGCATGGATTAACTCACTGCTTTTGGTGTACATGACCTAGAAATAGTCACGAAGAGTAATGCATGGCAATCACGAGTCAATGATGAATTTCGGTGGATTAACAGCCCCAGCCCATGCCATGCAACAACATCATGAAAACGCCGCAAGCCTGCAGGATGTCTTGTTGACCACGGGCATCTATGGTATCATGTGGTCAGCGTTACCATCACTCCGATCGGACAATAGAACCCTAAAACTGTGACATCTATTTTTTAAGCATTTCACCCCAAGCAAGGAGTGACGTTCCACTAGCACGCAAGGGGTCAAAGAGAGTGAAAGAAAGAGTAAAGAGGGGGTGTTTGAGAAAAGGATAAAGAGAAGGACGGGGATGAGGATCAAGGCATCAGAAGATGTCGATTGACATTACATTTGAATATTTGAAGAGTATAGCTATCAGGGAATCAAGTAGGAGGAAGGGAGTTCCACTGTCGGGAAGTGAGAGAGAAGAAGCTGTTGGAGCAGAAGAAAGACTTAACTGTTTCGACAGTGAAACGGTGGGACCGAAATGCCAGCCTAGTAGCACGCTTAAATTCATGCAGTTGGGATACCAGTAAAAGTAGCTCGTCAGTGCAGTTACCAATTGAAAATATTTGTAGAAAAGACAGAGGAAAGCCGCATCACGTCTGTGAGAAAGTGACTGTAGACGAGATGCCAGATCAGGACCTATCACATTGCATATCCGTCTCTGGATTTTGTCAAGAACCTCGAGATGAACAGTTGGGACACCAGACCATATATGGCAACAGTATTCAATGCAAGAACAAATACTAGATTTGTAGATTTAAAGGATGAACTCAGGCGAGAAAAACCTTCTGACGCGACAGAGATGGTGCCAATCCTTTCATGTTCAATTAATGTTATCACGACCCAGCTGCGTTGCTGTGGTGCTGTGATATTATAGGTGCTATATCATGTTATATGCAAGTTACTTCCTGCACTGAATGCTTGTGTTGATTTTCTGTTGCAGTAGAAAATTCTATCTGTCTATATTTCTGAGATGAGGTATTATGTACATTATTTACATTATTCGGACTATTGTCCTCATCTTTGTTGCCATATTTATTACAACGTTTCGGCCTTTCAGTATCCGTCTATATTTCTGAGGTGAGGTCTTATGTACATTATTTACATTATTCGGACTATTGTCCTCATCTTTGTCGCCATATTTATTACAACGTTTCGGCCTTTCAGTATCTGTCTATATTTCTGAGATGAGGTATTATGTACACTATTTACATTATTCGTACTATTGTCCTCATCTTTGTCGCCATATTTATCACAACGTTTCGGCCTTTCAGTATCTGTCTATATTTCTGAGATGAGGTATTATGTATACTATTTACATTATTCCGACTATTGTCCTCAACTTTGTCGCCTTATTTATTACAACGTTTCGGCCTTTCAGTATCTGTCTATATTTCTGAGATGAGGTATTATGTACATTATTTACATTATTCGGACTATTGTCCTTATCTTTGTCGCCACATTTATTACAATGTTTCGGCCGTTGTACGCTCCGGCCTTCTTCAGGTGGTTGGAATGTCGAACTGAACCCTTTATTTCGCTCGCTGGGGTAGACTGTTCTAGTTCATTTGATTATAGTGATGAAGGCTGTGTGGAGAAGCAACCTCACTTTTTGGAAGTGCCGAATACAAACAAGTGGTGCACAGTATGCTACAAGGTCCCCAAATGACAATTCGTGGGTTTTGAATTTAGAGTTGTTCTCCTCATAGACTGTACGCCACGCAAGGCTAAACTCGGAATTAATTTCAACTCTATTTAAAATCAAATTTATCAATTTTCGTGAATTCCTAAACAAAATTCTATTAGTTGGTGTTAATTTTTTAATTTGGCATTAAAAATCCTTGGTAGGTGAATCAATTCAAAATTCATCTTTTCTGCAACTTTCATTCTTTTTTGGTGCAAATGAATAAAGTAGTTGAAATTAGTTCAGAGTTGAAATTAGTTCTGCACCACCGTGAGACGCACAGCATTCCTTATACAGGACAAGGCATGGCACCCCTTTGTGAATGCTGCAAAACTTTAGAGTAGTGTACTGCCCTGTCATATGTAGATTTCCAATACATGACCTTTCAAAAGTTGCAATGCCTTTTATGCCAGAAATCTTCGATTTGTCACGTTAAAAAAACACTTCCGCAAAAGCCAGAAGCAATTTTATTTTTGTTTTGATTTTGTCTATGTGTGTGCATTGTGTTTCTTTGGCAGTTATTGAGTTTTGTATCTTTAAGCGTCACTGTGTGTCGTGTCTTCACGGATCGCTGTGTGTCGTGTCTTCACGGATCGCTGTGTGTCGTCTCTTCACGGATCGCTGTGTGTCGTCTTGGGTTATTTCAAGCATCACTTCTTCATTCTCGTCCTAGGTAAGACGTTAAACTGCATCCGCGTCCTGGGTAAGACGATAAGCTACATCCAGCAGCAAGGCATCTGATCAGGAGGCTTTGAGGAGCGTGGTACCACCTCTTAATTGCTGGTGTTCCCAGGTCCACTCTGACCCAGGGTGGTAGCACCTGTTAGGGTCCAAGCTATGGGCAAATAGGTAACTATTACTAGTAATACTTTTTTGAAACAAATTAACACCAGCAATACAATTTTTAAGGAAAAATATTACCAGAAACAGATTTTTGACAATAAAAATGTTGTCGGCATTAAATAATCCATTGAGGTTGATATGCCGTAAAACAAAATAAACCAAACCAGTCTAAACCAAAGAATACATATTCTATTCATATGAATCTATCCTAAAAATGTTGTCGGTATTAAATAACCTATTGAGTTTGATATACCGTAAAACAAAATAAACCAAACCAATCTAAACCAAAGAATACATATTTTATTCATACGAATCTACCCTAAAAATGTTGTCGGTATTAAATAACCGATTGTGGTTGATATGATGTAAAACAAAATAAACCAAACCAAACTTCTTCACTCAACAGTTTCTGTTGTGTTGTCTTATTATTATTATTATTAGTAGTAGTAGTAGTAGTAGTATTAGTAGTAGCAGCAACAATAGTTTTAGTTGTTGTGAAATTCATTTAGCATATCTAATCCTAAATTGAATTTTATGAATATTCATTTGTTTGCTTTTATTGTCGTCTAAATAAGTGTTTGTCAGATTATTTTTTGCTTTGTTATTTTGCTGGTTGGTGATATACGATTTAATCGCGTTATTTTGGGATAAATTTCAGATTATCCGGCGCGAGGATGCAGTGGTTGTGTAACCACTGTAAGTATTGTTTGAATAGTTAATACTAGAGAGACACTAGCAAATTCCTAGATATTTATTTGATAAAGCTTTGCTTATTTTTAATTGTTGGTGCTCATATGTTAGAGAATTTATTTTTCTAGTAGGAGATGAATTTAATTAATTTATTTTTGCCGCTATATGATATGTAAGGCCGATGCATACGACCCTCAAGCCCTCCGACCGGAAAGGAGCCTGGTAGGAGCTCCCGGGCAATGTTTTGTGACCCTCGCTATCTTATCAATATTTGATTTTTTTTGGTACCAACTCATATATACGTTACAAATGAAACTAAGTCCAACTGAATCTTAGAGGATGAAAAACAATGTTAAGTCTGGAAAAACATAAAATTCATTATTCTTCATCGAATAATTTTGAATGCGTTAAAATAATTATTCAACTTTTTAACAAGAAAAATCTGAAGTTGACGTTAAAAATTACCGTTAAACATTGTTGATTTATTTAATATGGAAAGAATTATAACGATAACTCTCCTATTTGTATTTAAATGCATTTACTTTCAATTTTTCTCGTTGTGATACACAGGATCCATTATTGTACATTATTAGATTGCAATAAAAGTTTTATTTTATATGAATACTACGTTAAGAAATTGGAGATGAAGTAGGGAGAACTAGTATCATAGATTCAGGGTGCCCCGTATCAGAGATTGAATGGGGCCTGTGTCATATGTTTAGGGAGCCGCGTATCAAAGATTTTGGGGGACCCGTATCATAGATTTAGGTGGGGACATTAAAGATTTAGGGTGACCCGTATCATTCATAGACTTAGGAGGATCGGTATCACAGATTTAGGGGGGTCCGCATCATAAATTTAGATGGCATGTATCATAAATTTAAGGGGACCCGTATCATAAATTTAGTGGGGGCCGTATCATAGATTTACGGGGCCCCGTATCATAGAGTTAGGGGGCCGTGTATCATAGATTTACGTGGGGACGTATCATAGATTTAGGTGGCCCCGTATTACAGATATAGGGAATCCGTATCATAGATTTAAGGGGGCCCGTATCATAATTTTAATGGGGCCCGTATCATAATTTTAATGGGGCCCGTATCATAATTTTAATGGAGCCCGTATCATAGATTTAGGGAGCCTGTATCATAGATTGAGGAGGCCCCGTATCATAGATTTAGGGTGGCGTATCATAGATTTAAGAGGCCACGTATCTTTCATAGATTAAGGGAGCTCCGTATCATAGATTCGGGGGAATGGATTATAGATTTAGGGGGCCCGTATCATAGATTTAGTGATCCCCGCATCATAGATTTAGGTGGGCGTATCATAGATTTAAGAGGCCTCGTATCATTCATAGATTTAGGGGGCTCCGTATCATAGATTTGGGGGAATGTATCATAGATTTAGGGAGCATGGTATCATAGATTTAGGGAGCCCCATATTATAGGTTTAGGGGGGTGTATCATAGATTTAAGAGGCCTCGTATCATTTACAGATTAAGGGAGCTCCGTATCATAGATTTGGGGGAATGTATCATAGATTTAGGGAGCATGGTATCATAGATTTAGGGAGCCCCGTATTATAGATTTAGGTGGGTGTATCATAGATTTAGGTGGGTGTATCATAGATTTAAGAGGCCTCGTATCAGTCATAGATTTAGGGGGCACCGTATCGTAGATTCTTGAGGGCGAATCTCACTGGCCCTGCTGATGTGTATTGATGTCTGAAGTTTACTGTAAATTTTTCGTCATTGTGCAGTTTCTCTGGAATAAGCAAATGATTTTTACATTATTTTGATTTTGATTTCTTCTTTTTTCTAACGTTACTTTAATTTGTTTCTTATGTATTTTGTTAAAGAATATCTAATTTATATTTTGGAGCTCGTTATAAAATATTGTGCCTGGAGAGGATATTAAGTGTGTTTTATTTATTAACTTATGGCTATTTGTGTGCCTATTCAATGTCCTTGTTGACTCAGCGTTATTTTGGCTTGTTTTCTTTTTTTTAAACGGAGGTTTTAAAGTCATCTCTATTTGAATCGATTAGTACACAGAAAAAGACGGTTCTGTTGTTGATGATGAGTTCATATTTTAAGTAAAGAACTGAGTTATTTTCGAAGAATCTTCACAGATCTTTCCCTTTTTTTACGTCGTCCGTATCTTTAGTACAACTAGAAATACATCATCAACGTCGCAGTGTATATATTGTGGGTTTAAGGTTGTGTTTGTGTTTTCGTTTCATTTGGTTTTTCTCAAGGACACATGGCACAGTGGATAAAGGCGCTAGTTAGATCCAGTGACAGGATCCAAAGAGTATGAGTTCAATACCCGGTTAAGGCAGTGGAGGACTTGGAGAGGGGAATTAACAGGAGATAACTGATAAGTGACATCCATTGGTAATGGTACGTGGAACTAGAACGGTCTCGCGAAATAAAGGGTTCAGTTCGACATTCCAACCACCTGAAGAAGGCCATAGTGTACAACGGCAGAAACGTTGTAATAAACATGGCGACAATGATGAGGACAATAGTCTGAATAATGTAAATAGTGTACATAATACCTCATCTCAGAAATATAGACAGATACTGAAGTGCCGAAACGTTGTAATAAATATGGCGACAAAGATGAGGACAATAGTCCGAATAATGTAAATAATGTACATAATACCTCATCTCAGAAATATAGACAGATATTGTTTTTTCAAGAATGACATTCTGATTTTAGCAAAGCGATAGCTGAATCTCTAGAGATAACGTAAAATTGTGTGTATATATTTAGTCGGTGGTCATAAAAAAGAGGTTAGTATCAGTTTCTTGAGATTTACTGGTTATATTTCTGCTGTTAGAAATTATGGATATTTAGGTGCCTTGCTAATTATCATATCGATTCTTTGACAGGCAGGTACGTTGAGGAGAAAACCTTCGTCTTCCTAGAATGATGACATGTCATTGTTTGGTTCTCTGCTTTTAAGAATGTGGATAATGTTGTATGTGGTTTAATTATGTAGATGATTGTTTTTGGCAAAGTGGCCGAGATAATTGATTTAGTAAGAGAGAATTCTTTCACAATGGTTCATGAAATACGTAAATTGCTTAGAAGAGATGAGAAAATAAATGTTTCAAATCAATGTTCAAATTCTGCCCACAAACGAGAAATAGGTACCGTAATAAAAATCTTCAGATTTAGATAAGCAATATGGCTTTCGCCTCACTGTGTCAACGATTAACGAATAATGCTGAATTAGCGATTCTCGCTGAAAGGGTTTATCAACCTTTAGATGAGAATGGTGATGCTCGGGCTGTTGATTTGGATGCCTCAAAATCATTTGACAGGGTTTGGCATCTGGTCTTCACAGATTGAAATGTTATGGAATTTTGGGAAGAATCTTTGAACTGATTAAATTTCAGAAATAAAGGTTGTCTAGAACGGCCACTCTTCTTGATCTTTTTCCATAAATGCCGGCGCCCTCCGACCCCCCCCCCCGAGCTCTATACTTGAATCTACGTTATTTCTAATTTTCATTAACGACCTTCCTGATGGCATCAAATTTCACCTTGGAATCTATGCTGATGACAAAACTATTTACTCTTGTGATAATCGTAAGTCTGAACTGTTCGACATGATCAAATTGGCGGCTGATCTAAAAAAATACCTACATTCTGTTGTTAACTGGGGCAAGCAAGGGCTTGTTAATTTTACGTCGCCAAAAAGAAACTGCTTTCTATTAATTAGAAGCTATTAATTACGAATATTTTTATACACGCGAACAATTTTTATACAGTCGAACAATTTTGTACACTCTAAACCTTTTTATTTTGTTTGTGGGTAGCGTTCCCTTCGAAATCCAGCAGTGAAGAATTCTCAACATACGACACCCTTCCATGTAATGTTTTTGGTGTATAATACGCTTGCATGATTTGACAAAAATTTGGGGTAGAAAAAGTTTTCTTTTATTGGTATTCCAGCTCAACAAGATTTTGGTAATTGCTTTTCCGGTAGAGTTAAATCATTAAGCTGCTGAATGAAATTAAAGAGTGTTTAGTGAAGAAACGTATGCAAGAAGGAGTGTGTGGTTAACAAAATAATCAATATGGAGACCTATCCCAAATCATGACCTTCGTAGTAAAGATTTGATATTTCTATTTTTTTCCTGTCTTAAGAATAAGTCCGATAGGTCAGACAGAATAAGGCTAGAAGTGACCCCCAATCTTTTGTTAACTGGAGCAACATATGATTTGTAAATTTCCACGTCTCTAAAACGAAATAGCTAACCTTTAATCATAGGGAAGTAATTTTTCCCTCCATCATGACGTGGTTGGGCATTTGGCTGAGAAGCATTTGGACATTTATCGGATGGACATTTCACCGAAAAAGTACAAGTAAAACTAGTAACAATCAATACTTTAAGTATTTTAATTAGCAGTATTATAAGGTAGTATAGGACTTATAATTACCACTGAATTTCAAGTGATTAAATTACTAAATCTAAATTTAAAGTTAAGTTTTTTTTATTTCAATATTTGTTTATTGAAATTAGTATTTTAAAAATATTTGAGTGTATATGGGTAAAAATTAGCACCTAATTATTTAAATTCGTATGGGGTATTGCTGCCATATATGGTCTGGTGCTCCTTCTGTTTGTCTCAAGGTTCTTGATAAAATCCAGAAACGGATATGCAATGTAATTGGCCCTGATCTGGCATCTCATCTGCAGTCACTCTCTCGCAGACGTGCCGTTGCCTCCCTGTCATTTTTACAAATACTTTGACGGTAACTGCTCCGATGAGCTGCTTTCACTGGTTCACTGACTTCATGAATTTAAGCGTTCAACTAGGCTGGCATCTCGCTCACACCAGTACACTGTTAAATGTAGCCGTCTCTTCTACGCCAATAGCTTCACGTCTCGAACCTCTCGCCTGTGGAACTCCCTCCCCTCTTCCTGTTTCCCTGATAGCTATAATCTCCAACTATTCAAATGTAAGGTCAATCAACATCTCCAGATACCCTGATCTATCCCCTATCCTTCTCTTCATCCTTTCCTCTATCACTCCTCTTTGCTCTCGCTCCAACTCTCTGTAAACCCTTGCGTGCTAGTGGCTTCCCGCCTTGCTTGGGGTGAAACACTTAAAAAATGTTAGTTAATCCTTTTAAGATAAGGACAATTAAAAGCGAAATTGACAGATCTTCATATCGTATAAGCTTAAGATTTTTGATATAGTAAAAAGTGCTTTTTCTCAAAATACTTATCTTAGAGTCATATTTTTAAAATATAATATATATAGAATAGATTTTTATAAAGCCTGTCAAAAAAAAAAAACGAAAAATTATAAACTAATACAGTAAATAAATATAGATATATGTAGTACATTACGATAAAGAGTGACATCCATGTAAGTACCTAGTTTATCAGTTGGATATTTCCATTGATGATACAACATTAAATTTAGTCATCAGGCCCAACGAATATAGCTTTGGTTTGGTTTGTTTTGTTTTACAGCATATCAACTGTATCAATTGTATAGCTGGTAATATTATTTTCAAAAACGTATTGCTGGTAATAGTTTTTTTTTTCAAAAAGGTATTGCTGTCAATATTTTTTTTTCAAAAACGTATTGCTGGTAACATTTTGTTTCTTCAAAAATTTATTTCCGGTAATAATTTTTACAACGTATTTTTGGTATTAAAACCTATTTTTACACTTTCAAAATGCTTTTTACCTCAGTTTCGGGATTAACTATTTGCCCATATCTGGGACCCTAACAGGTGCTACCACCCCCGGGTCAGGGTGAACCTGGGAACACCAGCAATTAAGAAGTGTTTCCACGCTCCTCAAAGCCTCCTGATCAGTGGCCTTGCTGTTGGACGTAGTTTATCGTCATACCCAGGACACCAATATAGCTTTATTTTTATCACTAAATATTGCAGTTAAGAAATACATGTTTCTTTTTATGGTGCTTTCTTAAAGGTGGTTCTTTCTTGAAGATTCCAAGCAACGCTGAAAACAATTTACTGAGAACTGAGACCAATCTCTCTTAAGCTCAAACAAAAACGATTAGAGTTTCCCGGCCACTAACCCCGAGCGGGTGGATAAATAATCTAATCCTTACTTTTATGGTATCCTTCTGGAAGTGCCTTCTCACGAATATTGACTTTCCCAGGCTCCATAGCTCGGGACTCAGGGTTGAACATTGGGGATCTGTGGACAGCAATACAGGACCGAACAGTGCGGAAAGGAATTGTCAGTAGAGTTGCGACCAACCATAGGGGGGCCGAAAGATGATGATGATGATGATGATGATGATGATGATGATGATGATGATGATGATGATGATGATGAAAGATGGTAGTTTTGTTCGTTTCATGCCTTTTGCCAATGTTCTTTAAATTCTACGTCTTTTGCACTCGTTGCATCCTCTTGGTCTCAGATCTTTCACTGACATGAAGTGGAGTGATTATATTGAAACATTTGCTAGGCCTTCTACTAGGCCTGCTTGTTCATTGTGCCGTGCCAAGCAATTTACATATATCATACGTTTATATATCTATTATCAATTTACATATATCTACGTTTATATATCTATTATTCGCTCGTGCTTTGAATATTGTTGCGATATCTGGTCTCGTTCTTCGGATATCTACCGGGTGTAACAGCAAAACTGTCCAAATTGTGTAAAAGCAAAATTGTCCATTCGTTAGATTAAGCTTTGAATCGTTGTATATTAGAAATGATTAAAGATATCTTACTGGAATTCTCAGAGGTTTTTATAAAATCTATTGGACTATGCTTTGAGAAATAAGAATGTATAATTATTCTTCAAGCTTAACAGAAGAATCATGACGAAATCGATCATAAACGAAAATTACATGTTCATCATTAATTAGACATAGCTTGGGATCGGAAGCTCATTATATATATATATATATATGTATATATATATATATATATATATATATATATATATATATAATCTGTTTTTTACATAAATTGCTAAAAATATACCACCCCTCCTCTTCCTTCGTAAAACCTAATTACAGTTTCTCTCTCTTTACTTCCCCCTTCTTTCTTTCTTTTTTTAATTTTTATTTTTTCTCTCTTCTCCCCCTTCACTTTCAATATATCACTTCCATTAAGTTAACCGATTAAATAGGTCAATGTCTGGTCCCTCCTCCCCTAATACTAAGTATGATAGATAGAAATATTAAAATAAACCCTCTCTAAACTCGATAATGTCTCTCACACCACTCCTCACTACCCTCTCTGTTAAATTACATAAACTTAATACTACCCGTCAAAAGTGTAAATTTTCATTTCATTTTTCGTTTCACCTTTTGGTAGTGATGTCTGATCATCCAGCGTCCTTTAAAAGGGCTATGGGGAAATAAATTATTACATGGAGCCTTAAAGTGGTCTGTTTTTCTTTAAATTATTAGCTCTGAATTTACATTGAGCTCTCAGGATTTCATCCTCCTTGGGACTACCCACGCGGATTACCAAGTGTTTCGTAACATATATATATATATATATCTATATATATATATATATATATATCTATATATATATATATATATATATATATATATATATTCCAGTATCATTTTCCAAGTTCTTCAAGATGATCTTTGCCCTCTATATACTAAGTTTTGTCCCGATGTAACAATGTGCCTCACACGTTTCACGTACGATTTCATTTTCAAGCCTTTTTTTTACTGCTCTTTGGGCCGTCTTATACTGAAGCTCCTCTCTCACGTATCAGACGTCTTATGAATTGAGTTGGATCTTTTCTACTTGAGGTCTTTAGTTTTAGGTTAAAATCTTGATCCGTTCTCTGTTGTAACCTCCTGATCCAGTTTTCCTCTCTACTGTCCTCTCTTTTTTAAACTTATTCACCGCTCTCTTGATGGTTCGTGAATGGAATTTGAAGATGAAAGCCAGAGACTTAATGCTGGGACCATTACTGAAGGCATGAATGATCTTTTTCCTCTCACTATTGCTCAGTTGGGAAGACATAGTATGTCTGATATAAATCGATTTTAACTTGTTTTCTTTCTAGCTGAATAATTCAAAGTGTTGTTCAGTTATTCTTACGATAAATGACGTCAAGATGGATAATCGTCTTATCAGAAAACCTTGAAAAAAGAAACTAAATTAGTTTATTCGACATCAGCCACATTTCCATCGCCGTGTTGTGGCTTCCTTCTGCCTTTTCTACACATATTTCCACGGAAAATGTTCGAATGAGCTTTCGTCTTTAGGGCATCGAACGAATTACTTTAAACGTATTACTAGATTTTCCACTAGATCTCATCGCTTTACTATTGAAGTAGATGAATAACCGTAAGTTCTATTCTTATAGTTTCTTTCGCACTTCTTGCCTGTGGAGCTCCTTTCCGATTTCTTGCTTCCCTGCCAACTACAATCTTCAAAGATTTAAATCAAACGCCATCATTTGTCTTCCTGGAACCTGTCCTTTTATTGCTATTTCTCCTCATTAAAGTCTTCTCATTCTCTTTCACTCCCATTAACCTCTTGCGTCTTAGTGACATTATCACCTTACTTGGGGTGAAATAATTTTTAAAAAATTCAACGTAAAGCAAAACTAGTTTCACCATCTACGGATATAAGCAAGAAATACATTTCGAGAGTCATATGAGTATTATGCAGTTTAGACTATTTTTTGAAACATATAAATCAGCCACAACTCTCCACAATTTCTTTTTTCCGGTCATCAATTAAAATTAAATCTTTCAGTTGCATATCGCAAATTTTCCGATACTTTCATTGTAAATGTTTCAACGTGTTGCATTCACGTAACACCAGCTAAATTCATTGCTAAAACCACAGAATTGAATCAGCCTCTTTCTCTTTATATTCAGTTGTTAAGAAAAGCATCCAATATCGAAAAATTCTTTCCACAACCACTATTTTGTAAATTTGATCTTTAATGGGGGCTAAAAACGTTTGTGCGAACAAAACTTAGTAAATGACAACTTATATTCACCTGCTGACACTCCAACTAACCTCGAATATCAGGTGAATAACATATAGAAATTCACTAGGATATTTATTTGTTCGATAATTAAAATTCTCCCAGATTAATAAAATAAAATGAATGGGTATGTTCATCGTTCTTATGGTGGGTGCAGAATATGAGATGTTATTATATTGCATAGTGATATGTTTAAAAGTACTCTCTTCTGACTCCATTAAATTAAAATGATTATACAGGGAGAAGGCGACCGCAGTAATTGCAAAAACAAATTTTCATTGGTCGATTCAGACATAATCCAACCAATGAAAGATCTGGAAATATTTTAAACCGAAAGAGGCCGGAAACCTGACCAGTTGGCGATTGCTCTTAGTTAGGTCACCTGCGAAAGGGTGGGGGCTGATATTTTCAGAGGCTTACAGCCGCTAATGCCACCAAGAGTAAAGGGCGTGAATAATTCCTTGAACAAAACAATCTTAACCTCTACAGGTTAATAGTTTTCCATACGCCATATCCTCGTAATTTTCACTGTCTATGGCCTCCTCTTGCATCAATATCACACACTTCGTTCAATAATCTGCTATCTTGAGGGGCTCTTGTGCCTTGTATCCGGTGAACATTATTAAAAAAAAAGGATGGGATACTCTAATGCGTTTTGTCATCCAAATTATTTCAATATTTTTCTATTTTGTAATTATTTACATTATTTACATTGTTCGGAGTGCCAGATTCATGAGAAATCCGGTGCGTTCAACGGCCAAAACGTCTTGGACATGACAATAAAGATGAGTACAACAGTCCGATCAATGTAAATAATATAAACAAAATGTTTCAGTGTTATATATATATATATATATATATATATATATATATATATATATATATATATATATATACATATATATATATAGGGTGTCCATAAAGTTCGTTTATTTGTTTATTTGTATTTGCGAAAGAAATAATTTGTAAAAAGGATTAGAAAGAAGTAAATCTATAATTTTAAGGTTTTATTGAAATTTTATTTAATTTTCCACATGTCCTCCATCATTAGCAATACAAAGGGTAATACGATTTTGCAGTTCACGGAAAACATTTGCCAACTGATTTACAGGAATGCCTGAAATCACATTAGTTATTTTAGCTATACTTAAAACTAGCTACATTAAACTTTATAACATTTTTTACAGATTATTTCTATCGCAAATACAAATAAAGTTATAAATTTTTTAAGGTGCACACGAACTTTATGGACAGTCTCTCTCTCTCTCCATATATATATATATATATATATATATATATATATATATATATATATATATATATATATATATGTGTGTGTGTGTGTATATAGATATATATATATATAATTATTTATTCGAAAATTATAAAATAAATATGTTACAAACTCACCACAAAAATAGCCATTTTGTTTCAACACTTCTGATGTCTTATCAAGTGATGGCGTTGAATGGAAAATGAAAGGTCTTAAAACGCTTTATTCTACATTCAACACCATCACTTGATAAAACATCAGAAGTGTTGAAATAAAATGGCTATTTTTGTAGTGATTTTGTAACATATTTATGTTATAATTTTCGAATAAATAATTATAGCTGCTCTACTCTGTATTGTGCACTCTTTTAAGAATAGTATTTTTTGTTTATTGGAATTTTTTCCGTATACACCAATCCTGTACTAGTATATATATATATATATATATATATATATATATATATATATATATATATATATATATGTGTGTGTGTGTGTGTGTGTGTGCGCGCGTGTGTGTATTGTATAAATCACAATTATTGATATTAATATGCTTTACGGCCTTGTTCTATTAAAATCAGCATTTAAATACAGATTATACGCGGTCTCGAAAGTCGGCCCTTGCCGTCACTGGGAATACGTAACTACCGCACCCACGTCTACTCTTTCTATTCCGACGGCCACGCGCATACGCACACATGTGTGTGTGTGTGTGTGCGTGTGAGAAAGAGAGAAATATATATATATATATATATATATATATATATATAGAGAGAGAGAGAGAGAGAGAGAGAGAGAGAAAGACAGCGTGTTGGTCAGTTTCACTCCCTTCCATTGATAGATATCTCTTCTAAATGCCTCGTCACCGTGACCTGAGTTAATGAAGGGGTTCTCAGCCAAAAGTCGCCATATAACCTAGCAAATAGAAAAAGGAAAATGTGTTAAACCGATTGACAATCCTAACCGGGGCTAGTTATTCATACTCCACACGAACATACATACGTACATACGTACATATATACATACATATATGCGGAGGTTGTTTACAGAAATGCATAACTGATTGCTTCGCTATTTATGGGTGGAAGTAATTTGCGTACAGTTAATTTATTTGTACTTGTTAAGTTCAGATATCAATCCCCTAATAACATGGGAATGAAGCATATTTGCTTATGCATAATCGTGGGCGGACGCGAATCATTCGTATTCGACCCGGGGTTTATAGCTATACATGAATCTTAGCTTATTTTAGCATAGAGGCAAATCTTCGCGCCTTCTCGGCCTAACATACTCCGCTGACATGAAGTGGAAAGATTATATTGAATCAGTTGCTAGATCTGCTGCTAGGAAGGTTCTTTCGCAGTCTTGTGCTAGACATTTTTCTCTCGCTAGAATCTATCTTACATATTTATAAGTCTACCATTCGCTCTTGTCTTGAATATTTCTGCTACATATGGCCTGGTGCTCTTACTATATGTTTAGAGATTTTTGATAAATTCCAAAGAAGAATCTGCAATATTATTAGTTCTGTCCTGGCATCTCGGCTTCAGCCACCGTCGTAAGATAGCTTTCCTATGTGTTTTCTATACATACTTTCGTGATAATTGTTCTAATGAGCTTTCCTCTATGGCACGTTAGATATTATGAACACTATTTACATTATTCGTACTATCGTCCTCATCTTTGTCGCCATATTTATTACAACGTTTCGGCCGTTGTACGGTCCGGCCTTCTTCAGGTGGTTGGAATGTCAAACTGAACCCTTTGTTTCGCTCACTGGGGTAGACTGTTCTAGTTCCACGGGGCATGTTTAATGGATGTCATTTATCAGTCCTTGAGGACACATGGCACAGTGGATAAAGGCGTTGGTTAGATCCAGTAACAAGACCCAAAGAGTGTCAGTTCAATACCCGTTAAAGGCAGTGGGGAATTAACAGGAGATAACTGAAAACATGGCACGTGGAACTATAACAGTCTATCCCAGTGAGCGAAATAAAGGGTTCAACATTTCAACTACCTGAAAAAAGCAGGAGCGAACAACGGCCGAAACGTTGCAATTAATATGGCAAAAAGATGAGGAAAATAGTCGTCCGAATAATGTAAATAATGTACATAATACCTCATCTCAGAAATATAAACAGATACTGAAAGGCCGAAACATTGTAATAAATATAGCAACAAAGATGAGGACAATAGTGTGAATAATGTAAATAGTGTACATAATACCTCATCTCAGAAATATAGACAGATACTGAAAGGCCGAAACGTTGTAATAAATATGGAGACAAAGATGAGGACAATAGTCCGAATAATGTAAATAGTGTACATATTACTTCATCTCAGAAATATAGACAGATACTGAAAGGCCGAAACGTTGTAATAAATATGACGACAAAGATGAGGAGAATAGTCCGAATAATGTAAATAGTGTACATATTACCTCATCTCAGAAATATAGACAGATACTGAAAGGCCGAAACGTTGTAATAAATATGGCGACAAAGATGAGGACAATAGTCCGAATAATGTAAATAGTGTACATAATACCTCATCTCAGAAATATAGACAGATATATTGAATCAGTTGTTAGATCTACTGTTAGGAAATTTCTTTCGCAGTCTTGTGCTAGACATTTTTCTCTCCCTAGAATCTAGCTTACAAATTTATTAGTCTACCATTCGCTCTTGTTCTAACTTTAATATATCATAATTTTAATTAAATTTTCAGGACTTCATCATAAATGAATTAAATTATTTTTTAAATATTTTTATTAAAAAATATTGCTAAAATTATTTTTTACATGTGTTTCAACCCCTTACTTAATTTTATGAAAACTTGCGACAATTTTTAGTGATTGTATTAATTATAAGTAGAATTCTATGAAGAATTTAAATCATCGACTTTTTTTTTTAAATCGGACTCCGTCTAACCGAAAATCTTTTCTGAAACGAAAAATAAAAAACGCAATAAAACTAAGACATTATTTAATTAGAGAAGCTTTTAAATGCTTTCATGAAAAATATATATTAAAGACAATATTGTCTGATAGAAAAATATTTCTGATGATAAATGAATTTTTGATAAATTCCAAAGAAGAATCTGCAATGTTATTGTCTCTGAGCTGGCATCCCTGCTTCAGTCACCTCCGTAATATATCTTCCCTATGACGTTTCTATTCATATATTTGTGATAATTGTTCTATGGGATTTTGTCGAAAGCACATTTATCGCATTATTAATATAAGCGCAGTACGAGATGTCAGTGTTTGTCAGTTGTATTAGCTAAATGTAACCATAAATTCTTTATAAACAGTTTATCTTCTGGAACTCTTCGATTGTTAAACTCTCTTGCAGATTCTGGCATTCCAACCAACTTTGATCTTCAAAATTTAAATACATTGTCAATCGTTATCTTAATTTATGTTATTTTATGGTTCTTGCTCCAGAATAATCTTTTCATTTTTCTTGTTCATTCACATTCCGTAATCCCTTCTGTCTTAGTGGCTTTATTTCCTTGCTTATGGAGAAATTATTAAAAAAAAATGAATTCTCGTTGAACAGTGGCCGACCACCAGTAAAAGTTTCATGTGTTTCCATGAAATCGTCCACAGTGCCAACCTGTGGTTTATACTGCAACTATGCTAAGCAGACCTTAGTTACAGTTTCCGGGAGAGAGTGTGTTATCTAGAATGATCAAAAATCTTAACAACACCAGCACACTCAAACCCTCGGTCACGATGACTTGTGACTTCGTGCTAGTACAGCTATCGACAGTCCCAAGTGAGAGAGAGAAAGAGAGAGAGAGTGATAGATAGATAGATAGATTATATATTTTCAATGCATGTATACTTTATCAAATAATATTTCTCACAAACGTATACACACACACTCTCTCTGTCTCACACACACATAGAATTATATATTTCGATTTGACAGTTATGTCTGGCCTTTGTAAATTGCTTGTGTCTGTGTGTCCGTCTCATTTTAATATGTGATCGATGTCTAGTGTCATAATATATCCGACCCGAATCCATCAACAATCGCTGTCAGTGTGTCTGTGTGTGCGACATCCTAAAAATAAAGTCCAATCTCCTTGATTGCGCGTGTGTGTCTGGGTGAATTTGTGGGTGTGTGTGCATTTCGTTTGGATTTCTTTTGTCGCTTTTCGTTCCTGCCCGTTTGGTCATTCCTCAAGTCCCCTCAGCGAAAGCGTGCGTCCAATGATCTCCATAGACAGATATTTGGAAGATAGTGCATCCTGATGGTGACCAAAACTAACGAATATTCGAGAAATTGCCTTCACTTTCTGGGTTGTAATAATTCTTTTTTCTTTTTTATGTGCCGTTTCCCTTCCGGACGTAAGCGAACGTGGCTCTCCACTTCCTCCTATCCCTTGTAGCTCTCAATAAATTTTGTCCCTTGCTACTTCCCCCCACCAGGCCATGTTCTCTCATCCACTTGCTTAAGCCCGCTAGATATGTCACGCATTGCTTTCCCTTGTCTCTCTTTCTCTCTATCAGCCATGTGAGTATCAGATCCCCCAAGCCCTCCTTTCTCGTTACCTGTCCCAGAAATTTCAGCTGCCTCTTCCTGATGTTACGTATAAGCTCCTTCTCTAAATCCTCATCGTTGCTCACACGCTCGGTCCATGATATCCTTAGCATCCTTCTGTAGAACAATACCTTCATTGTCTAGAGTCTCTTCTTCATCTTTGAGGAGACCGTCGCACATTCGCTGCCGTTAAGGAAGACAGATGTCACGTAGCAGCTCAGTACTCTTTTCTTTGTTACCAAAGAAATCCTCCTGTCTCGTAATACTCTCCCTAGCTTTTGGAATGCGTCTTTGGCCATCACAATATGTCTTCAGATGTCAGTGTCGCAATTACCGTCCTCTGTCAAAACACTTCCCAGATATTTAAATTTAGGCACCGAGTTGCTTGTAGTGCCCCCGACCTGTAAATCGCATTTCGGGCTCATCTGCTTACTGATAACCATGCATTCTGTCTTGTAGTTTATGTTAATCTCCTCTTCTCGATCTCCTTCGCTACCTTCTGTAGAAGGTTTTGTAATTCCTTTTCGTGTCAGCTATTTAATAATCGCTGGATGACTGGCAAATAATTGTGCTTCAAAGTAGCATTGCCTTCATCAGGAAATATAAAGGGTGTTTCATTTAGACGGATCAAAGTCAGCAGTAAAATCAATGTTACTGGTAAAAATGTATTTCTCTATTGGATCATGTAACTTAAGTCATGGCAACTATGTGTGAAAAATAATAGCGCCCAAATATACACCTATGCTCCGGCGGCACACCTCCACTCGATGGTCAAAATTTTTAATGACGTTTCTGCATAGTTGCTCCTCGATCTTACCAATATGCCTTATTATCTCATCCTTCAGCTGTTGGCATAGACATTATTGTTGAAATAACCCCAAAGGTAGAAATCTAATCGCGTCAAGTCGCACTATTGTGGTGGCCAGTTGACTTCGCTGTTTCCATAGATGATGCAAACTGGGGACCACTCATTCAAATTCTGTTTGAACGTCCATTTTCGTAATTGACAACAATAAATTTAAAACGTTGTTTCATTGTAAATGTTTACATGGTTGAAATTTCCAAAGACTTAAGTTGTTAAATCTGAAAGAAAAAGAAAAAGAAATCATTAGACACTTAAACTTAATTTATATTTAAAATCGGTCCAAGTTATTGGAAGACACTTTAGAATTCTCTTTCTTTTGAGCACCTTTTTGTCTGAGAAAAGCATTGTATTGATATGATTTTTGTTGTACATGCCTTTATAAAGATCTTCCGAATTTTAAAGATATGAAAGAATATAGTTCGCATTTGAAATGTATTTATCAGTCTTCGTGATATTAGAAGAATAGAATTTGGGGAGCATATCCATTTCTGAAAATATTTAATAATTCTAAAACTTCTGATACAAAGTAGATTGGTGTCCTGGGTAAGACGATAAACTACATCCAACAGCACGGCCTCTGATCAGGAGGTTTTGAGGAACGTGGAACCACATCTTAATAGCTGGTTTTCCCAGGTACCCACTGACCCGGGGTGGAATCACCTCTGAGAGTCCCAGGTATGAGCAAATAGTTAGATACCAAAATGGGATGAAAGTACTATAAAAGTGTAAAAATAGGTTTTAATACGATCAATAGATGTTTTAAGAAAATAAATATTATCATTTTTACATTTTGGGAAAAAAATGTTACCAGCAATAAAAATCTTGTCAGCATTAAATAACCCCTTGAGGTTGATATGCCATAAAACAAAACAAACCAAACCAAACCAAACCAAAATAGATGGGACTAAAAGATTAGGGCCTTTAAGAGACTGGTAGAAATTTCAAAGTATAAGTCTTGACAACGACTTTTAGGGAACTTTGTATAAATTTAAAAGGAAAAATGTCAAAATGGAAATGTCTTTTTCGGTTTTGAAGGAAAATCATTAAAAACTGAAGAAGATTTTTCAAATTCAATCTATATAGTAAGAATTCGAATATGTGTTGGAATTTTAGAAGGACGCTTCTTTCCAAATTTCTTTTGTTTTGCAAAATTTCTGTGACGAATTCGGTAGGATTTGAAGCGCTTCCAATCGAGGAGGAACTTGAAATTAAGTGCCTTATCAATGACTACAAATTTAAAAGCCAATCGGCCTTATTTGAACTTTCGGCTTTTTGGAAAGGCAGAAATCCACTGTAAATAATCTTCCTTCATAACATTTTTCTATAATCATGTGAGCGCGTTAATGGCGATTTTTTCATATCCGGTTTAAATGAATAATAGAACCCCATTCTTCCTCGGCTGAGAAAGTAGCGACGGCCTTTTAAGTAAAATGAAAACGAAAAGGATACATACTTAGAATCCAAAACTCAGTTCAGAAAATGTAATCAAGTCCAATCAAATTTGCAAAGCGTAACCGAACCAAGTCAGAATCAAACCTTATACAAATTATCAACGCCTATTTATACATTTCCTGTCCCATCTGTAACTTAAGTTACTAAATTTAGGATTGATTACTTCCCATATTCATTTTAATAATCTATACAAATAAAATTGTTATAACTTAGGGAAGGTTACTGAATATAATAATCACACGAAGGATGGTAATGAACAATAATACTTAGGACAAGAACAACACATATAAGATTCGCCAGCGGCGCGTAGATGTATTAGCCAACTGCTAGAAGTGAGTCAAGCGAATCCCACAATAAATCTCCAACTCTAGGATATATAACAACCGCCCCACGCAGTCAGATGTGGCACAAGGCCGAATTAAATGTAGGGTATCCGAGCTCGTAGGCCAAAAAATCACCGTAGACCCTGTATAAAACGGGGTTGGGTAGCTGTTTCCCGAGACAAGTCGCAAGCCTTTATCACACTAAAAGACCACAAAGAAAATTTCAAAACCAACCCTGCATGCAGACTCATAAACCCAGCCAAAAGCGAACTAGGTAAAATAAGTAAAACGATACTAGAAAGAATTAATTCTGAACTTAGGAAAAAGTTAGGAGTAAACCAGTGGAAAAACACAAAAGCAACTATTGACTGGTTCCACAGCATAAATAACAAACAAAATTGCCACTTCCTACAATTAGACATAAAAGAATTTTACCCATCCATAACAGAACGTACGTTCGATAAGGCCATCAACTTAGCTCAGGAACAAATAATAATAAAACCAAACGAAATCGACATCATTAAGCACTCCCGTAAATCATTACTATTTCACCATGAAGAAGCATGGATAAAAAAAGATGGGATATTTGACACTAAAATGGGAAGCTTTGACGGTGCAAAAACATGCGAAATCGTAGGTATTTACTTACTACACGAACTAAGCAAAATAATAGATAGAAATGACACAGGACTCTACAGGGACGACGGTCTCATAATCTTAAGAAACTGCAACAAACAAAACACAGACAAAACTAGAAAAGCAATAATAAAGATTTTCAAAAATAACGGATTCGACATAGATATAAAAACTTACCTAAACGAAGTAGATTTTCTAGATGTTACCTTCAACCTAAGAAAAGGCACATACAAACCATACAGAAAACTCAATGATAAACCACTCTATATACACACATCTTCCAACCACCCGCCTTCTATAATCAAACGGATACCAAAATCGATTAAC
>OZ038492.1:108841616-108856616 GCA_964036315.1 Acanthosepion esculentum | reverse complement strand
TATACAGAAAATCGTGAGGAAATCGATCGTAAACGAAAATGACATCTTCATCATTAATTAAATCTTAGCTAAGGACCGGAAGGATTGAAATGAAGTTCACATATTATGTATATTATTCCAGGATCCTTTTCCATCTTATTCAAAATCATCATTGCCCTCTCTAAAAACCTAACTTTCTTGCCTGGTGTAAAAATTTGCCTCAGAGGTTTTCCGTACGATTTCATTTTTAAGTTTTTTTCACTGCTCTTTGGACTGTCATAGCTGAAACTCCTCTCTCACATTCCAAACGTCTTATGAATTGAGTTATATCTTTTCTAATTGATCTCGTTAGCTCTATGTTGAAATAGATGATTCCTCTTCCTGGACGTGACCTCCTGATCCAGTTTTCCTCTCTTCTGTTCCCTCTTTTTTAATCGTTCTTATGATGTTTCTTGAATGGACTTGGAAGCTGGAAGCCAGAGTATGAAAGTTGGTAGCATTATTGAAGGCCTGAATGATGTTTTTCCTCTCACCATTGCTCGGTTGGGAAGACATAGTGGGGCTGATACAAAACGAATTTAACCTGTTCTCTTTCTAACTGACTAACTCAAGGGATTTTTCTTTGATTCTTACGAGAAATGGTGTCAAGATGGCTAATAGTGTTACCTGAAAAATCTGGAAAAAAGAAAATCAACTGGGGTTTAAATATTAAATATTTTGTGGGGTGGATAATGATGCTGCAACATGATTTGGATGATTTTCCAGCAACACCCGCTAATATAGAGTGGGGCTAAACAAATATTGATACACATAATTTTTTAAAAATTTATTGTATTTCCAACTGATGAATAAATATACTTTTAATATAATCAATTGTATACAGATGCAGGGAAAATAAGAAAGAATTTGATTTAATAGAAATAAGTCCTATTTATCTATTTTAATCGGTGAAGAAATATTCGTACAATACAAAAAGGAATACATAATCTTCATTTAATACTTTGTAGAATCGCCATTATTCACTTCTACAGCACAAAAATTCTTGTAGTTCTCAATTAATGATTTGCAAATTTTAGTTGGTATTTTGTTCCATTCTTCTTCACATATGGTCTTCAGATCTGGGATGCTTGTTGGCGTTCTCGATTGGATTTGAAATTTCAAATAACGCCGGAGATTCTCGATTGGGTTCAAATCTGGGCACTGGCTTGACCATTTTCAGGATATTTACATTATTTTCAGCAAGCCATTTTTTCGTCGATTTTGCAGTGTGCTTAGGATCATTATTGATGTGGACGCGAAGTAGGGGCCACGGAAGGAAAACACGGAACACGGGTTAGAGGTAAGAATTAAACAGAAAAGTTACAAAGAATAGTGTAAGAGTAAGCAGAGCTTACTATCCAGTGGTGTCCGATATTGGTATCGTACGCGGCTGCGCATTACTGGTGCTACGATATTTAACACCCCCCCCCACACACACACACGGGTCGAATGTGGCACAAGGCCGGTTTAACGTGGGCTTACCGAGCCCGTAGGCTTGGCCAAAAATATGCCCATTTACAACCCGTATACACGAGTTTAGGGACTGTCTACCTCCCTGGACGAAACTTTGCCCTGTGGGAAAGCCTCGTCCGAGTTCGTCTCTGCCAAACAGAGAATTTGGCAGCAAAGCACCATTACTGGTGCTACTCCCATGATACTACCATTCACAGAATAATATAGTACTGGGAGAGTCCATGATGTAGGAAAGCATCGGTCTCACAACAATTATCTTGGAAGATCCAGTCAGGAGGACGTTCAAGATTTTCACCGAAATCATTAAATTTGCTTCCAAAATATTTTGATCCGCTGCGGCATTCATTATACCATCTTTTACTGATATGGTGCCAGAACCTTTTGCAGAAAATACATCCCAAAACTATGATGCTGCCACCACCAAATTTTACTGTTGGAACTGTGTTCTTTTGTTTGGAGGCATCGCCATCTTTCCTCCATACATGATTTCTAGAATTACGTCAAACAACTCAATTTTAGTTTCATCAGTTCATAATAATTTTTCACAATACAATTTTTCCTTATGATCACGAACGAATTTCCATCTGGCATCTCTGTGTCTTTTCAATAGCAATGGAGTTTTCCGAGAGGAGCCTGACTTTCAATTGTTCCTGTGAAGTTCATTGCTTATTCTCCGTTAAGTGACACAGACTCCTGCTGAAAGTAAATCATCCTGCAACACATGACAAGTAACCATTGGATTTTGTTTAATTTGACGCATTAATTTCTTCAAAGATCTTCCAGAAATCTTCCGTGGCGCACATGTTCTTCTTTGATTTTCAAGAGTTTTCGGTTTCAAATAAATAAACTAATAGTATTTATTACATGGAATATTCAGATTTTGTTTTACAGGATTCCGCAAAAGCTATTTCTTAAAATGAAGGATGATTTTTCATTTAAATTTGTAGCGTGGTGAAGGAAAAAAAAAAGAAAATGAATTGCAAAAGAAGTTAAATAATAAATTCCAATTTCATTTGCACATTATGTAAATAATTACATTACCTCATGCCAGAAATATAGACAGATAAATAACAAACCATCTATACCATATATATATATATATATATATATATATATATATATATATATATATATATATATGAACTATCTATACATGTTAAGACATTTATACCATATTCTGTGAGATAAATGTGTTTTTACTCATGACCTAATGTAATAAAAATACCGAAAAATGCAAAAAGTCTGGCAAATAGAGACATTCACTGGCCATACTAACAGATGTATCGAAATTACAGCAATAAACATAATAAAATTCACCCATTTCATTGAATGAAATTTTCAGTAGAAACAAGAGTTTAATTCAAGGTAATCTCCTATACATTAATATATAAAACAGGGGATGTCTGTATGTCTGTCTGTCAGTGTGATACCTTTTCACTCGAGATTCATCCAACCGATTTTGAACAAAATTGGCACATTTCACAATGTGAGAGGGTAATTTCGTAGGGTAAAACATCGATAATTTTTTAAAAATCAATAAACGATAAAGTCGGACAGAATCGATAAGTTTCAATTTCTTTTCCTCCGATTTCGTTCAAACTCGGTATGTAGGTTATTTACATCATAAGCTCAAAGATTCCTCATTTTTATTTCTACGCCAGTGAAAAACCGCGAAAAACCAAAAATCAATTTCAACACAAATTTTAAACTAAAAACTCCCTCAATTTTCAAGCAATCTAATACAGACTTCACTCAATTGTAGCCAACAATAAGTTGAATGTTTAACAGTCATTTAACTTGATAACTGAGTCCACCCATGTAGTGCAAATCCGCGTAAATAGCGAAAAATGGCGATGTTTACTGGTTTCTTTCTTATTTTTCGTTGATCTTTCAACCAATTTTCATAAAACTTAACAATTGCTTTATAAATGTATCCTCTTTTACATCCCTGGTAGCACACTGACAAAATGAATGTCAAAAACTTCAAAATAATTGTGGTCTAAAGTGGGTCTTCATGTTGCCTGTTTTACCCCTTCATGTCCTCAGCTAACATCGATTGAATAAATACAGACTACTTCTGTTATATCAGTAACTGCATTAATTCAAAAATGTTTTTAATGAAAGTACTTTAAAGTAATTGAAGAAGATAGACTCTGTTACATCATTTTTTTTAGATTGACCAGCTGGGTATAGGTGTAAGTAAATCAATAATTCCGTGACCTGGTATAAAAATTCGATTATCTATCGATGTGCAATTTTAAAATAAATCGCTAATCACGAATAATGCCACCGCCATATGAAAATGGCCATGGCTCTTGGGTTGATTTATTAGCATGTACCACTCTACGGCCATCGGATATTATTTGAATCATTATTAAATAAACGCAAAGTGGTGTAAACAAACACAAAGTGTGGTAAACAAACACAAAGTGTGGTAAACAAATGCAAAGAGAGTGTTGAAAAGTGTTTAGCTAGTCATATCTGGGAAAAGGTCAATAATACACAAATATGCATCATTGATTACGGGGAGGCTCAACAAAATGGGATTTATAAAACCAAAACGCTAAGCTAATTAAGATCTTGTTCATTTAATTTCAGAGATGCTGGATGTTTTTAACAAATGATAAATACATCATTATCTGTGTAGAACGTGGATGGTACATTGCTTCATGGATGACGTCATCGAAACGAAGAAATGCTTCATTGAACTGAGGATGAAAGGAATTGATAGCTTGAAAAAAATTTACTAACGCCTATGGTTTCCTTTTCATTTTAATGTCTCTGATGTGGTGGGGTAGCCAGGAGTGTAGCCAAAAGCGAAACATCACAAAACATTTGCATAGAGCCGAACATTTGCTGCATCAGGACATGCATTCTGTTGTGGGTAAACAAGAAACAATTAAGGAAGAAACTTCCTTAGAGCAATTAACATTAAATCTATTTGTTTATATGAGTCTTCTCACATCTATCTATCTATCTATCTATCTATCTATCTATCTATCTATATCTATCTATCTATCTATCTATCTATCTATCTATCTATCTATCTATCTATCTAAGTCGGTTCATATCTATCTATCTATCTATCTATCTATCTCTCTATCTATCTATCTATCTATCTATCTATCTATCTAAGTCGGTTCATATCTATCTATCTATCTATCTCTCATATCATATGCTGTCTATCTATCTATCTATCTATCTCAGTCTGTTCATATCTATCTATCTATCTATCTATCTATCTATCTATCTAAGTCGGTTCATATCTATCTATCTATCAATCTCAGTCTGTTCATATCTATCTATCTATCTATCTATCTAAGTCGGTTCATATCTATCTATCTATCTATCTATCTATCTATCTAAGTCGGTTCATATCTATCTATCTATCTATCTATCTATCTATCTCAGTTTGTTCATATCTATCTATCTATCTATCTATCTATCTATCTAAGTCGGTTCATATCTATCTATCTATCTATCTAAGTCGGTTCATATCTATCTATCTATCTATCTATCTATCTCAGTTTGTTCATATCTATCTATCTATCTATCTATCTATCTAAGTCGGTTCATATCTATCTATCTATCTAAGTCGGTTCATATCTATCTATCTATCTATCTATCTATCTATCATATCATATGCTATCTATCTATCTATCTATCTATCTATCTCTCATATCATATGCTATCTATCTATCTATCTATCTATCTCTCATATCATATGCTATCTATCTATCTATCTATCTATCTATCTATCTATCTATCTAAGTCGGTTCATATCTATCTATCTATCTATCTATCTATCTATCTATCTCTCATATCATATGCTATCTATCTATCTATCTATCTATCTATCTATCTATCTATCTATCTATCTCTCATATCATATGCTATCTATCTATCTATTTTTCTGTCCGGCTCTCCGTGTCTATCTATCTATCTATCTATTATTAAGACTCTGTTTATAAATATATATTTCTAAATCTGTTACTCCTATCTCACACTTATGGAATGACAAATACATATGAACAGACTGAAACAGCGAGATATGAAAACAGACTTAAGCAGCGAGATATGGAAAGCATATATATATATATATATATATATATATATATATTATGGTTAGTTTTTAAAAAATATGATTCCATCGCGACACAAAAATTAGGGATTCGAAACTGGTCAGAAGTATTCAGGTTTAATTTCAATATTAAACTCTAATTACCGGGTGGCAGTCTCATCCTCAGGCTATGTTTGGTACTAATTAATTAAATGGGTTTTTACATTGAAATTAAACCTGAATACTTCTGACCATTTTCGAAATAGTCATTTTTGTGCCGCGATGGAATCATAGTTTTTTTTAAATAATTATAATCTAGGCTCTACTTGTGTATCGAGCACTGTTTTTAAAAATAAAAACTAAAATACTAAAGAACTTCGGATCATCAATCTAACTGTTCTTTCCTATTATATCAATACACACACACACACACAAACAGACACACACGCACACACAAAAAACACACACATATATATAAATATTAGTTTATGTGATTAAGTTTTTTATTTAATGTTTCATGTGTTATAATTTTCTTCTTTTCTGGGCATAAATTATATAGAAAATTTCCAAATGTTACGTATGTCCGATTCTTTTCGGCTATATCATTAGTCATTATCAAAGATGAATTGTATTTTTAGTTTTAATTGAATATATAAATTGTTTCATGTATTTATCTACTGTTATAGAAATGCTTTACTTTCCAAACACGGTCAGCGCATTATGACCGTATTCATATTTGATTTTTGTTTTCTTATTTATTAATAATGCTTCCGTTACTTTTAGCCCTTTTTTACATGCAGTTGAGGCTAATTTATTTGTATTACCAACGAGTATATTGTGGATAGAACTTGGTGGTTCTCCATGTGTATTTAATTGAGACCTAATTGAGCTATGGTCAGAGAGATGAAACGTGAGTCTTCTTGTTAGGCATGTTGTAGTATATCCAATAACATTATTTACGAATTTTGAATGATAAGGAATACAGTTCCTTCATATACATTGGTTCTCTTTAATTTGAATATTCCAGGTAATTATGGTTGATTATCTATGTATCTAAGCTATTTCCCGACCGAGACTCTATGTCTTTCTGTCTATCTATCTATCTATCTATCTATCTATCAGTTTGTTCATATCTATCTATCTATCTATCTATCTATCTATCTATCTATCTATCTATCTATCTATCTATCAGTTTGTTCATATCTATCTATCCATCTATCTATCTATCAGTTTGTTCATATCTATCTATCTATCTATCTATCTATCTATCTATCTATCTATCTATCAGTTTGTTCATATCTATCTATCTATCAGTTTTTTTCATATCTATCTATCCATCTATCTATCTATCTATCTATCTATCAGTTTGTTCATATCTATCTATCTATCTATCTATCTATCCATCTATCTATCAGTTTGTTCATATCTATCTATTTATCTATCTATCTATCTATATATCTATCAGTTTGTTCATATCTATCTATCTATCTATCTATCTATCTATCTATCAGTTTGTTCATATCTATCTATCTATATATCTATCTATCAGTTTGTTCATATCTATCTATCCATCTATCTATCAGTTTGTTCATATCTATCTATCTATCTATCTATCTATCAGTTTGTTCATATCTATCTATCTATCTATCTATCTATCTATCAGTTTGTTCATATCTATCTATATATCTATCTATCTATCAGTTTGTTCATATCTATCTATCCATCTATCTATCAGTTTGTTCATATCTATCTATCTATCTATCTATCAGTTTGTTCATATCTATCTATCTATCTATCTATCTATCTATCTATCTATCAGTTTGTTCATATCTATCTATCTATATATCTATCTATCAGTTTGTTCATATCTATCTATCCATCTATCTATCAGTTTGTTCATATCTATCTATCTATCTATCTATCTATCTATCTATCTATCAGTTTGTTCATATCTATCTATCTATCTATCAGTTTGTTCATATCTATCTATATATCTATCTATCTATCAGTTTGTTCATATCTATCTATCCATCTATCTATCAGTTTGTTCATATCTATCTATCTATCTATCTATCTATCTATCTATCTATCTATCTATCTATCTATCTATCTATAGAATAAGTAATAAAACCCTTAGTAAATTAGTAGAGAACTACTAAGAATTCTCAATCATTTTCTAGAAGAGGATGTCTGCTGAATTTGCATCACCCTAATATGCATGCATTATTTTCCTCTTAAGTTAAAAAGTATTATGCATATATATATATATATATATATATATATATATATATATATATATATATATTATATATATATGTATGTATGTATGTATGTATATATATATGGGAGTTGGGGTTGTCTGTATGTAGGTGCACTTTTATTTGATCACGGTGTCCCTGGGTATTCGTACGCCGTGCAGAAGGCTACAGACACAGACAGTGACCTATATTTACAATGTAGGTAAGGTTTAATTGAAATAGTGCGCCTCTTAAACGTCTCCTCGCCATCTCAATTCTTCGCACGGCTTCCAGCCAGCCTCTTTCCCCAACCCACGTCTCTGGTTATGATTTCAGTTTGACACTACAAATTAGATTACAAAACTTTCATCATATTTTCCATCACCTGCACACAACAAACGCACACCTGGCAGCTTTACGAAGACTTTACTCCTTCCACATAAAACTTTCCAACAAACCACCAAATGAAGCTTAGCTTTGGCCAATCTCCACTGGACGATGTGGTCCTTAATGGGGTTTGGAAAATGCGTATCGTTAAAATTAAAGGTTCATGAATTTTATAAATTCTTGTATATGTAATAGAGTTCTCACAGAATATGGCCCTTCTTGCAGAGACACACACTCTGAAACATAGCTACTGAGATAACAAATAATAACTAACCTCTGACGTCATCTACGATTAGGGCTATAATCTACTGGCCGTATTCGAGAATTTGAAGCAGATGTCTGTCTTTTGCAATGGCACAGTCCAAAAATATGGAAATGAAGATCCGATTATCCGTAAGCGCTCGCACCGAATAATTACTTGAACAGTTTACGAAAAGGATATTCTTGTTCGCTCGTAACAAAACAGAAAAATCTTGTCAATCATTTTTAATGAATCATTTATAAGAGAGGTATTGTTTCCCGAATGCACAACTATTATATATATGTATATATATATATATATATATATATATATATATATATATATATATATATCTTGAGAGAGAGAGAGAGAGAGACAGAGAGACAGAGAGACAGAGAGAGATAGAGACATGGTTACTGTTGGTTTTAATCTTCAGAGCGATTTTCATATTTTAAATATATATATATATATATATATATATATATATCATCACATTGTCAACTGTTTAAATTTAAAAGCGTATATATATATATATATATATATATATATATATATATATTAAAATTTGTGTATTTAGGCATCAAATCCTCTTTTAGGCATGTCTGATTGAATGCCTAATTAACGATCAGCACATTGTCAACCGTTTGCATAAATAAGCGTAATAAAACTATACGGTAATGGATAGCGACGTACAAATTTGTATAAAAATTTGTACCCCTGAACAACAAGTAGTTTTGTACTACTCGCATCCCTGAAGATGATCTTGGAAGAAGATCGAAAGTTCTTGGGAAACGAAAATAAAAAACATTTAAACAGTTATAGCACATTTCTATAATCTTTTACTATCAATACACGGCAGTTTATTAGTGAGTATGGACGGATTTTGTTAAAAATTACCAGATATAATATCTGTAATGTATACACTCAGACCTCTCTCTCTCTCTCTCTCTCTCTCTCTCTATATATATATATATATATATATATATATATATATATATATATATATATATATATATACAAGGTAACCAAGGTAACAAAAAAAGTTCTGTCCGTTTTTGATTAGTCATTGAATGAAGTTGAAATATATACGAAATGCGTGTAGCAATTGTTTTCAAATTCGGACAGCCCGGCCATCAGTTATAAGCCGGACAGCTGTGAGAAGGATGGAAGTGTTTAGAGATCTCGTTCGGCGCTGTTTGCTTTACGACTTCAAAGTGGGCTTATCAGCAGCCGCATCAAGTCGGCGCATATGTCAAGCGTTTGGGGATAGTGCTGTGGATGAATATATTGCAAGGCGTTGGTTACGAAAATACAAGTTGGGAGATTTGTCTCTCCATGATGAGCCTCGTAGTGGACGACCACAGGTCTTGAATGACGGAGTCCTGAAGGCGGGCATTGAAGAGGACAGTAGTCTAACGTGTGGTTAACTTGCAAGACAGTTCAACGTTTCCGATGAAACAGTTAGACTTCACCTGCACTGCCTAGGTAAGACATACAAACTGAGCAAGTGGGGCCCGCAAACGCTGTTGGAGGTCCACAAGGGACAACGAGTGGCAGCCTTCGTATCGCTGCTTTCTCACCACCGTACCGCATCCTTATTCAATCGAGTGCTTACCAGTGATGAAAAGTGGGTTCTGTACGAAACTACCAAGCGTTCCAGACATTGGTTGTCTCCTCAGGATGCGGTCCCTCACACCGCAAGACCGCCTATGCACCCACGCAAGATTATGCTTTGTGTCTGGTGGACAGGTCGTCAAGTGGTTCATTATGAACTGCTACCAACGGGCCAAACGGTCACTGGAGACCTATACTCGCAGCAATTGAAATGTGTTCAACAGGCATTGCGCCAGAAGGAGCCAGCACTGGTGAATCGCAAAAGTGTGCTTTTCCTCCATGACAACGCCAGGCCGCATGTCGCGCGAGTGGTCAGGGATACCATACAGCAATTTGGGTGGGAGACTTTGTGCCATCCACCTTATTCACCTGCCCTTGCGCCATCCGATTACCACCTCTTCCACTCCCTGGATAATCATCTTCGTGGGAAATTCTTCACCAATGAAGCAGATTTGCGCAAAGCCCTCACGGACTTCTTTGCGTAAAAACTCCCCGAGTTCTACCGCAAGGGCATTGAACAGCTGGAGACACGTTGACAGAAGGTGCTGGATGCCGATGGCGATTACTGCGAAGACTAAATATAAGTTACACATACTGTGAAGCGTTTTCTTTTTTTCCTTTAAAAACGGACAGAACTTTTTTGGTTACCTTGTATATATATATATATATATATATATATATATATATATATATATATATATATATATATATATATATATATATATCCTTTTATTTTTATTTTTTACTTGAAAATATTTCTTATTGTTTTAATTTTAAATTTATAGTTATATGCGTGTAGGGATTTCATTCAAACTAAATGGACAATTTGTTTTGAGCGGAGATTCTTAAGAAAAGGAATTCTCCCTTCGTATCTTAGATTTCAAATATGTGAGTTGAAGAAGAAAGTTAAAATTCCTTATGCCTTCATGAGGACAAGTAAATCTAAACTTTCTTTTTCTCTCCTTGTTTGAGCGGGCCATAGGTTTGGGTGGGTAACGGTAACGATTTAATTCACTTCTTAATTGGCGCCAATTTAACAAAAGTCGAGACATTTAACCAAATGAAAAATTCTGCGAACATAGATACGTTCACAGTCGATGATTTTTCTTCTCTCTTTTGCTTCATCGTGTCTCCCGATTATTCTTATACACCTTTGTGCAAATTAATTATACAAGAAGATATGGAGGGCCATGATCATCTACACCCTTGTGCAAATTAACTGAAACAAAACGAATAATTCCGTTATTATTTAATTTTGTTCTTATTTTTCCAATGAAACATGACCCAGTGGACATGTTAGTACTTCGTATGTCCATTCCACGAAGTCGTTCCCTGCAGATTGACCACAGATTCTCGATTGGATTTAAATCAGGAAAGTTTCTGGGCCAGTCTATAATAGTTTGATTTGCTCACTGGTAAGCCTTGACAGTGTGTTTGTGCAGCGTTACAATTTTCGTGCGTTTCTTTGGAGTAACGCACATCGCAGACAATGACCGTAGGACAACTAATCGACAGTCGAGACAATAGTATCCGGGTGTGATGACAATCTGATGCAATCACGGATGACGCAATATTTTTTCAAGGCTATACAAATTTCATCATACGCTCTGAAAATAGATTTATATTACTGCACACCACTGTAAATTACTTAATCTGAGGAGAAAAAAAAATTGATTACACCGTGAACTCCAGTGCTTCTAAAAATGACCGTACGGTGAAAGAAAGGAAACTAAAGCGTTTATTTCAATTAATTTTCACAAGGAGGTAAGTGCTTCCGACTTTGACAATTAAACTCGGTTAGTTAGGTCTTCTTTGTTTATCGTTCCCTTCTTCTAAGGATTGTTGCTTTCTAGATAGAATATCTGACAGTATAGATCTTTGTGCTTCATCACTAATGCCATTCATCTCGCCGGCATAGAGATTCTGATTTACTTAATTATACAACGTCTCACTCAAATAGAAAATCGAACGGACCGGCTTCATCTCCGGACATGTACTTCTCTGTTCTTTTGGCAACTCTGACCTGTCGGTAACTTTTTCTTGATATTTTTTTTTTAGCAGAACTTATATCTGAACAGAGGAATACGGAGTGAATGAGGGTGGTTCGCTACAATGAAGGTAGCCTGGTGCATCTTAGCCGTAGAGGTTAGGACTGGTTCAACTAATGAGTTCATCTGAACACGCTCGATACATATGACGAGGAGACGATTTTGGACACTTGAAACTGGAAAGTGATGGCTGGACAGAACGCGCCGTACGCCATTTTCAACCAGATCTGTCTCTTGTAAAGATTAGTTGACTATCGGAAGGGATCGGGGGGCGTGAGGTACTTGCTTGTGCGGTACAGGGAACCGATCATTTTTCAAGCAACGATGGATCACATCTACGAGTTGCGCTTGAACATTCGGTTGAGTTTAAGACGAACAAGGCACTTTTCCTTCTTGAAGAAACATCTGTTCGTCACGACTGGCGAAGATTCCGGGTCCAATGAGAGATGGTGGAATGCTTGATTCTTGAGGTATAGAATGGGAACTGCCAGTTTTTCCCCCACTGAGTTCTTAAAGCTAGATTAGAGGAAAGATCAGCTGTCAAGCTCTGATCATCGGTGGTTTTGGAGGTGCACCCGTATACTGTTGGCCCATCGTGCCTGTATACATCTCCCCTGTCTATTAGACAAGAACCCACTATTAAAAGAATATCTTTTTGCAATGAAGGCAATTATTGGGACTCATTTCGTAATTTTCTTTGCGACGGAGGAACTAAATTCTTAATCTTCCCGTTCGAAATTGTGAGGTTTCTTCATGCATGAAAGCTGACGTCGAAGCTTTCGTGCCAGCATAGAAATACCAGGTGAAACTGCAACCATCTCCTTGGTTCACACCTGCCTGTTCAGCTGCTATAGCCCACAGGAATTACTTCTTCTGTTTATACCAACATGATAGTTCTGATCATCAGAGACGCCTATTTGTGTCTGCTCGTTTAAGCGTGTCCTCAACGAAGCAAAGTCATTATTCGCTGATAGAATGAGAAAGCCTATAAACCCTCGCAAGTTTGACCGCCCTGTAAGAACGTGTTGAACAAGAGTAAATCCTCAATCCATCTTCTTTACATTCAAATTGACGTATTATCCTGTTGATAAAGAAGAATGATTTCTCTTGGAAATATCTTCTGTGTCATATCAACGTAATTCCGTCCGTAATTTCTATCATCTTCAAAGTAGATTTCCAATAGGCTAACGAACTTGACGGCATCCCTGTAATTGTTTTAAGGGAAATGTTCTCCTGAACTGACTCCTATTCTCTCCAAACTCCATAACAAATTCCTTGCTGCATGATGGAAATTATCTGCTGTAATTGCTGTCTAAGAACTCTCGTGAACATTCAGGTTCCTTGAATTATCATCTTGTTAGTCATTTACCGCATTT
This sequence comes from Acanthosepion esculentum, assembly GCA_964036315.1. Taxonomy (NCBI): domain Eukaryota; kingdom Metazoa; phylum Mollusca; class Cephalopoda; order Sepiida; family Sepiidae; genus Acanthosepion; species Acanthosepion esculentum. The sequence goes on along the minus strand of OZ038492.1, from coordinate 108,843,162 downwards.
TGATAAAGAACTAGTGGCTTTAATCAACTGCAAATTGGTTAAGCAGTGTGTAAAGTGCAGGCTTCTGAGCAATACTGAAAAAACAAATGGCCGCCTCCTTCTAAACTTGCATTTATACCCTCCAAGGGCAGATAACTCCGTTAACACCTATACACAGTGCACTTCACACGACCTTCTTTCAGATGAACAACATGGTTTTCACTTTTTTGCCGATGAGTTATTACTGGATTTGCCTATCAGGCTTAAGAATGGTGTGGTTCAGACTGTCTCTTTGGATATCTCGAAGGCGTTTGACAGGGTTTGGCATGCTTGTCTTCTTTACAAGCTCAAAGGGTCTCTTCCCAGATATTTGACTCAATCCAATCGCGTAATAACGGCCGTATTGAATGGGCACGATTCCATACCATTTCAAATTTCTATATGATATTGTAGTGACGCCTACACACACCACGCCCACAAATTACTCAACAGCAATTGGACAATAAATAAACAGTACTATTCGTAAAGACGTTTTACGCATCTCACGAGCCGCATAAAAAATTCTCGTGTTTTGTTTCACCAAATTTGCTATAGTAAAAAATCAACAATTGGTCGATTTTTGGCCAATCAAATAAATTGACACTTTCTTCAATATTCTTCCCGCGCTCGTTTTGGGAGCCTACCTTACTGTATAAAAAGCAGAAGTTAAGGAAGAAATATTAGTAGAATATTAAATTCCACAACCAATACCTCGTATGTGTATTCTCGCAATCTTCTACTCACACACACACAGACATTAACTACATTCACACACACACAGTGAACTGTCTGTTATCAAAGCCAAGCGAACTATTTAGAACTTTAACATTCTTAAACACTAAACAAATATCACCAAAGAAACTCCTTACAACATACACTTGTAGTTCCCACACGGTACAAGGGAAATCACTTTTTACGACTTAATCTTTATTGTCATTGTATCTGCTTTTGTTTCAATATACATTTTTCTTGTTGATCTTTCAATCATCTCTTGTTGTTCTTTTCTGTGTTTTCTTTGCAAATTTAATGTGGAGTGTTAATGATAAAAACTCAACCTTCGACAAAAACCTTCTGATAATTTCTTACCAACACCATTAGCGCCCCACAATATTATATTCTAGGCGACATGATCGGTAATTCTATAAAATATATTCTGGGACGCAGAAATCCGAGAAATCTTACAAGTAGTGAATGAAATCCAAAGAATATAATTTAAGAATTCTGTTACAATATCAAACTAGATAACTACTTCGAGAAAATCATACAATAATTATAATAAATCATCCCAAAATTTCGAGCACATATACACTTATTGTTGGTGTGTCTCGGTTTGAAATCGATGAGAAGTTGCTCTGTTAAAATGTCAGAAATTCTGATGCGATTTTTTAAGTCATGCCCGCCTGAAATCTTTCCGTTTTCTGCCATACGAAGCGCAGTTCAGCAAAGTAAAAATAGTAGAAATAAATTAAAAAACAAGAAAGCATGTAAAATCCTATTTTTAAATAATAAAAGCATTTAACGATACTTC
>OZ038492.1:108829116-108836616 GCA_964036315.1 Acanthosepion esculentum | reverse complement strand
AAAGTGTTCACGTGAACAATCCAACAAACCTGTCGCCTTGATATACACGCACACACACTTACGATATACATCAACACCTGCATCCCACATAGACATGCTAGAACTATTATATGCTTACATACATAGATCAATATTTACATTTTTTCAGTTAACTTTGAAATCTGTTCATTTTTTGCTGCCTTGAAAGGAGGTGACATCTCTCGTTGAAGTTGAAAACGTCAAAGATTATACTAACATTGACAAACAAGTCAAATGAAATAATACCTAATTAACAATGAAATTCAAAAATACAAAAGTTGAGAGAGAGAGAGAGATTGGGTAAAGGTCACAGTTAAAGAGAGATATTTCGCCATAGGTTGAAAATTTATGTCGGTTAGGGAGTTGGCTGAGTAGTAACGCAACACGTGCCTTAAATCGACAGTTTTGGGCCCTCTTCCGCAACAGTCTGTATCGTTAACTTTGAATCCTGTTCAAGTTCTGTCAGGATTCGAGTGTGCATTTTCGCATCGTTGCTTAATGTTAGACCTTTAACGGAAAATATACATTTAAATCTGTCTGGGAATAATTCATCCAGTTTAAATTTCTCAAACTCACGGTTGACTTTACCGGCATATGTGACAAAAACACTCATCTTCATCCTTAGTAAGTTTATGAACTACCAAGGTGTATAAAAAATTTAATTCTTTTCACCACAAATTTATATTATTATATCATCTTCTCAGCCCGTTAACTACAGGATAATTTAGATCATCATCATCATCATCATCATCATCATCATTCCCCTGACTTTTGAATTCGTAGGGCGGATCCGAATGCAGAAGCTACACTAACTTTTTCTTTTTCAACGATCTATCAATGGCAGCCATCAGCAATTCTGGTAGTCATACCTGTCCATTGTTTGACATTGTCCAAATAGTTTTTCCGTTGGCGTTCTGTCCTACGTCCACTTTCACGGTGCCTTGCATGATGGTCTTGTACAGGTTGTCTTGCCTTGTAATGTGGCCAAACCAGGCCATTTTCTTCCGTTTGACAGTGTCGAAAAGAGGTTCCTGGTGTCCCACAAAAATTTCAACCCTTTCCGCATATTCTGTATATATCTATAAATATCTGATATTCTTGTGTTCAGAAGATTCGCCAACATATGAAAAGGAATTCCCAATCGTTGTTTCTTTTTCGTATTGTATTGTCTAACGCATATCCATGCCTCCTATAAAGTAAATTTCGTAAAGTAATTTCGTGCGTTTTTGTATCAAATCGTTGTTTCTTTTTCGTCTTGTCTAACGGATATCCATGCCTCCTATAAAGATAGCAGCATTCAGTGACATCTTAGGTAATTTCACCGTCTAAGTTGTAGGCTAATTTTTCATAATCGGCAAAAATCAAATACTGGCATTGTAGAAATAATTACCTTCATTATCATCATCCCCCTTAATTTTTGTAATCGTAGGGCGGATCCGAATGCAGAAGACACACTAACTTTTTTTCAACGATCTATCAATAGCAGCCATCTTCAATTCTAGTAGTCATACCTCTCCATTGTTTGGCAATGTCCAAACAGTTTTTCCGTTGGCGTTCTGTCCTACGTCCACTTTCACGATGCCTTGCATGATGGTCTTGTACAGGTTGTCGGGCCTTGTAATGTGGCCAAACCACGTTATTTTCTCCGTTTGTCACTGCCTAGAAGAGCTTCCTGGAGTTACACAAAACCTTTAACCTTTTTCCGCACAAACGCATTAGTTTTTTTTTGTTCCCAATAGAAAATGCCAAGGAGTTTTCTCCAGCATTTGTTCTCAAACGCTTGGATCCTTCTCTTTGATTCTGCCAACAGTGCCCATGTTTCACATCCATATAGGAGAATGGAGACTACCAGCGCTTTGGACCGTCCGTACTTTAAAAGCTGATTTCGCTCCTCCATATTCTTGTTAATTTGGCCATCACCGGCATGGTCGAGGCAATCCGTGTACGGATTTCCGAGTTGCAGGTAATTAATTATAATTAGATAATAAAAGATTATAAAAACTTCCAAGGTCTATGTCATTAAGGGACTGGCTAATGTGAAGGTTAACGTCCGATCCCCGTGTGGAATATGTCTAACCAACTAAACGAAACTTGCAAAGCAAGGAAACATAATCAGAATTGAACACCAGAGTCAGCGCAGGACATGGATTACCATTCAAGTGCTCCTCAGTTTCACTTGGGGTCTTCCCCTGTGTTATTCTTTTTAACTACAGTTTGGTGAAACTGTAGAAATCAACCCCGATAGGATGATAGGAGAGTACCGTCTTCACATTATGGGGGATCAAAAAGCATTAATGTCCATCCCATCTGGATAAACATCAACGGAAGGAAGCTTTAGGTCATCGTGTCAGGAAGAAAACCGACGTACTGGCACTGTGGCTGGACTAGACATCGTTAGGTAGTCAGTCCCAGAAGGAAAGCCACAAATAAATCTATAGCCGCCAAACAAGTTTTTCCTGTACACACCAAAGAATACAACCAAAATGTCTGATAACAATGACGTCTATATATAACATTCTGTGGCTTCTCTTTGTCCGTCCGTCTGTCACATCGTCTAAAATGGCCATACGTTGACTGATTGAAACCAAATTTTCGAGAGAAGTACAAACATGTAAGTGGGTACAAAGTACAATTGGTTTTACTAGGGTGCATAGATTAGTACAATATATTTTCATTATTTTGCGGGGGGGGGAATAAAAAGTTTTATTATTTAACATACAAGAACTTCCACTATTTTAAAAACAATTTAATGATTAAAATAACTAATACTTATTTAATAAAAATGCAAATATTGTTTTTGCATATCTTTTCTTTAAGTTTTTGTATATACAAGAATCCAGTTTCCAGATCGACCTGTGTTTGCTCGAACTATATAAAAATCACAAGATCAAACGGTTCAAAAAGTTGTAATTTGACTCCAGAAAGAAGTTTTTACGCATGGCCTGTTGTATGTTGCATGCTCAAGAGTAAGAAATCATAAGAATTTATTCTTCGCTCTTAAAAAGAAAAAAGATTTCTAAAAAAAAATATTGTTTACCATTAAGTCTTATGAAATATTATTAGATTAAAGAAATTATTAAACCTTGAAGTAAGTTTTTTGCCAAATTATCTTTTCAAACGAATCAGTTTATACGAATGTTATCAATTGGCTTGCGAATTGAACAAGTTTGTAAATTTCGACAAAAATGTTACCGATAATTTCAACAATACTAAATAGTATAAGGATTTCAAGACACAAGCGCGCGTTGAAAAAAATTTCTCCTAAAACGACAAGAGAACAAGGATGGGGAATTAGACAGTGGTTGGATAAGACGGTAAGACAACAGTTGAATCTATATTGAAGCACCCAAGGTACAATAGAAAAGAATAAGCAAAATCCTACGCTGGGATCGAGAAACCCTAAGAAACTAGGAAATCCATCAAAGGAGAAGGAAAAGAACATTTTAGTACTGAAAAGACAATTGGAATCAAAAGACAAGTAGGTCAAGCCAGTGGAGGATAGAACCTACACCAAAAAATCGTAAATTTATAAATAATTCATTCAAAACAGCAACAGTCACGAAAAAATGCACACCAATAAAAGAAAGAAAAACACCTCCCAATGCGCTCCTCCCAAATCCTGACGGTAAAAAATAAAGTTGAGGTCCGAGTCGAAAAGCGCTTGACTCGTGATCTTCAACGCCTCGACGTGAATGTCTGTTAACCACAGGAAACCCACCCTTATTGCAAGCCATTATGAGGGCGTGCTGTCGAGGAGGTTCCGCCTCTTCTCGGCCCATTTTGATAGCCATCCTAGGGGATGTTTCTTGGCTCATAAGTTGTTCTTTGGACGCTACTTACTCGCTTGAGTAAGATCCGGGAAGCACGTTTTGTGTGATGGATGTTACCCTTAAGGGGAAAGCGTCCGGATTCACTGGAGTTTATACACCCAATGTCTATGAGGAGCGGGAGACTTTCTTTTGGCGGATCGATCGGTGTGTGAAAACCATTTTGCCTTCATTTTTCAGTCGTAACAATTCTCGAGGGGGTCTCATTCCGATACCGTCCTCGGACGTATGATGGAAGCAGATGTCACAAAGCTTATATAGGTGCTTCTACTACCCCCATCCATTCGAGGACGGTCTCGGAATGAGACCCCGCTCGAGATAATATACGAGTGAATTTCCAGGATCGGATGTGAAAACAGGATGATGGGAACGGTATCTTCTGGGAGTAAGATGCCAAAACATCGTTCGCAACCTTGAGAACAGGTACACCGTTTGCCGCGAGCCGTCTGCTCCTTTTATTGCGAATGCCGTTAGCACTAAGGGATTCACGACGATTTGATCGAGGTACTCGGTTTGACGAGGCGCTATTTTCGCTTCAAACGATCTTGGACGCGCCGGTTAAAATGAATTACTAACGATGAGGCATCACTCACCTGGCTGTGTAGGCAAAGTGTTTTTCACGGCAGGACTGAATGTTTCGCCTAAAATTCGTGTGGTCCTGTGAAATGGAAGAATCTATTGATTGATCAGTGGTGCTGAGGATTTATTCTTTCGAGTCGTTCAAACTTATTTTGAACTGGCGGAAGAACATTTCTCTGCCAGTCCAAGCTGCGTATGGAATAATATATATATATGTATATATATATATATATATATATATATATATATATATATATATATATATATAGGGGGGGTATGTGTGTGTATGTGAAGGCGCGTGTGTGTGTCTGTGTGTGAGCGTATAATTAAGCGACTATTGCCGCTGATTATACACACTCTTCCGCCAGTCAAAAATGAGATTAGATTGCTACTACACGCAAAAGACAATGGTTAAAAGACTCAGCATAAGAAACAAATTAATATCTTTAAATAACATGTGGAAACAAAAATTCTTCGCCTGATGAAGATCCAAGTCCGGAAACCCGTGTAGCAAAAATATAGAAAATAAAGCATAATATATATAAAAAAAATCCACATTATAACAAAAAACGCTTGCAGCCTCTTCTCTCTCTCTCTCTCTCTCTCTCTCTCTCTCTCTCTCTTTTATATATATATATATATATATATATATATATATATATATATATATATATATATATATATATATATATATAAAGGTTAATGGTCAGAATTGAATCAGTTCAGGAAACAGCAGTATTAAAAAGTGCTCAATACATGTGTGAAAAGAAAATAACATGTAGAGCTTTTAACTTTAAAAATTAGATCAGTTGACTCCGCTACCTTGCTGTGTGCTCAGGTGATTTTTATCAATTGACCTTCCAAAGCTGTATTAAAAAAAAACAAAAAAAAACTAATCAATGCTAAATTATTTAAAAAGAAATAAATTATCAAACGCACGACGTTGGATGTAACAGAAAAAGGGAGGAGAAGAAAGAAAAGTAAGAGAATGAAAGCAAGCTATTATAAAAATTTATCGGTGGTAGGGGTAATTGAAATGTATATATATATTTTTTATCCAGTCTCTGATGTGATTAAGAAGAATTTTTTAGTATATAAGCAGGGACTCATGACTTCGGATTTCTGGTTCAAAGGGTTCTTGTCTTCCGGAAATATATATGTGGCCTGGCGATTGCATCTAGCATGAAACAGACTATCGCCTCTAAGTGTTGACTTCTATGTTCACTTTTATATTTACACACGCTCTATCTCTGATATTGAGCACTTTATCCCATAAATATAGCACACTTTAAGACTATTTTTCTTCATAAGATTATTACTATATATATATATATATATATATATATATATATATATATATATATATATATATATATATATATATATATACTAGGTCATATATGGGAATTTGTTGGGGCGCACCCACCTTCACAGCCACAATAGACTGATCCTATTATTATAAATAGAATTGTAGTTCTAGAGACTGTGAGTAGTGTAGCAATGTAGTGCAGTGCAGAGTGAGACTTCTGTAGTGATCAGTTACACTTCCGTTTCTCGACCGGAAGATACCGTTGGACTTTATTACTATTACTTATTGTTACTACTAACCTACATTCGTTCTACTACTAATCTCTCTTATGTAAATACCTCTCTGAATATACCAGTATTTTTCCCTACGACTGTGTTTGTTCGTTATTACCATATACTCACGTGGAAACACTCAACATCTCAACAGAATTTAATGTATCACAGAGGTTAATATTTATCTAGACCCCCTTTGTCAACGAGTATTTGTAGAGTATTTGGACTGACAGAAGTTAGTATGCAGAGTCAACTAATATTAGCTTAAAACATCTGAAATGTAATAATAACTATTTAGTCTTTTTGCCTATATGTCGAAACATAGGTAAAAAGAAAGATCTAACTACTACTAAAAAACAGAAAATAGCAAAGTTATTGAGTGAGGAAATTTCCACATTGGGGATATCAAAGGAGATTTGCAGAGATCATCGGACGATAAAGAAGGCTGGTGAAATATAACCTTTGACCGGTTGCAAAGTAACATCATCCAGCTGTTGCAGGCCCACCATGTGGAGAGGTACTGAGCTTAATGGACCAAACCTTTGCTGAAGCATGGCTCTCAGCTGAAGATTGCACCTGGTCTGGACACCTGATGTGTACATGTATTTGGTTTATATATATATATATATATATATATATATATATATATATATATTATAAATTAATAGATTTAAAATATGGTTTTACCGCTACACGCTTGATGAGGAAATGGAACTAATGTCTTTGGTTTAATAACAAAATTAAATTCAGGGGCTTTAGCTTCCATTTCTGAAACATGGTTATCACTGTGTAGCGGTAAAACCATATTTTAAATCTATTAATTTATAATATTAATGCTCTGTAAATTTAAATTTACATAGAGCACTATTGTGTAAAAATAAAAATATCTATAAGAACACCGGATTTTATATCTTACTGTTCTTTCCTTTTTATATATATATATATATATATATATATATATATATATATATGTATATATATACTAGGTCATATATGGGAAGTTAATGTATCACAGAAATTTATCTAGACTCCGTTGTCTACGAGTATTTGAACCTCAAATATCCATAACAAACTCCTACTGTAGTATTTATGTAAATGTAGGAAGAATCATTATATACGAAGCTAAGGTATCGGGTAGGCTAATATTTGCCGACACTCCATAGACTACGATTTCTTGTAAGTCGGTGAACTACATATCGTTTGTCCTCCGTATGCGGAGATGACCTTGACTTCGAATCACTCGGGGGAGACGTGGGGTCAGCGGTCGGACATAATTAATGAGTTCGATCTTAAGCCTAAAAAAAAATCTGTTGCAGATGTGACAGGATGCTGTGAGCTGAACCAGGCTGGGAGGTAGGAACTCTCTCGATGTTTCCTTTTCTAGCGTTTCTGTTCAGTGTCTGTGATCGTTTTCTCTTCAAAATCAGAGACTCCAGACGCTACAAGGGAGCGCCAGACAGCACGGTCCTCAGCAGACTCTTCCCAGGTGGAATGG
>OZ038492.1:108814116-108824116 GCA_964036315.1 Acanthosepion esculentum | reverse complement strand
GAATCCTGGCGGAGGACGAATATTTTCTATGATAATTTCTCGGACATTCAGGCCGGTAAATGTTGTTTAATACTGTTTATTATAAACAGAGCATTTACTTAAATATTTGTATCTATAAAAATTAAACATAAAAATGTCTTAAAATATATTTTATAATATATATATATTATGAAATAACGCACGGCATTTATTTAATATATTTACTGTTTATACTTTATTTTTAATAGATATAATTTACAGGATTAATTACATTTACCGGCCTGAATTTTCGAGACATTTCGTAGAGAATAAGAGTCTTCTGTTAGGAATCGAACTTGTAGTTCTTATGGAAACCTTCATTTGACCTGTCGTGCAGTTAACAGGTTCGATTACTGTCGGAGAGCGCTTATATTCTACGAAATTTCTCGAACATTCAGACCGTTAAATATAATTAATACTGTTTAATTAAAAAACAGAGCATTTACTTAAATTATATATATATATATATATATATATATATATATATATATATATATATATATATATATATATATATATATATATATATATATATATATATATATATAAGTAAAGTAAAGTATAAACAGAAAATATATTATATATAGACATATGTATGTGTGTGTGTGTGTGTGTGTATAGTTATGTGTATACAGGGTTGGATGGAGTATTTGTTGTCTAAATTACTCAAAAATGAAAAGAACACTGATATTCCATTTTAACAGGTATATTTTGAAAATTATATAAAATATCTTCAAATACTAAAGAGTAAATGTATTCAATAAATTCGTCATTGGCTTCAGTCACAGTTTCCAGGCGCATTCGGAATGTTCTGATCTCTTCTTGATGGTCTCCATGTTTAAGTTGTTGAATACGGCCATAATCCTTGCCTTCAGTTCATTTTTGATGTTACAAGGAGATTTGTGGGCCTCTCGCTCAAATGCACCTGATAGATAATAATGAAGGGAGTTGCAGTCTGGCGAGTTAGGTATCCACATGTAAGGGGTTATGTTGTCGCAGAAATTGTCTGACATCCATTACTGTGTTTTCCTTGCTTGTGTGACATGGCACTGAGTCTTAGGGTCTTACAGAAGCCACCCTATTGATCCGTAGCAGCACTACCTCTTCAAGGCCCTTGATGTAAGCATCCTCGCTGGGCCTGAGACCCTCACCAAAAAATTTGGGAGATCTTTTCTTGTTTCGGCTATACTTTTAGCCATTGTCAAGGATGATTTTATTTTTGCTTTTTAATTGAGTGTATGGGTTGTGTGTATGTTTCTAGAGTTATAGAAATGTTTTATTTTCTGAACACAGTCAGCACATTGTGGCCGTGTTCGTAGTTATTATTATTGACTGTTGGCTTTTTATTTTTTATTATTAAGGCTTCCATTATTTTTAATCTTCTTTTTTTTTACATGTGAATGGGGTTATTTTGTTTGTATTTTCTACTAGTATGTTTTGGATGGAGTCTGGTAAGTTTGTGTGTGTGTTTAAATGGGTTCTAATAGTGATGTGGTCAGATCGGTGTTACGTAATGCGTTCGGATAGGCATGTCGTAGTGTGACCGATGTAATTATTTACGAATTCGGTTTGATCAAGGACACAATTCATTAAATGACATTTGAACTCATAAATAATGTTCATTACTTGTAATTTTGATTTTATTTGTGCGTTGTCATTCTTTTAGGATAAGGTTAGACGTTTTAAATTTTGTTTATAGTAGATAATTAATTTGATGTTTCTATTTGTGTTAACTGGGGTAGTGTATTTCTTTATGATAATTCTACCAGACTCCATCCGAAACATTCTAGTAGAAAATACAAACTAAAATAGAAACTGTTCAAATGTTTTGTAATTCCGAGCGCTTTCGGCTATATTTTTAACCATTATCAAGGATGATTTTATTTTTTTCAGTTTTATTGGCTGTGTGCATTGTGTGTATGTTTTTAGTGTTATGGAGATGTTTAATTTTCCGAACACAGTCAGCACACTGTGGCCGTGTTCGTAGTTAATATTATTAAGTGTTGCCTTATTCTTTTTTATTATTAAGGCTTCAATTATTTTTTACAATTGGATGAGGTTATTGTGTTTGTAATTTCTACTAGTATGTTTCGGATAGAGCAGCGAGAGGCATGCGGCGTGCCGTCTGTGAGAAAAGGGGTTGGAGTGCGGATAATAATTCGTCGTCTACAAGGACGTGGAGACGCTTTTAGACTCACTTTCACTTAGATAGAGGTGGGGAAAGTGAAGCCTAGGCAGCTCCCGCTCATATACCGCGGAAGTGCCCCATTTTCGGCCGGATCTGGCTCTTGAAAAGGATAGCAGTAGGAGTGGAGTACCTTCTGGAGCTGTGAAGATAACCGACCATTTTCCCAGCATCTTTAGCGATGGATTGTATCCAAGGGTTTCACTTGACGCTTGGGTTGAGTTTAGGTTCCAGTAGACGCTCAAGGCACGACACCTACTTCAGGGAACATCCGTTCATCTCGATTGGTGAAAGTTCAGTGTCCGATCGGCGATGGTGAAAGTTCAATAGATTGGCTTTAGAGGCATTGAATGTGACCAGTCAGTTCTACCCCAACTGAGCTGTTAGAGCTAGGTCAGATGAGAAATCAGCTGCCAAGCATGCATCATTGAGGGGTATCCACATTTTCAGTTGCTTGGATTTGTAGGGAAACAAAAGGCGCTTATCTCTTTTTGGTGGAAATATGTCACGTATTCACATGAGGACCGCTTCGTGACGTCACTCCATACAATGACCCAAAGCAGCAATCGTTTTTTAGTTTGTGAACAGCAACCGAACGAGTAGGTTGCTTCCTTCAAGCCTGGAACAAAAGGCCCAGGCTGTGGCTAAATCTGCCTGCTCTAACAGCTTACAAACATAATTCCGTTTGACTTTGGGACATAGATGAATCCGGCCTGGAGTCCTAAAAATGTCTTCTCCAGGTTAGGAATATCTCCAAATTATAAGTGATACATTTCTTTTTTGTTTTTCCTTATACTTTGCATTGCTATGTAGATATATGTTAAACATATATATATATATATATATATATATATATATATAGTTTTGTGTATGTCTTAGTATTATAAAAGTCCCTCTGAGAACAAAAGTATGTTTGTCATTCTTTTTCCTTTCAGTCATCGCGTCGGGTCCGTGTTATTCTCATCTTCATTGTCATATTCATAACGGTTTGGCCGTTGTACGCTCCGGCCTTCTTCGGGTGATTGGAATTTCGAACCGAATCCTTCAAGGCTGTAGCGTCCAGGAAAGCATCAACACCGGAATCTGTATCTTAAAGTAACGGTTCCTGAGGATAAAATCTCTTTGACTGAAATTTCTTCATTACAACTGAAAGACGGTGGAAGCGAGGATGTTTCGATTCCGTGGATGCATAAACTTAGGAAATAGTGCTATAGACTGTAACATCCACTGTAAATGGCCTTTTTTCAAATGCGTCTGATTGTAATAAACATTCTGATTGGTTGTTTCACAACTGGCACCCTATTTTGAAAAAAATACAAAACCCATCTTTCTTTCTGCTTTTTCCATGATTATATTTGCTTTTCATCTTTCATTTGCTTTATATTTGCTTTTCCAAGAACTGGTTTCTCATGCATCGATCTGTTTCATGTTTCTGCCATGCGGATTCCCAATCGGCCATTAACCCTGTCTATTCATTTTTTTAAAACTTTTAATATTGTTAGAGATCATTGCTGATAAAGCCTTCATTTTTTTTTGTTATTCTTCTTATGCATAACAATTGATGTATTTTATGATTTCAATATTATTGTTACTTCAAGTTTTTTAACTTCTTTCTGTTCATTTTACTTACGTTCTTACCTTTTCGCAATGATATCTTCTTCAGTTATCATTTTCTCTGATTTTTTCTCGTATACAGTCTTCAAGTATTTTTACATTTCTCTTTCTATCTTTCTATCTTTCTTTCTTATTGATTCTTCTTTCGTTCTTTCTTTCTTATTGATTCTTCTTTCGTTCTTTCTTTCTATCTTTCTTTCTTTCTTATTGATTCTTTTTCTTTCTATCTTTCTTTCTTAATGATTCTTCTTTCGTTCTTTCTTTCTATCTTTCTTTCTTATTGATTCTTTTTCTTTCTATCTTTCTTTCTTAATGATTCTTCTTTCGTTCTTTCTTTCTATCTTTCTTTCTTATTGATTCTTTTTCTTTCTATCTTTCTTATTGATTCTTCTTTCGTTCTTTCTTTCTATCTTTCTTTCTTTCTATCTTTCTTATTGATTCTTTCTTTCTTTCTTATTGATTCTTTCTTTCTTTCTTATTGATTCTTTCTTTCTTTCTTTCTTATTGATTCTTCTTTCGTTCTTTAAGTTTCGTTGAAATTTATTCATCTATACTTATCTGTCTTTCTCTCTTTCTTCCTTTCTTTCACATTTCATTTCGTATTATTTTTATTCTTTCTTTTGCTGATGTTTTTTTTCTTTTCTCGCTTCCTTTTTATTCTTCCTTTTCTGGTTTTCCCATTTTATCACTTTCTTACTTTTCTGTTGATCATTCGTTCCATATTTTTTGCTTCAGTTTCTTTACTCGTCTAAGTTTTTCTTTCTTTCTTTCTTTTCTTTCATTGTTTGTTTCTTTATCATTTCATTTCGTATCATTTTCACTCTTTTTTGTTGCTTTTCTTTTCATCCACTTTCTTTTTTATTCTTACCTTTGAGTTTCTCCCATTCTACTTCTTTCTTTTCTATTGATCATTCTTTCTTTCTTTCTTTCGTTGTCTTCTTTTTTAACTTCACTAATATGTCGTCTTTCTTTCTTTCTTTCTTTCTTTCTTTCTGTCTTTCTTTCTTTCGTTGTCTCCTTTTTTAACTTCACTAATATGGCGTCTTTCTTTCTTTCTTTCATTCTTTTCGTTGTTCTTCTTCTTCACAAATATAGTGTATTTCTTTCTTTCTTTCTTTTGTCTTTTTTAACTTCACTAATATGGCGTCCGTCTTTCTTTCTTTCTTTCTTTCGTTCTGCCATAACATTTATATAAGTTTATCAGTACTTTTCTTTATCTTTTTCATTGAGCATTCCTTCTTTCTTTCTTTTTCTTTCTTTCTTTCTTTCTTTTTCTTTCTTTCTTTCTTTTTTATTTATTTCTTTTTTCTTTCTTTCTTTTCGTTGTCTTCTTCTATAGCTTCACGAATATAGTGTCTTTCTTTCTTTTTTTGTCTTCTTTAACTTCGCTAATATGGCGTCTTTCTTACTTTCTTTCTTTTTTCAATCTTTCTTTTTTACTTTCTTCATTACACTTCTTTCGTCTTTCGTTCTGCTATAACATTCATATAAGTTTATCAGTACTTTTCTTTATCTTTCTCGTAGAACATTCATTCGTCCTTTATTTTTTCTTTCTTTCTTTCTTTCTTTCTTTCGTTTTCTTCTTTAACTTCACTAATATGGCGTCTTGTTTTCTTTATTCTTTCTTTTTTTTCTTTCATTCTTTCTTTGTCTTCTTTAGCTTCACGAATATAGTGTCTTTCTTTCTTCATTACACTTCTTTCGTCTTTCCTTCTGCCATAACATTCATATAAGTTTATCAGTACTTTTCTTTACCTTTCTCGTTGAGCATTCCTTCGTTGTTTAATATTTCTTTTTTCTTTCTTTGTTTCTTTTTTCTTTCTTTGTTTCTTTCTTTGTTTCTTTCTTTGTTTCTTTTCGTTATCTTCTTTAGCTTCACGATTATAGTGTCTTTTTTCTTTCTTTTTCATTTCCAGCCTCTTACTTTTTTAGTCTCTCTTTTTTGCTCTTTCATACCCTCTCATTATCTTTCTTTTTCATGATATATTTTATAGAGATTAATTATCTTTAAAATATCTTTTTTTTATCAATTCTTTGGCTCCCTCCGTCTCTCTCTATCCACCCCTATTCTCTCTTTTCCAACATTCGCTTTCTCCACACCTTCCCCCCACCCCCGCACATCATCATGTGCCACCTTTTCCCCTTCCCTTCCCTTCCCTTCCATTCTGATTTCCCGATATCTCAGACCGCGCTGAATAGCCCGCGGTCGTAAGAAGTTGAGTGCCAGATTCGATCCGTGAACGATATGATTAGGCCTGATTAATAATGTACGAATACGCACAGCAAGGTCATGTATTTGCCCGGGTGAAAAGAGAGAGAGAGAGAGAGAGACATGGAATAAAGAGTGGGGGAGAGGAAAGACCTGATAAAATGCAACTAGATACATAGCTATTTAGACTGATAGACATATAGTCAGGTGCTTGATTTTCTAGACAGAAAATGATGATGACAAGGTGATTACATTACAAAGACAAGAGACTCTTCATTTTTCAACACACACGCACACAGACAGGCACACACAGAAATATATATGATTGTTGAAACACACGCACACACACAGATATATTTTTTATATACATAAATACTTATAGCATATATTCTTATTTACGTACGTATCTTTATGAATACTTTCATACATATTTCTACAAACTGTGTGTGTGTGTGTGTGTGTGCGTGCGTGCGTGTATGTGTTTCCGGTAGCAGCAAACATTATTTTTGTGGACACTCCTGCTTGAGTAGATGCTCTGTTTTGTTTTTCTTTTTATAAACAGGGTGAGTCAACCGGCCTGTGCGCTCCAGCAAGAATCGAAACTGTATTGACCATTGCAAAAATACTGCAAATACTGTCTGATCCGATGTGCGTCTGATCCTCTTGTCCACAAATGGCGCCACAATTCAACGCGGTTCAGTCATCCCTTTGAAGAATTATTAGACCCTCGTTCAGATCTTCTCGGAAGCCCATAATTAAATGTCATTTTTTAGAAATCAATGGATTTTTGAATCCGAAAGTATATCTTATTTCTTTAATTCCCCTTACTCTCTTCACCTTCCCTTTATCTCTATTCTCCTCTCTCTCTATCTATCTATCTCTCTCTCTCTCTCTCTATATATATATATATATATATATATATATATATATGAAGTGAGCATAGAAGTCAACACTTAGAGACGACAATCTGTTTCATGCTAGATAGAATTGTCAGGTCTGACGATTGCATCTAGCATGAAACAGACTGTCGCCTCTAAGTTTTTACTTCTATGTTCACTTTTATATTTACACACGCTCTATCTCTGATATTGAGCACTTTATCCCATAAATATAGCACACTTTAAGACTATATTTCTTCATATATATATCAGTGGTTTTCAACCTTTTTGCTGGAGCGGAACCACAAGGAAACATTCCAGTGACTCGAGGAACCCCTGCAATTAATTAATTATCTTATGCAAAAAAAAAGCTTTCAATTATTAAAATAAAATAAAAATACTCATCTTCAGATCTATTTACAAAAAAATACAAAGACAAACTGTAAAACTATTGTATCCGTCCATATGCAATTTTAATCTTGCTTCTACGGTTATTACACATGGATTAAAAAACTTCAGTTTAAATGGATTGCATTTATTTTCATTAAAAATTCAATGAGAAACTCGAGCCTGATGTTTCTTGCACAAATCTTTATTATTGGGTCGTGTCAATCATAGTACTTGTGTAACTTCTTGCGGAACCCCTGGGCTTTACTGGCGGAACGCTAGGGTTCCGCGGAACCCTGGTTGAAAACCACTGATATATATATATATATATATATATATATATATATATATATATATATATATATATATACTAAAGTTCAAAAGTTTGATACAACTCCCGGTAAGTTTTTAAATTGGTCTCAAATTTAGTCGATTGATACTTTTAATAAAAGAAAATTATTAAAAATGGTTTAAAAAGATATGATATTTATTTGAAATTTTATGACAGAAAGAAAAAAAAATATGATTACGATTTGCTCTCGTCAAAATTTCCTCCTTTAGCCTTGATTCCTGCAGCACAAATTTTTGGCGTTCATTGCAAAAGTTTCTCAGGGTATAAATTTTTATTCCTTTTTATTCTTCCTTTTCTGGTTTTTCCCATTCTATCACTTTCTTTCTTTTCTGTTGATCATTCGTTCAATATTTTTTGCTTGAGTTTCTTTACTCGTCTAAGCTTTTCTTTCTTTCTTTCTTTCTTTCTTTCTTTCTTTCTTTTCTTTCATTGTTTGTTTCTTTATCATTTCCTTTCGTATTATTTTCACTCTTTTTTGTTGGTTTTCTTTTCATTCACATTCTTTTTTATTCTTACTTTTGAGCTTCTCCCATTCTACTTCTTTCTTTTCTATCGATCATTCTTTCTTTCTTTCTTTTTTCTGTTTTTCTTTTTTCTTTCTTTCTTTTTTCTTTCTTTCTTTCTTTCTTTCCTTTGTCTTTTTTAACTTCACTAATATGGCGTCTTTATTTCTTTCTTTCTTTCTTTCTTTCTTTCTTCATTACACTTCTTTCGTCGTTCGTTCTACCATAATATTCATATGTTTATCAGTACTTTTCTTTATCTTTCTCGTTGAGCATTCCTTCGTCGTTTATATTTTCTTTCATTCTTTCTTTCTATTTTCTTTCTTTTTTCTTTCTTTCTTTCTTTTCGTTGTCTTCTTCTTTAGCTTCACGAATATAGTGTCTTTCTTTCTTTCTTTTCTTTGTCTTTTTTAACTTCACTAAAATGGCGGCTTTTTTCTTTCTTTCTTTTCTTTTTTTTTGTTTCTTTTTTTCTTATGTACTCATAATCTTTACTACCTATCAACTCACATTCAAATCATCATCACAGCCTTCATTCATCATAAATATTTTATGTTAACTCTACCATCAGTTGTTGTCTTCAGACAATTATATATATATATATATATATATATACATATATATATACATATATATATGTATGTATGTATTTATTTTTAAGACATTTTCATGTTTATACATTATTTTAAAGATACAAATATTTAAGTCAATGCTCTGTTTTATGATAAATAGTATTAAACAACAGTTACCGACCTGAATGCCCGTCATATTTTTATAGAAATATATTGGTTTTCCGACAGGAATCGAACCTGTATCCTATACGAAACCGTCATATAGCCTGACGTGCCTTAACCGTTTCGGCCACAGAATGCATGAACATAAAAATGTCTTAAAATAGTTGTCGGACTTTGTTCATTTCATAATATATATATATATATATATATATATATATATATATATATATATATATATATATATATATATATATATATATATATATATATATATATATATATATATATATATATATATATATATATATATATATATATATATATATATATACCTGGCTACTCGTATTCAGGGATACCCGTTTACTATTCAATCAATCTCTATTGCAGACGCTTGCTCAGGGGCATCTGTGTTTATGCAAAATCCACAGAACCAACCTGTGGTTTATACTGCAACTATGCTAAGCAGACCTTAGTTACAGTTTCTGGGAGAAAGCATGTTACCTAGAATGATCAACAACCTGAACAACAACAGCACATTCAAATTATCGGTCACTGCTAGGCCCCCAAGTGTTCCATCTACCCAATTTAACTCACAAGGCTTGATTCAACGCATGGTATGGTTTTTAGGCACTTTCCAATGGTGCTGCTTGCTGTGATTGTCCCCCTTTCAGACCGACGGTAAATACATAAAGCTTTTAATCCATAAATTCCTTGCCCTTGTTTCCTGTTTATGTAAATTTGCCACATTGTAGAACTCTTTAAGAATATTTACTGCATCATATACATCGGGATTCAATCTGTAGAATTGAACTATTTTCTATTTTTACACATCCGTTCAATAATATTGGTCGCTACTGGAAAGGATTTGACAACAACGTATATTTGTATTGAGAGATAATTACCTGCATACTTACATTTACTTTTCATAATGCCGGTCAATGAATCTTCCTGCGTCAAACGAAATTCTGTCAGTAATCGAAGGGTTTCGATCGATTAGCTGTCTTAGTTGCGAGCACTCAAAGTAATATCGATTGAGATCGATAGTGGTATTGTCAAGTGAAACGATTTCCCTACAAAGAAGGCGTATAAACAATTGTATTTCATAAAGTAATTCTCATAT
>OZ038492.1:108676616-108809116 GCA_964036315.1 Acanthosepion esculentum | reverse complement strand
ACATATAAGCGATTATACACACATACATTGATAAAGACACACACATATACACACCATGAAATATTCAAATTTGAAAGTGTTAGTAAACAAATTCTAACATACTATTAAAATATAATTTATACGGGCAAAGATATATAGATAAAAATGGCTGAATCGATAAAATTTAATATGGATAGAATAGTAAAACAAATATTCGTGAATGAACAACATAAGGAAAAGGGACGCTAAAATATATAGAAGTGGATAGAAAAATAAATATATACGCATACACATACATAAAGAAAACGCCAAATTTAAATGTCCAGGCAAAATGTAACACTTAAAAATAACACTATCTAATAAATAAAAAAGAAAACACCTAAACACGCAAATATATATAAATATCTTAGATGTACTTATATACGTATTAGTACACATACACGGAAAAAAAGATATACATACATACGTATGTGTATACATATTCTTCACTACAGATAGAAAAATACAAAAGTATACCTACGCCCATACACACATATATATATATATACATACATATACCCATGTACATATCTATAAATATATACACACATATACATACATACATACACATATACACACACATAAAAATAAATATAAATATATCAACCTACACTGCAACATAAAACGTGAATAAAATAAAATATATGTATATATATATATACATACATACACAGATATATATATATATATATATATATATATATATATATATACATATATACACATATACAAACATATACATATATAGATATAAACACATACGTATATATACATAAACACACACACGCATATATATATATATATATATATATATATATATGTATATATATATATATATATATATATATATATATATATATATATATATATATATATACATATACTAACAATAATTTCCAAGAGAGAATAAAGGATCGTAAAGTCCATACAAGATTATAATGAAACAAAACACAACTGTTGATTATTAAATCAAATAATAAACACAAATATATATACACACACACACACATATATATATATATAAATATATATATATGTATACACACACACACACACACATATATATATATATACACACACACACAAACACACATACATACATACATATATACATACATAAACCTACACATATGCTAACGATATTAACTTAGTAATGATAAAGGACTGTAAAGACCATATAAGATTAAAATGTAATGGAACAGAACTGTTGATTATTAGATCAGATTATAAACACACACACACACACACACATATATATATATATATATATATATATATATATATATATATATACATACACACACATACATACACATATACATACATAACCCTACACATATTCTAACGATATTATCTTAGAGACGATAAAGGAGCGTAAAGACCATATAAGATTAAAATGTAATGGGACACAACCGTTTACAAGCAATTATAAAACCATTATCAAACAAAAGTAGGTTTTAATTAGCATTGATGATACATACCAAGACACTAAGATATACACATATATAGACAAAGATATACACACACATATATATATATATATACACACACACACACATATATATATATATATAAAATATATATATATATATATAAGATATACAAATATATATACAAATATATACACTCATATATTACAGTTAGCATTGACGTTTCATTTCAAGACACTAAGATATACACATAATATATATATATATGTAACCAAATAAATAATAATCTTTCCTCAGTTTCTTCTTTAAACAATTTTATAATTTTTAAACTTAATACAAATTAAATTTTAAATTGTTAATTTTTAATTTTATAGTGAAATTTAATATTATTTAGTTAGAATACATTCTATTTTAGTCTATTGAGTTTTTCACAGCAAAACAGTACTGCCTGCGAATGACATATATATATATATATATATATATATATATATATATATATATATATATATATACACAGAGTTGAGGAAAAATCCTTAAAAAGAATTTATTAAAAAGGTGATTTTTGACTGAAAGAGCAATTTTTACAACATCGCAAAACTTATTGTTCATTTTAAGGCACAGTAATATCTTACTTTTCCCTGATAATAAAATTATTTAAAAAATATACTATCTAGTTTGATAATATTAGCGCCCCTCTTAAAAACGGGCCTTTTGTTGGGTTACAACAGCAACTACATGTGTGTACCCATATGATTTAACGTATTAATACATTAAATGAATCTCACGACGGAGTTTATCTTCTAAAACATGCGAAAGCTAAAAGGTTAGGTTTTGAATTGTCATTTGATAAAGCAACTTGTCAAAACCAAAAGAAAAAAAATAGTTTATACTTGGGAAAAAAATTCTTGAAGTTCACAAAGCAGAAGAGTGATAGACAAATTTATCAATGCGTCTCCAAATGCCAAGAATTGGAGTGAGAAGTATTATCAAGACGTTCAAAAAGAGCCACAGATTAGAGAACAAGGCTAGCGGAAGTAGGAAGCGCAAGACTTTAAAGACTGAAGAAATTCTCGAGAAAAATGTGTCTAAAGAATCTAGGACAACCACCAAGACACTACGGAATTGACTTGAAGTTTCAAAGAAGGTATTTACTACAAAACAGCGCAGGAATGGTAATCAAGGTTTCGCATCAAGAAATCTCCACTTTTACACCAGAAACACATCCAAACCAGATTAAAATGTCTATTTTCTATAACTATTTTCAAGACAATTGTTCTGATGTGATTTCCTATTTGGTACCTTGATTTTACGAATGTAAGCGCGGTACTAGATTGGCAGTTCGGTCTCATCATTTTACTGTTGAAACTGCTAAATATAAAAAATAAATTATATGTTAATACTTTCTTCTCTGACTCTTGTCGAATGTGACGCTTACATTCGGTTTCTTACTTTTCTGACAAATATAATCTAAAAGATTTGAATGCAACTTCAATCGTCATCTTGTGTCATCTTGAATCCTGTTCTCTTATCGTCATTTCACTCTGCTTTTGAGTGGGTTTATCGACTTACTTGAAGTGAAATGCTTAGAAAATACTGGATGTGTCTCACTTGGTCAGATAAGAAGAAAACTGAAGCTGTTTGTCTATAATTGGAGAAAGAAAAAGGTTTCTAAAGTCATAAGGACTAATCGCTAGAGTAAAACATGGTGTCAGGCGTATAATACTGTGTGGATGTTTCGGTGTGCCTGGAATTTGAAATCATGTGAGGGTTAAATGAAGCATGAATAATATAAAAAGTCTTTGAAAGAAGACCTAAAACAGTCGATAGCAAAACTTGAAATCCAAAGTATACATCGCCTTTAGGTCAGTAAAAATCATTAACACTAAAAGCAGAAAAGAAAAGAAACGATTAATTATTACTAAAAGATTACTTATTAAAATATTACTTATTGCTAAAAGAAAAGTCTTCAAGAAATAATTATAGATTTCTGTTTTTAAATTAGTTTATTCCCATATTTACACTGCGTTTCAAATTAACGAGGTGACACTTTTCCCTCCCATCCAAAAACTACTGGTTAGAATTTAACGAAATTATACGATGATGATGACAATATGGATATACACCTACTTCGTAAAAATTGTAAAGTTCTACAAAAAAGGAACAGAATTTACGATCAGTTACCTAACTTACTTAAATTATTAGTGTGTCCAATTATTAGCGGTGTGTAATAAAAAAAAAAAAACCTTGTATAAAAGAAAATAACACTTTAATTTTTTTTTTAAGCTTTTCACCCCAAGCAAGGCTGGAAGCCACTAACACGCAAGGGGTTACAGAAGGTTTGGAGGAAGAGCAGGTAGGAGTGGTAAAGGAGAGGATGTGGAGAAAGATAGTGGATTGATCAAGGCAAGGGGGTTACAGAAGATTTGGAGCGAGAGCAGATAGGAATGAAAGGGGAAAGGATGTGGAGAAGGGAAGTGGATAGATCAAGGCAACTGGAGATGTCGATTGACGTTACACTTAAATAGTTGGAGATTATATTTGTCAGGGAAACAGGAATAAGGAAGGGAGTTCCACAGGCGAGATGTACGAGACATGAAGCTATTGGAGTAGAAGAGACGTCTACATCTAACAGTTTCAACGGCGAAGGGGTGGGAACGGGATGCCAGCCTCGTAGGACTTTTTAAATTCATGAGGCCTGGGAACCAGCGAAAGCAGCTCATCGGAGCAATTACCGTGAAAGTATTTGTAAAAAAGACAGAGCGAGGCAACGGCGCGTCTGTGAGAGAGCGAACAGTGACTAAGATGAAATTGAATCGATATAAAAAGTAGACAGAATTTAAAAAGAATAGTGGATTTGGTAAATATGAGATATGTGATCCTTTTTTAAAATGACTTGGAAACAACGCTGCTCCATCGAGCATATCAATTTCTGCATCTCCTCTGATGTAATTTCACGTGATATGTTGACTATTTCCTGCCATAAGTCATCCTTACTTTGGAATTGTCGTCCATTCTCATAAATACGTCGTTTCAGAATGCTCCACAATTTTTCAACTGGGTTTAAGTCTGGAGAATTCTCTGGTCAGTTCATCTTCCGAGGTCCACAGAAGCCTAATTTCTGAAGGTACACCATAACTTTTATGGACTGAATGCGAAGGAACATTATCTTGCATAAATACGACGGTCCTCTTGAGGTTGATTTTTAAATTTTTTCCTTGACGAGGTCTATATCAACATCTGAGGTTATTTCCGTACCGTCAGGCACTTACCACGGACCAACCATGATACCTCCAATAATACCAACCCAAATCATAATACCACCTTCTCGGGGTATCAAACCTTGATGACGATCTCGTCCACTTACGACACAGCCTTTGCTTCAACCATCAGGGCCATCAAGTTTTGCGCGACTTTCATCTGTGGACAGAACTTTAGAGAAATCGACCTTTATGTTCTCCTTTGCCCATTTCAAACGCATTTGTATGTGTACTGTTGTCAATCGAGGCTTTCTCACTGGTCTCATTGATGTCCCAACCTTTTTCAGATGATAGCGAATACTGGAAAATATTGCTTCTCCAGTGATCCTGAAAAGTGCTCCACTGGTCAGGCCTGGGTTATTTACAGCTTCACATTTCATTCGTGACAAAGAACGTTGGGAAGCATCCGTCGAATAAACCGTATTGGCCCTCTTATGTACTTTTGTAGGAGATGCAACAAATGTTTTCAAAGTTTGATGATATCTTCCAATTTTTTTGGATATTTTAATGTAAATTTTCCCTTGGAAAGTTCCGATGTTATAATATCTTTCTCAGAAGGTGTCAACTCACATTTGCGACCCACAATTGCACTAGTATAATAACACTTGTTTATAGTCTGCAACACTTCTATATTAATATTGCAAATAGCCACCATTTTTTCCTGTTGCGCAGAACAATACAATTTTTCTACAGCTTGCGCATATACGTATTTTCATTATATTGCGACAATTTCCTTTCAATTCCGACTGGTAGCTTTTGGGACAAAATGAAGAATGTCATCTAGTTAATAATTTTAGACGCAGTGTATATAGTGAAATATTTGTTTACAAAATAGCCGTATAATTATTTAATGAATATTATTATTTTGCAAAGAGTTATTAATATTTTAATTTCTTTTTCTTTTTTGCCATCGTAAACATATATGCACGTTGTTTTAAAAAGTTTAAATTGTTAACGTATGTTCAAAAATCATTTAACACTAGATTCCTGCTGACAAGGGATTTTTAGAAGCATACGTAAAGCTAACTTAACAGTTTAAAATGGAGTTGGAGACTGGATAATTAAAGTGTAGACGTTTAAGCGATTAAAACTAAATAAATAAATAGAACTGAATTGTAATAAAATGAATGAGTAATTTGATAATTCTTCATTAGAAGCTATTACATTATTACTGTTTTTCTCAAGTTTTATTTGCTTTTAATCAAAACATTCCTGGTCGCGAAGCACATCATCTGATGTCGCAAGGAACACCACCTTTAAAAAAAAGCATTTGCCGATGTGCCTAGAAATCTTAGGACACACGTCAAGAGGTCTTGTAGGAAGTAACTGTATTCGAAAAGAAAACTTGACACTTCGTACTCAAACAACTATAGGCAGTGAGTAGCCATAGTCAAATACAAAACAAATAACAGAATTGCCTACAAATAGAATTAACAGAGTTCAAAATAAAAATAAAAAGAACTGCTGGTTCATCCATTAGATTGATATTCACTTCACAAGGCGTTGATCGAGGTTTACAATTTTGAATTTCAAATTTATGTTACAATCTGAAAAGATTGTAACAAAAATTTGAAATTCAAAATATATTCTTGTTTGCTTCATCTCAATGGAGTTATTTTGAAAACATAAATTTATACCCAGAAAGAAAGCTTTTCCAAGATATATTCCCGTATAACAATTGTTGTCGCAGTCGCTCATACAGCTTTTTTAATGACAACACCGGGCCAAATATACATTTGTGAACCTAGATACGCGTCAACGCAAGAGAAAAACCATAAAGGAAGTCGTTTAAAGAAGCAAAAAATCTCTACTAGAATAAATTTGAGAAACTCTTGATTAGAATAAGTACTTCCAAAGATTCGCTATTGAAGGTCGTTCTCAATGGATTCATCTCCAGCTCCTATCCCACTAACGCGGGTTTTCCTCAAGACTCCATCCTAGGCCCTACTCTGTTCCTTATATTCATAAATGATCTTCCTGACGCCATAGATTCCCAAGTCGGCATCTACGCGGATGACACCACAATTTACTCCTGCCTCAAAAACAAATCTAGTGATGCTTACAAAGTTAACCTGGCAATTCGTCTCGAAAAGGACCTACAATCGGTTGTGAACTGGGGCAAATATGGGTTGGTTAACTTTAACGCCTCTAAAACAAAACTGCTCTCTATTAACCACCACAGGGATCCATCCCTGCATCCCATTAGAATGTCTGAAGCCCAACTTCTCGAGAGCTCCTCTCTGCGGCTGCTCGGTCTCACGCTGTCCACTGACCTGAGATGGAACAAATACATCGAGTCAATTGATTCATCCACCGCAAGGAAAGTTGGCTCCCTGTGCCGGGCCAGGAAATTTTTCTCCCCGGAATCGATCCTCCAAATTTATAAATCAGCCATTCGCCCTTGCATGGAGTATTGCTGCCATATATAGTCTGGAGCCCCTGCTGTTTGCCTCAGGGTTCTTGATTTTTTTTTTTTTTTGTAAAACTGAACCGCCAGTTACTTAAAATCTGCTCTGAATCGTAAAATAAAAAAAGCTGTAAAACTGAGACATTATTTAATTAGAAGAGCTTTTAATTGCTTTTCTGAATATATATAGTATAAGAGAAAAGTTCGGCAGATAATGAATTTTTACAAGAATTGTTTTCATTTTTTATTTTATTTTAATTAGAATTTTAATTCTTTAAAAAATATTTATTGATCTGTACAGGTTAGCTGAAATTGTTATTAAGTAAAAACTATATTTACTAATCATAAATGTAAAAGCTTACTACAATTCAATGACCCCCAATATTTTAAAAACAATTTATGTATGTGTGTGTGTGTGCGTATAAACGTGCGGACTTTTGAAAATACGCACGTCCATACACGACATTATCAGAAAATAAGAGCAAGAACAATAGTTAATTTTAAGCAAAATTACCTAAAATTATATAAAAATTAGATTACAGAGAATATTTACTGGGTAGATAAAAATTATATAATAAAGTGCTCACTTTATATTCCCCAAATTATTTTTGCAGATATATTCCCCGTAGAAAATATCTAGAGAATCTTCGGGTTGTTAATCTGACAACACCTAATCAAAACACTTACTTCTCTGTTAAAATTGCATTTCTATGATATTTTAAACTAAAAGTAATTAATCTTTGTTTTAAATCAGATTAATTAAACTTTAAATCAGCTAATATTCCTCAAATGAAGTTTTAGAAAAATATATTTTATTCTTGCAAGATTTTTAATATAGACAATTACATTGTGTTATTTTCATCGATATATAGTGTTTTTAAAAATACTTCCTGTCAATTAGTTTTGAAACGCAGTAAAGTTATTTGCTTATTGGAAATATCAAATTCGTTTTATTAGCTTGAAATTAAAACTGAAATAAAAGCTTGAAGAAAGATTTTCTAAAATGAATTTTAAACCTTAGGTATCGCTTTTCTTTGCGGGTACCTAGTTTAGAATATTAAAAACTGCTTCCACTCGTGAAATACCATGTCTCAGAGACTGAACTGAGAGTATCAAAGTGGTAGTCGTTTCATTTATCCCTAAGGCATTATTAAAATGCAGGGATCGCGTAAGGTTTTATATAAATTAATAAATTTTCGTATATTTCATGCACGTTTATCTCATTTCATTCTCATATAAAAACTAGCAGTAAAGAACAAATGTCAAAACCGCTTTCTGTTTATAAACTTTATATTCGAATTAACAGATCGTGACATCTATCAGAGAGATGAAATTTCAATTTTTATTATTGCATTATTCCAAAATCTTAACACATCAGCGAATAGCTATTAATGTCAACAACTGAGCACAAATAGTTATTAATTTTAAAAAGTAATAATTAATGTATAATATTATCCATAACTACATGTACAAGAATGTCGTTTTTGATAAAAGTTTTAAAAAATAATCATAAATACGTAAAAAATGCGTATAATGTCAAAAGTTCCTTTTTCCACAATACAGCTGTTTGTGCTCTGTTATAAAGCTTATTACCTAAACAATAATAATATTGAATAATACTTTTTAAAGATTTATCATTAAAGTGTATTTAATCACGTCTCCCGAAAAGCTGTCGCGATATATTAATTAAGACACGCTTTTATGTTTTTTTTATAACATTGACACAAAATTAGGATAACTTTATTTTCTATTCAGAAACTTACAATTACAGATCGCAGCATCTATCAGTGAGATGAAATTTAAATTTGTATTATTCCAAAATCTTAACACATCATCGAATAGCTATTAATGTGAACAAATGAGCACAAATAGTTATTAATTAAAAAAAAATAGTTATTAATGTATAATATTATCCATAACTTCATATACAAGAATGTCGTTTTTGATAAAAGTTAAAAAGTAACCATAAATACGTAAAAATGCATATATTGTTGAAAATTCCTTTTCCCACAATATAGCTATTTGAACTACCTTATAATGCTTTCTAATTAAATAATAATAATACTCAATAATTTTTTAAACGTTAAAGTATATCTAATCACGTCTCCCTAACAGCTATCGCGATCTGTAAATAAAACATCTAATAAATATAACTTCGGAAGTTAGGATGTATGAGATAGAATGCTTTCAATGCTATAAGAAATGCATAGGTGAGATATGTAGGAATCTAAGTACTCGCAGAATATATTCGTCTGGGAAAAGCCATTAAATTCATTAATATCACATAAAAATAAAACGCCACAATTTTGATTTTAAAAATGCTACCTTAGTAAAACATGAACACAGCCCATTACAGAGAGAATATCTGGAGGACATATTAATAATTAATAAATAAACAACACACATTATATACACGTCAGATGCACTTTTTTTCATATAACAAATATTCGTCTTACGGCCTTAGCACGTTGAAACATTGGTTTTCGTACGATCACTGAAGTTAAGCAACGTCAATCCTGGTTAGTACGTAACTGCGTAACCGCTGAGGAATAGAAGATGCTTGGATATACGGATGGCGAAATTGATAACAATTTGGAATTTGAAGTCGGAGAGCCGAGTCCCAATTCCAGTCGGGTTGATAATAGTCATTTATGCACAAATACCCATGGAAAAGGCATGAATCCACCTCTCCTCTCCCTGTTATGGGTTTATTACTTGGAATTGTATCAGTAAGTGTTGTAGCATACCTACGGACGATAATGGGTATGTCCCCATTCACATAAATACAGTAGTAAATACTGTACGTTGGTCTGCAGTTGGAGATTCGTCTCTGAGCAGAGGGGATTCCCAGACGAGGCTATGTCGAAGGGTAAAGTCTCGTCTCGGGAAACAGCTATGCGATCCCGTTTTATACGGGGTCTACGGGGAATTTTTGGCCGAGTCTACTGGCTAGGATAACTCACATTAAATCTGACAGGATGGGGCGGTTGGTATATATCTTGCAGTTGGAGATTCATTGTTTAATTCACTTGACTCACTTCAAGCAGTTGACTACATCTTCTACGAGCCCCTGGCGAATCTTATATGTGTTGTTCTTGTCCTAAGTATTATCGTTCATTATCAACCTTCGTGTGATTATTCTATTCAGTAACCTTCCCTTGGTTACAACAGTATGTCTTTATTATCTGCAAAAAATTATTAAAATCTAAAATATTTTACGGCTTATCAGCATTTTGCAGGTTATTTAAAATGTTTGATATGTAAACCGTGGAAAAAATAAAGGAAAGAGCGATGATTATTTAAAATCTAATTTATATAACGATCCAATTAAAGTCAAGAGAAAGCGTTCAGTCTATTAGTTTGTATCAAGTTTCCCCACTTTATTCTTGTTTGAATAAAATTATTTTTCTAATCATGCCGCATAATCAGTAAAACATCTCAAATTAGTGAAAAACCTTTTTTTATGTTATGTTAACTACTAGCAGCCATACCCAAATGGTCGATCAGAAAAAGCGTTCAATTAGAATGGAGCAAAAACAGCATCATGTTTAGTTGTAACAAAGTCTATCTTATTCAATTACTTTAAAATACTTTCATTAAAAACATTCTGAATTAATGCAGTTACTGATATAACAGAAGTAGTCTGTATTTATTCAATGGAAGTTAGTCGAGGACATGAAGGGGTAAAACAGGCAAAATGAAGACTCACTTCAGAGCACAAATGTTTTGGAGTTTTTGAAATTCAATTTGTCAGTGTGCTACCAGGGATGTAAAAGAGGATACATTTATAAAGCAATTGTTAAGTTTGATGAAAATTGGTTGAAAGATCAACGAAAAATTAGAATGAAACCAGTAAAAATCTCCATTTTTCGCTATTTACGCGGGTTTTCACTATATGGTTGAACTCAATATCAACTTAAATGACTGTTAAACAATCAACTTATTGTTGGCTACAATTGAATGAAGTTTGTATTAGATTGCTTGAAAATTGAGGGAGTTTTTAGTTTAAAATTTGTGTTGAAATTAATTTTTCCTTTTTTCGCGGTTTTTCGATAAACGCAGAAACAAAAATGAGGTATCGTCGAGCTCCTAATGATGTAAGTAACCTACATACCGATTTTGAACAAAATCGGAGGGAAAAAAGTTGAATTTATCGATTTTGATCGTCTTTATCGGTTATTGATTTAAAAAAAAAATTATCGATTTTTTTACGCTACAAACCTATCTCTTATATTGAACATAGTATGTGTAAAGGTTGGTCAAAATCGGTTGGATGGATATCGAGTGAAAAAGTATTACACAGACAGACAGACATCCTCTGTTTTATATATATATATTCCATCAGATTCTCATGTAGCTTTATTCATAAATGAATGAATAAATACGAGGAAACTGAAATTAAACAAACTCTGGCTATATTTATTTATTTTCTTTTTACTAAATAAATATAATTGTTATTATAGTATGTGGTTATGAATAAACTTTTCATTTCTTATCCTCTTTTTTAATATTTATATAACTTTTCTTTTCAGACTTTGTGACAAATACTAATATATATAAAAATTCGATCTGTATTAGCGGGGTGAACGCGAAAAAAAACTGGAATTAAAAAAAATTAAAGTAGGCTTTATTGTTCAAATTAGTGTTTTTTTTTTTTTAAATAGTATTGCCCTAACAAAGGTTTCGTTGGGATGTGTTGATTTTGTTAGGTTATGGGAGCACACCTACAAGCAGAAATCGGGTATTATAATATGGACTTTGTTTACTGATTTGCTTCATAAAGACATTCTACCTTTACATATCAAGTATTCTATCAATATTATACGTTCTTTATCAAGTTAAAATCATCTGTGCCACCCTTATTATTTTAAGCGTGTTTGATAGTAGCAAAATCCATTTAGTTAAAATAGGGTTACTGTTTTGGTCCATTTGATCAGAAATACAGATTTAAAATGAATTCCAAAATGTCCTTATTCTTTTTCTCCTGATCAGAAACTCAATATGACTATATACGTCCAATAATAGTTGTGACATGAACAAACATATATCAATTCGAAATTGTACCAAATATTATGGGACAGAGATTCTCGTATTGTTTCTTGATTTTTCGCTTCTTTTATTTTTCTTATTTTTTTCATTATTTTTGTTTCTTTTTGCCTCTGTTTCTTTCTTTTATTCTGATTCTCCATCTTATTTTTTCGCCCAATCTTTACCTGCACTTTCTTTGTGTTCTTCTTTAGTATTTCTTACTTCTCCTCTTTCCTACTTCTTCTTTTTCTTATTTCTCTTCTTTCTCATTTCTCCTCTTTCT
The DNA here is from genome assembly GCA_964036315.1 of Acanthosepion esculentum. Lineage (NCBI taxonomy): Eukaryota > Metazoa > Mollusca > Cephalopoda > Sepiida > Sepiidae > Acanthosepion > Acanthosepion esculentum. The sequence goes on along the minus strand of OZ038492.1, from coordinate 108,796,693 downwards.
TACTTCTTCTCGTTCTTATTTATCCTCTTTCATATTCCCCTCTTTATTACTTCTCCTCTTTCTTATTTCTTCTCTTTCTTACTTCTTTTTCGTATTTCTCTTCTTTCTTACTGCTTCTCTTTCTTACTTCTTCTTCTCCCCATTTCTCCTCTTTCTTATTTCTCCTCTTTCTTACTTCTCCTCTTTCTCATTTCTTCTTCTTACTTTTTTTCTTACTTCTCTTCTTTCTTACTTCATCTCTCTTATTTCTTCGCCTTTTTACTACATCTATTTCTTACTTCTTTTTCTTACTTCCCATTTCTCCTCTTCCTTGCTTCTCCTCTTTCTCATTTCTTCTCCTTTTTTTTCTTACTTCATGTCTCTTATTTATTCGCCTTTTTACTACTTCTATTTCTTAGTTCTTCTTTCTTTTTCTCTTCTTTCTTAATTGTCTTTCTCATTTCTTCTCTTTCTTACTTCTTTTTCTTAATTCTCTTCATTCTTAATTCATCACCTTCTTACTTCTTCGCCTTCATACTTCTCCTCTTTCTTAATTCTACTCTTTCTTACTCCTCTTCTTTCTTAGTTCATCTCATTCTCACTTCTCCGCCTTCTTACTTCTCTTTCTTATTTGTCCTTTTCTTAATTCTCCTCTTCCTTACTTTTTCTCTTTCTTACTACTTTTTTTCTTACTTCTCCTCTTTCTTAATTCATCTCTTTCTTGCTTCTTCGCCTTCTTACTTCTCCTCTTTCTTACTTCACTTTTATATTTCTCCGTTTTCTTACTTCTCCTCTTTCACATTTCTTCTCTTTCATACTTCTTTTTTCTTATTTCTCTTCTTGCTTACTTCATCTCTTTCTTACTTCTTTTCTTTCTTATTTCTTCCTTTTTTTAAATTCTCATTTTAACTATTTTCTTTCCTCCCTTTTTTCGTTCTTCTTCATTTTCTTCAACTCTTTTCTCTCAATGTTTATTCCATACGTTTCCCTCTCTCCGTGGGATTATTTTTCTTTGTCTCTCTTTTTCCTACAGCCTTTTCTTCTTTTTTCTCTTCTATATCACATACTGGTCCCCTTACGTCGACTTTCTCTTCTTCGTCTCCCCTATTCTTTCAGTTCCTTTTTCTTATTCCCAAATTCCTCACCTTTTTCAGCTGGACAGATAATCTCCTCAAATCCTCACACTCCGCTATTTTATCCACATCACACAACCGAGCCTTATCGTCTATTCACACCCTTCAGTTACACAGGACATTGAACATTTTGTCTGAGGAGAGAAGCTAGATTTCAACACATTTGACCTCCTAATCTCTGCCGAGCCTCAGCTTTGACACTCTATTTGGCAAATGACCGCGCCAGGAACAGTCTACTTGCATCCCCCCTAAAAGAGTGAAATGGTCTAACGGCTGTAACATAAGATAACGCCTTTTTGTGGTGTTAAAGTCCTAAGGAGAGACTGAAACAGAAACTTCACTTCATCCTGATGCTAACGCCAAGAAAACTTAATGTAGGCTTTGTCACGACCTCACCCTTACATGTGAATAACTGACGGAAAGAAACGGTATCGAACAATGTCGACTGACTGAAGATCAACTTAACTTAGTTTGGAATGGGGTGAGCACAAGTAGTGGAATTGAATTTGAATAAAAAAAAAAACATTATATTGAGACGGTTTCCTAATATTCACCACTTGGAAAACAAAGATGGATAAGCAATATATAAACAGGGTGATAAAGAAATACGTAGATAGATAGATATGAACAGACTGAGATAAATAGATAGATAGGTAATACAAAGACATTAGGAAACCAAGATAGATAAGGTATAGATAGATAGATAGATAGATATATATGGACATAGATAGATACATCGATAGATATGGACAGAGATAGATAGATATGTATAGGCAGTGATAGATAGATATGTATGGACAGAGATAGATAGATAGACAGACAGACAGACAGACAGATAGAGAGATAGACAGACAGATAGAGAAATAGACAGACAGATAGAGAGATAGACAGACAGATAGATAGATGTTCCTGGTAATACAAATTTCACAAAATCACACGAAATGTCTGTTAGCGGATAGTTGTTACTTCCTCGAATCCATCAATCTTGACTTCTTCAAATCAAGAGGCAATTTGCATCTTTCATTTTTATCCTCATCAATTTCATGTCCTACCATCCTCGCTTCCGTTCATAGCCCACATCTCATTCGATATTAACATTCTGATTATAATCCTCTACCTTGAGCGGCCTTCGTGCAAGATCCTAATTTACTTTAGCATCGTGTCGAGACCTTCTCACCACCCCTTCGTAGATTGACGGCAACAGTTTGAGATCAGAGATAAGATAATTATTATAAATGTCACCCAGGATAAATCAAACAGATTGATTTTCGACAATCATTGAATTGAAAAAGGACTGACTGCTTTCGAACTACGGCCACTTGCACGGAGAAAATTCATGCAATTATTTGAGATAAGAAAAAGGCTGAATATTTGATTTTTGAGGAAATTCCCTACATAGACCTCAATTTCTCACTGTCTACCCGATGCTTTCATTCTGTACCAGGTAATTCATGAAATCTTCTCTAAGATTTTTGCATTAAGATCTTGAAGTGTGAGAGTAAATTAAATGTGAATATATTCAATTTCTTCCTAGTTTGAAACTACTTATATACTGTAACATAACTATTAATTTTATATACTGAAATGAAAATTAGTTACTTCCTTTAACAAAGAACTAAGTTGGGCGAGATAGAAGACATGCTAATAGACAAAAAAATATCTGTCTATATTTCGGAGATGAGATATTATGTACACTATTTACATTATTCGGACTATTATCCTCATCTTTGTCGTCATATTTAGACACAAGGGATTACAGGGTTTGGATGAATTAGAAACAGAAACATGAATAATGAGCGGGAAGAAAAAAGAGTAATCAGGAAAGTAGATAGCTATTGACATTGCATTTATATTGTCATTTTTTCGCTGAGATGAGGTATTATGCTTACTTGCATTATTTACATTGTTCGGAGGATTATCCTCATCTTCATTGCAACATTCAGAACATTTTGGCCGTTGTACGCTACGGCTTTATTCAGGCGATTGGATCTCTGAGATGAGGTATTACGATTACTTGCATTATTTACATTATTCGGACTGTTATCCTTGAGTACATCTGTGTATGAATTTTGGGACTTATAAACCTAATGTCTTCAGCAACCGTTTTTTACCAGTGCTCATAATGCAATTTTTCGCTGTTATCAGTGCATGTTTTTACCAGAGCTCATATTGCAATTTTTGTTGTTTTTCATTGTTTTTCTTTAGTAATATTTATTACTGGTTCCCATATTGTATTCATTTCCATGCTTGGTCGGCTCAGAAGAATTTGCGGCCTAGCATATGTGTTGATTCCTTAAGTTTTAGCACTTTCCAGTGATGCTCTCTGTCTATTATTTCAACCTCATCCCACAGGAGATGGTGAACCAAAACTTGGAGAGTTGCGTTAAAGGGAAATAACTGAGACGCCCAGAAGAGGCATGGCACGTGAAACTAGAACAATCTACCAAATAGAGGGTTTTGGTTAGAAATTCCAATCACCTGAAGAAGGCCGGAGTGTACAAGGGTCAAAACATTGGGAATATGGCAATGAAGATGAGGATAACGGTGCGAGTAATGTAAATAATGCAAGTAATCATAATACCTCATCTCAGTGATCCAATCACCTGAAGAAGGCCGGAGCGTACAACGGTCGAAACGTTGTGAATATAGCAATGAAATGAGGATAACAGCTCGAATAATGCAAATAATGCAAGTAATTATAATACCTCATCTCAGTGATCCAATCACCTGAAGAAGGCCGGAGCGTACAACGGTCGAAACATTGTGAATATGGCAATGAGGATGAGGATAACAGTCCGTGTAATGTAAATATTGCAAATGCGTTAAGATTTTAAATTTATATACAGAAATTAAAATTAACGAGAGACGTATAATCTGGGGTTGGTGGAAATCGGATCGGCTAAAATATGAAAAATGAGAACAAGCTATTACTCCAGTACAGGGTTTGCAAAGCAGGGAGATATCACCAACCGGTGGTCGATTTCAACTGTTGGATGGGCGATGAGCAACTGAAAAGAAAATTGTGGGTGATTGGAAATTTTGGTAGTCGATATAGGATTTTTGAGTATTAGAAATGTATTCATTTTCTTAGCTTTTCTTAAATGTATTCATTTTCTTAGATTTGCATATCATGTCAATAATTATTAGCCCCATCAAATTATTCTCTTAGTCCCATAAAATTATACATACAGAAGTTTAGAACAGTCTTGAGTACAAGTAAAAGAAGATATTTTTAAACAAATAATTATTAGTTTCTCATACGTTATTACCGTCTTTGGGAATCAATTGTAATGACGAACGTGTCATTCTAACAGTGGGTTTCACAACCTCAGCTATATCGCCCACCGGTGGGCGCTTTCAACTTGCGTGGGCGAGGAGTAATTGAACAGAAAATGGCGGGCGAATGAAAATTTTGGTGGGCGATATAGAATTTTGAGTATTAAAAAGGTATTTCAGCATATGCTACCCGAAAAAAATATTCATAGGGAATATGCAAAGAACCTGCATTAAAAAACAGCAGATTAAATGGGAATCACCGAGACTTATTCCTCGATAAAATATAAATATCCCAGCAAACAACAAATATTTTAGTATCTTCTATAGTCTTAAGGTTCATTAACATCCAAAGAGTTCTTCTGAGGAAATAACATTGCTTTCGTATATAAATCAGCTAAGGGAAGCCCCACCCCCCAAAAAAAACACAAAATAGTCACTGAATTATAATTACTTGCTGACAGTTCATATTCATTTTACTTTTATAATTAAGAACAAAAATCTTTTCATTTTTTGTCAACCCTTGCAACGCTAACCCTAAGCATAAAATTAATCTTCACCAAAAAACTAAATTAGACATATAGTTTTCAGTGGTTAATTTTTCTTTCGTATCTTCGTTAATACAATTATAGCAGCAGCAGCCACCACATAAGTCAGCGTTATTTGTTACCTCCCTTTGGTCTTTTTTTACATCATAAAATCAGTTTACGAACCAGTAACAAACTTTTAACAAACAATTTAGTGATGCTTTTGAATATTTAATATACAATTTGACGGTAGAAAGTTTTTCTATGTGAAAGTGGGTGATGACGCAAAATTGTTTTCTGCTCTGGTAGGATCATCTCTCAGTGTGTTCGCACATGTTGCCGTATTAAGCTATACTAAGAGCTTTTCTTATCGCTGAAATAGTTGAGTATTTGTCCACAAAGGTAGTTGTGATGTACTGGCGCAACACATTCTTCGTTCCATTTCACATTCTATGGTCGTATTCAAATAAACCTTTCAGTTTGATCCCAGGATTTCAATTCCTGATTTTTCTGTAATCTAGAGGCACGGTGGAGTCGGACTTAGGAATCGACGAGCCGTGTTCAAATATCAGTCGGCTTCATTACACGCTAATACTCTTGGGAAAAGGTATGAATCTCTATTCTTCCTCATCTATGGATTAAATAGCAGTACAGATTGGGTCCTATAGCCTTGGGTGGCAACCGGTCTACCGCAGAAAGCAACGGCAATCTAATGTGGGAAAATCTTCTGCCTCGTCAGTCATAAATCGAAAGCGACATGGTCGTCCAAGCTTCTATCACGTATGGTACTTAACTGACTGACTGAATCAGGAACTTCAACATGCGATCAGGTAATTTTGGTGAGGATATTCCTGGGTACGACGATAAACTACAGCCGACACCAAGGAAGATTGGAGGTTTTGAGAAACCCACTCTTAATTGCTGCTGTTCTCGGGTTCACCCTGACCCGGGATAGTAAGCACATGTTAGGGGGTCCCATCAAATAGTGAATCCCCAAACAAAAATAAAACACTATGAAAATATAAAAATACATATTTATACCAAAATGACCATTTTATATGGAGTTATAGGCGGCAATTGCGTTCAAAAGATTTAGATTTCGGTATTAAATAACCCATATAGGTGTTCATATGCCGCGAAACAAAATCAAGTAAATCAGCTTCGTGAAGATCAACGAACGTCTTTTACAAGACATTGAGAATGGTAATTTTTCAATAGGGTGCTCCTTAAAACTATGCTTGTGTCAAACTTACCTTGTTCAGTAAGAATCATATTTTCCCGATGAAAAGTGTGCACTCATTCAAAGGGAAACATTAGCCATTGATTAATATATTTAAAAATTCATAGCAACGAAAAGTAACCCGAAAGGGTGAATTAATATTTCAAATATTGCAAATTAATCTCTTTCAAAATTTTAATGAAATATTCATTCAGAATCTTTCCATGGGTGCCGAAAACGTTTTATGCATAAAAAGAAGAAAAACATCTGGACATTGCTAAAGGCAATGAAAAATTGGAAATCATACTTTTACACGTTTGTTGAATGCTTCTCCTTCTTCTTCTTCTTCTTCTTCTTCTTCTTATTATTATTATTATTATTATTATTATTAACAACCCAGATTTTTTTTATTTTATCGTTGCCTTTAATCACGGTTTTATAGTTCAATCATCTCCGACCGTTAAAGTAATCAGCACGATTGAACAATAACGAAGTTACTACAGATGTGACTTGATTCCATATGCCATGGAGCCCGTACTTCATGGTCGGCACATTAACTATTTCGGACATGGAAGATATATATATATATTTGAACAGCAGCGAATTATGCACATCCAGTATACTTGAGGTGTGTCTATTCTTGATGTGCGTATAGCCTAGTGGTTAACGACTCGAAACTGGAATCGACATGTCGGGTTCAAATTCCAGCCGAGAATGTTGCGTTCATTGTTACACAAATACCCTTGGGAAAGGTATGTATCCAATTTTCTTCCCCTTAGCTACAGGTTAAATAACAGGACGGACTTGACCCTCTAGCCCTTGATGGCAACTAGTCTAGAAGAAGTTTACCTTTGAATTCAAGCACGGGTGGACGTGGAATAGGTAACTCCACCCAGTAAAAAGCCTACTACTACAGGAATCACAATAGCATCACTGGCGTAGTGAGGTTGTGACATAATTTTTTACGGATCTGGGGGGAGGGGAAAAGGAAGCGATGATGATTCTTTTTTCGTCGATTTAGAACTGGAAAATCCTATTTCTTGAGCACTAAATATTTCTTGAGTTTTCCATCAAGTAATAAATAAGTTCGACTATCGTCCTGTTCACACTTCTCCCTGGTTAATCTGTATAGTACTGGGTTTGCAGTTCCTGCTAAAATGTTCTCATTTTCTTTCACTACCAATAGCCTCTTGCATCTCAGTGGGATTATCCCCTTGCTTGGAAGGAAATGATTAATTATAAAACAGTGGAAGATCATTGAAAGAAGATTATCTCTGTAATTGGTTATCGAGATTTTCTCGCAAGACACACTGTGCATGACATTGTTCTAGTCTGATTAAATACTTACTGAAGATCTCATTCTTGTGATCAGTTTTGTATCACTTGTATAAATTGCCCAGATCTGTGTCGAATTATTAAGGCCTTTTTCGTCGATGGTGATGGTCGGCAGCGGAAAATAAGCTTAACACACAGCGCCGCTCATGGTTAAAACAACCAATGCACGAGCAGCACGGATTTTGACAACGATCAAAGTAATAGAATACATTGGAGTCATCCACCGTGGGGCATTTGCGTCTTTGTCTGGCCTCTACGGCGCGCTGGACTCTACACTCTTCATAGATCTTTGTTCCCAAACAGCAGCTCTCCACACAAAGCGATCCCGGGCAACTGGTAACGTTTTCTCCCTTTCCTTCACTCTATTGTCGTTCATTCTCGGTAAAAATCATTGTAACTTAGTGGCTTTATCCCCTTACTTGAGGTGAAATAAGAAAAAAATAGTTTTGATATAAGATTCAAAATTGGGCAAAAACGAGCAGATCGGTTGCGGCAGGAGAGATCAAGAGCTCTTGTGTTCGTCTGATCTTTCCTAAAGAAACTAATGTGTTATCGGCATGTTTTTGTTTTTGTTTTTTTTACAACGGCCACATTAGTAGAATACCGTGGTGTCATCCACTGTAGGGCATTTGCGTCTTTGTCTGGCCTCTACGGTGCGCTGGATTCTATTCTCTTCATAGCTCTTTGTTCCCGCGAAAACAGCAGCTCTCCACCCAAATCAATCCCAGCATTCCAGTTCGCAACATTGATAGACAATTTCATCATGGACGTTTTACACTGGTCCTTGAAGCAGAGCTTGGGTCGTCCAAAATTACGTGTGCCGTCAGCCAGTTCCCCATATCATATCTTTTTGTGTATTCTAGCCTTATCCACACGCACATCGTGCCCAAGCTCCTTGTGGATCCGAGAGAGAAGGATCGGACATAGTGACTGAATGCCAGCTCTTTTCAGCACTTCTGTCTTGACATTTAATTTTTAAAATATTTCTTAAACACCCCATGTGAAAACTCCTCTCCTGACCAGAATATGAGGTGCACGTCTCACGCGTGTAAAGGATTTTTTAGAGGACGCATCTTAGGTAAATTATGCCGGATATCGTTGGTATTTTTTTTACAATGTCTCGAGTAAGAAACTACAGATTTGAAATATGTCACAAAAACAACGTTTGGATACAATACTCTTGCGTTTTTTTTAAAAGATTTCTAATTGAATGTGTTTATAATCAAGTTGTCATCTTTGTTGATATGCTTCACAGTAAGTAAAACAATCCTTTCCTTTGATCGTGCGTCGTTCGTTAAAAGAATGCAAATCTTACCCTTCATCCAAAATAATCCTTACGATTAAGCATCCGTATTAATTTGGGTGATATTTGGTTAAGCACCTTCCAAATACCGATGTCGAAAAGATATTTATTTATGAAATACTCTTTTTCTATATGCCGTGTGACTTCACGACCGTTGCCGATCTTGACTATTCACAGTTTTCTGTCCTTTGTAACTCGTTTCTGTATTTTCTTGTCACCTGCACTCAGAAAAGTCTTCGATTTTTCCTGGTTTTTCTCTTATCGTCAGAATAATTAATTAAAAAAATAATTTTTCTCATGAACGCTTGAACGTCATCTTTCCAAATTTTTCTTCTATGTGCCGTGTCCCTTCATGACGTTGGCGATCATGGCTCTCCACAATTTCTTGTTCTCCGGAGCTCTTATTTTTTTTCTTTTTCTTATCTTTCCTAAACTCGGCTCTGCTCTCTTTTTACTCAATTTCATTAGGCAAGTTACACTTTGACCTCTTCTGTCTATTCTGCTCTTAATTTGTCCTGTCAGTATCAAATTCTATAAACCCATAAACTTCAGTATTCCTTTTATTGATTCTATCACCTTTTATACGGTTTGTTTTTTCATTAATTGCAGTATTTTTATCGTTTCCCAGCTATTTTTATACGGCTAGTTTTATACGGTTTGTTTTTTCATTAATTGCAGTATTTTTATCGTTTCCCGGCTAGTTTTATACGGTTTGTTTTTTCATTAATTACCGTATTTTTATTTTTTCCCGGCTATTTTTATACGGCTAGTTTTATGCGGTTTGTTTTTTTCATTAATTGCAGTATTTTTATCGTTTCCTGGCTATTTTTATACGGCTAGTTTTATACGGTTTGTTTTTTTCATTAATTGCAGTATTTTTATCGTTTCCCGGCTATTTTTGCTTGAATATTGTTTTCTCTTATAATGATAGAATACACGTGTCTGATTGGATTAATATTTGGAGAGACTTGGAACCACTCTATTAAATCCTCGTCTTTGAGATCTGCTTTGGAAAAACGGTCAATAATGATTATTTGATCAACTGATTTGAACAAATCTTGATGCAGCATTTATTATTGATTTTAAATTTCAATCGTGTTCGTTACGTACACTTAAGCGGAAATACCATTGTAAAAGGCATGAATCCGTCTCCTCCCCACAGCTATGGGATAAAAATTAAGGCTTGAACTATAAAAATACATTGTTATTCTCAAAAAACTGTTCCCCGTCCTAAAATAATTATTCTTGCAATCCAAAATGTGTTTCGAAGTGGTGATAAACCGTACAAAATAACACCAAAAAACAGTAAAACGAGAGGAAGTGGAAAAAATCAGGCATGGCTGACCACATATGGAGAGAGAAGGGATTTAAACTTTTACTATTTCCTTTATATTACTAACAATAGCGTGACAGTTGCTTTAATAGACTAAAATATTAATCCATCTCTTCATCTTTTATCTTCCCCGTTGTGTTCGGTGACTTCTATCTCTGTCATCAGCCTTAACCAATGTCGTCTGGCATTAATCACTGAAAAATACAGTTTAGAAAATCAGTTTTCCTGTACTACTTCTCTGAACACGCACATTTAACATTTTGATAATAAACGTGCAAGTTACATAAAATAGATTGCTTTCATGCCTAGCAAATCTTCTCCATAGTCGGTATCTATGTACCATTCGCAACACGAATTTCTTGAAATGTGTTTTTTTATTCATTAACGCACTTTTCGTACCATTTTTTTTTTCTGGGATCACTTTTTTACATATTTCTTAAAGATCGTTCTTATTTTTCTTCTGTTGTCAATGTTTGCACTTTCTTTTTACGTCTGTTCGACTTTTCCAATTCCCAGGGTCGTATTCTCATCCCTTAATAACTTCACTTTTTTTTTTGCGGTTATAACTTTCTTATGACCCATGGCGATGTTTATATATTTGAAAAAAAAAAGCAATAGTTATAATAGTATATATATTAAAATACAATGTGAACTTCGGCGTGGTGTAATGATTAACTGGCTTGTCTTGCTGGACCAATTACGACTAAACACTGAGTTCGACTCCCACCGGGTACCTCGTACATTCAACCTTCTATCACATTTAAGCTACGCGTAGTTAGTCATTATATTAAATTGCAATATGAAGAAAACTTTTCCAGATGCCTAATGAAGAAATCCCACGTTACCCAATAAGTTACAGCAATTATTTTTTTAGCATAAACAAATATGAGACGTGATCTAAGGTGTTGAGGAACAATTTGGAATTCAGAGAAAAATTGGCTAGAATATTTGGAGGTGGTAGTTAGAGAAAGTATGTGAGTTGTGGTGTAATGGATATCGACTCGGGGTGAGAACGCAGAGAGCCGAGTTCGAATTCCAGTCGAGTTCGTTAGTTCCACTTACGCACAAATACCCTTGGGAAAGGTATAAACCCATCTCTTCTCCCCCATCTATGGGTTGAATAGTAGGATAGACTGAGTTCTTTAGCCTTGGTTGGCTACCGCTGAAAGAAATGCCAACCTACTTTCTGTATCGAAAGATAAATGATCGACCAAGCATGTACCACGTATGGCACAAAACTGACTGAATTAAAGAAGGGCGTTCAAAAGCCGAGATGATGATGTCACAAATCCTGAAGAAGAACGAGGATTATTTCAGAATGGATGAATACAAGCAGATCAACATGGAGAGAGTTATCTTAAGATGAATTTTCACTGAGATCTAAAAACACAGTATTTACATTAGTCGGACTATTGTCCTCATCTTTGTCGCCATATTTGTCACAACGTTTCGGCCGTTGTACGCTCCGACCTTGGTGGTTGGAATTTCGAACTGAACCCTTTATTTCGATCACTGGGGTAGACTGTTCTAGTTCCACGAGCCATGTTTGATGGATGTCAGTTATCAGTTATCTCCTGCTAATTTTCCCTCTGAAAGTTCTCCACTGCCTTAACCGAGTATTGAACTCACACTCACACAAGGACACATGGCACAGTGGATAAAGGCGTTGGTTAGATCCAGTGACAGACCCAAAGAGTGTGAGTTCAATACCCGGTTAAGGCAGTGGAGAACTTTCAGAGTGAAAATTAGCAGGAGATAACTGATAACTGACATCCATCAAACATGGCTCGTGGAACTAGAACAGTCTACCCCAGTGATCGAAATAAAGGGTTCAGTTCGAAATTCCAACCACCTGAAGAAGGCCGGAGCGTACAACGGCCGAAACGTTGTGACAAATATGGCGATGACAAAGATGAGGACAATAGTCCGACTAATGTAAATACTGTACATAATACCTCATCTCAGAAATATAGACAGAATCCAAAAACACATGTCAATGGATGGGCAGAATTCCTCGTAGATATAATTAACCTATGAACTATGACCCTCAGACATACTGTTATTCATTAAGGTTTCCATCGATGATTATTCACGTCCGAGCCTGGCACTAGATAAATGGTTTCCACGTAAATATAATCTACGAAAAGACAAATGTCCATCCGATATGAAAATATATCCTACTTACTGATGACCAGAAGACAAACTAACATTCATACCAATCAGATGGTAAGCTTCGAAGGCAAGAACAATGAACTATTGGGTTAAGCTGTTTTTTTTTTAAAGTTTACCATCTATGAGTCTGTAGCGATTGTACGCGTGTTTCGATAGATAACCTAAATGAAATGTTATTCTTTGCTCAAATGTCATATTCCGCTTGGCTTCCGAAATATACCAAATGGAATATGACAGAATATAATTGGAGATAATTTTTATAGGAATGTTACCTCTAAATCCCGTCGTCTACCCTAAATAGATAGAAGACATTTTCATACTCAGGCCCCACCAAGATTTACAAACCCTGTTGAATCACATGATATCATCTTCGATAACGTTCCCAATGGCAAAAGGGGCTTACGACTACATCACGTTGAAGTATCGATTCCTTCACGATGACTGAATTTAAGCAACGTGGAGCCTGGTCAGTATATAAATGAGTAACCGATTCGGAATACCTGGTGCTGTAAGCTAGGATGTTCGGGTGGTGTATTCGATAATGGCTCATAATTATTAATCTGAGAGCCGAGTTCCAATTCCAGTTGGGTTCGTTATATTCACTAACCCAAATCGCAAGAATATTACTTATTTGGTTAAGAATGGTCAAACTATGGGGTGGGAATGAGCAAAGTGAAAGAATTGAGGGGTTGGATGAGAAAATACGGTTTTCAACAGTTATCGTGTGCATCGTAAGTAGGATATTAAGAATACCATAGTCGCAGCATGTGAGGAACGAAGAGGTTTTAAGGAATATAGGGAACAAAAACGACATATTCTCAGAATCTCAGATAGATGAGACACATAAGTAAAAGGTGGCTTGAAGAATCTGACACAGGACATATTGAAGAGAGGTGTGGCCGAGGGGAACAATAATACAGGAATGGGACGTTCCGGCGTAGCCCATTCGGCGTCGCTGATTCGGCGTAGCTCATTTGGCGTGGCCCATTTGGCGGAGCCGACACGACATTGGATTTTTTTGGTAGAGGGATGATTAGGCGTCAGATTGCTACTTCGCCGTTCGAGTCAAATTTGCTCTCTCTCTCTCTCTTTCTCTCTCTCTCTCTCTCTTTCTCTTTCTTTCTCTCTCTCTTTCTCTCTCTCTCTCTCGTTAAGTAGTCAAAGCCCTTTTATTCCAAATGATAGAAGTTCATTGTTCTTGTCTTCATGTTTTATCAAAACGTAGAAGAAACGTGAGAAACTATAGATACCTTTTTATTGTTGACGCAACAACCAAGAATTTCTAATATTAAATGGCTTTACTAAGTATTTTTTAATTTTTTTAAATACAATATTTTTAAATTAAGTTTTTAATTTACATTATTACATTAACGTTTTAATAGGATCCTTAATTCCTTAAATGAATAAAATGTCTGTCTATATTTCTGAGATGAGGTATTATGTACACTATTTACATTATTTGGACTATTATCCTCATCTTTGTCGTCATATTTATTACAACGTTTCGGCCTTTCAGTATCTGTCTATATTTCTGAGATGAGGTATTATGTACACTATTTACATTATTTGGACTATTATCCCTCATCTTTGTCGTCATATTTATTACAACGTTTCGGCCTTTCAGTATCTGTCTATATTTCTGAGATGAGGTATTATGTACATTATTTACATTATTCAGACTATTGTCCTCATCTTTGTTGCCATATTTATTACAAAGTTTTCGGCCTTTCAGTATCTGTCTATATTTCTGAGATGAGGTATTATGTACACTATTTAAATTATTCGGACTATTGTTCTCATCTTTGTTGCCATATTTATTACAACGTTTCGGCCCTTCAGTATCTGTCTATATTTCTGAGATGAGGTATTATGTACACTATTTACATAATTTGGACTATTATCCTCATCTTTGTCGTCATATTTATTACAACGTTTCGGCCTTTCAGTATCTGTTTATATTTCTGAGATGAGGTATTATGTACACTATTTACATTATTCAGACTATTGTCCTCATCTTTGTCGCCATATGTATTATAACTTTTCGGCCGTTGTACGCTCCGGCCTTCTGCAGGTGGTTGGAATGTCGAACTGAATCCTTTATTTCGGTCACTGGTGTAGACTGTTCTAGTTGCACGTGCTATGTTTAAGGACACATGGAACAGTAGATAAAGGCGTTGGTTATATCCAGTGACAGGACCCAAAGCGTGTGTGTTCAATACGCGGTTAAGGCAGTGGAGAACTTGGAGAGGGGAATTAACAGGAGATAACTGATAACTGAGATCCATTAGACATGGCAGGGTTCAGTTCGACATTCCAACCAACTGAAGAAGGCCGGAGCGTACAAATGCCGAAACGTTCTAATAAATATGGCGACAAAGATAAGGACAATAATCCGAATAATGTAAATAGTGAATAGAAAGTCATATTCAAAGTTGGGTGTTTTCATTGCTTTTATCCTTTTTATGGCGTGGGTTGCCTCCGGTCTAAGGTAGTGACGCCGAAACGGTCTACCGAATAGTCCAATTATTTTTCTGACGCCGAATCAGCCACGCCAAATAGGTTACACCGAAACGGACCAACCCCGAGTAATGCACCCAACATGTTTCTGTTAACAGATGGTAGAATAAGCATTGAAAACGATAGTAAGGGGACAAACATTGCTGTGTATTACAAATTGTGGAGAACCATGATACTATAAGTAAAATGCGAGGCAATTCCTATAGAAAAAATGACATCAGGAAGGAATATACCATACCAAAGAGTTTATAAAGCGAAAAACGAGAGGCAAATGACGCTAAACTAGATATATAGATCCTAATGGGGGGAAGACTTTGATTAATTTGGAAAATCTACGTCGGCTAAGCGTGAAACACCCCCTGAAAAAATGCACTATTAAACGAGTTATTGGGGGGGGGGGTGAGGATTGTTGAAGCGTGACTCTTTGAACTGTGCACGTAAAAAATAAATTAGGAGAAGGAAAGGTTACAAACTGTGAGCTTTGAAATGTCCTCATCAGAACGAAATAGAGGTGTGTCTCGAAGGAACATCAAGACAAGAACAATGAACTGTTACGTGGGGTCATAAACAATTTCCGTTTTTACTTATTATCTTCATTCTTCAAAAAATGAACTGCAATTACATTTTGCTCAATTGTATATTCATAATAATAATAATAATAATAATAATAATAATAATAACAACAACAACAATAACAATAATAATAATAATGACAATAACAACAATAATAACAATAACAATACAAATAATAACAATAATATTAATAATAATAATAACAATAATAATAAATAATAACAATAATAATAATATCCAGAAACCATTGATCATCTTGTAGCAGGTTGCACGATATTGGCACCCACTGAATATAAAAACCGACATGACAGAGTGGGCCAATATCTGCACTGGAAAATTTGCAACTTCTACGGGAAGGAAACTGGTACAATTCTATGCGACTACACAATACACACTGACAGAACAATCAAAGCCAACCGCCCAGACATTGTTATTAAAGACCACAAACAAAAAAACAGCCACCTTATTGATATGGCAGTCCCTGCAGACTGCAATGTATCTTTGAAGATATTCAAAAAACTGTCAAAATACAAGGACCTTGAAATAGAAATCTCAAAAATGTGGCACATGGGAACATAAACAATCCCTGTTGTAGTTGAAGCCTTAGGATTGGTTGGCAAAGATTCCAGTAGAATTAATTGAAGGGATCCCTGGAAGTCCATGCCTCAAAGAGATACAAAAAATGATTCTGACAAGTACAGCCCTCACTTTACGAAATGCTTTATCTATGTAATAATTTTTTTTTTTGCAGTGAAAAGTATCATGATACCATTTCTGACCTTAGGTCCCTGTGTGGGACCCGGAAAGAAATGAGTGGACGGCAGATATCAAAGGAAGTAAAAATAATAATAATAATAATATATTGCGATGTCTTGTGAACATATAACAGGCTGCTTTTCGATATCTTTTGCAAAATATTCCGCAGGTTTTTATATAAAAAGGTTTTCGGCCACAACTTGAATCTGGCCTTCTTCATCGCAGCATATTGCAATGATCGAAAAATCTAACAGTCAGTTGGTTCAATTTTTGCTCAATATAGGGATTTGAGTGGGACGGTCCAAATGAGTTCCAATTTATCCCTGTTATAATCGCGTAGGCATTACGGAGAACAATATTTTTTTATCTATTGAAGAGATGTGTCGGACGCGCATCAGTACAGACGCAAAAGAGTCCTCGGATCATATTCGGGCATGTTTGTCAACACCAGTTATATCCATGTGTTTTCCATTAGCAGTGGGACATTTTGGCATATCTAGCATGATATGGGCCACGCTGTAACTGGTCAAGACCCGGGATTTTATAAGACGTGCATCATGACAAAAAAAAAAAAATTATTGGAAAACAACAGTCACCAGTTGGAAAGACACGGTGTATTGTGAAGCCGGTCCCGTCGGCATTTTTTTCCTCGCGTTGCTGTGTTACTTTTTGTTATCACACGTCTCTTTCAACTCTCTCTCGCTCTCTGTTATCCACGTATTTTTTGGGTTGATCTATCGGTTAGGTGTTTCTCTCCAAACTGAACAGACACTTTACTTACATTACGAAAGGTGGCCTGGGAACTTTTTAAGCATACATTTATGGGCACGTTCCAGCTACTGTAAATATAAATGTTTTCATTGCATTTTAAATAATTTAAATAAATAAAACCCCGACGATCTCATAAGACACACAAAATTACCCTTATTCTATGGAGCTCAGCTTGTGGAGATATATCCTTGTCAGTCCACTGCCATTTGCGTTGTACATTTGTTTTATACAACCAACTTTTTATCACATGTTTTGATATCTTCATGGAGCTATTTGAACAGGGCTTCTCTATCTTTTTTACCATATTGCCCACGTTCACAGGGAAACATTTTCCATCGTCCACCTGCATAGTAAATATTCAAAAGTATACCAAAATTGTTTGCTAAAAGTTTGTTAATGGTTCGTAAACTAACTTTTATGATGGAGTAAAAATAACAAAGGGAGGTAACAACCGTGACTTATGCGGCTGCTGCTGCTACTACTGCATTAAAGGAAAAACGAAAACTTGACTATTGAAAACAAAATATATGATTTAGTTTTATTGTTACGGTTAGGGTTGCAAGTGATGACAAACATTTAAATGATTTTTGTTAATAATTATATAATTAAAAACAATACAAACAACTAATAAAAAATCAAATATTTTTTGTTTTTCTTTTGTTTTCCCTTATCTGATTTATATTAGAAAAAAATGTTATTTCGTCTGATGAACTATTTGTGTGTTAACGACGCCACTCAAAACTATAAAATATACTAAAATATTCGTTGTTTGCTGGGATATTTATAACTTATCTAGGAATGTGACCCAGTTATCCCCAGTGAGAATGTATTTTTTAGTTCAGTTTCTTTCAATATCTCTTTTGAATATTTTTTTGTTAAACATATGATAAAATATATTTTTAATACTGAAAATCCTAAATCGCCCACCAAAATTACCATTCGCTCACCATTTTCTCTTCAGTTACTCCTCGCCCAAGCAATACTTGAAAGAGCACATCGGTGGCTGAAATCGCCCAGGTTGAGAAACCCCGGGTTTGAATGACGCATTCATCATTACAATTAATTCCCAAACACGGTATGGAGATCAGAGACTAATTTGATGGGCTAATAATCATTTATAATCATGAAAAAGCCGGGAAAATGACGTGACATCTGTGAAGAAAACTTCGGCGAAGAAGAAGAAGGAATAGAAGAAAAGCAATTGTAGTATTATTAATATTTTTATTTTATTTTATATCTGGCGTTTAAACATTTCTTTCCGGGTCCCGCCCAGGGGCCTAAGGTTAGAAATGGCATCATGACACTTTCCACTGCAAAAAAAAAAAAATATAATAATAATTACATAGATAAAGCCCTTCGTAAAGTGTGGGCTGTACTTGTCAGAATAATTTTTTGTATCTTTTTGAGGCATGGACTTCCAGGGATCCCTTCAATCAGCCTACTGGAATCTTTTCCAACCTGTCCAAGGGCCCCAACTACAACAGGGATTGTTGATGTTCCCATATGGCACATTTTTGAGATTTCTATTTCAAGGTCCTTGTATTATTATTATTATTATTATTATTATTATTATTATTATTATTATTATTATTATTATTATTATTCCTCTTCCTCTTCTTCACACCCTCCTCCTCCCTTTCTATTACATCCAACGTCGTGCGTTTGTTTATTTATTTTTGAAAATAATTATCTAGCGTTCTTCTACTTTTTATTTTTTAAATAAAAAAGCGGTAGGTCATTTGATAAAAAAACGCCTGAGGATACCGTAAGGTTGAAACCAAGGTAGCGGAATGAACTGACCTCCTGATTTTTTAAGTTAAAGGCTCTAATTAATATTTTGGCTTTTATTTTATTTTTTCACACATGTATTGAGCGCTTTTAATACTACTGTTTCCAGGTCTGATTCAACTCTGACCATTAATCTTATAAATATATATAATACCCATTAATCTTTTTCATATATGCTGATATTCTTGGGAAAAGCATGAATCCTCTTCTCCCTCCAGCTATGGGTAAATAGCAGGATAGACTAGGTTTTTTAGCCTTGGACGGCAACTAGTCTAGGAGAAGGACAACTCTGAATTCAAAACCTGCGACGGGTTGTTTGGGGACCCAGTGGCACGTAGTGCACCAAGTCTCTGTATTCGGCCCTTCAAAAAGTGTGTGGATGGTTCCGTACAAAACCTTCACCACTATAATCAAATCTCATTTGCTGGCGTCGGGCTGTCAGTTTCCTAGGAACTGATCTGCTTGACCCTCATACGTCGAATTCAACGGGAGAGTCGAGTATATATATATATATATATATATATATATATATATATATATATATATATATATATATAGTCATCCACAGACAGACTGTTTCGCTGTTTCACAGCTCTTCAGTGTGGCTAGACGTCCGGTTGCCTTTAGCTAGGATCGAAACCCGTCTGAAATACCACTCAGCCGTCGGCGCTCGGCAGGGATGAAGGTGAATTTTAGCGTATTTATTTTTATATAAACACACAGTGACCGAAAAGAATATACATTAATACACATATATATTAGAATATACATTAAGGTACGTCTCTAGATCGTCTGGGAAAGGGCGTTGAAGATTTGTTGTTTAAAATAATAATTTAGACATTGCTAACCGGACACTTCTTTATAGCTAAGTGGCATAGTACGTCGCATCAAATAACGGTTGCGTAAAGGATACAGGTTCGATTCCTATTGGAGAAGGTATATTTTCTCTGAAATTCAGTCCGGAATATGTAATTAATTCTGTTTAATTAAAAACCGGAACATTTACTTATATAAATTGAATCTATGAAAATAACGTATAAACAGAAAATATATTCAATGTATATAAGGGAAAAATATACTTTAAGTTTTGCTATGTGCATACGGGCAGAGATAACTTGTTAAAGAAAATGTGGCGTCCGACAGGATTCGCAACTGCTTTCTCCTTTGTAGAAAAAAAACTACCGTCTGATCTAGCGTACCTTAACCGCTCGGCAACGAAGACCTTCACAATCAAGACCTTTCAAGGGTAATCATTCATTCATCAAATAATTCTTTAGTTAATTTTTTCTTGAGAGTACAGGCCGGTAGACGAAATAAAAACTGTTTAAAAATGAAACAAAGCTTTCTACTCAAATACTGCTATCCACTAAACATAATGTTTAAAAAATTAAAAATATATCGGTTAAAACAAATAAAATCCATTAAACACACACACACATACCTATATATATATATATATATATATATATATATATATATATATATATATATATATATATATATAGGTAACTATACTCGTGTCGAAAAACCTTCGAATTCTTGATTTAACAAGAGCCAAATGAATCTCGAAGGGAAAAAAAGGTTTAGAAAAAGAAAGAGCCAGGAACATGAAAGTCTGTCGAAAATAATCGCACAGATACAGGTTCAAGGACCAAAGAAAAAATCCCGATACGAGTAAACAACTAACTAAAGAGGTCGATACAAACGTAGAGCAGACCTAGTCAAACCTAATGAGCCAGACAAACCTACCAAGGTTTCACTTAGGCAGATCGTCAGGACGATCTGCCTAAGTGAATGAATGATTACCCTTGAAAGGTCTTGATTGTGAAGGTCTTCGTCGCCGAGCGGTTAAGGTACGCTTGATCAGACGGTAGTTTTTTTTTTTCTACAAAGGAGAAAGCAGTTGTGAATCCTGTCGAAGGCCACATTTTATTTAACAAGTTATCTCTGCCCGTGAGCACATAGTAAAATTTTAAGTATATTTTTCTCTTATATACATTGAATATATTTTCTGTTTATCGTCAGGACGATCTGCCTAAGTGAAACCTTGGTAGGTTTGTCTGGCTCATTGGGTTTTGACTATATATATATATATATATATATATATATGTATATATATATATATATATATATATATATATATATATATAAATGACAATAGGAAAAACAGTAAATGCTGACGCATTTCGTCTAATGTGAACTTTTTCAAAGCAAAAAACGAAATGAATTTAATTAAACAAAGAAAATTAATAAAAACAAAAAACTAAGTGTTCTTAGCCATTTACATTGGACGAAACGCGTCAGCAATTACTGTTTTCCTATTGTCATTTATTTATAAAGATTGTCTCCTCTAAAAGTTAACTTTGAGAAATTTTCATACACACACACATATATATATATATATATATATATATATATATATATATATATATATATATGTGTGTGTGTGTGTGTGTGTGTGTGTGTTAAAAAAAAGCAGGATCTCCTACTTCGATTAAGCATTACTCTTCAAGTAAATTGATTTACGTTCTCTGAGCCGCTAGCGTATTTCTTATAGAGAAAAATGTTAAATTTCCCCTTTCTTCCCGCCGTGCAACGATGTAGAGGAAAGATATCTGACTGATGACAAATCAGTCTGGTTTCAATCCTGGCTTGAAGTAATCGGATGTCTAGCCACACTGAGGAGCTGTGATGCATCGAAACAGTTTGTGTATGACTATACATATATATATATATATATATATATATATATATATATATATATATATGAGAGAGAGATGGGCAAACAAAGTTCAAATTCCAGTCGAGATTGCTGCCTTTGTTTTTACACAAATAATCTTGGAAAGGCCAAAATGGTATTAATTGATATTTTTTCACCGCCCATCTAAGGGTTAAATAGCAGAGTAGACTTGTCTATCTAGCTTTGGTTAGCAGCCTATCGAGGAAAATGCTAGCACCCCCACTCGGTAAAAAAAAATCTAGTTACTACAGATCCACACCTGTAACAGAATGATAGAGGGTTTGATTCTATGCTGCAGCAGATGAGACTGCAGGGTTTAACATACCAAATGTATGTGTGTCTGTCTTTTTTATATATTGCTTCGAAGTCTTTAGTTATTATAATACGACAAAGAGAAGTCAAAACGCCCACAGTTACAACTCGACCATATCGCCTATCCTGTCAATCGGAGGACGAACTGAATGTATAGCTTCTCCATTCTTTCCTTTATACTCTTTAGCGTTTTTTTTTTTATTAGAGAAATCTCTAAATCATGTGGAAAAATAGTCAAAAAGAAGGAAGAGAGAAAACAGGAAAAAAGAAACTAAAAAAAAAATGGATCGAAACAGAGCGAGACAAAATAATGCATGGCGGATGTGTAGCCTTGAGCAGAGTTTCACCCTCTGAGTCTCACGCGTGCACAGTTTAATTACCCTCAACCGAGACGTTCTGACACAAATTAACGCGTCAGTATATAGACATAGACACACGCATGCGCACTAGAGACTTTTTCGATTTCTTTCTCTATTACTGGGCATGAGAACGAGCTTGAAGCAAAAATCGATTGAATCTCTCTTGACAACAAAAATAGCGCCGGTGTTAAAAAAATGAAATGTCTAATGAATCATTGGCATGTATGCCAGTCAAAATTTAAATCAGAAAAATCATAAGCCATATCACACAATACAAAGGTCCAAGGGCTACTCAAGTTAGAGGGTTTCTAAGCGGGCTTTTTTTTGTAATAGAGATGGAAGGAGTGAGTTTACACATTATGAAAACCTCTAGAATAGATATCTATTGAGCCTGAAGAGACCAAGATTGCAGTTCTCAGGGATGCATCCTCTTCGGAGTCTGTTCCAAAAAGGAACAGATCTAAAGAACGAGATGTCTGAGTGGAATTTACACCTTGTCAAAAGGAAGCAAAGGGAATGGTGATGATTCGCCACGGTGAACATGTCATCGTGGAGGGTCCTTGTTGTGAAGATCTGAACTGGTGGAACTAAGGAATATAATTCGTCCGAAGATCTTCCATATTAATATCGATAAAGAAATGGAAAGCGAATAACGTTTCGTCTGTGGGATAAGAGTTGCGGGAAGGAGAATAATTCAACGCCTTCAAGGCTGCGTAAGCGCTTTTTGAACTCGATCGAGGATGGACAATGGGTACTAGGCAGTACCAGCCCAGATCTGGGATCAATACTCTATTCTTTGCCTTATCTGACTTATCAACATAGAAAATCGAATCAGGAATTAGGTATTCTCTGGAACCATTCAAAGAACGGGTTATTCTACCACCCTCATTTGAAATGGTACGAATATAAGTGTTCCATTTGATGCTGGGGTGATATTTAGCCCCAGTAGGCGTCAAGGCAAGGAGTATCTTGGAGGGTATGACCACTCATTAAACTTGGTGCAGGTCATTTAGTATTTTAGTAGAAATAATAGCTAACTCGTAGCTTGAACACTTTGGAAGAAAGGGAATCTGTCGGCTCTTGCTGATTAGTTCTAAAAGCTCTTCTGCATTAATTGAGCACTCTGGTAGCCGGTAATGCTTATAATGCATTAAAAATTCCCTTACTCCGTAGCGTGGGCTGATGGTCTAAGGATCTCCGACTGCTATCAAATCGTTTTAGTTAAGATCCCGGCTTGACACAATCGCATGTCTAGCCAAAATGATGAGGTGCGAATCAGTCTGCCCGTGGATATATATATATATATATATATATATATATATATATATATATATATATATATATATATATATATATATATATATATATATATATATATATATATATATATATATATTAGCCGGGAAGTCGTATTTCAGGATACCCGTCTACTACACCGGTAAAAAAACGACTATGGCGAGATTTGAACCTTGGTCTCATGCTAAGAAAGCTAACGTTCAAACCACTCGGCCATTACACCACGCCGAGGTGCCCGAAGATTTTCCAAGCGTAGGTTAGATATGTCACAAGACCGAAAGTATGGGACACCCAGTGAGGATCGAACTCATTATTCATTCGTAACTAACGAGACAAGTTTGCTAACTATTACACCGCCTCGAGGTGCCCATATATATATATATATATATATATATATATATATATATATATATATATATATATATATATATATATATATATATATATATATATATATATATATATATATATATATAGATAGATAGATAGATAGATAGATAGATAGATAGATATAAACGACCGAACGGATATTTCAAAAGCTACACAGTGAAAACGGTAAAGAAAATTATAATAATTATTTTCTGAAAACCTAAAAACATTATAAATATTGCATAACTATATATAAAATCAGGTGACTTATTATTATTCTCTCTCTCTCTCTATCTCTATCTCTCTCTCTCTCTATCTTTCTCTGCATATATATATATATATATATATATATATATAAGGTGCGAGGTGTAAATTATCTCAATTTTACATTTTTAATTTCGCGCTGCGCGTTGTTTGTTTTTCATTATGTGGACTGCACGGAATAGCAGAGTATAGCATTTCAGAGTATTTGGGCATCAATCTAAGGACAGTGCAGAGGATTCGGAAAGAGTTGGATGAGTCAAATGGTGATTACGAAGGTTTTTTGCAGTGATCACTAACGATGGCGACGTTATGCCTCCATTCATCTTCCCACAGGACCTGAGAATCAACACACGTGCCTTGAGGAAGTAGTGGTTTCCTGGGTCAAGAAGGTGGCTGCTGGAAGACCCTTTGTCTGGCAACAGGACTCTTCACCATGCCACACAAGCAAGAGAACCCAGTTATTGCTTTCAGACAATTTCTGTGACCACAACACTCCTTACATCTGGTCATCTAACTCCGAAGACTGCAACCCCATAGATTATTATGGGTGGTGCTCAGTTGAGCGACAGACCAACAAATCTACTTGCAATATGAAAAATGAACTGAAGGCAAGGATTATGGCATCATACTGGAAGCTGGAGTTGAAGCCAATCGCGATTTTATTGAATAAATTTGATCTTAGCTTACACCATTTGGAAAGTGCCTGAAAGTCCACACCGCGGTGTTGACTCCAGTCTCGTGAGCAGGGCCGGATTAACAACTAAGAAAAAATAAGCACCTGCTTAGGGCATCAAGAGAAGGGATTACCACAGAAATTGCTATGATACGACGTTGTTGTACACGTTTAAATAAGTAAGTTGAACACAATTAATGTTTGAATGTGCTGGTGACATTACAAACGAGGAGACGACTGACCCGCTGGTAATCTATATTGCGTTTCTGAATAAGCTAAGGGAGATAATGAAGTTTGTATTTACTCAATACATCACATGTTGCCTCTTGAATAAGTATTACTAATTAACTTTATGGGATTTAATTTTTGTGAATAATCACAGGGGCAGACTACCCTCATGTTTGTTTGGCATTATTCTGGCCATACGCTTATGTGGTTTTGAAATGTGATGGTTTGTTGATTACCTGGCTATTTCTGTTCACAGTTCATTTCGTTCACAGCTCATTTCGTAGTGGCTGTTAAGTTGTGACTGTTTTTTTTCTGGCGGAGTTTTCAGGGTATTAGTGGTGTTCTGGGTTGGAACTGACGATTAAGCCCTCTCGATGGTCGTGTGTACCTTCAATTCTTTCTATTTCCAGCTGGTGTTTCCATCATCATGTAAGTTCTCGGTCGATGTTCTGTTTTGCACTACTCACCAAGATTCCATGATAGCATGCCTAACTCACAGATGTGTGATAGCATCAAAATCTTTTAAGCATTTAGGTCACCAAAATTCTTTTCAGTGTTTCGGGCACCTATAGGTCTTACTACGGTTCTGCTTGTGAGGGAGATTCTGAAGTTACAGAGATGTTGATTTATTGACCCTCGTCATACTCAATTCTTTGCTCCGATTCAACAAAGTACACGTCTTTCGTTTTGTCATTTGTGAGGTGGGCAGATAATGAGGAAAGCAGGCTTGGAGAATTTGATACTCATAGGAAATATTAAAGGCAAGAGGGTCAGAGGAAAGCAGCTTAACGAGCAAATGGATGGCAATGATGGCGAAAAATCAAAACTTATTAAGAGTTACAAAGGATGGGATGTTGTGGGCAGCCATGATCGCTCTCGTTCTGAGCGGACATGGTATATAGAAGCTGCAAATATATTAGCAAAAAGGGAAATTTTGTTAGAAGCAAATACAAGTGTGCTGTAGAGTGTTATGTAATACTAATCCTATGTCAGTAAACTTTAGTCAGTCTTCACAAAGATGAAGAAGAGACGTGAGGCAACAGGAATCTATTTCTAAGAATACCATAGAATGAACATTTGAATAACGTCAAGTTTTAAGAAAAATATAATCTAAAGGGACACTTATACTCAGAATCAGGAAGAAATTGTTGGAATTACTAGAATGCATAGCGAGGGCGAGGGTTTAGGGAATATAACACTCACAAGACTTATTGGATTCAAGAGAGACAATGGAAAACATGAATAACCCACCTAACGAGCTTGTGTAAGTGGATGGCAGATCAGGGACTGAGAAGAATGGTAAAAATACAAACCTGCAAATAATAGGAAGTTGTGGAGAGCCACGATCGCTCACATCCTGAAAGTACACGGCACATAAAAGAAGAATCTACGATTCAGAAGACTGACATGTGAAGTTGTATTAGTTCTGAGTGAAGTGACCGTTACGAAATTTATATTAAATCTCCAGACGTATCAGAACGTGACTTCGAGCAGGTGTTAATGTTGTTGACTTGGCCAGCGGCATGATAATTAAAATATTGCGGACTACCATGAAAGCAACAAACACCGGCACAAACCGGTAACTGCATTAAAAAAAAAGAAAAGTTAAACTTCATAATCCGAAACTTTGACAACCGAACTGATCTCATTATCCAAGCGTGAAGACAGAATCTAATAGTTGTGGGCAAGAAAATAGTTATATATATATATATATATCTAAGATGAGGTATTGTAATTATTTACAATATTTACATTGTTCAGACTGTTGCCCTCATCTTCGTTGCGATATTCTTAACGTTTCAACCGTTATACGCACGGGCCTTCTTCAGCTGTTTCAATTGGAACCTCAAAAAAACGCCCTTTCTTAACATTGAAAGGTTTCCGAATATTTTATAATGTTTGGACAAAGTTGAAGGCATAAATTTTTATTTTTAACGATATTTTCTCCGTTTATAAAATTACGATTTTTCTCAATTAATTTCTACATTTGATGAAGTTCCTTAATGAAGAAAACGCGTTGCAGAAACAATTTTTAGTTTCCATTTCTTTCGATTATATATATATATATATATATATATATATATATATATATATATATATATATATATATGTATATGTATATTCTCCTGAAAAATTTGTTTCGTTTGAGCTCTCTGGGGAGGAAGTGCGAGTTTGGAAACAGTGACGATTACTGCTAATAATGCAAGACTCTTCGGTAAAGCCAATCGACTTCTCTCAGCCACTGTGTGTTTATTTAAAAACAAATACACATAAATTCACCTTCATCCCTGTCGTGCGCCAACGGCTTAGGGGTAGAATATCCAACTGACGCCAATTCAGCCGGGTTTCGTTTCTCGTTGCAGGCAACCGGACGTCCAGCCACACTGATTTCGCTTTGATACAGCGAAAGACTCTGTCTGTGGATGACACACACACACATATATATATATATATATATATATATATATATATATATATATATATATATATATATTACAGAAAAAATCCAAAATTAACTCATATGAGTATAGTCTATTTCAGATCGGCACAACTTAATGCCGATCCTCATCAGCCCTCGAATGCATGTCTGGAATTGGGGTTTTAAATTTATTTTAGATAGCAGTCCTACTCAAAGGGACGCCTTGTTTTTTTATAAGGGACTTGTGTTGGTGACAAGGGGGGACGTAAAGTATCTCTTTAAGGGGAAGAGGTCTGGAGAGGGAGTATATTTATGAACAGAGCCTTTCATTATATGTAAATGAATTTCGGTTCCTACTATGGGATACAACACTATACAAAGAACAAGTATGTTTTACTGGGATTTACAGTAAGTATATCCAGGGAGAGATCTATGTCAAAAGAAGGAGCAAAATTATTATTAATTTAATAATATAAAACATTTAAAATCCCTTTACCGGTCTGAATGACCGAGATATTTTCATAGAAAATATGCGTCCTCCGACAGGAATCGAACCTGTATCCTATATGGAACCGTCATATAGCTTGTCCTGTTATCCGATTTATCCACAGAGTAGCGTTTTGGTTAGTAAGGTCGATTTTACTGTTTTTAAACTACAATTCTCCATGATTTTCTCTCGTACATCCATATCTGCTCGATGCGTATCCAAATGTAAACAAATGACGAGCAGATGAATGTACCAACAGATATCAATGTACGGAGGACGGGTATTTTCCATGGAAATTTCTCTGACATTCAGGTCGGTAAATGTCGTTAATACTGTTTATCCCCAACGAAAATAATTTAAAGATTAATTTGAATAAAACATGTATTTCTGTCTCTTAGCATTTGTGTTATTCAATTTTCGAAATCAGCTCTTTCCTTTTGAATAACTGTGTATATAATTAAATGTTTTTAAAGCGGACATTTTAAAAGAATCCATAAATTTATACAGAATATTTAAAGACAAAGCCTGGGGAAGATGTCAGATAAGGAAAAAAATATTCAAGTTAAAAATCAAAAGATTATTATTAAATGTTTTTCTTATCCTTATTTTACATCCTGAGATATATATATATATATATATATATATATATATATATATATATATATATATATATATATATATATTCATATATATATATATATATATATATATATATATATATATATATATATATATATATATATATATATACTTTTTAAATGTTTGTTTTTAAAGCCTTCATAAAATATTGTACCCGGCGCCAATTATACAATTATTTGTGCAAATTTATTGAAACAAAACGAATAATACCGTTATTATATCCTGTTTTTTCGTATTTCCAATGAACCATGACCCAGCGCACATGTTAGTACTTCGTATCTCCATTCCACGAAGTTATTCCTTTCAGATTGACCACCGATTCTCGAATGGATTTAAATCAGGAGAGTTTCCGAGCCAGTCTTTAGTATTTTGATTTGCTCACTGGTAAGCCTTGCCATTGTGTTTGTGCAGTGTTACAATTTTCGTAAGATTCCTTCGAGTCACGTCCGTCGCAAACAATGGCCGTAGGACGACTAATCGACAGTCGAGACAATAGTGTCTGGGCGGGATAAAAATCAGATGCACTCATGGATGACGCAATGTTTTTTAAGGCGAAATAAATGTCATCATACACCCCGAAAATAGATTCATAGCACTGCAATTGACCTAATCTGAGGAAAAAATAGAAATCAATTACACTATGTCACTCCAGTGGATCTAAAACTGACTGTATGGTGAAAGGAAGGAAACTAAAGCGGTTGTTTCAATTAATTTGCACAGGCGTGTACCGTAAATGCATTTCTGCAATGCTTATAGACATATATCCTATTGAAATACCGATTGCGGTATGATTACCGAAGTTAAGCAACGTTGAGTCTGGCCAATACCTCGGTGGTTGATCTCTTGGGATTCTTTTATCCTAAGAGCCGAATTCCAATTCCAATTCTTCCACGGGGGTTCTTTACATACACTTGCGCGCAAAAAAAACTCGTCTACCACCTAATTTGGGGTTAATTATTAAAGACTTGTATCACTAAACCATTATCTCCAAAAAGATATTGTTAAAATCTAAAAGTACTTCCTGACTTTAAATAACCTGCAAACGAATCAATCACTCAAATACTAAAATTATGTCTTTTAGATTTATTTCCAGTTTCTGGAGTATATATGTATATAAACTACGGTGGTCATAAAGTGGGGGATCCGTTTATACATTGATTGCAATATAGAATTGATCCCCCACTTTATGTCCGCAGTATAGTTTCTTCCTTGTTTATCAGATTCAGATAAGGTAGGAATCCACCTCTTCTCCTCCCAGCTATGGGTTAATTAGTAAAGACTTGTATCATTAAACTACTATTATCTCCAAAACAAATTCTTGCAATCTAAAAATATTTTCTGGCTTGAAATAACCTGCAAAGGGTTGATAAGTCGTAAAAAACGAGTCAATGAATCATTGAAATAATGATTAGCTACATAGGTATATCTTTTAGATTTACTTCATTCTCTGGAATATAAATGTATAAAAACTGCGAAGACCATAAAGTTGAGGGATCAGTTTAGATATTGATCGTAATATAGAGCTGATCCCCCACTTTATATCTGCATTATAATTTCTTGTTTATCAAATCCTGATTAGGTATGAATCCACTTCATCCCCTCCCAGCTATGGGTTAATTAGTAAAGACTTGTATCACTAAACCATTATCTCCAGAACAAGTTCCTGCAATCAAAAAATATTTTCTGGCTTTAAATAGCCTGGAAAGGGTTGATAAGCCGTAGAAAACGAACAAATCAATCAATATTTCCATGAAATTCAGAGTAGAAACCAAATAACTAGACAACCATGTTCGCCCACGTCCTCATGGAGTAGCATTAAGAACTGTCTGAGAGACGTGAAAATATCTTGCACATTTAAAAAAATCTACCATTCGTTCATGCATTGAATATTGCTGCCATATCTGGTCTAATGCTCCTGCTCAAGACTCTTGGCAAATTAAAAGCGTAATCTGTAATAATATCGGTCCTAACCTGACATCTCGGCTTCAGTCACTTTCTTTCGGTTGTGACCTGGCTTCCCTGTTTCTTTTCTATAAATATTTCCATGGTAATTCTTCTAATAAGCTCTCATCCTCGGTACATCGACCAAATGTATTTAAACACCCTAATAGATTGGCAATAGGGTCTTATCGTTTTACTGTCGAAAAGGATAGATGTAACAAATAAGTTCCATTCACACTTCTCACCAGTGGAATTCTCTTGCCATTTCTCGCTTCCCTGCCATCGACACTATTAAAAAAATAAATACAACGTCAATCACAATCTTCTGTCTTTCTTTTATTGTCCTTTCTCGTCACTGAAGTCTTCTCATTCTATTTCCCTCCCACTTACCCCCTTGCATCTTAGTGGGATTATCGCCTTGCTTGGGGTAAAATGATTACAAAAAGTAGAATCCGAAATGTCTGCGTTTAAAAATATTGTTTACTTTGTGTACATAGTGACTGGCAGTTTCACGCCTTAGGAAATCATCAAACACATAGTCTTAAAGCTGTAAAAGTTTATTTCAATAACTGTTTTTATTGCCCTTTCTCTTCACTAAAGTCTTCTCATTCTCTTTCACTCCCAGTAACCCCTTGCGTCTTAGTGGCATTATCGCCATCTTTCGTCTACCTGAAACTTGTTCTTTTATTATCTTTTCTTCTCACTAAAGTCTTCTCATTCTCTTTCACACCAAGCAACACCTTGCGTCTTAGTTGCATTGTCACCTTGGTTGGGGTAAAATTATTAAAAACAAATCAATCTAGATTCAAATAAGTTTTTAACAAGATATTGACTAGTTATTTCAATTCAAAAATAAGTTCGTGACTTCGCTTTTCCTATTAATATTCTTATTTTTTCCTTCCCATTACCGGTATCTTGAAAATTATCTCTATGGGGTTCGAGTGAAAAGATCTTTTCTCAGATATCTCTCTTTCCGAAAATATCTTCATTGGTGAGGTAACTGTAGGTCGCACTCCCTACATTAGGGAATAGATCGGTGAGGCAAACATGTTAAACTTGATGATAGTTAATTGTCCTTATTCAGGGTGTTCCAAAAGTCACCTAGATATTTAAAAATGTCATAACATGTCAGATTTTTTTTTTATACGTTTCATTTTTTATTTACATTTCAGAACAAGGATTAACTCAGGGAAATTTTCCATGGGCAAATTCACAACCAAAAAACGAACCAAAATTGTGGATTTGTATGTTGAATTTAACCAATACGTTTCGTCGCCGGGTAATTTCGCGTAATTCCGAAACATTTTATAATCATCGCGTTCTCCAGATCTGAAGCCTTCCAATTATTTTCTTTCGGGATATCTTAAAGAGCGTCTATACCTCAATAAACGGCAAATAATTCTGTAATTCAATGATAACATCTGTGCAGAAATTTGAGGGCTTCAGTCAAAGTTATTAACCATTGTCATCGAGAATGCTATCGAAAAAGACCACATATGTGTAAAGTCAAAAATGGAGGAGATTTAGTTTTTTCATAATTAAATGGGGATATATACCCAGTGTTTGAATTTTTTCATTCTGTATAAAACTATTTTTGAATAATAAAATAATATTAAAATTATTAGATGTTTAAATTCCTAGGTGACTTTTGGAACACCCTACCTAAAGATATAATCAATTGAAACACAAAACGGATAAATAATTCTTAGTTTTTTATATTATTGTTAGCAAGGCCCTAGAGCCACTCAAGGTAGAACGTTATTGAATAAGTTTGTTGCAGGGGCGCAAAGGGAGGAAGTAAGATGTGTATATTATGAGGATAGGTAGGTTAACCTTAAACCTGAAGAGTTTAAAATAGTTGTAATAAGGGGCGTATCATTCCAGGAGTTTGTTCTTTCAAGAAAATCAAATAAAATAATTCTTTTCCATCATTCCATAATTTGAAACAGATGTTGAAAATACAGTTGATCTTTACATCTGGACAACCGCTTCGTATTTGATAAGCCGCATTATCATAGATCAACTTGTATTTCTTAAGTACAATTCTAACTTACAGTTTGACTTTTGCTTTCTCTCTCGCTTTCTCTCCCACACACAGCGTCCCTTTCACAATCTTTCTATCGCTTTCCCCTTTCTCTCTCTTTCTCCTTCCCTATCTTTTTCTCCTTCATTCTCTCTTGCGCGTTCTTTCTTTCTTTCTTTACCTGTCTCTTTCATTCTCTCTTCTCTCTTGCTCTTTTCTTCTCATTTTTCACTTTCACTTACTCTTGCCCTTTCTTTTTTCAGGTCTATTTCTCTTGTTTTTTTATTTTTATTTCCCTTCCTCTCTCTATATCTTTCTCTTTCATTCTCGTTTCATCTCCCTTGCGGCTCCCTTCTTTTTCCCTTTCATTCTTTCATTCTTCTATTGCTCTTTCCTCCTCTTTTTCTATTTCATTATCTTTGCTCTTCCCTTCTTAGTTCGTTTGATCTTTTCTTTCTTTCTTTCTTTTTCTTTACCTCTATCGCTCTCTTTCTCTTTCATTCTCTCTTCTCTCCTCCTCTTTCCTTTTTTTCGCTTTCACTCACTATCACTCTTTTTTCCTTTCTTTCTCTCTTCCTATTTCCCTAGTTTTCTTTTTCTTTCCCTCTATTTCTCCTTGTGTCTTTCTCTTTGCCAGTATATCATTTTCTTTTTTCTCTCCACCTATCTTTCTCTCTCTTTCTCTCACACTCTCTTCAAATCAACAAATATTTTTTTCTTCTCTTCTGCATGCTAACGAATTACCAACGTGTCCTCCTCCTCTTCCCAGATGCAAGTTGACGACCGATACCTCATTAAAAAATAATATTGGCCAGGTAAATAATATAATTAGGTCAAGGAAAAAAAGAGCAATTTCAGATTAGCTATAACCGTGTGATTATGGAGAGAGAAAAAAGGTAATATGCAGAAAGGTGGCGTTCTATATTTACCAAAACAAAAACTAACGAGCTGATACCTGGGACCTGACTCAACCTTAAATGTTAAAGATGTCAATGCCGGCGGCGGGCCACAAGAGGAAGTAGAGAAATCATCTGCTCGCAAAAATTTAATTGTCGCATACTTAAGCTTTTAGTTCTTTTAGGCGACAAGTATGTCTTAACTGCTAGTACCAATTGACACTTAGTCAGTCTTCGAGACGAAATATTGATGAACAGACACCTTCGCATCGAGATGAAGATAATATATGCATCGGGGAAGCTGAGCAAAAAAAATAAATATGCCGGAAGTTTAAATGGTAAGGAAATGGAAACGAAGAAATAAGATAGAATTTTGGTGAAAGTAATGCTCTTGAAAAATAGCATAAATCGTCAGACCTTGGAAAAAGGTCTTGTCACAGGTATGCCATAATGAAGCGGTTACACTCGTATTGTTCGTAGCACTAACATTCAGTATGTTGTTCCATAAAGTAATAATTCTAGGGAAGAAGCTGTTTGATTGGAACTATCTCCTTATCAACGGAATTTATAGGAATGAAAATGAGTCGATCTTATATATACGACATGGCCGTTCTTAGCCGTGAAAGTTTTGGAATGGAGGAAGCCATGGAAATAGAAATTGAATTGTGCGAGGTTAGTAGGGTTTCTTTGGGGGGGAAGGTGTTTTAGAGTGGAAAAATCTTAGTGACGCGTATTGTTTCCAGAATAAACTTCTTCAGAAGCATAAAGGTTTTTTTGGTGATATCCACCCAATGCCACGAACACCGGTTACCATTTTATAAAAGCTCTGGTCCCCGGTATACCACAATGGCAAACGAAATGGAAAAGCTGGATTGTGTAATTACAAAGGCAAGAAACTCTCTCTCATGCAAAAGACGTTTTTCTACTTTGCAGTCGCTTTAACACAGACGTTACCCACCTATGCCTAACCTTATATGAAATACAAGTGACTGCTAGTGAAATATATTGAAATTAAACCAAAGGTTATATCGTCATCATCTAATTTAAGCCAATATAATAGCATTTATCATCATATATAAAAATACTAAAAAAAATAAATATTATAATATATAAAAAAAGCCCTTAAATTCATTATATCCAATTTATTTTCATAATTATAAAATACGTCATTATATATATATATATACATATGTGTGTGTGTCTGTCTGTCTGTGTGATATACATATAAAAACATATGCAAATATGAAGATCCATAGAAACAGTTTTTTCCTTCTTGACGTATATCATATTGATCTGTATATAAATACAATGAGCTCCCTTTATGGATCTATCATTTTAATATTTCATATTTAAAAAGACTTACTTGGCTTATCCATATGAATTACGGATTTGATATTATAATCCCTCTCTCTCTCTCCCCGTCTCTGTTTCTGTCTGTATATCTCTATCTCTCTCTCTCTCTCTCTATATATATATATATATATATATATGTATATATATTTGAATTGGACAATGTCCGACAATTTATTTTAAAGACATTTATGATACGTTCTTTTTATAGATACAAGTATTTAAGCAAATGCTCTGTTTTATAATAAACAGTATTAAATAACATTTACCGGCCTGAATGTCCGAGAAATTTTCATAGAAAATTTTCGTTCTCCGACAGGAATCGAACCTGTATCCTATACGGAATCTTTAAACTTAAATCTTCCATGAATCTCTTCTATTCATATCTGGTCTAGCGTATCAAATGTAAACAAATGACGTCGTATATTTTTGAATTGGACAATGTCTGACAATTTATTTTAAAGACCGGTAAATGTTACTTAATACTGTTTATTATAAAACAGAGCATTTGCTTAAATACTTGTATCTATAAAAAGAACGTTAAACATATCATAAATGTATTTAATATATATATATGTATATGCTCTTGTGTATCGATTGAGCACTATAACGAAAGGGTAAACACCCTGATGATGGCATTGTGCTATGTCAAAAGTACTCGGAATAAATAATATGTATCAACACGCCGATTTTCTCTCGTCTGTCTATAACAGCATTATTGTATTGGGAAGGAATTTTTTTCTTTTCTCTGCCTGCGCCGATAGCTTAAGGGTAGAGTACCTGACTGGTGCCAATCCGATGTCTAGGAGCACTGATGTGGTGTGAAACAGCGAAACAGGCTTTTATGTGGGTAATTTATATATATATATATATATATATATATATATATATATATATATATATATATATATATATATATATATATATATGGAAACAGGCTGTTTCATGCTAGATGCAGTCGTCGTGGCCTGACGATTGCGGCTAGCATTCAACAGTCTGTCGTCTCTAAGTGTTGACTTCAATGTTCACTTTTATATTTACACACGCTCTATCTCTGATATTGAGCACTTTATCCCATAAATATAGCACCCCGTAAGAGTATATTTCTTCATATATATATATATATATATATATATATATATATATATATATATATATATATATATATATATATAAATTAAATTAAACCTGAAAAATATGGACATTTTAAAAATTTAAATTTAAAAAAAAAATTTAAATTTTTAAAAAAATTTAAATTTTTAAAAAAATTTAACAAAACAAAGCTAAAGAAAAATAAATGTGAAATACTCGCTTTTCCCAAAAGGTTCCGCTATTACCAGATTTATGTATGGACCCTAATTCTGAGATGGTCATTAGGAATGAAGAATCCTCCGTTTCATTATCCTCAAATGAAGAATATGTACCCGATGGGATTCGTTTTGTCTTAAACGATATAAAATTAATTTTAGTCCGTCGGGCCTTAAAGGTCTGTCCTATTAGCACATCAGATCAGGAATTAAAATTCATTACGAACTATTTTATGATAATGGTTATCCGCTGGACGGCAGTGCAAAACTCGTATTAATGCTTTTAGCATTAAGAGCTTCTGAAGCTACACATTTTATTCAGCGTCCTTTCCATTGAGGAAAACAACCAGAGAACTCCTTTTTTTTCAGATTGCGAGTAGCTGCCTCGTCACATTCTCTTGGATTTCCTCGACGTACTGAAATCTTGTTCAGTGGGATTTAATTTCTTGAAAGACGTAAAATTCGTAATGCTCGATATCTGGACAATTTGGTGGTTGTCGGGTCTAGGGTGAAGTTGTCTTTGAACAAAAACTATTGCACAAGCCATGGTCACTGATAGAAACTCTATGGCGCGGTAAGACGACAACTCTCTACACACCTTCCGTCCAAGCACTGCTATGAACCACGAAAGACTGTTATAACATAATGTGAATGCTGCAAACAGTTCTCGATCTATCTGTGCCAACTTTACATTCGTCGCCATAACAAATGTCCCGATACTTTATGATCAAACCGCGTATATTCGCTATTCGATAAATCATCCTATATTTTTGTATGCTGCTATTCGTTCATGATCTTCCGCTCCGAGGAAATCTTTGTAAAACTTGATAGACGGGCTTAATCGAAAGAACGTTGTTGATGTGTCTTTTCAATACCATAACTAAAGATATTTTTTTTCTTTAGACATCACCTGCTCGTATCAAATTCAACATTAGGTCGCCTCTCTGTAGAGCATCAAATATGCGCGCTTCTGGTAGGAAAAATCAACTTTCTTTTTAGTAATTAGATCACAAAAAATCATTTTTTTAAATAAATCACTTCTCAAACTTGACTCTTTTAATAATAACCTGTCTAGCACCAACGTTATCTATTCTATAACAACAATAAGAATAACAAAATATAGACGTTATTTAAACTTTTTATCGGTTACAGTCTACAGATTTTACGAATAGAAAATGAATTGAGGAAACGCACAAAAATATGAAGGGACGTATGACAATAATGATTCAGTGACAGGACCCAAAGAGTGTGAGTCCAATACCTGGTTACGGTGGTGGAGAACTTGGAGAGGGGAATTAACAGGAGATAACTGATAACTGACATTCATTAGACACGGCACGTGGAACAAGAACAGTCTAACCCAGTGAGTGAAAAAAAGGGTTTAGTTCGACATTCCAACCACCTGAAGAAGTCCGGAGCGTACAACAGCCGAAATGTTGTGATAAATATGGTGACAAAGATGATGACAATAGTCCGAATAATGTAAATGGTGCATATGAAAGAACGTATGACAGTAATGCATCTTCTCACCTAATTTGACCCGGTGGATAAAGACGTTGGTTAGATGCGGTGACTAGACCCAAAGAGTTATGAGTTCAATACCTGGCCACAGCAGTAGTGAACCAAATACTGGAAATTTGAGTTAAAGAGAAATAACTGAGACATCCGGAAGAGGCATGACATGTGGAACTAGAACAATCTACCCCGATGGACAAAATAAAGGGTTCGGTTAATGATAAAACTATTTATTACAATCTTAATATTAAGCCTGATCAGTTCAATCTGATCAAATTGGTGGGGGTTACTTAAAACTCACCTACAATCTGTTGTAAAATAGGACAAGGAATGGCCTGTTAATTTTAACGTTTCTTAAACGAAACTGCCCTCTATCAATTATCTGAGAGACCCCTTTCTTCATTCTACTAATATGGCTGATGCTAACCTTCAGGAGAGTGGCTCCTTCCGCTGACGTGAAGTGTAAAGATTATATTGAATTAATTGTTAGGTCTGTGGCTAAGAAAGTTGGATCAATGTGTCATAATTTTTCTCTCCAGAATCTATCTTACACATTTATAAGTCTACAATTCGTCTATGATTTGAAGCTTGCTGCCAACATGCGGTTCGCTTCTCCTGCTATTCATATAAAGATTCTTGGTAGAATCCAAGAATCTGCAATGTTATTGGTCCAGACCTGACATCTCGCCTTCAGTCACTTTCTCACTGCAGCGATGTAGCTTTAATGTGCTTTTCCTATAAACACGTTAATGGTAATTGTTCTTACGCACTTTCCTCTGACTTTATGAATTTAAGCGCGGTACTCGATTGGCGACAGGGTCTCATCATTTTACAAATGAAATGCCTAGATATAACCGTAAGTTCTATGCTAGCCGTTGCTTCTATCGCACTAGGCACTTTCAGAATTCTCTTCCGGCTTCTTACTTCCGGGTCAACTTAGATCTTCAAAAATTTATATATAATGTTAATAGTTCTTTTCTGTCTTTTTAATTCTTCTTCTTCTTCTTATATTATCACTCCTTAGTAGTATTTTTCTCATACTCTCTAACACTCAGTGATACATTGCATCTTCGTGGCTTTATTGCCTTGTTTAGGGGGGAAATGTTTAAAAAAAGAAAAAAAAGACGAAATATTGTCATTCATTATAGTTTTTTCTTTATATTCCGCAATCGTTCAGCAACAAAAAACAGAATTAAAGACATCACCTCTGATAAGATTTGAACTCACATCCTTGAAAAACCTAAGATTGCTTCACTGACTTAAATACCGTCAGTAAATTAAGTGCTATACATGATACACGATTGTGTGATCATGTAGCTTTCGAGACATGACTGACGACGCAGATCTTTTCCTGTATTAGACTGCCATATCTTTCTCCGGTAGACTGGTTGCCAACCAAGGCTAAAGAACCCAGTTTGTCCTGCTATTCAACCCATAGCTGGGTGGAGAAGATACGGATTCATACCTTTCCCAAGGGAACTTGTGTGTAAGTGAATCTAACGAACTTGCCTGGAATTCGAACTCGGCTCTCCGAGTTCTCAATCCGAGCCGATGTCCATTACACCACAAGAGAAAAACTGACAGAACCTAACAAGCAGAAAACCTCAGATGATATAACTCTGGTATCTAGACTTTATGAATTAATATTATTATTTCATATACGCTCTAACATTCAGTAACACATTGCGTCTTAGGGACTTTATTGCCTTGCTTGGAGTGAAATGATTGAAAAAATATAAGAATCATTTTTGCAGCTTCAACACACCTCAGACTGAGGCTTTCCCAGAGTTTAAGAAAGGGTTAGAAATTTACTCTGTCCGCTGCTGATATACCAATAATTTGAGGGCAGAGGACAGGCAAGTTATTCCGAGTGTAACTTACGGGCTAACTAGCTCAGGGACAAGCTTACAATTTAATCTATATTTTTTCATGTATGTTTTATGAAACCAAAATATTTAGACATTAAATAAGAATGATTTTCTAGGATTGTTTTATTCTCTAACCACGTTCTCTGTTTGCATACAGACTGTTGCGTAAATGTATCGAGATTCTAGTAATGGTGAAGCATTATCCAAAGAGGGGCTACAAGGACACTGAAGCCGCTTGATGATTTCAATAAATGAAACAATTTCTGACAGCTCTGCAAAAATTGGTCTATTTATTTTTAAGAGCGGCGTATCGTTTCACTTGAATCCTAGAATTGCGTAACCTTCAGGGACAGGATGGTATAGTAAACGGTCAAACATGGCTTAAAAGTTCAAAGGATAGGAAAATGTGGAGAGCTATTATGCCTAAACTCTTGAAAAGACACGACACATGGCAGAAGAAGGAGAAGGCAGCAGGAAACCACTCCTATATCTTTCCCAAGACGCCGTGGCATTCCCCAGATAATAAAGAAAGTCATGATCCGCTATTATACTATAGTTAGTATAAATTAACTAGTAACTACTTTGAATTTATAGTGTAACGGTTAACGGCTCGGAAAATAGAATTTTGCGACCCGTGTTCGAATTCCGGTCGAGGTCGTTATATTAATTTTCGCACCAATACTCTGTATGGGTCCATCTCGTCTCATTGAATTCATTAAATAGTAAAGTAGACAGGACTAGAGACGGTGACTTGTTCCAGTGGCTTGACTAAAATACCTGGCTACTGCAATAGTGAACCAAAAAACTTGCTGAGTTGAGTTAAATGGAGATAACTGAGACATCCGGAAGTGGCATGGCACATGGAACTAGAACAATCTACCCGGTGGACGAAATAAACGGTTCAGTTGAAAGTTCCAATCACCTGAAGAAGACCGGAGCGTACAATGGCCGAAACATCGTGAATATAGCAACAAAGATGAGGACAACAGTCCGAACAATGCAAATAGTGTAGATAATTACACAATCTCATCTCAGAAATATAGACAAATCCTGAAGAAGGCCGGAGCGTACAACGGCCGGAACGTATTGAGTATGACAATAAAAATAAGGACAACAGTCTGATCAATGTAAATAGTGTAAATAGCTGCAATAACTCATCTCAGAAATATAAAAAGATCCTGAAGAGTACCGAAGCGTACAACGGCCGAAACGTCGGGAACATGACAATAAAGATGAGGATAACAGTTCGAACAATGTTTATAGTGCAAATAATTACAATAACTCCTCTCAGAAATATAGACAAAGCCTGATTAATTTATTTTTTATCGTATAAAGAAAAAACAAATATCCATTCACTGCCACCACAAAATTATTAAGAAACACTGCATGAAATATTTATTTAACACTTCTTGTTTTCAAGTTCGACTATTCGTTATTTGTTTAAATTTGACCAATGAGGGCAGATAAGTAGAGAAGTTTGGTCGGCTGGTATACACTGAGTTTCTTTTGCTTTCTTTTCGTTTTTTTTTTGTTTTTGATCCGAGAGTTTTCAAAATAATAATGTCGAGAAAGTTTAAAATCTGATAAAAAAAAGAAAAATTAATGAAAATAAATAATCGTGGATGGAAGATTAAACAATGGTCACTATTCGAGGTGAAGGAAAGATTAAAGGAAACGGTGAAAGTAAAAAAAAAAAACAGAGAAGAAAAGGAAATTGAAGAAAATGAAACAAATTATAGATATTAATAAAATAAAGAAAATATATAAAAAGAAAAATGTAAGATATGGAATAAGAAAAGGGGCTGGTGAAAAAAGAATTGAAATCAAAAAAGAGAAAGTGTAAAAATGAAAGATATTGTAGAACAACACGGGGAAAGTAAGAAAAAGAAGGAGATGTGAATGGGAAAGAAAGACAGGGAGGAAAAAAAAACGAATGATAGAAATAACAAGAGAAGATGAATAGATAAAGAGAATATACATGGAATAAAAAGAAAATACAAGCTCATCGAAAGATCGAGGAAGATGTAAGTAAGTGAGAAAGAAAGAAAGAAAAAAAAAGAAAGAACTAGAAAAAGTGACACAAGAACGAAATGGCCAAACTGGAAAGAAGAAGAAAAAGAAGAAAAAAAAGACAGAGAGGAAAGAAAGACAGAGAGGAAAAGAGAGACAGAGAGGAAAAGAGAGACAGAGAGGAAAGAAAGACAGAGAGGAAAGAAAGACAGAGAGGAAAAAGAGAGTGAGGAAAAAAAGAGAGCGAGAAAAAAGAAAGTGAGAAAAAAAGAAAGTGAGAAAATAAATAAATAAAGAACAAAAAAAGTGACACAAAAACAAAATGGCCAAAAGAAAGAAAGAAAGAAACACAAAAAGAAAGAAACAAACAAAAAAAGAAAGAAAGAAAAAAGACAAAAAGTGACACACGAACGAAATGGCCAAACTAGAAAGAAGAAAGAAAGAAAGAAAGAAAAAGAAAGAAAGAAAGAAAAAGAAAGAAAGAAAGAAAGAAAGAAGAAGTAATGGCCATAATGCTGATGAGGAGGAGGAAGGATGCGATAATGGAGACGGAGGAGAGTGCGACAAAGAAGAAGAAAATAAAGAAGAGAATAATAATAATAAGAAGAAGATTATGAAGAAGAAGATTATGAAGATGGTGTGTTTGCTAGTTTTATGTCGTCGACAAAGTTGACAAAGTACGCGTGACCTGTGTTTATTTAGCACGCTTTAAAACACGCTCAAGAAATTTTTCATATTTCTTTTCTTTTGCTTTGCGTTTTTTTTCTTTCTTTTCCCCGGCAACCATATTTTTACCCTTCACACTGTTCTATTTCGTTTCGTTATGTCGTGTCTTTCCTTTATTTTTGGTTAACCTTTTTTTAACTGTCTCTATTATTTGCTTTATTTCCGCTTTTGCTTTTTTCTTCATTCTGATATTCCGATGTACATTCGATAATTCTGTTGTTCTATTATTCTGTCTTCCTTGATTTCTCTTATTCCCAGCGGAGAGATTTTTTTCTTGCATACAATTCTTTTAAAACTTTTTTTTACGTTTTGTTTCTTTTTTTTAAATTCTTGTAAATTTTGTTTCTATTCAAATATAGATGATATTTTGCATTTCGTGAAATCTGCGCAAGTTTTTCTTCTTATATATTTCGATAGAATTAGACATGGCTAGATTAAAATTTCAACATGGTAGATTTAACAGAATTTGCAGAGAATCATTGGTACAATCTGCCAGTATCTTCTAAAAAAGTTTAATATCCCATAGGGAAGGACTGTCAAATCTGAAAATCCAGAATATATCTCATTCTGATCATATCTATCTATCTCATTCTGATCATATCTATCTATCTATCTATTTATCTATCTAACTCTGATCATATCTATCTATTTATCTCTGATCATATCTATCTATCTATCTATCTCTGATCATATCTATCTATCTATCTATCTATCTATCTATCTATCTATCTATCTATCTATCTATCTATCTCTGATCATATCTATCTATCTATCTCTTTCTGATCATATCTATCTATCTATATCTTTCTGATCATATCTATCTATCTATCTCTTTCTGATCATATCTATCTATCTATCTCTTTCTGATCATATCTATCTATCTATCTATCTATCTATCTATCTCTGATCATATCTATCTATCTATCTATCTCTGATCATATCTATCTATCTTTTTCTGATCATATCTATCTATCTATCTATCTATCTCTTTCTGATCATATCTATCTATCTATCTATCTATCTATCTATCTCTTTCTGATCATATCTATCTATCTATCTATCTATCTATCTATCTCTTTCTGATAATATCTATCTATCTATCTATCTCTTTCTGATCATACCTATCTATCTATCTATCTCACACTATGTTCATATATATAAATGTAAATATCTGTTGAATAATAGTTTAGTAGACTATTATATTTTACAGGAAGTGTATCGCTGCTCCGGCTTCCCGAGGTTGACCTTCGTGGTCAGATGGAAAACAAAATAAAGAAGTCAATTTTGATTGGCTGAGCTACTGTGGGAATGATTGATAGAGAATGGATTTTCAGCGAGTTATTCCTTAACCGGTGGGGGAAGAGCGATCCCACTGGATAGTTAGATGTGTACGTCGACGTTAATAAAACATTTAAGTTAAAATTCCCTGTATTGAAGTTCTTTTATCTCTGGACAGAAAGCAATTAGCGATCACCGGCTGACAGAGAAGAATGCAGCTTTATTATCGAATTGACTTTTGTCGCCCAAGACCACACCTCTCCGGGCCGGGGGGGGGCTAGGTAACATATGTTCAGTTTGGCGCCGATGACCAAGACCTCTCTCGCACGAATGGGCTCTGCAACATATCTATCTATCTCAGTCTGTTCATATATATATATATATATATATATATATATATATATATATATATATATATATATATATTATATATATATATATATATATATATATATATATATATATATATATGTATATATATATATATGATATCTAAAATATATATACCTATTAAAATATATATACCTATTTTAATAGGTATATATATATATATATATATATATATATATATATATGCCCATCGATATTTCCTTCGTATATTGGACTTGAAGTGACTTCCGCCGCCCCCGCATCGTTGGGTAGGATAGTTCTGGGGATAGAGAGCGCTGGGTTTTCTTTGAGAACCCGTTGTCTCCTATTTGTCTTCTGGTGTTTTCGAAGGATGTTGTTTTCTCGTGGCTCTTCACCAATTCGTTCTTTCCGTAGCTTTCGTCTCCTGATATATATATATATATATATATATATATATATATATATATATATATATATATATATATATATATATATATATATCAGTCAGTTATGTGTCATGCGTGATATACACTTAGGCAGATTTTTCCAGCAGTAGGTTGCCATTTATTGGTAGGTAGACCAGTTGTCATCCAAGCTATTTACTGCTATCCTGCTATTAGCTGGTAAGTGAATCTAATGGATTCGACTGAAATTCGAACTCGGCTATCCGATTCCTCAATCCGAGCTGTTATCGATTACTCTACCGTACGTCCGTTTTGTGGCACGGCATTTTCCCGGCCTTTTAACAGCTGAAACTTGTTTTTGCAACGCGTTTCCTTCACTAAAGAAATTCAAATGCAGAAGGTAACTGAGAAAAATCGTAATTATATAAACGGATAAAATATCGCTAAAAATAACAAAAATTTATGCATTCAAATTTGTCACATTATAAAATATTTGGAAACCTATCGACGTTAAGACAGGGCGTCCTTTGAAATTCATTACATACATACATACATACATACACACACACGCACACACACACACATACACACACACACATACATACATACATACATAGGAC
Organism: Acanthosepion esculentum; assembly: GCA_964036315.1. Classification (NCBI taxonomy): domain Eukaryota; kingdom Metazoa; phylum Mollusca; class Cephalopoda; order Sepiida; family Sepiidae; genus Acanthosepion; species Acanthosepion esculentum. Next base: position 108,751,939 of record OZ038492.1, on the reverse strand, counting down.
TCTCCCGCTAGTGATTTAGAAAGGAGGCCACATATGGAGCAAGTGTGAGGATTATGAGATCACTGTTGGATTGGATGACCTTTTAGATCATGCTCTCGCTTCTTGAAGATGATTCAGAAAAGATTGAAAATTGCTGAGTCCACTAAAACACTGATCTCCATTCTACCTGATCCAAGGCTAATCGCTCAAGGGTGTTATGTGGTATATTGACAGCTGACATGTTGCTTTTCAGCTTGTCATTGTATCTTAGCCATCAGCTGTCAATATACCTCATAACACCCTTGAGCGGTTAGCTTTGGAGCAGGTAGAATTGAGGTCAACGTGTTTTCGTGGACTCACCAGTTTTCAATCAGCTTGTCTGAATCGTCCTCGCGAAGCGAGAGCAAGATCTAAAAGGTCAGCTAATCTAAAAGTGATCTCACCCCACAATCCTTCCTCTTGCTCCATATATATAATATATATATATATATTAGTGTGGCTATAAATCAGCGACAGGTGCAAACTGTGTTAATGACCGAAACCTACTTAACAAACGGAATGAACTTATGTTATCTTGTAATCACAGGAAAAAATCTCTCCAAAAATATTCTAATTCTGAATAGATAATATATTCGAAAAGGCCGGGAACATTAGAATCAAGCAGAAGTTTAAATATCTGGGAAGCGTCTTGACAGAGGACGGTAAGTGCGACAGTAGGATCATTGGGATGACCAAGGACACATTCCAAAAGCTGGGCAGAGTACTGGTAACAAAGGAAATGATACTGATCTGTTACGTGACATCTGCTCTACTTTACGGCAGCGAATGTTGGACAATTTCCTCAAAGATGAAGAAGAGACTCGAGGCGACGTAGATGTGGTTCTACAGAAGGATGCTCAGGATATAATCGACCGAGCGTGTGAGCAAACATAAGATCTTTTCTTGAACATATGTTCGCAGACATGTACATAGAATAGGAACTTCGTATGGGTCAGAAATGCCGTTCTCGTCACCTGCACGCGGAGAAATCTTGAATCTTATTTTATTTCAGTGGAGATCAATGCTCTTCTATAAACAATTCTTAAAAGGATTGCCAACAATTTGCCATAGAAAATACCATATACTTCTCTACTTTAGAAAACATACAAGCAGGCTTTGGTCTAGTTTGATTAATTCGTTATTTACGATTTATCAACCCTTTGCAGGTTACTTACAACCAGAAAGTATATTTAGATAGCAAGATGTTTTAGGTTACACGTTTCGTAATACAAATCTAACTATAGCTGAAGGACAAGAGGTGGATTGTTACCTACTATTTCATAAACAAACAATAAATTCTAATGTGGGTATAAAGCGGGGGATCGATTCTATATTAACATCAATATATAAACTGATCCCTAACTTTGTGGCCACGGTAGTTTCTATATATGATCTTCCAAAAATGTAAAAAAAAAAAAAAAATCAAAGATAACTTCGTAGTTAATCAGTTTTTGCTTGATCGATTCGTTATTTACGACTTAGGTTATTTACATCCAGAAAATAGTTTTAGATTATATGATTTTTTAAAAAATTGTTTTCGTCATACAAGTCATACTAATTAACCCATAGGTGTCACAGAGCTTAAAATCACGCCGATTGAAAAGATATGCTAACAGCAGGCCGAAGAACGGTGGTTCTTAAAATGGTTCTTAAGATCCGGAATTGGCTGGTGTAAAAAATGAACATCGCCAGGGATTCCACGACATATATGAGATAGAATCGAGGCATGAAAATCAATTCAACCCAAACACGATGAACGCCTGAAACTCCTTCCGGTAAAAGAAGACAAATTGAACGAACCAGTGCCGGTGTCCCAAGCATTTTTGAAGAGGCCAAAATGAAAATGAATTTTGTGCCTTTACTTACTTGTTCGGAAAATAATGTGCCATTTTAGAAGAAACATTTGATGTTCTAATATGATAATTTCTCATTTATAATATTCGCTCCTTCCGAATGATTAAAATCTCCTCTTTTTTAAATTTATATCAATCTCTTTCAGAATTGAACTTAAAACATTATATAGCCGTCATTTTGAACATGAAAAATGAAAAGATGTGTTTACTTGTTCAAACTTATTTTATTTTATTTTATTTACGTTTAAAGTGGGCTCTGTTAATTTTATAGCAATCACTTTTCGAATTTACAAGAATTTAAAAGAATTGATGTCTCTAGTAATTTTACAGAAAAACTGGATCTATTATAGCCGGCGAGATGTGATTCATTCATTTCGGGTGTCACAATGACGCTGATTCAAAACTACGTGCTGACAACAGCAATCAGAAGAATGGGGTGTCGGGTATTTCTCAAAATGTTTCTTATAATCCAATCTCTCGGAATTGGGTGGCGTAAAAAATGAACATCGCCAGGGATTCCAGGACATAGATTGAATCGAGGCATGAAAATCAATTCAACCCAAACACGATGACTGCCTGAAACTGCTTCCTATAACAGAAGACAAATTGAACGAACCAGTCCAAGTGTCCCATGCATTTTGGAAGATGCAAGAAATACATTGAATACTGTGTATTTATTTGGTTGTTCACAAAATAATTTTAAATTTTAAAATAAAACACTTCATTGTATTCTAATATATAATCATTCCGCAAAAATATATTACTCTACTTGGACATTTGTCCGATGGACATTTAACCGAATGGACATTTAGCTGAAAATGTAATGGCGTACTTACATATCTGTCACTCTTTATCGTCATGTGCTATATATATTTATATTATTTACTGTATTAAATTATAATTTTTTTTTGGCGGGCTTTTTTTAAAAATCTATTCTGTATATATTATATTTTACTTCAAATATTACTGTAAGATGAGAATTATTTTGAGAAAAAAACACATTTTACTAGAGCAAATATCTTAAGCTTTGACGATATGAAAGATCTTTCAATTTCGCTTTTAACGATCATTATCTTAAAGGAATGAACTCGCTTTTATCTTATTATCAAATACGAATTTAGATAATTAGGTGCTACTTTTTACCTAAATACACTCAAATATTTTTAAAAATACTAATTTCAATAAACATATATTGAAATACGAAAACTTTTAACTTTAGAATTAGTAATTTTATCACTTGAAATTCAATGCTAATTATTAGTCCAATTCTACCTTATATTATTGCTAATTAAAATACTGTAAAAGTATTGCTTGTTACTATTTTTACTTATAGTTTTTGGTGAAATGTTCATCGGCCAAATGTCTGTTCGGCTAAATGTCTCTCAGCCAAATGTCGTCGGCCAAATGTCGTCGGCCAATTGCCCGACCACGCTTTCCTAATGTTTAAAGTGTTCGCCTTCTCAATTTTATATCAATCTCTTTCCGAATCCAAGTTAAAACATATTCTTTTCATCTTGAAAATGAAAGAAGTGATCACTTTTATTGCATGGGTTCATGTTTTAGCAATAATGTTCCTTATTCTGCTGCCAACATTAACAGAGTATACGGTAAAGGGTCCACTTGCGATCGGACAGCGTGGCTGGTTAATTGACGACGCCCAATTCTACTTAAAGATTCTAGGGCACACGATGACACTGCAGAAGCGTGGGATATAAACTTTTGCCACACCTACATATCTACCACTTTTTCAATCATATTTAACAATGTTTTTAGAGCAAAAGACATTCCGTTGTAAACAAAGATGCAGAAACTGAATTCAAAGATTTCTGGGCGCCCAAAGCTTTACAGATTTGTTGTAAAGGAATAAATAATTTTTGTAACTCAATGGCAGGGTTCCTATTTCGACTGACCTGAACACGTTTTAAGTACATTGGTCAATGAATAAAGGGTTATTCTTCCATTATTTTCCGAACAGCCAAATATTAACTTGAATTAAAGTTTTCGAAAAGGAATCATAATGACGAATATATCATCATAATTACTAATCATACGTAGCAGTTAAGAATACATTTGGAGGACAATAACAAATTCGATTTCGCACAGTAATGGCAGCATACACAGTGGATGAAAGGAAAAACTTTGTTCACAATGACAGAGCAAAGCTGCATATTGCAAAGCTACATGTTGCAAAGCTGCATATATTGCAAAGATGCATGTTGTAAAGTTGCATGTTACAAAGCAACATGTTTCAAAGCTGCATGTTGCAATGATGCATATTATGAACTGCATATTGCAAGGATGCATGTTGCAAAGTTGCATGTTGCAAACCTGCATATTGCAAAGCTGCATACTGAAAAGCTGCAAGTTACAAAGCTGCATGTTGAAAAGCTACATGTTACAAAGCTGCATATTGCAAAACTGCATATTGCAAAGCTGCATGTTGAAAAGCTGCGTGTCGCAAAGCTGCATGTTTCAAAACTGCATGTTACAAAGCTGCATATGGCAAAGCTACATGGTGCGAAGCTGCATGTTGCAAAGATGCATGTTGCAAAGCTGCATATTGCAAACTGCACATTGCAAACTGCATGTTGCAAAGCTGCATACTGAAAAGCTGCATGTTGCAAAGCTGCGTTTTGCATGTTTCAAAGCTGCATCTTACAAAATAACTCAAGAAAAAATTTGGGAATCAAGTGGCCTGCTCTAAAGAACGCTCATATTCACCTGCCCTTGCACACTAACCAATAGTTCTAAAACACTTAGACGGGGGAAAATGACTAATGAAAACCAGGTTCAAGATTTAAGTGAAAAATTTGTCACATCGAAGTTTCAACACGTCATGGAAAATAATGATATCTAAATATATAATTGACTAAAATATAACTATACTTTTTCTTTAGAAGAAAATTGCTAAACTAAAACGGTAATTATTTATGATTAGAGCTAATATTAGCATCTGGTTAACAAAAAGCTACGAAATTACAAGTTGACATATAAAACCCGTAAAAAAAAATATATTTTGACTAGACAAATTTGGGAAAGAAATAAGAATGTGAGATTTTCCTTTCTGACTCTCATATTGCGATTGATACATATTTCCACGCGTGTAAAATGTTTTGGAAGTCAGCCCAAGTTGGCACTCCTAGGATCTGTTTTACCAATCCTCATTATTTTTTTTTTGTTATTTTAATCAACTTCTTTTCTTCCTTCCCTTCATTTCCATCTTTTACTTTCGCTTTCCCCCCCCTTCATTTCTTCTCTCAGTTGTTTCCTTCCTTTTTCTTCTTTACGTCTTTCTTCTCCTAGTTTCATTCCTCTCTTCTTCGTTTGAGTTCCGTTCTGCTCTTCTCTCTGTCCGTCCTTTCATTTCTACTTTGTACTCTCTCTATACAATTTAGTGTCGTTCTTCCTCCAGAAACACTCCCATTCTAAATGTCTAACAGGAGACGTCTTGGCATGCGGTGATCTCTCATGTTGATAGCATGATCCACACACCGGAGTTGGGTGTGCGACCTGCCCTCAGTTTCGTACCAGGATATAAGCAGAGCAAGGAAGATTTTCGCGTAGACACCAGTGCTGATTTACGCTTTAGGGATGTCAGTAGCTTCCTACGATATGTAAACAGGTGTTTGAACCAGCTGCGCTTAAAATGAGAATGCATGGGAAAACCGGATAATAGGAAGTTATATAAGCACCCACAAGAGAGGAAACGGCGAAAGTGTCTCTCCAAACCGCATAAAATCTACGTTAAGAGAAAAAAAAAGTCAAACACATACATTTACTCCAATATTAATAGACGAAATCTGGAGGTAGGTGGGCAATAATTGTTTCTATAAAATATTTAGTGTCGTGTGAAATTAGATTTATAATATAAGGGCTGGCATTGCAAAATCTTCAATTTCTAACCTTTTTTTCTTAATCATGCAGGAGAATACTTATTCTCCATTATCTGTTCTATATTTCTGAGATGAGGTATTATATACACTATTTGCATTATTCGAACGATTGTCCTTATCTTTGTTACCATATTTATCACAACGTTTCGGCCGTTGTACACTCCGGCTTTCTTCAGGTGGTTGGAATGTCAAACTGAATCCTTGATTTTGCTCGCTGGGGTAGACTGTTCTAGTTCCACGTGCCATATATAATGGATGTCAGTTATCAGTTATCTCCTGTTAATTCAATTCTCCAAGTTCTCCACCGCCTTAACCAAGTATTGAACTCACAACACATTGGGACCTGTCACTGGATCTAAACCACGCGTTTATCTACTGTATCATGTATCCTTAAGGACACATCGCACAGTGGGTTCAAGTGTTCAGCTTGGCATTCCAACCACGTGAAGAAGACCGGAGTGTACAACAGCCGAAACGTTGTGATAAATAAGGCAGCAAAGATGAGAACAATAGTCCGAATAATGTAAATAGTGTACTTATTCTCTATTTTGCAGTTTCTTTCTTAAATGCTCACCTCTCTACTCTATTTATAAATGTTCAGATAAACGCTCCATTCTTTAGTTTGATTCAGTTCAGAATATTCCTGCTTGGAGAGACCCTGATGCTTCCAACTTTCCCCCTTATTCCAAATATAACAAGAAAGTTCTAATCGTGCCTATTTTTTCAAAAATCGATATTTTGTGGGGCAGCCTCCCATTTGGATGCTTCCTTGATCACTATAGACTTAACCCTTTCCATATCAAATGACAATCGTTATCCTTATTCTAATAATATTAAGCCCATACCCGTTTTCCTTTCCTATATGACATCTCCTTCATCATAACCATTTTAACAGTAACCCACTAATCTGATCGCCACTCGAGCCATGCATTTGATGAACTTATTGTACAATAAAAAAAATAAACAAGGACGAGTCAAAATATATTTATCAGTGAAGAGAGCAACAGATTCTTAACATAATCTATGCAGTGACGTCATATGACGTCATATCTGCCCCGACATTTGCCACGGGTGATCAAAACGAACTGTCTGATCTTTTCATCAACGATTTCACACTTTTAGATAAAGATAAGAAGGGAAATATAAGATATTTACCTTGAGTGCTTGCCTAAGAACGAACTGGATGGTAAGAGTAGGTTTGTCTCCCTGGAGGAAGGAGAAAAGGGCTACGCATTCCAGTTTAGTTTAATGCACTTGGAATATTTGATGAAAATCCACTTCGTGTAGCTATCGTCTCTCTTACTAAAAGTAAGCGTATTAAAACAAAGAATAAAATAAATTCATTTCTAGCTAACAATCTATGCCTCTTAACATCTATGAATATATATATATATATATATATATATATATATATATATATATATATATATACGTACATATCTGTCTCATGCTCTTTATATCTATCTATTTTTAACTAGCTAGCTAACACATTCTGTTCAGATCTATCTATCTGTCTACCTCGCTATCACAATCTGTTCCGATCTATCTCAGTCTCTTTATCTATATCTCTATATCTAAGTCTCTTCATATATATATATATATATATATATATATAGCTATTACATTCTGTTCAGATCTATCTGACTGGGTATCACATCTATCTTTCTATCTAAGTCTCTTCATATATAAATATATACATATAGCTATCACAGTCTGTCTCAGCCTCTTTATATATATATATATATATATATATATATATATATATATATGACGTACCATAGACCACTCGGCCATGTACATATTCTCGAATCGTAGATGTTTTTTATTTAGAAATTGAACAGTATATTTATTTTTTTATATATAAAGGCCTGAATATTCGAGAAATCTTTTTAGAAAAAATAATCATCTTCCGGCAGGATTCGAACCTTCTCCCTAGGGGAAACTATCTTAGATTTGTCATGCATTAAACCATTCGGCCAAGTAGGACCTCCGGTTCCTTCTGGTGGTTGCATAATTTTCTACCAAGAATTCTCGAATATTCAGGCTGGAAGATGTAAATAAATTTTTACATGTTGATAATTTTAACAAAAGAAAAAAGAATGATTTGCCAAAACACAGAACTAAATCACAAATAATATTTAATTTACTGGAAATCCACAAATGTGTGTAAATAAAGATAAATTTTTAGTTTGGTCAATGAAAATAGTCAAAAGTCTATTTACCAGATTTGTCCCATGAAATTCTCTTTTTCGGTTTTTGTTGGTCGGCAAATTTTCATAGAGATTCTTCCGGCTGGATGTAATAATCCTTGAATCAAAAGCCGGAGTTGATACTGGCAGCAATTCCTCTTACATCAACGATATTTATTGCTGAAATGTACAACAAATGTGGCACAAGGCCAAAAAAGGGGATGAGGGGGAAAAAGGACGGTCATCATCTGTCTTATAATTCCTCTTACATCAACTGACAACCCTTTACACAAAAACCTATTTTATAGGGGCTAACACCTAATTTGCATATTTCTAGATGTTTCTTGAGTCATCTAGATTCTTCTCGAATATACTGGAATGATCTGGAATCTTCCAAACGTTCTATTTCAAATTTCTCTATTTTACAACTACGTCATGAAAGAAAACTTTTTGTATTAACAGATAGGACTGAGTAGAATCCCTTACTATAAATTTTAACCATATTGCGACTTTCTTTTTATAGAAATACATCCTCTTAACAAAATAAATATACTGTTTAATAAATAATTAAAAACAGACCATCAAACCAAATATGAGTAGCCATTAAAAACAAATAAATTAAAAATATATCAAAATTAATCCATTTCCTAAAAATTGTCTTTGTTTATGTTAGGATACGAAACAGAGCAGATATGTATATTTCGAGAATAGGAAATATGTGTGTTCAAAAGCATTATTCGATATATATATATATATATATATATATATATATATATATAGTGCGATGGAGAAATTTTCACCATTTTATATTTTTACTTTCATATATGCGTGTAAGATGTTTTTGATTTTAGAGACTGCATATTATACTAAGAGCAGTCGGGCACCGTCTGTCAGAAAAAGAGCACCATGTCACAATTCACTCTGCCAGAAATTTGGAAACAACATGCTCTACTTCTTGGAATTCGCACCGAAACACCGATAAGAACATTCCAGAATGTTTGGATGTCTGTCTGAGGACAATGGAGTGGTTTTGGAAAGAGTTGGATGAGTCTAATGGTGATTACGAATGTACGGCAGTTTGGAAAATCTACTCTGATTGTTCTGATAAGAAAAGAACTCTCGGTTTTTTTTCTGAGCTCCAGGCCACGATCCCTCCAAGTCAGTTAGGTCTACAGCCAGGGACCAAGAATTTTCTGAATTACTTATCAGGTAGGTAGTGCCTGAAGACATACTATATTTCTCATACAAGATGAGAAAGGGCCAATTCTATCCCAAGCCCTGAAGAACAAGAGGAAAGACAGAGCTACAAAGCTTTTGAAGCCTCCCCTCCAATCGAGCATGCTTTGGTTTTTCTGATACGACAATAATTTCTGCCAGGATAAGCTGATAAACACACAGTACAAACTTGGCTTGCCGTGTCCCCAAAGGATGTAGCGAGTGTGATGAAAAATCAAATATCTACTCAACATCATAGTGTTTGGTGTGATCACTAGTGATGGCGGTATGCCTCCATTCATCTTCCCACGGGGCCTCAGACTCAACACAGGGACCTACATAAAGTGCTTTGAGGAGGTAGTGCTGTCCTGGGTCAAGTGGGTACCTACTGGAAGACCTTATGTCTAGCAACAAGACTCTGCACCATGCCCCACAAGCGGGAAAACTCAGTCGTGGCTGTCTGACAATTTCTGCAACTTCATCACCCCTTACCTCTGACCACATAACTCCCGAGACTCCCGAGACTACAACCCTTTGATTACTATGTGTAGGGCGCAGTTGAACGACAGACCAACCAAAACACCTTTTAGCATTAAAAATGAACTGAATGTAAGGATTATGGAAGCATTCTACAACTTAAACACGGGGAACGTCCAGAAGAGATGCAGGAGATTCCGAAGTAGTGTGGACGCCGTGGTTGAAGTCAATGGCGATTTTATAGAATTAATTTACTCTTTAGTATTTCAAGATATTTTTGTGCAATTTTAGTAAATATATCTGATATATAAGATGTCAGTGTTATTTTCATTTTGCGTAATTTAGATGACAATTTATCCATCCATCCATCCATATATATATATATATATATATATATATATATATATATATATATATATATATATATATACACACACACACACACACATATATATATATATATATATATATATATATATATATATATATATATATATATATGTATATATAATTATTTATTTAAATATTATAACATAAATATGTTATAAAATCACTACAAAAATAGCCATTTTGTTTCAACACTTCTGGTGTCTTATCAAGTGATGATGTTGAATGTAGAATAAATGGTTTTAAAAGTTTAAAATTAATTAACGATCCTTCGCTAGGGGTAAACACTGTTACATAAGCTAGATCAAAATACAAGTATATGGTAATTCAAAAAATTTGACAACGAAGCGAGGTTATCATAGATATTAAAAGATTTATAAAATTTGAAATTAAAATTAAAAGTAAAAAATTACCTATTCAGAAATCTAAATCTAATCTCTATTAAGTTTAATATTGTAGAATTACTCAGGAGAAAATAAAAAATACATATATTATTTAATATATTTTTTCATTGAAATTATGTTAAAAAGGACGTTGATAGCTCCAGACTAAAATGTATACAGTTTACTTCAACTGTGATGGCCACCTCTCACGTAAAACAATTCAAACACACTCAGGTTATAATACATAAGCGCCCAGACATATTTAGATATATATACACACACAAAAAACGATGACGAGACACCACCCTTGATAAAAAAAAACGACACACACACGCACACAAACACGCAACCAAACGTGCATGCACTTTCCTTACACATAGACATCGATAAACACAGGCACATACATCCACATGCACATTGGCCTAGACATATTCGGGGCTTAATATATTATTAAACGAATTCTAACTTGAAATATAACTAATCTGGGTAAATATATATATATAGATAAAATTAGTAAAAAAAAAAAATTAACAAATAAATATATATAAATATATATATTTTTTTATTGTGTATATTTAGGCAGCAATTTTTCATTGATGCATGTTTCATTAAATAATATAGACAGTTTTTTTTCTATTTTAAGTAAGTTTCTGGCCGCGTACACAATTCCGGAAAATCCTTGTTGAAAATACAACTATACTTAAACATGAAAACAATAAACAAAAACTAAAAATTCTGGAAGCTATATACATAAAACAGTTGAAACCTAACCTGAACAAAATAAACTACGAAATCTCCACAAGTATTCTTAAATGCCTATAATTGATAACAGAAGCCATTGGTTTATACCAACGGCTTCCCATACTTAATACTTGTCGTTTTTCACTCTCACGTGGTCATGTGTGACGTCACGAGCTACGATGCGATTTTTGCTTCCGCGTCTCGAATACACGAATTTGTCGTTGCTTTGAAATTTTTCATGCAACGAAAACAGACTATCATTAATGTTTCGTCCGTGTATTGTTTGGTATATTGAAATGTAATTGTCATCTTTGATAATGGCTTATGCATACCGAAAGTTTAGATTGGATTTAAGCATGTATCAATATGGTGATTTCCTTTCATCTTTCAATGATAATGTTATTAAGCTTATCAGACAATATTAAAGGAACTTACTTAAAATAAATAGACAAAACTTTTCTATATTATTTAATGAAAAATGCATCAATATATTGGAATTGTACTGTATTCGTTCTCATCTTATCTGTACACACACACACACACACACACACACACACACACACACACACACACACATATATATATATATATATATTTGTTGTTATTATCGCTTTTCTCTGACACTCCTTGAATACAATATGGTAATAATTATTTGGAACGCTATAAAGTAAAATCCCTCGTACCCGGCCTTCTTCAGGTGGTTGTAATGTCTAACTGAACTCTTTATTTCGTTCACTGTGGTAGACTGTTCTAGTTCCACGTGCCATGTCTAATGGATGTCAGTTATCTCCTGCTTAATTCCCTCTCCTTAATAAGGAGTGCCAGAGAAAAGCGATAATAACAACAAAAATTGCAATATGAGCACTGGTAAAAATGATTCCTGAAGACATTAGGTTTATAATACCCAGAAATTCATACACGGATGTCCTCAAGGACACATGGCACAGTGGATAAAGGCGTTGGTTAGATCCAGTGACAGGACCCAAAGAGAGTGATTTCATTACCTGGTTAAGGCGGTGGAGAACTTGGAGAGGGAATCTCTAGGCTATCTAACAAGTCTTCTAATGAAAACATCTTCAACGAAGCCAAAAACGATTATGAAACATCAGCTCCAAAAGACAGTGGATTATCGGTAAAACACAAATATATGCAACACAATAAAAATGGCAAGACAATAAGAAATATATGCTTTAACTCACTCTACAGAAATAAAAACATAAAGACAGACGTAGGAACAACATTCATTAAACTGATCCACAAACACCGCCCTCCATCATGCACTCTCCACAAGTTATTGAACAAAAGCCCAATAATGCTCAGCTACAGTTGCTTGGAGAGTAGGATAAAATAATCAAAAGCAGATCAGGAAACTAAATAACAAATTATCCACACAAACGAAAAACAACTTTAACTGCAGAGCAAAACATGACCTTCAGTGAAACGGCAAATGCCCATAGAGCAATATAATATACCAAGCCACTGTAAAAACAGCAGGCGGCGAAGCAAAAAGACGCATAGGACTAACTGAGAACGCATAAACTGCCTTTACCGATATTAAATGCGCGAACAGCACAACACGTTTCTAAACACAATATATGTTTAGAAAACACATATGGTTACATGGAGAATAAGAATATGCCGATTCCATTAGCTCCTAATTAAATGCTTACATACTCTAATATAAGCGATCAATATTTTACCTATTTTCGAATCAAGGAAGGCTCAAATATAATAATGAAAGAGATTAATTTTTACATTAAATAACCCAACAGTTGTTGATATATCGTAAATTCTACAGATTAACCAAACCCAACTCATTTACGAGTTAAACTTTATTATATACGAAAACGGAAAACAATTTCTTTTAGGATTCGAGACTAAGTGCTTTTTTCGGAATCCGTATTGGGTCTTAGAACATTTCCCCTGTGTACATCTTTGGAGACTTACTAAAAAGAAAAACAAGCAGAATCCTCTCGTCATAAAAGTTTATACACACCGACACATATCGACGGTTTCGCGTAAGCAATAAATTAGTTTAAAAATGGAATTTTGAGATTTTGTTTTGTCTAAATATCTACATTTTGACTTGTGGACATAAGAGATAAGTGTCTATGAGTTTCGTTTCAATTTAAAGGCTTCCCAAAAGTTTTAAATCAAATGTCGTAACTTTGTATGTCACTGATTTCTTTTAGTGATTGTCCTGTTCGATTTTTTTTTTAAATAACTGACCTCGTTTTTATTTGAAGTCATGTCCGCATTTTCCCTTCCTCATTATCATTTGCGTAGACGCCAGATTTAGCGATATGTTAGACTTGACTTTTTCATTTTTATTTCAAATTTGTTTTTATGGATTTACGTTGATGACATTGATTAATCTAACCAGAATGATTCTGAGTTGTTTTTTGTTTTTTTCTTGTCTTTACGCTTTTTCTTTCTATATTTTGTCTGTCTAATACTTTACTTCCTTTCTTTGATTTTTCATATGGTTCTCCTTTCTTTCTTTCTTTCTTTCTTTCTTTCTTTCTTTCTTTCTTTCTTTCCAATCTCCCTTTTCCTTTCTTTTTATTTTTTTTCATGTCTTTTTCTTTCTTTCTTTCTTTTTTCTTTCTTTCTTTTTTTTTCTTTCTTTCTTTCCAATCTCCCTTTTCCTTTCTTTTTATTTTTTTTCATGTCTTTTTCTTTCTTTCTTTCTTTTTTTCTTTCTTTCTTTCTTTTTTTTTTCTTTCTTTCTTTCCAATCTCCCTTTTCCTTTCTTTTTATTTTGTTTCATTTCTTTTTCTTTCTTTCTTTCTTTCTTTCTTTCTTTCTTTCTTTCTTTCTTTCTTTCTTTCTTTCTTTCTTTGCATTAACCTTTTCTTTTGACTCTCAGTTTTATGTCTTTCTTTTACGCCTCATTTCCTTACTCCTCTCCTTTCATGCTAGAATTCTACATCTTTTTCTTTTCTTCTTTTCTATTCTTGGTTTTCTTTCCTGTTGGCTCTTTCCTCTATTCGTGTGTTGGCTTTAGGACATTCATGTTCTTTTGAGAACAGGATATTTTTGGCATTAGTAACGACCAATTTCAATATACGAAACAGTGTAAGTGGAAGAGGTCTTCTTTGGATAGTTAGGTCACCGTATGTGTCGGAATATACACTATTATGTATCAGAACGTTGCAAAAGTTGTATTTTTATTGCTAAATGGGCGCAACTCGACACTGGCGTTTGTTTTGGTGCTGATTTATACTGTGTTCGAGATCGAGACCTTGGATGTTTCAGATGCTAGTCAGACTTTTCTGAATGTTGAAATTTTGTCCACAAATCAATCACCTAAAGATGGTGGATTAAATATCGCTATTTCAGCATGTTATACTTTATGAATTTTGGAAGAGTGTAAGCGTCGGAACTGCGATAAAAAAAAGAAAACATTCCAAAAATTTATTTGTATCTTTTCCCCAGCTCTTCGAGCCGTCAAAAAGTGGTTCGGCTGATTATTTTAACCTAACCGATCAAACAGGCTCCGGGTGACAATTTGATGTCGATGAAAACGCTCTGCTTGCAATCGTGGAGAATAAACCGAAATTTTCGTCGGAAGAGATTGTTAAGAGTTTGAAAATCGACATCTCTACCTTTCACCATTTGAAGAGACTTGTGTTCGTTTCCAAACTCAAAACGTGGCGGGCATATTCTTTGAGAGAACAGAACAATGTCGATCGTATTTCTGCGGGGATTTCGTTGCTGTTTCGCTCTGAAAAGCGGCCGTTCTTGGACAGAAATTTTTATAATCTTGTAAATATAAACGGCCCAAATCCAAACATGTTACTTTAGGCAAGTATCATTGCATATAATTAACATTAATATAGTGATTAATTGCAATTTCACCATATTAAGGGAACGTTGGAACTGCAACAAAAAAGAAACATTCCAAAGATTTGTTTGAATCTTATCCTAGTTCTTCGGACGGTCAAAACTTTTTTTTATGCTGATTTCGTTTACGGTGATTTTTACCTAAATGATCACGTCCCCGGTCGACCATTGGTGACCATTCATGACGCTCTGTTTGCCATCGTGGAAAATAAACCGAAGATATCGTCGGAAGAGATGGCTAAGTGTTTGAAAATCGATATCTCTACCTTTCATCATTTGAAGTGACTTGTGTTCGTTTCCAAACTCGAAACCAGTCTGCCATATTATCTGACGGAACAGAACAAGCACGATTGTGTTTCTGCGGCGATTTTCTTGCTGTTTCATCACGAAAAGGAATCGTTCTTGGACAGAATTTTCACAAGTTATATAAAATAGATCGTTTATATTAACGTTCGACGCAATCGTAGCTGGAAACAAGCTTGCGAATGTAAAAAAAAACAACTCATGGTTAAAACGACGGTGGATCCAATGTAGGTGTTGGACTGAAGATTGATAATTAACTTTGAGCCTCTTCTAGAGGCGAAACAATAACTTTTTTTATATTTATAACCGGTATCGCCCCATGCTAGAGAGTAAAGCCACTAAGACACAAGGGGTTTCAGGTTGTGGAAGAATTAGGAATAGAAACATTAATAATGAGTGGAAAGAGAAAGGAGTAATCAATAGGAAAGTAGATAGCAATTGACATTACATTTAAATATTTGCAGATTAAGATTGGCTGGAAATCATGGAAACGGAAGGGAGTTTCACAAGCGAAAAGTGCGAGCGAAGAAACTGTTAGCATAGAATTTACGTCCAAATCTAGTTAGCTCAAATATAAAATGATGAGATCTCGATGCCAGTCTAGTACTGCGCTTAAATTTTAAAAACTCTAGGGTAGAGCTCATCCGAACAATTACCATGAAAGGATTTATAGAAAAGGAACAGGGAGGTCACCTTACGTCGGTGGGAAAGTCACTGTAACCGAGCTGCCAGATCACGATCAATAATATTGCTGATTCTTCTTTGGATATTATCAAGGAGCTCAAGGTAAATAACAGGAGCACCAGGCCATATGTGGCAGCAATATTCTAAGCATGGACGAATGATATAGATATTTAAAATAGATTCTGAAGAGAAAAATTGTCTCGCACGACACAGTGAATCAGCTTTTTTAGCAGCTAACCTAGCAATGGATTCAACTTCATGTCAGCTGAGAACGTTAGCCCGAGAAAGAGCAACGAATCAATCTCCAGGCGGTTATCATCTGCCATCTGATGAAATGCATCTATGGGTCTCTTAGATGTTTAATGGAAAGCAGTTTAATTTTGGAGGCGTTAAAATTAACATGCCGTCTTCTTCTCCAGTATACGACGTACTTGAGGTCGTTTTCGACATCGGTTACCATTTTGAAGTTGTCGGACTGATCATTATTATTATCGAGGCAGGAGTAAATTGTTTGGTCGTCAGCGTCGATACCAAGTTGAGAGCTGATGTCATCGAGAAGGTAATTAATGAAGATTAAAAACAGAGTAGGACCAAGGATGGAACCCTTTCAACGGCGTTAGTACGAAACGATGTAGACGAATGGCGGTTCAGGATGACTTTCATTTCGAGATTTGCTAGAAAAGTCTGGATCATTGTAACGTAACTTTTCAGTTTGTGTAGAAGACATATATATCAAATCATGTCAAAAGCTTTCGTGATGTCCAAAGCTACAGCCCGGGATTTTTTTTTATCGAACTGCAAATAATGTGATCAACTTACCAATATTAATGCGGCTATTCAAGGAAAACGGTCGGTTTTGGCAAATCGAAACGGTGTCATTTCCCACCAAGACAACGCAAGATTGCAAAAGAGACCTTGCTGAAGCATAGAGTAGAAACGGGAAACATTCTGTTGTTTCTCAACATGCTCGCCTTAGGATTTTAATTTGTTCCAGAACAATTTAAATGACAAAAAATTGATTGTGTACAGTTAGTCAAGAATTACTACGTAACCTTATGCCAACTATAAACACCAAGTTTCTACAAAAATGGCGTCAACAAGAATAATGGGAGATTTTTGGTTAAAACCATAGAGACTATGTACTTGATTAATAAATGTTTTTTGTTAATATCTGAAATTTTGTTTTTAATTTTCTAATCGAGAAAGAGCTTTGGCAATGATCTAATATACGCACCCACATACAAGTATGTCATTTTAGGTTACTTTACAAATTCTCCCGGTACTAGATAACCTAGTCATATCTGCTGAGTTACGGTGTCTCCGATAAATTTTTGAACTTAACCTGTCTATCCTATCAAATCGCGAAATGAAAGTTATTTTGAACGGCCACTCGTCTACATCCTTTCGTACTAACGCGGATATCCGTAGCTCGTTGCTCGGCTTTTCTACTGAGGAGCATAATTAAGATAACAGCAAGATAAAAAAATGAAACCTCTCGCAGAAGATATGAAACTTTTTGTAAGCACAACGGTATCTCGCACAATAACCATAGACAGGGACACATAGCTACGAATGCACCCCAACCTCGATGGAATCAACGGCCGTGACCAAGTTGAAGGTCATTGACTTTGGACTCCACAGGTCTGCTTGCCAACGACACGACCTAAATGAATGAAAACCCCTCCTGATTTCGGAGAACTGGTCAGCTGCTCCGATATGCAGCGAATCTACGACCCCGCTACGTCATTGGAATGACGGCAATAATGATAGCGAGCAAAAGTCATGAGACACCTAAGTTGTTTCTTGACAGATTCGAAAAAAGAATCTGCAATATTATTGATTCTGACCTGGCATTTCTCTCTCTTCAGGCTTCTTGCTTTCCATTCAACTTTGATTTTCATAAATTTAAACGCAGTATCAGTCGTTATTGTTGTGGTCCAGGTTAGGACCAAGGAAGAACAACACGAACACAAGAGTAGAAATAACGAAGATATATTACACGGAATAATAATACAAGATGTGGAAGGTGTTAGTATGACTGTCAGTCTGGTTTGGAGTGAACTACTATCGGCTCGACTCAATTCATCTCTCGCTCTTGAGAGGCGTAGTATGCATAGTGTTAGGAAGAGTTCACTCTGTAGTTATAGCTAAGGACCCATAACAGTTATCCTTTGTTTTCTTACTTCCTGTTCTTATAATATACTCACTTCTTAATTAGAGATATTTGCCTCATAAACTCTGACGGTCAAGAACTCTGAATATTTGCTGCTTTATTGCTTTGCTTCGGGTGTAATAATTCAAAATAAATTAAAATAAATGTAAATATAAAAATGACATGTTAAATATATGGAGTAAACTGATAAATAATTTGCAATATTTTACTATAAAGCTGTAAATATTCGACAATATTCTTTCAGGGGTACTGTCTGTTTTTCAAGGATTTCTCCTTTATTCTTTCAATTCTAACTGATATAATTATTTTTTGTATTAGAATTGAAAGCATAAAGGAGAATTCCTTGGTTCATATCAGGTTATATAATAGTTCAATCTTTCTGTTGATTTCAGTCATTGTCACGTATCCTTTTTGGTTTGGTTTGTTTTATTTTACGGCATATCAACACCTCAATGGGTTATTTAATGCCGACATGATTTTTATTGCTGATAATATTTTTTCCCCAAATTGTATTTCTGGTAATATTTTTTTCTAAAAATGTATTGCTGGCAATATATATTTCCAAAGTTGTATTGCTGGTAATTTTTTTCAAAAATTGTATTTCTGGTAATATTTTTGCCCAAATTTTATTGCTGGTAATATTTTTTTCTAAAAATGTATTGCTGGCAATATTTATTTCCAAATTTATACTGCTGGTAATTTTTTTCCAAAATTGTATTTCTGGTAAATATTTTTGCCCAAATTTTATTGCTGGTAATATTTTTTTCCCAAAATGTATTGCTGGTAATATTTATTTTCAAAAATGTAGGCTCGTAATAATTTTTTACAAAAATATATTGCTGGTATTAAAATCTATTTCTACACTTTCATAGTGTTTTAACCCCAGTTTGGGGGTTAACTATTTGCCCATAGCTGGGAGCCTAACATTTGCTACCACCAAGAGTCAGGGTGGACCTGCGAACACCAGCAATTATGAGGGGGTTCCATGCTCCTCTTATAATCCTTGCTGTCGGATGCATTTTATCGTCTTACCCAGAACGCGGATGTAGTTTATCATTTTTACCAAGGATGGTCAGAATCCTGTGATGACATTTTACTTGAATATTCATTTCTAATTTTTAAATGTAATTTACTTCATCTGAAGACTTGTGATGACACATAAATCTGACGTCATGTAGGTTCTATGAATTAAAGACGTTTAAATTTTAGGAATAATCATCAAAAAGATGTAATTAACATATCATGGCATCATCATCATTGGAATTTATATATCTAGGCATATACAGAGTGTTGTTATACTCTGGACACATAGCGAATCTCTGTCTATATGTCTGAGATAAGATATTGTAACTGTTTACACTATTTTCATTGTTCGGACTGTTGTACTTATCTTTATTGGCATATTCACGACGTTTCGACCGTTGTACGCTTCGGCCTTTTTCAAAGTTTCAACGTACATCACTCAAAGAAAATCGGAACGTACAACGTCCGAAACGTTGTGAATATGACAATAAAAATGAGGACAATAGTTTGAACAACCTAAATAATGTAAGCAGAAAATCTCACTATATTTTTCCCTCCTCAGATTAAACATTTGATTCTTTTTCGGGGGTCTGCTAAAGGAGAAGGTGTACTCAATGAAAATCAAAAATGCAACACGCTTGATTGAACGCATAAAGAGTGAATGTGTTAAAACTGGCGGCAGTGTTATTGCATCAAGTTCACGTGCATCTTGCAATGCGTATCAACCATTGCATCACAAATGATGGAAACCATATTGAAGATGCAATCTCAAGAAATGAAATTTTCAACAACATTTTATTGAATTGGAATATTAATAAATACCTTAATATTCCAATTCAATAAAATGTTGTTGAAAATTTCATTTCTTGAAAATATACATTTTTTTTACCTACGTGACCAGACTTTAGGCACAGCGTGTATATTGTTTCAATTGTTCTATATTTATACGTGGAGGAGTGCTTAGTATCAGGTATCAAAAGTTTGTAGATATAAACAGTGTGAATATAAAAGACAACACTACATGATAATTATTAGTTGGAGGATCATTTAAACTGTGAAACCGATAGTCACGGTGCAGTGCTGATTACTATGTCCAAACTGATATATGAAATGAAGCCAAACATGTCATCCGACATTATGATAAGATAAGCAACAAATAGAAAATATTTATAAATTGGACATGTTTCGCTTTTATTTATGTTTCATCAGAAACGTTTTGTAAGGGAGTTACGGATTACACGTTTCTAAAAACTTTCTCTTTTCTTACTTTGAATCATTGTTTTTCGGCCATATAGTTTTCACTTATATTTGTCTTGCGGTGTTACTGTGTGTATATATACGTCTGAATTCTAGCGGGTATTTTTATGAGATTTTGAGGTACATGTATATGTAGTTCCGGACAGGCCAGGGTGAGAGCTTGCCGGATGGCAAGAGGTGGGCCCTATATCAAATGAAAATGCCATAAATAAACAAACACTAACAACTGTTTTAGTAATAAATAAGAATCAGAACTTAAGATGTCATCTGCACTTTATCAGTTACGCAACTCCAACGTAGAGAGGAGATTTCCAAAGCTAAAGATCATAAAGACAAGGTTTAAAAAATTCGCTGCCTGAGGAGAATTTAAATTCATACATAGTTGCTATCTATTGAAAGGGAATTGTTAAATGAATTGACAGCAGGAGATATTATTGGTAGAATCAATCAATCGACTAGTGAACACAAATGATTGCTCTTTTAATATAGTGGACTGCATACATTGCAATATTGAGCTTTTGAACTATTTATTAATGTGCAAATTGTGCGGTAAACAATTTAAACATTAATACCCCAATTATACAGAATTAAATAAGGAGAAATAAAGAATTAAATTATAACATTCTGCATTTACATTTTGCTATCTACTGCCAGAAATGTGTACAATACTTGTACACTGTAATTACTGAGAAATACATATTTTTACACAATGTTTCCCTTTTCCCATATGTATTTGTTTTAAATTTGATTTATTCGTTGTAGTTTTGGGTGTGACCCCTTTGTATCCTGTATTCACACTCACTTAACGACCGCCTTTATGTGTTTGGGTTTAATTCTATTATTAATATTAGCATTGTTATTATTATTAGTAGTAATATTGTTTTATTACCATATATATTACTTTTGAGTATGGAGGTGTTTTTTGATCATGTGATGAGTATACGGTATCATGGAAATGGATGTATAAAACTGGGTGTAAACTTTATATATATATATATATATATATATATATATATATGTGTGTGTGTGTGTGTGTGTGTGTGCGTGTGTGTGTGTGTGTGTGTGTATTTAAAAAGCAATGCCTCTTTCAGGGACATTTTATTGAATACGACAGACAAGGTACTTTTATGTAGTTTTTGTACAATTTCTCATGCAATCTAATATTTTTTTTTCCTTTTCGGATGATAAATTATATAAAAACTGTCCGAATGTTCTTTTTATCCAAGCGCTTTCGGCTATACATTTAGCCATTTTCAAGGATTAAATATTTTAACTGTTAAATAAAAAAAAAGAATAAAAAGTAAATTCGGCAGTTTTTATATTTCTGAAAAGAAAATAATTATTAGATCAGATCGCATGAGAAATTGTATAAAAAACTGAATAAGACCACCTTTTCTGTCGTATTCAATGAAATGTCCATATATATATATATATATACATATATATATATATATATATGTGTGTGTGTGTGTGTGTGTGTGTGTGTGTGTGTGTGTGTGTGTGTGTGTGTGTCTGTGTGTGTGTATGAGATTATATACAGAGTTCGCCAAAGATGTATACGCATTTCAGGAAATGAAAAACTTGTATAGATATTGTAATATTAAATTTAATCAGACTTCACAAGATTAATCCAAGTTCCTTTTGTATTCTACAAAGATAAGCTAAAATGGTGGCCTTTAGCTTTCAGACATTTATTAGTACGGTAAACCACTGTCTGGGTAAAGTTGACCAGAATCTTCGGTGGGATTGCTGTGCATGCATTTTCAGTTTTTTTATCTAAGGGACGCTTCGACTCTCAACACCATTTAGGACTTGTTGATGCTAGATCCATGAGGGAAATGCCATCGGTCGACAAAATACTACAGTAAAGAGTGTTATCGCAATATGATAAAACTACGAAAGACACATTTTTACTTTCTTGAAATGTATATAGATTTTTGGGGTGGATTATATATATATATATATATATATATATATATATATATATATATATATATATATATGTACGTATTGCGTAGTTAAGCAGCAATAATTCATTTATGCATGTTTCATTAAAAACGACAGACACTGTACTACGGTTAAGCTTTCTATTTAATTTTTCTTGTTTTCGAACAAGTGCTTTGTAGAAACAGTCCAAATTTTTTATAGTTCTGAGAGATTTCGGCTATACTTTTAGCTATTATCAAGGATAATTTTATTTTTTCAGTTTAATTGTGAGTGTGCGTTATGTGTATGTTTTTAGTATTATACAGATGTTTTATTTCCCGAACACGGTTAGCACGTTGTGGCCGTGTTCGTAGTTAATATTGTTAAGTGTTAGATTTTCTTTGTTTATTATTAGGGCTTCCATTATGTTTAATCATTTTTTACAGGTGGATGAGGTTATTATATTTGTACTTTCTACTAGTATGTTTCGAATTGAGTCTGGTAGGTTTGTGTGTGTGTTTAATGCGTTCTAATGGAGATCTGGTCAGATAGGTGTAACATAAGGCGTCTGGATAGGCATGTAGTCGTGTGACCGATGTAATTATTTATGAATCCGGTTTGATCAGGAATACAGTTCCTTAAGAGGCGTTTGAACTCATAGATAATGTTTGTTTGTTGTAATTTTGACTTAACTGGTGTGTTGTTATTTTTGCCGATAATGTTAGCTGTCTTAAATTTTTTATAGTAGATAATCCATTTGATATCTTTATTCGGGTCAGTTGGGGTAGTGTATTTCTTTATAATATTTCTAAGTGAAGATTCATCTTGTTTGCATTTAATGTGCATTTGGTTTTTTGTAGAAAATATTGATGTAATTTTTAACTGTATCTTCACTATCGTTGTTATTTACTTTGGGGAGAAATAGTCTAATTTGGTGGTCTATAAGGTGGTTAGGGAAGCCATTGTAAATTAGTGCCTGTTTTACATTATTGAGTCCTTTCAGGAAGAGTAAAACGAGGGAATGGATTCTGGTGTGATCTTCTTAGGAAGATTTTTTTACTGCTATTTTATTTTGGACATTGACTTTTAAAGTTAAGGTAGCAAGAATTTCTGCTAGTGGTTTTTTTTATATAATAAGGAGATGAAAGTGTTATTACGATATTCTACGAGGACGTCTCAGAAGGGGAGTTCAAAGGTAAAGTTAAGGACAGAGTTTTTCTCAAATCGTTTACGTAGCGGACATATATTTTGGGCAGTTTCTACACACACTGTGTCCCAAAAAGAAAGCACTTGTTCGAAAAGAAGAAAAATTAAATAAAAAGCATAACCGTAGTACTTTGTCTGTCGCTTTTAATGATATATATATATATATATATATATATATATATATATATATATATGTATTTTAAATCTATTAATTATATATATATATATATATATATGTATTTTAAATCTCTTAATTTATAATATATATATATATATATATATATATGAAGAAATATAGTCTTAAAGTGTGCTATATTTATGGGATAAAGTGCTCAATATCAGAGATAGAGCGTGTGTAAATATAAAAGTGGACATGGAAGCGACTTCCGCTAAAAGTAACCGCCAAAATAGACTACCCATAATGCACCACTGACCCTTATATATAAATAGCCGAGAAAAATAACAGCACTAGTCGCCTGACTAGTCACTAGCATGAAACAGACTGTCGCCTGGAGCAGAATATATATCTTAAACCAAAAACAACCATGACCACGTGACAAAAAAAAAAGTAAAAAAAGAAATTTTTTTTGTCACGTGGTCATGGTTGTTTTTGGTTTAAGATATATATTCTGCTCCATTATTTTTCTTTTCGGTCAGCATTACCCTGACGATCCGTCTAGGTGAAACCTAGGTAGGTCTACCTGGCTCTTTAGGTTTATATTAGGTTTTTCTCTACTTAGTGTATTGAGCAATTTACGTAGTTACTTTTATTCGTTTTGGAGGTTTTTTTTATTTGGACTCTGAGCTTAAACTCTGGACGATTGTTTTCGCCTTAGTTTAATGGTCTTGGTTTTTTCTTTTTTTTATTCTTCATTTTTCCTTGGGTATCGATTTGTTCTACCACAAGTCGAAATATCCAAGTTTATATATATATATATCGGTTTTGTAGTGCGTATTCAATTTATGTAACGTAAATCATTCAAACGAAAACCAAATACTGAAGCTAGTTATATGGCGAGAATCACTCTCACAAACAATATTTAATAATAAATTACAACCAACTTCGAATCTGTTAATGAATGGTGTGATCCTTGTTCATAAATTCCGGGCTTATCTGGTCTTATTTTTTTGTACGAGCCGGCTTTCAGTCGTTTCGAACGACCATCCTCAGGTAGACATATTAGTGTGTTTTTGTTAAACTCCGAATAGTAATGCGACATCGAAAGATATTGCGGTCCGAAAGAGTGCTTTTTTTGTAATGAGATATTGTTAAATGTAAGAATAATTTTGGAGCGCTGCAGACACAACGCTGAGGTTGAATTTTTTTTAATTTGAAAAATGTGCGTTCTTGTACTGGAGAAAAGTGGCATGAACTAAATTGGTTATAATTTATTATTAAATATTGTTTGTGAGAGTGATTCTCGCCATATAATTAGCTTCAGTATTTGTTTTTCGTTTGAATGATTTACGTTATATATATATATATATATATATATATATATATATATATATATCGTGCGTGTGAGTGTTCATCCTGTCGGCTGAAGCTTCAGAATATGCTGACTGCACGTCTGCAGAGGGGTAAGATCACTCCCAAATGAGGCGTCCTGAGTAAGACGATAAACTACATCAGACAGCAAGGTGTCTGATCAGGAGGATTTGAGGAGCATGGAACCAATTCTTAATTGCTGGTGTTCTTAGCTCTACCATGATCCAGGGTGGTAGCACAAGCTATGAGCAAATAGTTAATCCCAAACGCTAGGAAAGCGTATAAATAGGTTTTAATACCAGCAATACTTTTTTTGTAAAAATTATTGCCAGCAATGAATTCTGAAGAAAAATTTTTTTACCAACAACACCTTATTACAAGCAATACATTTTTGAAAAATATCACCAGCAATAAAAAACTTGTCGGAATTAAATAACTCATTGAGGTTGATATCCCGTAAGACAAAACATACCAAAACAACACTATCGCAGACTATTCATATCTATCTATTTATCTCTGACCGTTCCTATCTATCTCAGACTGTTCATATCTATCTATCTATCTATCTATCTATCTATCTATCTATCTATATATCTATCTATGCCATTATTTTTTCTCTCTCTCTCTCTCTGTATGACAGGTTGTTCATATCTATTTATATATCTATATATATCTAGCTAGCTAGCTATCTATAGATAGATAAATACCTATAGGTAGGTAGATAGGTAGCTAGCTAGCTATGTCAGTTCGTTCATATCTATCTATCTATCTATCTATCTATCTATCTAATTTATATACTTAATTCTGGGTTTAAGAGCGGACTATGACTTTAAACAAGGTGTTAAGAAACTTGTGTGTGATATTTTAGAAAGGTATGCTGCTGGTGGTCGAATATTTTTCTGAGAAAATTTAACGAATATTCAGGCCACTAGATGTAAATATATATATATATTGTTGTGGGGCAGACCGTTTTACACAAGATGGACTCGTCCAAAGTATACTTATACTGACAGAGACAATACCGGCGGGTTGAGATACGTTGAGTCAGGGTGAGAGATACGGAGACAGTACACAGGGTGTTCACAGAGAGTTATACGAGAGTCCACAGAGAGAGAGATAATTACGGTTTCACTTACAGAGAATTGTACATATACTTTCTACTAACCCGCATTCATGGACTACTAATCTTCACTTCAAGTCCGTATTCTTACGTTTAATACACTTATTTTTCTATCTCAATTACTGGCGTTCTTTATTTATTTGTGCAGGATTCCATTCCCGGAATCCACACACACACACACACACACACGCACACACACACACACACACACACACACACACACACACACATATATATATATATATATATATATATATATATATATATATATATATATATATATATATATATACTGCTATACTGCATAAATACAAACAGACCATCCACTCAAATATAAGTATCCATTTAAAAATCTGTCGCGTATATATATATATATATATATATATATATATATATATATATATATATATATAATTAATTGATTAATAATTAAATCCCAAATCACCTCATATGGAGAATAGTCTATTTCGGCTGACGAATTTATCAGTCGTCTGTCTTATCTACCCCGGTTGAGTTCGTGTCAGAAATAGAAACTGTAAAAAAAAATCAAAGAAACAAAAAAAAAAAAACTGTCGAAAAACTAATACAGAATTTGGAAAGTATTTGTCTTAAAGGGAAGAAGTTTCCACTCTTCCCCGAACCCTTTCTCGTGCTTTTCACCTGACTTAAGATTGGAATGCATAAATTCTGTATTAGTTTTTTTAAATTTTTATTTCTGACACGGACTCACTCCACACCGGGGTTGATAAGACAGACGACCTATATCATCGTCTGCCGAAATAGGCTATTCCCCATGTGTGGTGATTTGGGATTTTATTGTTTATTAATCATTTGTTATGTAATAATAAATACTTTGAGCTTGTTGATGAGATTATATTTTATATTACTAGGATTCACTTTGATTATATACCAACAAATTTGTTACCTTTACTCTTTCTCTCTCTCTTTCTCTCTCTCTTTCTCTCTCTCTCTTTATATATATATATATATATATATATATATATATATATATATATATATATATATATATGAAGAAATATAGTCTTAAAGTGTGCTATATTTATGGGATAAAGTGCTCAATATCAGAGATAGAGCGTGTGTAAATATAAAAGTGAACATTGACGTTAACACTTAGAGGCGACAGTCTGTTTCATGCTAGATGCAATCGTCAGGTGGCCTGACGATTGCATCTAGCATGAAACAGACTGTCGCCTCTAAGTGTTGACTTCTATGTTCACTTTTATATATATATATATATATATATATATATATATATAGAGAGAGAGAGAGAGAGAGAGAGAGATAGCGTGGATATAGAAATCAACTGCAGATATTAATGACTTTTTGTTTAGTTTTGGCTATTTTTTGTAAGTTTTTTTTTCCTGGTTCCTAATTCAAAATTGAAAATAAATTGTCCGATGCTCTAAGTATTTTCGACTTTCATAATGCTTTACCAAAACATTTTTGCTGATAATGCTATGACGTTATGTATGTAATTGTTCTGTGCTATTGCATTTTCATGTGAAATAGAACGAAAACCCTGTGTGTATGTGTTTGTGTGTGAGTAGAGTCACATCTGACCTTTTTAATTCGAATAATACGCCACTCAGTGAGTATCCAGAGCGCTCATTACAGACGTTTCCGTCTTACTATCTGGCTAAAAAAAACGCTCAATGGAAAGAATACGCATATATATATATATATATATATATATATATATATATAGATAGATAGATAGATAGATAGATAGATAGATAGATAGATAGATATGATGTCAGCTGGGTTAAGCACTTGTAATAACTTCCCTATCAGTATCGCTTGCAGCAAAAATAAAATAATTTCAACTGAATACTCTGATTCCAGACGCTAAGAAAACATTTCTTATATTTCCTCAGACCAAAAGCACTTGTAAATGCCACTACGTGGCGCCAGTGTCGTTTGGCCAGACTCCGCCATTTTATTTGCTTTTCCTTCAATTTTTCTTTAAAGCGGGCTTTCTATCTTAATTTTAATCTCGCTGTTTTGGCCTGTTCTTGAGGAATCCTCTCTGTGTCTTCGTCTCTGATGAAAAGGCTGTTTTGCTTGATCGTCAGAAAATATTGGATACTTGGATAGAAATTTGTTATCGGCGGATTCATTTTGATGTTTCTTTTTTCTGTATGCGTTTCGTGAGAGAACATTCATGTTTCATGACAAAACTGGTGTAGGTGGACGCGTATCTGGAATTGTAACGCGACAAATTATAACAGGGATGAAAAGTAAAGATTAGTGTTTATTTACATTGTTCGGACTGCTGCACTCATCTTTATTGCCATATTCACGACGTTTCGGCCATTGTACGCTCCGGCCTTCTTCCGATGATTAGAATTTCGAACCGAATCTTTTATTTCGACCACCGGGGAAGATTGTTCTAGTTCTACGTGCCATGCCTCTTCCGGATGTCCCAGTTATGCCTCTTTTAACTCAACTTCACAAGCTTTTGTTCACCACTGCAGTAGCCGGGTTTGGATCTCATCAGCAGTGAAGGTGACTTCTTGATGCTATCAGGTTAGAGGGGGCACGCTGGCCTTATTCAATATATATATATATATATATATATATATATATATATATATATATATATATATATATATATATCCCTACCCATCCCTAAACATAACTGGTGTAACTAAGGTATAGTTTGGTATTCCACATTCCCATGCTGTGCTTAAGGAAATTTAATACCACAGGGGAGACTTTATACATTTCCAGTCTTAAGGATCCAAGATGTGGAACACTATCAAAGGCTTTATGATAATCAATCCACGCTGCGCTAAGATTTCTACGTCTTCTCCTGCAATTTTCCAGGATCATTTTATTTATCAGTAGTTGATCTTTGCAGCCATATGAACCTCTCCTGCATCCCTTCTGTTTCAGCGGAAGAATGCTGTTTGTTTCAAAAAAGGAATAAGTACGGTTCGTCAGGACAGGCGTGATCAACTTATACGTTGTGGAGAGATATGTTATCGATCTATAATTTTTCGGGTCGTCTGTTTCATTTGTTTTTGGCATGAGGTATGTAATACCTTCAGTAATCCATTCGGGGATTTTATTGGGATTATTTACAAACGTTGATTATGTTTTTGAAAGGATTTTATGGATAGATGAGAGAAATTGGGCACCTTGTCATTTCCTGGGGATTTCCATTTTTGCGATTTGGTTAGAGCTTGCCCAACATCATCTGTGGATATATTTTCCCATTCTTGCAGGGGTGTATCCAGCATTCGTTCTTCTTCCCGTCGGATCCATTCTGCATTTGGATTATATTCCTTTGGGTTGCTACAAATATTTTCCGAAAATGTCTGTACATTATCAATCAATAGTGGCTTTTCGTCATGTATAAGTGTTTTTCCAATTTCCCTGTAAAATTTCTTAAGGTCCGTTTGGAATATTTTATTTTGGCGATAGAACCTACAACGTTTTCCGTATCGTCTTGTTCTCTGTGCCTTTTGCTGAAGTTCCTGCTTCAGCATTTCCGTGATTGATGGAATATCAATTAGGGATTTAATTTAACATTTCCGCTTGATCTTTTTGCACTTGCGTGTGGAAATATTAGGGTTTCCGGTGAGCTCATTTATTATAGAAAGCTCACATCTGATTTGTTTCATTTTTTTGTATCAGTTTTGCTTTCCAAGCTGGCTCTCTATGTCTGTTAATTTTATTTATTGTCTTGATCCCAAGATTCTGAGTCGCTGCTAAAGCTGTTGCGTATATATATATATATATATATATATTTAGTACACAATAATATTTAAAATTACTTCATATGGGGAATATTCTTATTTCAACCGACAAAAAATTCTTCCGTCTTAATCAACCCCGCTATACACTGAATTCATCGAATTTTTTTTGTCGGTTGAAATAAGTCTATTCCCCATATGAAGTAATTTTGGATATTATTGTGTACTAATTATTTGCTCTGTTATAATAAATACATTGAGCTCTGGATCAGTTTTAGTATTTTTATATTACTAGGATTGACTTGGATTATATACCAACGGATTTGTTGCCTTTACTATATATATATATATATATATATATATATATATATACATATATATGAATGAAAAGAAGGAACATTAAGATATATATTCCGGTGTTCTTATTGATATTTTTTATTTTTACAAAACAGTGCTCAATGTAAATTTACAGAGCATAAATATTATAAATTAACTGATTTAAAATATGTTTTCTCGCTACACAGTAATAACCATGTTTCAAAAATGGAAGCTAAAAACTTCAAATTTAATTATATAATTAAATTAAAAGCATTAGTTCCGTTTCATCTTCAAGCGAATGAAACGGAAGTAATGTTTTTAATTTAATTACAAAATTAAATTTGAAGTTTTTAGCTTCCATTTTTGAAACATGGTTATTACTGTGTAGCGAAAAATATTTTAAATCAGTTAATTTATAATGTATATATATATATATATATATATATATATATTATATGAAGAAATATAGTCTTAAAGTGTGCTATATTTATGGGATAAAGTGGTCAATATCAGAGATAGAGCGTGTGTAAATATAAAAGTGAACATAGAAGCCAACACTTAGAGGCGACAGTCTGTTTCATGCTAGAGGCAATCGTGGCCCGACGATTGCATCTAGCATGAAACAGACTGTCGCCTCTAAGTGTTGACTTCTATGTTCACTTTTATATATATATATATATATATATATATATATATATATATATATATATATGAATAATAGGATAAATTTTGGATACCCATCTCTGTCAATATAAAGCTTTATTGCATTGTGAAATTCCAAATTGTCTTCACGTCCCGACTGCATTCTTCAAACCCGTTAACTGTGACAAGCAGTGTTTAGTAGGGTGTGTTCAAAGAGTACCTCCTCCAATCTGGAATAACAAAAGTTGGCAGATCAGTTTATTAATTGTATAGAAATGATATACTTGTGTTATACTAATCTAGGATAGTTATAACTGCCTCAACTAATAAAATATACCTAGTATGTTTCGAATGAAAACATTTCTTACGTAAAACGTAGACTCAAACCTCGTTTTCACAATTGTAACTAAAGTTTTGAAGCCGATAGGAAATTGATTTTTACCGTAGATTTCATTAGGCATAATAAGAGTTTTATAGCAATAAGTAATCATTAATCTCAAGAATTATAACAATATATTGGAATAAAAGTTATATGCAGACGATTCATTCTTGACGTAAATATTTTAAAACTTCAGTCTACGATTTTCTATCCTTATTAAATGAAAACCTTTAAACTTACCCGTATTGTCAACAGTTTTACCCTGATGATCTGTGATTATTATTAATTAAACCTTATCAACCTGGGTTGAAAGCGCGAAAATTAAAAACCGCACATAAGGGGTATGCAATGGATATTCAATTTTCTCTCCATTTATGACGATATTCTTTTAACCTCGACATACGTAAACAACTTTTGTGTGTTTCTCATCACTGACATCCAGTAGTATACTGCTACTCTAATTCTTACGTTTGATAATAATTTACATGCAATAAGAAAAGCAATATTATTTTTGTACAAGTTTCAGTGTTCCAGCAAAAGAAAATGAAGAATATTCAGTGTTAAAAAGGCAAGCTTTGTAGGACGTTTATGTGAAGAATATATGTACTTAATATATAGTCTAGTAAAAGGTAAAGGTAAGGAAAAGTTTAGTCGGCCACATCACCATCTAAAAAATTGACTAAAAACTCCAATCTTAAAAACTTCTTCAAATGTAAAATAAGACAAATCAAGATCCAATCAGGATCAAATGATTTTAGAGTGATTCCTTTTTAGAATAACGTAAGAAAACCAAACATGATGTTTTATGTATGCAAAAAGTGCATCAACTTAGCTACGTTTTCGTTGCGCAATTGCGATACGATTTATTTGTGGCTGGCCCCAAAGAAAATATGGTGTTGAAATAGCCATATGCAAATCATCAGATATTGTAATTAACAGAATCGTACAGCACTCAAAAAGATAGCTGCCGACATAATTTTTCAACGCAGCAAGATCCTGGTGATCAACATATACCCCAACTGAAAAAGGCGTTGTCAACAAAAGAGAAAATCTTCGCAGTATTACCGTATTTAACGGAATATAAGGCAGCACTTTTTTTTTACTAAAAATATCTTTTAAAATTCCCCGGCGTCTTATATGCCATATGTAGGTTTAACATTCGCGAAATTAAATGGCGCATTATTTAACGACGATGATAGTAGTATTGAAAATGAGTCTCAGAGTTTTGATAACGAAGACGACGAATTTTGGGGATTTGAAGATGAATAAAATTTTAATAGTAACTGTACTGCTTTGCTCAATTGCAATAATTGCTTGATTTTATTTTGTTTTCTTACCTTTGAATATAATAAAGTTTTTATAAGCTCGTCTCCTTTTTTTCCTATTATTTGTTTAAATGTAATCATGACTTGTTTAACCAAAATAATACCTCATAAATATAGCCTAGGCTGTACCATTTACTAATAATTTTACTAATTTTACTAATTACTATTTTTTTTCTACTGAAATTGGGGTGCGTTTTATGCACTCGTGCGTCTTATATGTGGTCAAATACAGTAATTAAAATTTCTATATCAGCAAACAAAAACAGAATATTGTGCATTAATGTAGATCTTAGTTCTACCTTAAGGATTTTTCAATGCTACTCTTCTTTGGATGGAAAGAAGAGATCAATCGTTCCAAGGGAGAACTCAGTCAAAAATGGGAAACTCTTGTTAAATATTTCTTACCGAAATAGTTACTCCCCCTTTAATTTATGAGTTGAACGTCGAATAAAAGACGGCATCACGTGACATAGCTCAGATAATTTAACGAAAATGATTATTGATTTCAACATCTCAGATTCTTTGCTTAGGAATTCAATTAGAAATTCCTCTATTTTCTGTGAGAGATGTCAGAGTATACAACTCCTACTTTGAATCAGAACACCAGCCAACAAAATCTCTCTCTACTGCCCACATAAACCGAGGAGAATACCGGGGTATAACAACCAAAACCTTAAAAACGAAAGGGTAAATTTAAAATTTAGTAATAAACTCGAATTCAGATTGATGGCAGTGAATCTAGATCAAAACATCGAAGAATGTAATAATTGTATCGTTTGCTGAATCATTTAAGTCGATCCCAAGAAGATCTAGAAGGGAAAATATTCCCTCATGGCACGGTGACATTGAGTTTGGAAATTTTTACAAGAAAGAAACAAACAGAAGAGAAAAAAATGGAAGCAAAATACCAAACAATTAAGAAAGAAAAAAAAATTAATTCTTTGAGAAACCAGAATCTCAGCAAAATTGGAAATAAAATTAATGAAGCCAAACAACACAGACAGCGTGCTAAAATGTGGAGAATGTCATGCAATCCAAACCTCTACAGAAAAATATCATGGTTTGAAAAGCACTTTGAATCGTATTTCAATCTTGGCCAGACTAATGGCGGAAATAGAATAGATACTAATATTTCTCGAATAATGTCTCCAAACATAAATAATAATGAAAATACTGATCAGGAAATTAAGAAAGCTATTAAAAACCTAGGGAATAAAAAATCACTCGACATTGAAGCTGAACTTTTGAAAATAGCATATTTTCTCTCTGAATTTAATAACAAATTCCTATATTTTATGAACGAAGAGTTGAATCAGAAATGTATCCCCCAAAAGTGGGATTTATCACTCATTCATTTATCATGGAAATGGAAAGTTAAAAAGAGCGTGGTGGGGTCCATCATTCATTTATTATGGAAAGAGAAAGGTCATCCACTAAAAAGAGGGGGTCTATCACTCATTCATTTATTATGGAAACGAAAAGGTCGCCCTCAAAAGCCCTCACATATACAGAGGTATCTCAATTGGATGCAACATGTTGAAAGCATTAATGAACATTATATGAAGTAGGATCTCATTATTTTATGAAAGTCAACTTCTCACAACCCAGTTTGTTTTTCATTCTGG
Source organism: Acanthosepion esculentum (assembly GCA_964036315.1). Lineage (NCBI taxonomy): Eukaryota > Metazoa > Mollusca > Cephalopoda > Sepiida > Sepiidae > Acanthosepion > Acanthosepion esculentum. Next base: position 108,717,748 of record OZ038492.1, on the reverse strand, counting down.
TAAGGGATGATACAATGGAATAAATGTCATCAAACAACTCGAAGAAAGTTCTTATTTTTCTAATAGAAAACTACTTGCATTGTCAACCTCAATTCTTTGAGAAATCAGTATCCCTGTGGTGGTTAATAGAGAGCAGTTTTGTTTTAGAGGCGTTAAAGTTAACCAACCAATTCTTACCCCAGAATTGGTTGGTTAACTTTAACGCCTCTAAAACAAAACTGCTCTCTATTAACCACCACAGGGATCCATCCCTGCATCCCATTAGAATGTCTGAAGACCAACTTCTCGAGAGCTCCTCTCTGCGGCTGCTCGGTCTCACGCTGTCCGCTGATCTGAGATGGAACAAATACATCGAGTCAATTGCTTCATCCACCGTAAGGAAAGTTGGCTCCCTGTACCGAGCCAGGAAATCTTTCTCCCCGGAATCGATCCTCTAAATCTATAAATCAACCATTCGCCCTTGCATGGAGTATTGCTGCCATATATGGTCTGGAGCCCCTGCTGTTTGCCTCAGTGTTCTTGATAAGATCCAGAGACGGATATGCAACGTAATTGGCCCTGATCTGTTATCTCGTCTGCAGTCGCTCTCTCACAGACGCGCCGTTGCCTCGCTCTGTCTTTTTTACAACTACTTTCACGTTAATTACTCCGATAAGCTGCTTTCGCTGGCTCCCAAGCCTCATGAATTTAAGCGTCCTACGAGGCTGGCATCCCGTTCCCACCCCTTCACCGTTGAAACTGTTAGATGTAGACGTCTCTTCTACTCCAATAGCTTCATGTCTCGCACATCTCGCCTGTGGAACTCCCTTCCTTATTCCTGTTTCCCTGACAAATATAATCTCCAACTATTTAAGTGTAACGTCAATCGACATCTCCAGTTGCCTTGATCTATCCACTTCCCTTCTCCACGTCCTTTCACCTTTCATTCCTTACCTTACTAATAGGAAACTGTAAACCTGCTTTGTCAGCCTCACAGCAGCATATGACCACATCAATCGAGACTTCCTCTTTTCATCCATTAGAAACTGCCTTCCAAGCTTCGAATCCAATGAATGTATCGATCTAATAGATGAACTGTATCAATCTACATTTCAGACCTCAGCAGGAATACGACAAAGAGGAAAGGGACCTCAGTCTATGTAATCTCTTCCGAATTTATGCCCTGCACATGTACAAATGTGACGAGATCGGCACTGACCATTTAAACATTACATACCACACCCTAAAGAAAACTACCAACACCAATACCTCCCCAGCCAATTTAATCTTAATAGGGTGGACTATGCTGATGACATAGGTGTCCATAGTTTGGATAAGAATTATCTTGAACAGAAAATAAGCATCCTCTATCAAGTGTCCCAAGAAATGGGACACAGGTTAAACGTTCCCAAAATAGAGACTGTGATCTGGAATTGCAATAAAAGCAGTGATGGCACCTATACGCTGAATCCATCATAAAAATACAAGATGTGGAATAAGTAAATACTAAACACTTCAGATACCCCGGCGTATAGATCAGCTATAATAAATTGAGTATACGAGAAAAAGAAATTGAACAAAGACTAGTCTGTGTTACAGGTAGTTTCGCCCAATACAGCCAATTGCTACGAAACCTAAACATCAACCTGAAACCTCGAGTCATGTTCTCAAATAGTTTCGTCACATCGAGATTTTGATAAGGATAACATGCACGGGGACAAAGAAGTTAAGAAATATCTAAACTTTCAGCTCCATACAACCGCTTCCAAAGATCAATGATGAAAAATAGTTTTGAGCGAGTGAAACCGAAGAGTCCTGCCAAAGATCATCATTCTTTGAATATTGTGAACTGGCGCTGCAGAATCACAAAGAACTGTACCACAAAGCACAAGCCACATTGTCTGAGGACTAGCAAGAGCAAATGGATAGCACTTGTGTCTCGAAGCGAAAGTAATGCCATAATTAAGACGTTAATATTCTATACCACTTCAAATAGGAGATTAGCAGGAAACCTCCCCATCAGTATTGGAAAAAGCGATGGTAGCCATTGAACTTGGAAAGCATGTTTTCCTAACAAAATGTTTTAAGTGAAAGATTTTATAAATTTCAACCAACTGCATTAATTGCTGCTTGGTCAATGAATTCTGAATGTTTTGTTATAAGGAAGTGACTTTTATAAGCAGATAGTATAATTCACACAACCTTTGGGCATTTTGCTTAGCAAGGTTAGTCAGTGCTTTCTTCATCCGTAAAAATAGATTTTTTTCAGAGAATTATAAAATAGAATTGCTTTTATTTGCTTCATTATATGTACAGAATTGTAAATAAATGATAAATGTGTGGAAGAATATACGTGCCTCATCGGTCAAAATGCACCCCACCATATTGCATTCTGTCTACAGAATGAGGTCGATTTTATTTTTGCTTTTTAATAATAGTCCTCCCCAAAAGGCGTGGTGCGCCTTTTAGGTGCGGCGGAAGAGGATATCAGGTGAGGCGAAAGAGGATAGCAGGTGCAGCGGAAGAGGATAGACGGTGAGGCGGAAGAGGATAGCCGGTGAGGCAGAAGAGTATAACAGGTGAGGCGGAAGAGGATAGCCGGTGAGACAGAAGAATATAGCAGGTGAGGCGGAAGAGGATAGCCGGTGAGGCAGAAGAGGATAGCCGGTGAGGCAGAAGAGGATAACAGGTGAGATGGAAGAGGATAGCAGGTGCAGCCAAAGAGGATAGTAGGTGAGGCGAAAGAGGATAGCAGGTGTAGCGGAAGAGGATAGCAGGTGAGGCAGAAGAATATAACAGGTGAGGCGGAAGAGGATAGCCGGTGAGGCAGAAGAGGATAGCAGGTGAGGCGGAAGAGGGGAGCAGGTGAGGCGGAAGAGGGGAGCATGTGAGGCGGAAGAGGATAACTGGTGAGGCGGAAGAGGATAACTGGTGAGGCGGAAGAGGGTAGCAGGTGAAGCAGAAGGATTAAAAGAAAATAAAAGATTTAGAAACAGTTTCAAAAAATAACATATGTCAAAAATAAATATGATTTCAAAATTTAAATATTATGACGGATTACTTGTAATTGCATGCATGAGTCCCATTATAAATAGTTATAAATCATTATTGACCGATTTTATCATTGTGATATTTTTGCATTATATCAAGGATTAAGAATATAACAACTGGGGTCTGAAAATTAGATAAGAGAGTTATCAATGATAATGTTCTCACTTCGAATCGGCGGTTATACCCCTTTAACCCTCTCTCTGTTTTATTTTTATTTTTAAATGTACTTCTTATCACAAAAAATTTGGTGAGACTCGAGCAAATTTTCATTCCGAAAATGAGGCCCAGAGAAATAAAAATATTTGGGAACCACTGGTCTATAATAATGCAAATTTGTTTTATTTCTGATCAGTCTTAAGTCTCCTGAGTTTCGTCGCGCGAGAGATAAAACTGTTAGCATGTGACTTACGGTTACATGTAGCCATTTCAACTGTAAAATGAGACCTAGATATCAATCTAGTACTGCGCTTAAATTCATACCTGTACTTTTAATCTTGAGTAAATTTTCCGGAAAAATTATTTTTAGAGAAAGATTTGATAAATTTCAACAGAAAGTAATACTGACCGTACGGTCAGATAAGTATCAAATGTTTCCTTGTAAGGAAACGGCTAATATTATCTTTAAAATATGAGGTAAATATAACAGTACAGGTCAAATTATTTTTAACTGGAAATAAATCACTTGAATAAGCATCTTGTAAAGGAAGCATTAAAGGTAAAAACCTAAGTTTTCCTGAATTGAATTTGTTAAAATAACAAACAAGTGAGTGTGGTGCTAATATGGTCCTGATACTGGAGTGTCCAATAAGTATTAACGGTAGAAAAGTAAAGTTGTCTGAATTACTTTTTTAACAAGTTAGTCTACAAGATAGTGTGTTTCTTGTGGGACCAAACCATGAATTTAATCTTACATTTTTATTACTGATGTTGAAGAACTCTGATAATTATTAATGGAAGGAAACTTATCCCAGGAATTCAGACAGAAATTTACTAAAATTAGTTTTAAAAGAAAGATTTTATATATTTCCACCAACGGCAATATTAGCTGCTCGCTCAATGAATGCCAAATAAGAAACGGTTTATATTAGTACAGAAATGTATATTAAAATATCTTCATAGATAAATAGGTTGAAAATTAGAAAATAAAGTTTTATTAATGGCTAGAAATTAAGGGGGGACATGTCCAAAGTCCGTCCCGGGGGTGCGCAATTACAGCCCGCAATCAAATTTCATATGTCCCCACTTTCATCTGTTAAGGAATGTATCACTTACGACCCACCAGTATTGTCAATCAGAAAATGTAATTTCATCGTTTACCAAAAGATGGCACCAGCACTGTGCGGCCGCTCTCTGACGGTGTGACTCTGACCATGGCCATTTCTAGCCCATTTCTAAAACCACTGCCACTGCATCAGATTTGGCCTACATACTGCAGACCAGATCTCATTATCACCTTTTACATTAGTACGATCAAGTTATTTGTTTTGGTCATAAAATGAGATGAATAAATTCTAAAATCTTAGTGAATTAAATTTGTTTTGTGTTAGTCAAAAGCCATTTACAAATATATTTAGACACTTGAACTTGTGTTACTTTCTGTTTTCTACTTCTGAACCCTAGAGCACTAACCATCAATTAAAGTTACACCCCATACATATATACACCGTATATCATACCCGATTTTGAAAATATGAACAACAAAAAAAAATAAAATATAAACCTTTATTTGAAATATTTTACATGCAGGGACTTCAAACTTTGTACTTTGAGTTAAGATTAATAGGAACTGAAAAACATTATTTAGCTAAGAAAATCAGGTACTGAAAATTGTAATTAAAAATAGGAAAATTTGCGCTGGGTACCATGGTTATTGTTCTAGGGTTAATAAAATGAAAGTTAGTGTTATATTCCTATTCATATGATTTTAACTTAAAATTAACAGACAACATTAATTACCAATAATATGTAATGTTTAAGATTTACCTGAGATATATTATAGCTTCCTGGAAGATGTTTTTGCTCAGACATTTTACTTCATCTTATATGGGCTTCAGAAATGACAGGCTAAGAGATTTTGGTAAGACCTGTTTACATATGTCAGCCGAGTAAAGAAATGAATATCTGCCATTTACAATGAGATTTTCACAAGAGAGTATATTTACATTTAATTTTAATGGTTCAAAGAATGCTAAACATAATGGCATATTCATCTTATCAATTCTGTTTGGTTTGGTTTATATTGTTTTACGGCATATCAACCTAAATGGATTATTTAATACCGACAACATTTTTAGCATAGATTCGTAGGAATAGAATATGTATTCTTTGGTTTAGATTGGTTTGGTTTATTCTGTCCCACAGCATATCAACCTCAATGGGTTATTTAATACCAACAACATTTTAGGATAGATGTGTATGAATAGAGTATGTATTCTTTGGTTTAGACTGGTTTGTTTTGTTTTGTTTTACGGCATATCAACCTCAATGGGTTATTTAATGCCGACAACATTTTTAGGACAGATTCGTATGAATAGAATATGTATTCTTTGGTTTAGATTGGTTTGGTTTATTTTGTTTTACGGCATATATACCTCAATGGGTTATTTAATGCCGACAACATTTTTAGGATAGATTCGTATGAATAGAATATGTATTCTTTGGTTTAGATTGGTTTGTTTTGTTTTGTTTTACGGCATATCAACCTCAATGGGTTATTTAATACCGACAACATTTTTAGGATAGATTCATATGAATAGAAAATATATTCTTTGGTTTAGATTGGTTTGGTTTATTTTGTTTTACGGCATATCAACCTCAATGGATTATTTAATGCCGACAACATTTTTAGCATAGATTCGTATGAATAGAATATGTATTCTTTGGTTTAGATTGTTTTGGTTTATTTTGTTTTACGGCATATCAATCTCAATAGGTTATTTAATGCCGAAAACATTTTTAGCATAGATTCGTAGGAATAGAATATGTATTCTTTGGTTTAGATTGGTTTGGTTTATTTTGTCCCACGGCATATCAACCTCAATGGGTTATTTAATACCGACAACATTTTTAGGATAGATTCGTATGAATAGAAAATGTATTCTTTGGTTTAGATTGGTTTGGTTTATTTTGTTTTACGGCATATCAACCTCAATGGCTTATTTAATGCCGACAACATTTTTAGGATAGATTCGTATGAATAGAAAATGTATTCTTTGGTTTAGATTGGTTTGGTTTTTTTTGTTTTACGGCATATCTACCTCAATGGGTTATTTAATGCCGACAACGTTTTTTCTCTGGTAATATTTTGTTTTGTCTAAAATCTATTTCTGGTAATATTTTTTCCTCAAAATGTATTTCTGGTAATATCTTTTCAAAAATATTTTGCTCGTAATTTTTAAAAAAAATATATTGCTTGTAAGTTTTTTTTTCTTCAAAAATCTATTTCTGGTAATAATTTCTTACAAAGTATTTCTGGTATTCAAACCTATTTTTACACATTTATAATGCTTTTTCCCTCAGTTTCGGGGTTAACTATTTGCCCATAGCTGGGGCCCTAACAGGTGCTACCATCCTGGAAACACCATCAATTAAAGGTGGCACCACGGTTCTCAAAACCTCCCGTGCTGTTGGAAGTAGTTTATCGTCTTGCCCTGGACGCGGATGTAGTTTATCGTCATACCCAGGACAGCATAAATTCTGGCTGTATTTGAAAAAGTTTGGACACTCCTAAATTAACGTAAAAGAAAGCGGTTTTCTTTTGGACAAAGACTTCTGATTTTCTATAAAAACAAAAGACATTTATCTGTTTAACCCCTACTAACCCTGGGTATATCATACCTGATTTTGAAAATATCAAAAGAATTATTAAATATAAATCTTTATTCGAAATATTTTACATGCAGACACTTCAAACTTTGAGTTAACATTAACAGAAACTAAAAAACATTATTTAGGTAAGAAAATCAGATACTGAAAATTGTAATAATACATTATCCTCTGATGACTTCCAAACTTCTCGTAAGGCTTTCCAGGTCCTGTGAGCCACTTCTAAAGGGGGTTCTGGTCACGAGGTGCTGCGGCTTCTGTAGAGACGAGACGTGGAAAAAGGCCTTATTTTAACTACCACAAAAATCCCTTTTTTACACTAATAATTTTAAAAAATTAAAATGACTGTAGCAACTGGTTAGTGTTCTATGGTTAACATCTGTCTACTTTTCTGAAATGAGGTCTTATAACCATTTACCAAGGATACAGGGCCCAGTGGATAAAAGCAGTTTGATCCAAAATGTGATTTGACCACAAATGTTTGAGTTCAAATCCTGGCATCAGCGTAGAAAACAAAAACTTAGAGAGTTATCAAGGCGAATAAACAAAAATGGAGATATCCAAAGACATGGGACGTGGAACTAGGACACTCTACACCTGCCCTGGGCTGAATAAAGGGTTCGATTCGAAATTCTCACAAATATCACTTAAAGGAGTCCGGAGAGTGCAACGGCCGAAACGTCGTGAATGTCAGAGTAAAGATGAGGTTAACAGGCCGAACAATGTAGATGTTTCCATTTCTATAAGAAAATAATAATTATCTTTTTCTATAAAATAAAGCATAGAGACTCCTGTATTTCTGTAATAAGACAAGGAAGAGAATTCTTTTTTTAACCCAAGAAAGTAAAGGAATAGAATTTTCCTTTTCTTGAAGAAAACAAAGAAAACGACTTCTCTTTTCCGTTAAACTTATACAGCTAATAAAGCCGAAGAGTCGCTTGGCCAAAACACAGTAACAAAAGATGAACAAAAGATTCACAATCAATAAATACGATCTCCCGAATACCTCTTGGGAACAATTCTACCTGTCGAGCTCCATTAACCTTTTCCGCTACGCATCGGCTTTATCAACAGAACTTATTCAATAAATCTTCTGGACGTTACGGCCTTGAATTTCTTCTTATCAACCTAGCCTCGTTAACCATTAATACTGAAGTGAGATCGCATCTCACTGAGTGCTTCTACTATTGGACTCTTTCCAGAGTTCATTATAGTAATTACATTTATGAGTTTTTATAAATCACCAAGAAACTATTAGTCTAGTTTAAATCTTCCCTAAAATTGAGAATTAGATTCAGAAAACTTCCAGTATCTGTCTATATTTCTGAGATGAGGTATTAGGTACACTATTTACATTATTCGGACTATTGCTCTCATCTTTGTCACCACATTTATTACAACGATTCGGCCTTTCAGTATCAGTCTATATTTCTCAGATGAGGTATTATGTACACTATTTACATTATTCGGACTATTGTCCTCATCTTTGTCGCCATATTTATTACAACGTTTCGGACCTTCAGTATCTGTCTATATTTCTGAGATGAGGTATTATGTATACTATTTACATTATTCTGACTATCGTCCTCATCTTTGTCGCCATATTTATTACAAGGTTTCGGCCTTTCAGTATGAGTCTATATTTCTCAGATGAGGTATTATGTACACTATTTACATTATTCGGACTATTGTCCTCATCTTTGTCGCCATATTTATTACAACGTTTCGGACCTTTAGTATCTGTCTATATTTCTGAGATGAGGTATTATATATACTATTTACATTATTCTGACTATCGTCCTCATCTTTGTCGCCATATTTATTACAAGGTTTCGGCCTTTCAGTATGAGGCTATATTTCTCAGATGAGGTATTATGTATACTATTTACATTATTCGGACTATTGTTCTCATCTTTGTCACCATATTTATTACAACTATTCGGCCTTTCAGTCTATCTATATTTCTGAGATGAGGTATTATGTACATTAGTTATATTATTCGGACTATTGTCCTCATTTTTGTCGCCATATTTATTACAATGTTTCGGCCGTTGTACGCTCCGGCCCTCTTCAGGTGTTTGGAATGTCGAACTGAACCCTTTATTTCGCTCACTGGGGTAGACTGTTCTAGTTCCACGTGCCATGGATGTCAGCTATCTGTTATCCACGTCTAATGGATGTCAGCTATGTGTTATCTCCTTTTAATTTCCTTCAAGGACACATGGCACAGTGGATAAAGACGTTAGTTAGATTCAGTGACAGGACCCAAAGAGTGTGAGTTCAATACCCGGCGAAGGCAGTGGAGAACTTTCAGATGGAAATTACCAGGAGATAACTGAGAGCGGACATCCATTAGACATGGCACGTGGAACTAGAACATTCTACCCCAGTGAGCGAAATAAAGGGTTTAGTTTGGCATTCTACCAGCAGAAGAAGGCCGGAGCGTACATCGGCCGAAACGTTGTAATAAATATGGCGACAAAGATGCGCACAATAGTCCGAATAATGTAAATAATGTCAGAAAACAATCTCTTGTCTAGCTAAACCACTCCCCATTTGAGAGATTTCAATCCTGAAAGTGGCATTTACTGTCGTTAAAGTATTTTCTGATATAGAGAGATTCTAAAAATGTTACTTGCTCTCCCGAAACCATTTATTCAATTCTGAAAAATGGTGGAAAGAGTTTTTGATTCCAAAAAATGTGAGAGTACCTCTAAAAAACAGACGATGAGATTTCGTGTCTAAAAATGCTAATTAGGATTAGTCAATTTGTTGTATCTAATTCGATTATAGAAATGTTACTTAGCATCCTTAAACAATGAGCTGCTGAAGAAACAGGCATTATGAAAATGTTGCTTCGTGCCCCTAAACCATTCTCTGGATGTAGGGAAGTTAATTATGAAAATGTTACTTTAAGTCTTAATTCATTCCCTTGTGTAGAGTCTTCGATTTCTAAAAACTAACCCAGTCTACTAAAACAATTCCCTGATTTTGAGAATTCAAATTTTAATTTTCGTAAAACATTCCCTCGTGCAGAGATTTCTATTCCGAATGTTACATTATCTCGTCAATTAATTCCCTGCTCTGTAGAGAAATGTTACTTAGTTAGTCTAAAGAAATATATGTTTTAGAGAATTCGATAAGTCGTACTATACCATTCTTGTTGCAGTCATATCGATTGTGAAATGTTGCTTTGTTTGCTAAATCGATTTATGTAGACCCCGCGAAAACTATTACCTTCTGTAGAGTCCGAATTTTAAAAGCTTATTTTGTTTCACTAAAACATATGTTTGAAGATAGAATTCGATTCAGAAAACGTTACCAATATCATTCAATGAAAGAAAGGTTTTGGTTTAGAAAATGTTACATAATATGCTAACACCATTTCTTTGTAGAAAGAATTCGATTTAGAAAATGTTAATTAATATGATAATAGCATTCTTTGTAGAAAAACTCAGTTTGGAAAATGTTACTTAATGTGCTAACATCATTCCGTTGAAGAAAGAATTCGATTTAGAAAATGTTAATTAAATTGCTAATACCATTCCTTTGTAGAAAAAATTCGGTTTGGAAAAATGTAAATTAATATGCTAATACCATTTCCTTGTAGAAAGAATTCGATTTATAAAATGTTACTTAATATGCTAATACCATTCATTTGTAGAAATAATTCAGTTTGGAAAATGGGACTTAATGTGCTAATCCCATTCCCTTTTATAAAGTATTCGGTTTGAAAAATGATACTTAATATGTAAGCACCATTCCTTTGTAGAAAGTATTCGGTTGGGAAAAAGTGAATGTGCTAATACAATTCCTTTGAAGAAAGAATTCGTTTTGGAAAATGTTACTTAATGTGCTAATACCATTCCGTTGTGAAATGACTTCGGTTTGGAATATGTTATTTAATATGCTAATACCATTCATTTGCAGAAAGAATTCGTTTTCGAAAATGTTACTTAATCTGATAATACCTTCCTTTGTAGAATGTATTCAGTTTGGAAAATGTTAATGTGCTAATACCATTTCTTTGAAGAAAGAATTCGTTTTGGAAAATGATACTTAATTTGCTAATACCATTCCTTTGTAGAAAGAATTCAGTTTGAATAATGTTACTTAATATGCTAATACCTACTTTTGTAGAAAGTATTCTGTTAGAAAAATGTTACTTAATGTATTAATGTTTATATCTATAAAAAGAATATATTTATAAATATGAATATATGTTTATTTTTATATCTACATAAAGAATATATCTATAGAAAGAATGTATAAACATAAAAATGTCTTAAAATAATTGTCGGACTTAATAAATAAATAATTAATTTAAAATGGGTCGTTACTTTTCAATCACTCTGCATTTATATATATATATATATATATATATATATATATATGTCTATATTTTTGGGATGAGGGGTTTTCACTATGGATTTAGTTAATCGGACTGACTTCCTCATCTTGGTTGCTTTCCTCACAACGTTTCGGCCGTCTGATCCTCCGGCCTTCTTCAGGTGCATCTCGAACTCGGGAACCGTCGGTCTGGAATTTCGAACCCAACCCTTTATTGTTACGGGGGTACCATGTTCTCGTTAATGGCCTTAATGGAACGAGAACATGGTACCCCCGTAACAATAAAGGGTTGGGTTCGAAATTCCAGACCGACGGTTCCCGAGTTCGAGATGCACCTGAAGAAGGCCGGAGGATCAGACGGCCGAAACGTTGTGAGGAAAGCAACCAAGATGAGGAAGTCAGTCCGATTAACGAAATCCATAATATATATATATATATATATATGTATATATATATATATATATATATATATATATATATATACATATATATATATATAAATGTATATATACATATATATATATGTATATATATACATATATATATATGTATATATATACATATATATACACGTATTATAGTTGTTTAGATATAGACAGTTTGGATATAGAAGTTATGCATTTTGACTGTCAATTTCAAGCTTCCGTGCGCTCTGAAGAGTAACACTGACTGTAACCATCCAGTGTTAATTCCTATGTATATACTGCCTGTATTTTTAATGCTCTATCTCCTATACTGAGCCCTCTTCGCCTGTGAATAGAATAAATTATCAACTATATTTATATTGTTATTTACGCATATTAACTTGTTCTGGTGAGTACATCAATGAGGTGTATTGGTTAACCAGCTCGTCTCGCTAGATCAGTTACGTCTGTTTAATGAGTTCGATCCTCACTGGATTATTCATAATTTAGGATTTATGTCACTTCTAAGCTACGCTTTCTAAATTGTTATTAAGTACTTGTAGCACAAGGCTACAGTACTGAATTACCCTGTACGAACAAACACATAAGTCCAGCTTGCTAACTATTGCTTTACAGTGCAAGTGTGTGTCAATAAATATAGATACACTTTTGTGTTCGTGTCCTTATATCAATGTTTGTGTATATGAAGCTATGAAAAGTTATCGTGACACAAAATTAGAACGTATCAGCTTAAATTATTTATTCAAATATTCAAGGTGGGTGTCCACCAAGAGGTTGGAAATTTATGTTTATTTTTCATTCTGGTTTCTCTTTCACTGTGGGAATTTAGAATTTTCTTCACACAGAACGAAGACATGACCCTCCTAATGCCTAACGCAGATCTATGGATATATCTGTCGCATTGACAAGTCCTACTTTTGATTTCATTTTTATGGCCTTAAAAATAACAGAAATGTTATCGATGTTTACACAGTCGCAGAGGGAATCCTTTTAGAATAGATCGCCTTACCCACTGAATGGTGTTGGTAGACCAAGTAATATTGTCAGAATCGAATTCACTCTGCAAAGGAATGGAATTGGCACGTTAAGTAACATTTTCCAAACTGAATACTTTCAACAAAGGAATGGTATTAGCACATTAAGTAACATTTTCCAAATCGAATACATTCTACAAGAAATGGTATTAGAAACTGAAGTAACATTTTCCAAACCGGATTCTTTCTAAAAACGAATCATATTAGCACATTAAGTGACATTTTCTAAATCGAATTCTTTATGCAAAGGAATGGTATTATCATATAAGGTAACATATTCAAACCGAATATTCTACAAAGGAATGGTATTAGAACATTAATAAAAATTTTCCAAACCGAATTCTTTATATATATATATATATATATATATATATATATATATATATATATATATATATATATATATATATATATATATATATATATATATATATAGTAAAGGCAACAAATCCGTTGGTATATAATCCAACTCGATCCTTGTAATATAAAAATATAGGGTGACCCCAAAAAACGGGAACTATTTAACAATCCAATAAAATTAAGAGTGATGGAAGAAAAATATTTAATTCATAGTAATTGAAACCTTAAAACATGCCATTTAAGATGGAATTTTCATTTTTTTTTAAATTACGTCCTGTAGATGGCGTCCTCCTGTACGAATGCATTCTTGAAAGCTGCTGTTGCGATTCCTCATTGACTGCTGCAACACCTCAGCTGGGATACGGTGAATTTCATTTTTGTTACTAAAATGGTGAAATGTTTACTTGCTCAAGATCATTGTCTCGCAGTGTTGCCACTTGCTCTTGTCTGGCAATACGCACTTCAAAAATTCCCGTTTTTTGTGTTACCCTGTACTAAAACTGATCCAGAGTTGAATGTATTTATTATAACAGAGCAAATAATTAGTACACAATAATATTCAAAATTACTTCATATGGGGAATAGGCTTATTTCAACCAACAAAAAAATTCGATGAATTCAGTGTATAGCGGGGTTGATTAAGACTGACGAATTTTTTGTCGGTTGAAATAAACCTATTCCCCATATGAAGTCATTTTGAATATTATTGTGTACTATATATATATATATATATATTTGTCATCCACAGACAGACTGTTTCGCTGTTTCACAGCTCATCAGTGTGGCTAGACGTCCGGTTGCCTCTAGCTAGGATCGAAACCCGACTCAATTTGCGTCAGTCCGAACTTCTCCCACTAAGCCGTCAGCGTACGGTACGGGATGAGGGTGAATTTTAGCGTGTTTATTTTTAGATTCAGATAAACACACAGTAACTGAGAGTGACTCAATTCTGTCGAAGAGTCGTGCAATATTAGCTTAAATATTCACTGTTTACAAATTCACACCTCAAACCAGACGGCTCAACCGAAATTAATTTTTCAGGAGCTAATATATATTTTCTATCTATCTATCTATCTATCTATCTATCTATCTATATATATATATATATATATATATATATATATATATAATAATAATAATAATAATAATAATAATAATATATGCAACAGCTTTAGCAGCGACTCAGAAGCTTGGGATCAAGACAATAAATAAAATTAACATAGAGAGCCAGCTTGGAAAGCAAAACTGATACAAAAAATGAAACAAATCACATGTGAGCTTTCAATATTAGATGAGCTCACCAGAAACCCTAAAATTTCCACACGCAAATGCAAAAAGATCAAACGGAAATATAAAATTAAATCCCTAATTGATATATATATATATTATCATCCACAGACTGTTTCGCAGCTCATCAGTGTGGCTATACATATGATTTCCTCAAGCCCGGATCGAAACCCGACAGATTTGGTATCAGACGGAAAATCTATCCCTAAGCCTTTGGCGCACAAGAGGCATGAAGGTAAATTTAAGCGTATTTATGTATTTATTTTTAGCTAAACACGCATGTCTTGCATTAGTAGCAGTAATAGTGACTGTTTACAAATTCACTTTTCTTCTCTGAGAGCTCAACCGGAATAATTTTTTTCATGCGCATATATATATATATATATATATATATATATATATATATATATATATATATATATATATATATATATGTATGTATGTATGTATGTTTTTAGTGTATTTAATTCTTTTTTTAGGCATGTCTAATTAAAGTTAAATAATTTAGAAACGTTATGTCTGCTAATTTTTAGCATAATCTGTTCATATTCACGATAATTATTCCGTGTGCTACAATCATATGATGTTGGGGTAAGTGTCTCGCAATGGACGAATGTCCAGGCATGTTTAGAGTAAGACATCTTGTTAATGTAGTTTTTGTATATCCAACATATATATTTGTTTTTTGTCAGAGATACATTCTCCCAAGGGACATTGGAACTGATATATAATGATGGTTTTACGTAATACATCAGTTGGTGGGGAGGAATTATTGCTAATAATTAAATGAATTATTTTGTATAATATATAATTAATTTTATTTTTGTATTGGGATCTAAGTTAGTTATATTAGTACGAATTAGGTTTTCTTTAATAATTTTCTCATCCTGTTTATCGTTAGCACGCATTTGGTTACAATATAAGAGTTTGATATATTTAGTGTCCTTTGAGGAAGTACCCTGTTCCATTTCACGTGTGTTCAGGTTTTTGTTAAATTTTCTTATTTGTTCATCTACAATGTGGTTTGGGAAGTCATTATTAATGACAATCTGCTTTATATTTTTTAGTTCAGTGTAGAAAATCTTTTTTGTGGAGTAATTAATTTGTGCTCGGTTAATTAAATTCTGTATAAGTGCTATTTTGTAGTAATTAGGACATTCACTCTTATAGTTGATAGTGCAAGAGTTTTTGCTGATTGTTTTTTTATATGGGGAGGTAGTAAATGTGTTGTTATTTGTGTCTATTAAAATATCAAGGAAAGGGATTTTGTTATCTTTGTTAAGTTCGTATGTGACCCTGAGGAGAAAGTTTTCTTAAAGTGTTTTTTGAGCCCCATTGTCTCTTTTATGTTTTATCTAAAATAAGTGTATCATCTACATATCTTAGGTAGATTGAGGGTGAGGCTAAATATATTATTTTCTAGGTTGGCCATGAAGAAGTTGCTGAAGGTTGAACCCAGAACTGAACCCATAGGAATGCTGTCTTGTTGTACATATACGTTATTTCTGTGATCATAAAATGGAACTACGGTGGTACAGGTTAAAACTAATTGACTTAGTATTTTAGGTTTGATTTTAAATTGGGGCGGGAGATGAATTGTTATATATATTCTAATAATAATGTCGATGATTTCTCTAACTGGAACGTTAGTGAAAAAATTTTCAACGTCAAGTTTTCATTATTAGGTTTTTCGGCATTTAATATTTGTATAAGTTCAAGGGTTGATTTAATACTGAATTTGTTAGGTATGTAATTAATTGGTGATGCGTTTTAGTTAGTTGGTAGATAGAAGTGGGAATTTGGGATATAATAGGGCGAGGTGGAAAGTTAGGTTTGTGCGTTTTTATAGCACCGTAAATGTATGCTGGTTAATAGTCTCCGATTATTTTGGTAAGTTTTAGATTGTCTTGTTCCGCATTGGTAGCTGTGATTAATTTTCACTTATTAGCTGAGTAGTAGGATTATTAATAAGTTTTCTAAATTTGGTGTGATTGTCAAGTAAGGGTTCCGTTTTTGAGTTGTAGTCAGACTTGTTTAAAACAATAAATATGTTTGCTTTATCAGCTTTCTTAATTACTATTTCAGTATGGTTGCATAGTTCTTTTGCAGTAATCTTTAGTGATTTATTTAGGAGTTTAGATGATTTTTCCTTTTTATCATGTCTGTCTTTTATAGATTCAGCATAAAGTAGATCACGGATTTCTGGTTCTGTGGTAATTAGCTGCTGTTTTTGGAGTTTAATTATGTTTTGGTATAGTGTCTCAATCTCGATTTTTGTTTACGTATTCTATTATATTTTTTGTATAGTTCCGGGCTTGAGTAGTTCATTTTGGTTTTGTTAGTTAAATCATAGTGTTAATATAATTACTCTTATAGGGTTGACCGTTATTTATTTATTAATTATTACCATAAGAAATGGTACTACCTAATTTTTAAAATTTAACTATATTGTAAGGCAAAATACAAAGTTTGTCGGCAATTTACAGTTAATTCATTTAATAGAGATTTTTTGTCAGCAAATCGCCTAATTTGTAGTTTCCCATGTAAACATAAGAAACAAGTTTCATTTAGAGATTTACAGCTTCTAGCTTTTTTTATTATTTTCCATTTTACCTTATGGTTTTATTAACTTCTTTTAAGTTATAAAAACATTTAGAATGGGACGTCATATTTTTATAAGCGCTATTGTTGAAAGATAATATATGTTGATACCACGTAGTTTAAAAGAATTCTGAGTACTCCCAATATAAAATTTTTAAACTGTTGAATTTTCTATAGTAGAAATAGTTCTTAGGTAAACAAGGGGGTCGGTTTAACATCGGTTTTGCGAAGGTCATTCGTTAGAATTTCTACAATTACACTCCTTGGTATTATTGACGTTTGTTACTTTGGAATGGCCATTATTACTCAGGTCTTTGCATTGGTTTAAACTTTTATTATTATGTTTTTTAATAATTTTTTTTTCAATATTATCGGTACAGCTGTAGCTTAGTTTTAGCGTATTTCTGTTAAAAATTGTACTGATTGGATTATTTCTGGGGAAGTGTTTATCAATTAAATGGAGGAACTTCAGCCCTAACTTAATACTAATCATTTGGTTAAATGGGGATGTGTACCAAATGATTTTTCTGTTTCTTTTTTTATTCCTACGATCGCTCTTGTTATGCTTTATATATATTTGATGTCGGTGCACTTATAGGCACTATTTTTTAAGGCAATATTGTAAACTATACTATGCTTATAAAAGACATATTCGCTGCAAGAGTTATTGCTAATCCTACATTCTATAGAAGTGAGTATGTGTTTGCTTACTGATGGAGGGTGGCTAGAATCGAATAGAATTTTTTAAAAAATTAATTGCTACGAACAGTGGAATTTTACTCCAGCTGTTCTTCCTCATATTTGTACATATTTATATGCATACATACATATATATATATATATATATATATATATATATATATATATATATATATATATATATATATAAGGCAGGATGTGTGTGTGTGTGTGTGTGTGTGTGTGTGTGTGTGTGTGTAACGAATGCACGGCCGCAATTCTCGACGGATTTGCACCAAAATTTACATGCACATACTCCAAGTTAGCGAAAAGCCAAGACCGACTTTGCATTTCTCAAGTCCCATCGATAGTGGAAATAATCGATTTTTTCATTCTTCTACGGTAGTTTTCCTGTAGTTTGCGGCCATTTTCTACTGGCCAGAGTGAGAGCCTAATGCTGGCTGCCACGAATAGGCAGGAAGATTTTATTGGCCAGCGTGAGAGCCAACAGCTGATTGACACGAATATTAACTAGCATGCTAGCATGCAAAAAATATCGATAGCTGCATTCATCACAAGTTGAAAAAATTTAAATCTGCATGGCACTTTACTCCAATTGGCTCATTCGCTTGCTTAAAATCAATGTTGATTCTGATTCCGCAGAACTGGGTTGGGTGTGAAAAAGTATTTGTTGTTAACATTCTTTTTTCATTCGGCTTTTCCAGTTACGAGTCCTTTTTTAAAGCTGATCGTTTTGTGTTCGTTTTGTTTAGTTCTTTTTTCGTAACAGATTTAATGTTTAGTATAGAGCTTAGAAAACATTCGTAGTGTGAGATAGGCAAGAAGTAAGGCATGTAGCAACATCAGCACGGCAAAGGGCACTCCTTTAAAGGCAAGGACGGGCAAAAATATTTTAAGTCAAGTGATAGCGATTGCTGTATGAGTCGTACGATTTTTGAATCAAGCACGGGCAACGCCGGTCCATGCTGCTAGTAATATAATAATACCCAGCTATTTTTCAATAAAATTGTATGACCTTACTCCGCATTTTAGCTAAACATCATCTGAATATGTTTCTGAGCAATTTTCAATAAGATTTTACGATGCAGTGAAATGATTATATTTGATCTTTTGCCCAAATTGAGTTGAGAAAACTTTTGTCATTTATAATTCTCTTCAAAAGATGATTCGACGAACTTTTTCATCGGCCTATTACCTGTGGAAATGTTAAGAAGTCATGATAATGAATTCTAATTGAAAGCCTGTATCCGTAAGTAATTTTATTGTTAGGCGTCTCGCATATTAAATTGTAATTATGAAGAATATCGCCAACCGCATTCGAAAATTACCATTTATAACCGATTATAAAATCTTTGTTTTGTTTTTCAATTTTTAGATCCTCAGTTTTATAAATGATAAAAGTATTAACCGTATTGCTATGAATGACTTATTTAATTCATCATAATTTAGGATTGAATGTCTTGTATTTGTTTAATTATTAAATTTGCAGGATTAAGATTGATATGATCTGGAACCGGAAGGTGTGATAATATATACACTGAATAAATGTGGCGAACGCGCGTCAATACAAAAAGCAAAAGAGGCCCTGAGTCGCGTGCGGATATGTCTGTCAAAACGAGTTACATCCGGGTTATGTTTGGAGGCAGCGGGGCAGCTTGGCATGTCGAGATACAGGCCTCTCTCCAACTTGGGACTTTATTAGCTGTCTCATGGTAATAAAAGAGACGGGAAGACAAGCAGTCATGAGTGGTGGGGCAACAAATTTGGTGGATAACAGATTCTCTAAAATAAGTTTTGAAAATGTTCTGAAAGTTTAGTTAAAATCCATCAATTATTTGATTTTTGCAAGAATTTCTAAATCAGTGTATTTTTTACCGCGAAAATGATGCTAAAATTTCTTCTACTAATCTTTGGCCACTGACCATACGAAAAAGGAACAAGATTTTTAACCAAAATTTCGAATGTTCTAAAAAGGATTAAGTACTGTAATTTAATTTGTCTTTCCTCTTATCAATAACAAAGATTTTGACGAGTAATCTTTGTTTTTATTAAGTTTGGGACATTTTTCCATTATGGTATACTTATCTTTTAGCGAATCTCTGAAGATAGCCCCCGCAATCAGCTGTCATCGGTATAACTATCGTGCTTCCCTCTTTAGTGAAATGTGAGAGGTGCTGCCGCGGGAAACTCTTCCCCGGAACCGGGAACCTCTCAGTATTTTTAATTGCGCTCTGACCAAAGACACAACTGAGAGATAAAATTTAGGTTGTTAGCCCGAATTAAGACACTACACTAAGTATTTGTTCGTCCCCCTCCCACGGTCAAGGCATAATGCACAACATCGGTTTAAATTGGGGATCCCAATCGCGTGCACATAGGCTACCCCCCCCCCAAAAAAAAAGTGACCAGTCCCAGCAGAAAAGGTCGCGCTGGTGTGGTAGTTTCATTCCCACCCCCAATCTTTGGTGCAATGAGGGAAGTGCTGCTGCACGCTTGGGATCCCCGGCACCAGACATCCATTATTTATTTGCTCTGTTATGTCCAAAGTCAGATTCACAATTGAAAGATGAAAGGTAGTTTGTGCGCCCGAAAGCAGATTGTATTTATTTGCGTCCTCCGCTCACAGGATGTGGCACAAGGTCAGTTTAATATGGAGCAGTCCTAGCGTGGGGCAAGTCCAAAAATGGCCCAGCCCCTGCAGCCAGATTGCATCGGTATAACTATCGTGCTTCCCTCTTTAGTGCAATATGAGAGGTACTGCCGCGGGAAACTCTTCCCCGGAACCGGGAACCTCTCAGTATTTTTAATTGCGCTCTGATCAAAGACAGAAACACAATTGAGAGATAAAATTTAATTTGTCATCCCGAATGAAGACGCTATAATTAGTATTTACATGCCAACCTACGCTGGCAGGATGTGACACAAGGTCAGTTTTAATGTGGGGAGATAGGGCCAAAGGTCCGAAAATAGCCCAGTCTCCGTAATCTTCGGCTGCACGGGTTTCTGTATTACTACCAATCTCGCGTCTTTAGTGCAATGAAGATCGTACTAGAGCTGGCATCTCTTCCCCGGAAGCGGGCACCTCTCAATAAAATATCAGTTGCGCTCTGTCCGGAGACAAAGACACAATTGAGTTGCGCTCTGTCCGTAGATAGAAACACAGTTGAGAGATAAAATTTAGTTTTTACATTCAAAGCCTGATACTACACTTTGATCCCAGTCGGATTGTCAAAGAACGAAGAAAAGCGAAACTTGTGTGGCGTGAGCGGTGAATAAATACCAAATGTTTCCATATAAGGAGGCGCCTAATAACGCCATTTCCTTTATACCAGTTTGTTTCTTTTAGCCTGAATATACACGATTTGTTTTTCCTGCTTACCAATTAGAACGCGGGAGAAATTATTTTCATCAAGATGGCTCCTTTTTATCACTTAGATTTCTTGACTATCACGATCCCCAGCCTTGTATCCAGTGGATTGCATTCTGTAGAAATATATAAATATATTCAATTAAAAAATATTCTTTAGATGCGAACCAAGATAATTAATGTAATTGCAGATATTGGTTTAAATTTCGATGAGAACACGACGGAATGTTAAATTAATAAGACAATTTCGGAAACTCTTATTTTGACATGTTTCGCTGATGAAACTGCGTCATCTGAAAATGGAGTGCCGATGAATCCCAAATATAGGACGCAACAGCCGTTCAGTCCTTTCTGCATTCTTTTGAGGTTTGACTTGGCTTGTATCGATTTTCACCCTGGTCGGGTTGAACCGGCTTCCTCCCGAGCAAGTACAGTATCTCGGACCATCGCTGCCCACGCCTGCCGATCCTAAGCCAGGTCACACGAAATGGCGAGTCACTCCATCGTCGAAGACCGACTACTTGCGGACCCGATAGTACTGCTAGGTCATCTTTGCCCACGTCTTCAGCTGCCCACCGACACATCTTCGCCAGCCAGGAAGAGATGGAGGGAGACGTACATCACGTATGAGCTCTCCCTCTGGGCGTCGAACTGCGTGCCCGAACCATCGGAGACGACGCTGGAGCAGGACGGGTGGAAGAGGACGGAGACTCAGGCGACGACGCAGAGTGGTTGTGGGCACACGATCGATTCGAATGCAGCGAAGGCAATCGTTGTCGAACACTTCAATCCTTCGTAGGTCAACCGCTCTAAGTGGCCACGTTTCGCAGCCATAGAGAGGGATAGTCCGAACAATAGCCTGATAGATGCGTCCCTTCGTAGCCGCGGAAATCTCTCGTCGCCCTCATAGTGACCGCCTGAGACGCACGAATGCGGACCTTGCAGCTCCTATACGGCGTTCGACCTCAGCAGTTGCCTGCCCTGATGGTATAACGGTTGAACTGAGATAAACGAAAGACTGCACGTCCTCCAGATTGACCCCGTCCAGCGTCAGTGGCCGCCAGTTGATCGGATCAACCAGGGATGGCATAACTTTGGTCTTCTAGGCATTGATGGTCATACCCACATCCCGTGCTGCAGCTTGCACACGGTTGAGAGCTGCTTGCACATCGCCACAGTTCGATCCGACCAAGACAATGTTGTCCGCGTAGGCCAGATCAGACACCCTGACATTCCGACCGACAGCAACTCCAGCGTAGCCCCGAAGGGCCCTGCTGAGGATGTAGTCGATTGTATAGTTGAAAATGGTAGAGTATAGGGCACACCCTTGCCGCACACCAGTCTTCACCTCAAGCGTCCCCGACTCCTCACCATGAACACGAACACGGGCTCGCGTCGACCGGTAGTAGCCCTTGATGAGACGAAGGAGTTTAGCGGGCATGCCATCGGCCTCCATGATACGCCAGAGTGAGCCTCTATCAACGGAGTCGAAGGCAGCCGCAAAGTCGACGAAGCAGAGGATTGTTGGTTGCTGGTATGTCCAGCGTTATTCGAGAGTGCGCCGCAGGCTCAAGATCTGATCAACACATCCTCTGCCCAGGCGGAAGCCACCCTGAGACCGGCGAGTTCGCAGATCAAGGATGCCCTGAAATCTTCGCAGGAGAAGCACCGCAAATACTTTGGCTGCTACGTCGATGAAGCTGATTCCTCTATAATTCTTGCAGAGTTTCCTATCACCCTTTTTGAAGAAAGGTAGCTGGATGGCCTCGTTCCAAACACCATACTTGTGCATAGTCTTGACGGTGAGAGACTCCGTTCCTTCGTCGCGAAGAGTGCGGACATTCCAGCCGGCTATCTTCATCACATCTCTTCTTGCAAGGACTGTGGTGGCTTGCTGATTTCTCACCGGTCCCGCCGACCAGAAGACCGGCGCGTCGGATATACATGCAGCGGACGCCTTAGAATTATTCGTATTCTTGTTAGTTGTATCGCTCATAAAGGAAGATTCATTGGGATTTGATTAAGGGAAGGGTCCCAAGTCCTACTCGGGGAAAAAGAGACGTCCCGTTTGCCGCAGATTTTCCACATTGACAGACGCATTGACAGAGCGACCCGAGGCCGCCGGTTACCGGAACAGACACCACCTGGATTTTCACCAGATCCCCTTTAGCTCTGGCACTACCACGTTGCCACCACCCTCCACGTTGAGGAGGGGTTGGACTTTAGGGGGGTCTGCTCCGAGTTTCTCCTGTTGAGGTTTCTTATACACTCGATAATTTACTTAATTATAATTATCTCAAATCCTCCTACTTTCTATCACTGATATATATATATATATATATATATATATATATATATATATATATATATATATATATATATATATATATATATATATAACAGGCTAAAGCACTAATATTTTATGGTTATATTTTATTACATTGGAATCGTAATTATAAAATATTCTTGCTCTGTCTTTGACATAGCTCTACCTGGATTTTATCCTCTTGGAAATATATATATTTTGACCACTAATTTTGTCTATATCTATCTACATACACACACACACACACACACACACACACACACACACACACATATATATATATATATATATATATATATATATACGTATAATTTCTTGTGCGCTCGTGTACTGAGTTTGCGTAACAAATCGCTAAAAACTACTGAAGTGTATGTTTTTTGATAAAAGTTTAAACTCATAGAATTTAAATATTTTTTTTTTACCAGTTTCATGTACCGAGCTGTCTCCAAAACAGTACTAGAGATCTACACCACGGATAAACCACTTCTTTAAATCCCATGCTTGTGTAAAGAAGAAAAAAAATTCAAAGACAAACGATTCTTTTGTTCCAAGCTTGATTATAAATGGAAAGAAAATCTTGAGCGCTCGACTTTATCTATTGCGGAAAGTTTGGAGAAAAAATTCCTTTAATGCCTCTTCTCCCACATTCTTCCGACCTTTACCGTTTTAGAGATTTTCTTTTGCAAAATATAAAAATTTTAGTCAAAAAGGTAAATATTTAATGAAACTTCAACCAAATTTCTAATTTTCAGAAACCAAATCTGGAAGGTTTTATAGCAGTGGTTCCCAACCTATTTTGGAACATGCCCCACTTTGGTATTTCTAACATTCTGGCGATCCCTGTAATATTTAATTCTTACATATTCAAAATCTTACTGCAATTTACGTGAAGGAAGCTTAAAAGGCTATTAACTTGGTCTCTAAACAAACCTCCAAAGACCATGGCGTCCGTTAAAGAGAAAAATTTAAACAAAAAAAAAATACAGTTAAAATATATATACTTTCAAAACATAGAGAACTGATAGGCAGAAATATCAAATATTTGAATGAAGACTTATTCTGGAATATACTTTGATCATTTTAATCATAAAATAATAATGCCAAATGAAATTTGAGCTCACTAGAAAACAATTCACTGTAAATAACTCATTCTCAAATTGCCCCCTTATTCTGTTGGTATAGTAAGCCAAAGGGTGCACATCCTACGTATGCCCTACCAAAATATTACCATTCTCCTCTGGTGATGCATTCGCCCCACGTTGGGAATCAATGTTTTACAGCATTGCTTCCGAAAATGACAGATGGTTGACAAATAAAAAAACAATATTTAATAAGTTTAGGGGTAACGGAATAGAAGTAGAACACTCTGATGCCTTTAAAGGGCGACATCTTGACAAGCTTGGAAATCTACAGTGGAAATTATAGATCTTATCTGAACTTTAATACTGACAACCGGGAAATTTAACGCACCTCACACGAATTTACGTGTACAGCGCCTGTTTACAACGACATCACAAAGGCAAATAGCCTTTTCAGAAGAAAATGATCTCCTAAACAAAGGATTAATTCTCGGTTTAAAGTGAAGACACGAAAACGATTTCCTGCTACGATACCCACACCATGAACGAGAATGTCTAAATAAAATCAGAAAACATAAATATAATAAACTTTATTTAAAACAGCAAAATTTAGAACCGAAAAAATGCAAAAAAGAAAAAATGACATAAATAAACAAACTAAATGTTATCACTGCAGACAACATAAAGCATTTGCCGAAAATAAAACAAAAAAAACTCTGAAGGGCCAGTTTCTTCTTTGCCCCAATTTTCTAAATCCTCTAGTAGCCTGTACACAGTGTTCGCAAAAAGAGTAGCTACACATTTCTAGAAAATACACTGTAGCGTTAAAACTTTATTTTATAAATTATTCGGTTTACATACCCACTGTGTCCGTTATTGTACATTCTTTCTTCAGAAATATAGCAAATTTTAAACAATATGGCAGCCTCTCCCGTCGTTCTCGACGTATGGTGGTACAACAATTCAGTTTCTGGAATGGAATAAGCCGGCTTGTGCGGAACCATTCACACTTTTCGGACGAACTGAATACAGAGAATTGGTGCCCATTGTGTGCCACGACGTTTTCTCCAAGTCCTGTGGTCATCCAAGACTAAAGATACGATTGTGTTCAACTATTTAACCCGTATCTGGGTGTAGAAGAGATATCTTCATACTTTTCTCAAGGGTATTTGAGCGTAAGTACATGTAATTATACATATAAAATCCGTATGGAACTGTATATATAAATGTAATATATATATATATATATATATATATATATATATATATATATATATATATATATATATATATATATTTGTGTATTTAGGCAGCAATCCTTCTTTCATGCACATATCATTGAAAATGACAGACAAGGTGCTTTTATTTAGTTTTTTATACAATTTCTCATGCGTCTACTAATTTTTTTCTTTTCCGATAAATTATATAAAAAACTGTTCGAATGTTCTTTTTATCCGAGCGCTTTCGGATATACATTTAGCCATTTTCAAGGATTAAATATTTAACTGTTAAATAAGAAATAGTTTGTTGTATGTATGTTTTAAAAAATGTTTTCATTTTTCAAAACAAGGTCAAGACATTGTGTCCATGTTCAAAGTTAATATTATTAAGTGTTGTTTTTATTTTTTTATTAATAAGGCGTCCATTATTTTTAGCGTTTTTTCTTGCATGTAGATGATGCTATTATATTAGTGTTGTCAACAAGTATGATACGAATAGTGTCCGGTCGGTCACCATTAATATTTAAATGAGATCTAATTGAGCTATTGTCAGAAAGATGTAGAGTTAGTCGGCGTGTCAAACATGTCGTAGTGTAGCCTATATAATTATATATATATATATATATATATATATATATATATATATATATATATATATATATATATATATATATGTAAATATACATATACATACACACACACACACATATATATATATATATATATATATATATATATATATATATATATATATATATATATATATATATAGTCAAACCTAATGAGCCAGACAAACCTACCAAGGTTTCACTTAGGCAAATTGACAGGGTCAGGGGGCTAAAGAGACAAAAGAAAACGGCGTATATATAGGCGACAATCAATCTGGTAACACGTAAGAGCCAGTTCAGATGGAAATTAGATTGATTGAATGATTTGATTTTTACGGCTTATCAACCTTTTGCAGGTTATTTAAAGCCAGAAAATATTTTTAGATTGTAAGAGCTTTTTTTGAGATATTAATGATTTTACTGATAAAATCTCTACTATTTAGCCCATAGCTGGGAAAGAAGAAGCGGATTCATCTAAGCAATTAGAGTGTGGGGCTGTAAGATCCAAATAACAACAGTTGATGACGGTCATGGGTTGTTGAACAGATAAATAGTATTTCTTTTAATATATTTTCTGTTTATACGTTATTTATATAGACACAAATATTTAAGTAAATGCTCTGTTTATAATAAACAGTATTAACAACATGTACCGGCCTTAACGTCCGAGAAATTTCTTAGAAAATATGTGTCCACCGACAGGGAGCGAACCTTTATCGTACACGGAACTGTCATATAGCCTAACGTGCTATACCATTTTAGGTACATATTTTCTAAAGGGTACTTTAAAGAGAAATAGAACGTTGGTCCAGTATGAAGCTGTCCGTAGCTGAATGCTCACAGGACGTAGGATCCAACAACGGTTTATTCTGCAAAGTGGGTCGCGAGTTCGAATACTGTTAGAGGGCGCATTTTTTTAAAATAAGATTTTTCGAGCGTTCAGTCCGATAGACAAAATAAAATATTTTTAAATTAAATGGAACGTCTACTCAAATAAGAATCTCCACTAAAAATAACGTTTAACGTGATAATAATAACGCATGTATGTCATTATTACTATAAATGTTTGGCAGATAGTCGTATTAGTGTTGGTATATTTGTTTCCGAAATTATTAACAACAGGTCTTACCAAAGAAAGATTGTGCATAATTCGAACTTGTACTCCTTCTCCGTCAGGGAAACAGTTTCCTGGAAAAGACTAATCTGAAGAATTGATTTGCGACAAGTATAAACCAAATATTTTTACGCTGGAATCATTGCCTGAACGCAGTTGGTTCCGCCAGAATTCTTCGTAAACGAGACTGTGTAGAAACGATGAAAAGAAACACGGATGCGTTTAGTCTGTTTGAAAGGTAAGTTCATAGAAGTTCAACATTACGGTCTTCCTGATATGGAAATGTCTTTGTTCACTGGGAAAATGTGTCACAGACAATCCTTTATCAGTTGCAGACGCGACGCTTTATGGCGCCCGTTAAAGAAAACCTCCTACTTACACCACTTACCAACCTAGGCGTATATCATACACATAATTACATCTATCTACCCTCTATCTCTCTCTCTCTCTCTCTCTCTCTCTCTCTCTCTCTCTCTCTCTATCTATCTATCTATCTATGTATCTCTCTCTCTCTCTCTCTGTATATATATATATATATATATATATATATATATATATATATATATATATATATATATATATATATCCAAGTGTGGGATTGGTATATACGGGGTAAAATCCAAGGTGATTTTATAACATATTTATGTTATAATATTCAAATAAATGATTATATATATATATATATATATATATATATATATATATATATATATATATATATGTATGTAGGCACTTACACGCACACATACTCAGAGAGTTGTAATATTTGCTTACACACACACATATATTAACTACTAACACGGCCATAATGTGCTGACTGTGTTCGGAAAATAAAACATCCCTATAACTCTAGAAATATACACACAACCATATATCCCGTTAAAAAGTTAAGAAAAAAAGTGAAAAAAACAAAACAAAAACAAATAAAAAATAAAATAAAATCCTCCATGATAATGGCTAAAAGTATAGCCGAAAGCGCTCGGAATTACAGAACATTTGGACAGTTTCTACACACTCTCTGCCCAGATAAGAAAATCGCACTACCTTATCTGTCGTCTTTAATGATATATATATATATATATATATATATATATATATATATATATATATATATATATATATATATATATATCGTTATAATGTGGATTTTTAAAAATATATATTATACTTTATTTTCCATATTTTTGCTAAACGGGTTTCCAGTCTCGCGATGTTCATCAGGCAAAGAATGGTTATTTCCACATATTATTAAAAGGAATTAATTTTCGTTATGTTTTCCGATATTTGAAGCATTTTCTTTTGCGTGTAGCAGTAAGCCAGATTTGTCTTGGACTTGCAAAATCTGGGTTACTTATAAGATTGAAAATAAGTAATATAAATTTTAGTTTAAAAACTGACGCTGTTGTTATTAAAAAAAAGTTTGGTAATCAAGGGAGGTAAGTATTTTTATATGAAAATCAATAATGTAATTAATCTTATTATTAATAAAATTAATAATATTAATAATAATAAAATATACAGTGATGAAATAAAATCATAAAAATAATACGTAATAATTTTTAGGTTTAAGAATAATGATGATCAGATACAAATTTTACTAGTTAACACATATATAGGATAAGAGATTGATTCATATGTTACCCAGGGGTATTTGAATTTAACGAACCCTACTGGTGTAAGAACTTGGCTCTCTGATTTTCAATTCAGAGCCGTTATCTATTATTATGGTTATATGTATAAAAAATATTATAAAATATTATGATTATATATATATATATATATATATATATATATATATATATATATATATATATATATATATATATATATATATATATATATATATTATGAAATGGATAAAGTCCACCAATTATTTTAAGATATTTTTATGTTTATACGTTCTTTTTATAGATAAAAATATATAAGTAAATACTCTGTTTATAATAAACAGTATCAACAATATTTACCGTCCTCCGATACAGGTTCGATTCCTGTCGGAGGACGCATATTTTCTATGAAAATTTATCGGACATTCAGGCCGGTGCTTGTTGCATTTGTGACACCCGACCTTCTTTCAGTCACGACGCCAAATGTGACGTCGGTCCTTTGTGACGGGCTAACCCTGGGGCATCGGTTGAAGTCTTGTTGGGTTCTAGTACCAACTTGTCGTACTGGGCTCGCTTCCAACGCCTGGTCACCGAAGCAACTGCTTTGATCTCGATTCAACCTACCCACGTTGTGATTTGATCTTAGGTTGACGAGATCAATCAGACGTTGGGCCGTAGTGCCAGCCAAATCCGGGTCAAGGTGATACTGCACAATAAATGTAGACAAAAAAACAAAAGCACAAACAACGACTTCAAGGCGAGCGACTGGTTAGGAATAGTGATTAATTTTATGTCGGTTTGTTGAGTTACAGGAGTGCGTCTCTCTCTTTCTCTCCCAGCCCGAAGAAAAAAATGTGGATTGTAACACTTTTTGCGTTCTTAGCTACTTCTAGATATCTGTGTTGTTTTTCAATAAAGTCGTCTCTGGTGGAGAATATAAGTCAGACTTCTATAATTTGTTCTTGGTTAGAAGTCTAAGTCGGAAACTTGCTTTGGTGGGAAATCTAAAGTCGGTCTTCAACGAATTTGTTCTTGGTTAGAAGTCTAAGTCGGAAACTTGCTTTGGTGGGAAATGTAAAGTTGGACTTCAACAAATTTGTTCTTGGTTAGAAGTCTAAGTCGGAAGGCATGGAATCGTGCGGCCACCTGTGCGAGGCGTTATGTATCCGAGTCCCCTTGTCTCTTGGGCTCGACTGGATCTCTCTGCGAACTGCAATGCACTGCACTGCTCTCTCCTTACTGTACTGTGCTGTAACTTCTCTCACTCACTGTCTTGGACTGTCTAAAACACCCGAAGACGTTTGCTTATATGGACGCCGATCAAAAACTGGCGTGGGGTCGGACGTGGTGTGGCCACCACGTTGATTTCAAATCCCCAATAAGGATTTTCTTTGTTTTCGGTCAGAAATATTTATCATTTTCCATTTTTTGAAATCTTATTCCACTCCCATTTCTTCTGCTCTCATATGGGTATCTCACCATACTTTAGAGGGCGTCAACGGTTTTCCCACTTCCTCGCAGTAACATCTCATACCTATCCTCTCAATGGGCGGTGGCAGGCCTCCTCCCTGCGTCACATGATCACCTCCGCCTGGCTATTCGGCCAATAGGCGTCAAATGATAATCTCAATTTTTATCCAACTTCACGGCATATGGAATTCCTCAATCAAGTTTTTCGCCAACATTAAGTGGACGGACTTTTGGCGAAATTGGGTTAATTAAAATAAATACAATAACATGGCTTTTGTTATCACAAACGAATTTCAACTGAACACAGATGTCCTGTCCAGCCGACATCTCAATCCAGGGCCGGGGTCTGTGTGCAGTCGGCAGGTGACCCATTGAATACTGATAATATAAGTTCGTCATCTTGACACAGTTAATGTTTTATCTGCCGAAAAACTCTGGGATTCATCAACTAATTTTTACGACAATGACCATCAGAATTTTTGTGGGTGGCCTTTTTTTTCTTTTATCATCTAAGTTGTTAAGTCTTGTCCCTCTGTTTCTTTTCTTTCTCTTTTTCCTTCCTTTGCCCTCGCAGAGAATTTGGCATATCTCAGCATCAAACTTCAGCGAGAAAGTAAAAATGATTATCTTGATTCGCACTTGGAAATAACAAAACAAAAAATCTTTTCACCGATCCCTGTTTTGGGAAAATAACAAAACAAAAAGAATATCGCTCAGTATGTCTTTCGTTATAACTATCGGTTTAAGTAATCCCCGTAATTAACTTCTGTGGTTAATTAATTGGTTAATTAACCTGCCGTTTCTAAATAGTGTTACACATTCACTTCGCGCCAAAATTCGCTTGAAGATGAAACAGAACTAATGCTTTTAATTTAATTATATAATTGAATTTGAAGTTTTTAGTTTCTGTTTTTGAAACATGATAATTCCTGTGTAGCGATGGATCATATTTTAAATCAGTTAATATATATATATATGTATATATTATAATAATATTTTTAGTTTTTAAAAATATGATTCCTTCGCTACATAAGAGTTCTCATGTTTCAAAAGCGAGAGCCGAGACCCCTAACATAATTTTTTAAAGATTATGTAGAGTTAAGGTGTCTGGACCCGCTTACTTGTCAAGCGAGAAAATATATTATATTTTAATATAAATAGGGAATATTTCTCGCTTGACAAGGAAGCGGGTCCAGACACCTTAACTCTACATAGCTTAAAAAAAATATGTTAGGGGTCTGGGCTCTCGCTTTTGAAACATGAGAACTCTTATGTAGCGAAGGAATCATATTTTTAAAAACTAAAAATATTATTATAATATAAGCTCTACTTCTGTATGGAGCACTGTCTTTTTGAAAATAAAGCTAAATACTGAGGAACACCGGATTATCTACCTAACGTGTTCTTTCCTATTTTTCTGCACACCTGCATATATATATATATATATATATATATATATATATATATATATGTGTGTGTATGTGTGTGTGTGTGTGTGTGTGTGTGTGTGTGCCTCTCTTTCCCAGTTTGTCTATTTGTATTTATGGGTAAGGAAAGAAAGTGAAAACCTATAATATTGTCCAAAAGGGTTTACTTTTCTCCCATAATATAAATAGGGAACCTATTTTAGTTGAATAATTCTTGTTTTAATATATTTTTAACACATATTCTCAATATTATTATATTTTTCTTGCTGATGATGTTATTATTAATTATGATAATAATACAATAGCTATCGGTAATTATTAGGGAATATTTACTCTTATTAAGATTACTGTATTGAATTATTCTATTTTTGTTTGAGTTCGTATTTACTGTGTAGACATTATCTTAGAAATATCAGCCATCAAAATAGAACAATTTAAAAAAATAAATCGAAAAAAGAAGTTTTGTTTTCTAAGATTAAACATCAATATTCGACTATTTCTGTAGAATTTTATAAACTATAAATATTTATTTTGCACGTATATATATATTTTTTTTTTCAGAAAAATACAGCCAGCACTCATAATAGACTTTATGTTTATAATGGCAGCCCTACCTATCGTTAGCAAAAATGGTGTGGAAGATATGAAGATAATACGTGGTTAAGATAAGGAAATGAGTATTTATTTCCCATCATCTACAAGGTTCGATCATTTTCTAGTTCCAGGAAATGGTATATAAGTCGTGGGAGACTGAGAGTTTGTTCACAGTGTAACGAAAGGTAAAAGTCGAAGATGACACGTGGAGAAAATCAACACGAATATGGAGTCAAGTGAGATAGACTTATGGGAGAAGCATTCCACAGATTATTACACTGTAGTAGTCGAGTGTTAGTGTCTGCTGCTGCCGCTGGTTTAGTCACTCGCCGTAGACATCGATGTTGACGGAAGCGTTTTGATGTTGCTGTTGGTGTCTTGGTTAAGTAATCCTAGCCAGGTCGCATGTGCCCCAGTGGGGGAAATCAGCGTTGACTTTATCGTGAAGACAATGTCTAAGAGTAGACTGCGGCGAAAATACGCGTGGGCTTTTCTGATTGGTCAGAAAAAATAGTTTATGCCGCTGGTATTTTTGGACGGTTTTCCGGAAGTGGATGCGCTGAGCCGGGCGAAATACAGGTCTGTTTTGTCATATGAGCTGGGGATGTTGAGGTGAACACTTCCGTCTGAGTTAAAGAACTGGCTTTCAGACCGGATACGGTATGTTTATTATTTTTGGCAATTACACCATTTTAACGTTCTTAGCATCAGTGTAATTCTAAAACAACAGTGACAAAGAAATTGACATTAAAGCAAATGCATTGCATAGGAAATGGACAGCAATAATTTCTATCATATCAAAGTGGCTTGACAACGAACAAATATTTTGATGTTATTTTCAATAAAGTCAAAATTCGAAATAAATAATTTTCCGCCACCACCAAACATGGGATGAGTGATACGGTCAAATGAGATGATGACTTAACAACATTGTTTGGCATTTAGACACCCAGATATTTACATAAGCAACAAGAATTCATTTGAACCAGTTTATTAAATGTAACTGAAAGGTCTGCTTGTTTAATTAAGTACAATTAGTATCCAAATCGATCATCACATCGCAAAGAAGCAAAATACAACTGACACTTTAAAAGAAAATTTAATTGAAATGTACATTACTTAAATACATACATACATACATACATACATATATATATATATATATATATATATATATATATATATAATTGTTTATTTAATAATTCTAACATAAATATGTTATAAAATCACTACAAAAATAGCCATTTTGTTTCAACACCTCCGGTGTCTTATCAAGTGATGATGTTGAATGTATATATATATATATATATATATATATATATATATATATATATATATATTACATGAATCATTCATACAAAAACAGATAGTGAAGTTAATGATATAAATGGCGAGAATACATCTTCGCAAACAAATTTATTAAGATACATTAACCCACGAACTTCTAAATGAATGTTATGATCCCTGTTTTTAATAAATTCCAGTTGCATAGGGTCTTCTTATACAAGTACTTTCGTCTTTTCATACAGACATCAACAGGTATGGAAATAGATTTGTTTTTTTACATCCAGGTAATAATGGGACAACGAAAGATTAGATGTGATCCGAAATAAGTTTTTTAAAAATGTGTTATTGTTAACGGTAAGAAATTTTGGAGTGTGCGGTCGCAACGCTGAGGTTGATTTTTTTTTTTGAAAATTTAAGCGTGTGCGTTTTTTACTAATATGGTAATAGGATAATTCTTTTGTAGTAGTAGTTTTTTTTCAGTCGATGTGGCATGAACAAAATTGTTCAATAAATCGAGGAATGTCGTAGTTATTATCCGAAAGTTGCACGTCGGATCAGTTCTTTTAATATCAAGTATGTGGTGCAGTTCAATTTATATTACATAAATCATTCATACAAAAAGCAGATAGAAAAAAACTACAACTTTCGGATAATAACTGCGACATTCTTCTATTTATTGAACAATGTAGTTCATGCCAAATCGACTGAAAAAAAACCTACTTGTCTGCTCTCACCAAGTTCATTTTTATGCAGGATAATGCTTCCTGTCACAAATCAAAATTGATGAAGGAATACTTTGCTGAAAGCAGGTAAGTGTTAAGACAGGGCCACCCCAATCTCCTGACCTCAACCCCATAGAAAACTTATGGAGCATTATAAAGTAAAGGCTCTCGAGGAAGCAGTTAAGCAACAAAGAGGATTTGATTGTGAATTTTATATCCGAATGGAATTCAATGCTTTGAGATGAGATTTGTCAGAACCTAATCAAGTCAATGCCAAAAAGGGTTGAAAAGGTTATTCAAAATAAAGGAGGACCCATAGATTATTAAATATTTCGAACTATATTACCTATTATAAATAAATTATACCTCTATTATTCTTTATTTAAAGCTGTTCGGTTATGTTTCTATTGATTACTAGTTCCAGGAAATAAGTGAGTCATTTTTTTTTGCACAGCGTTTTTCCATAAATCTCATTTATATCCAAAATTATAATTATCAATAGAATACCTTAGGGTGAGTAAACTTTTTTACTAGGTGGTCAGAAAAGGGTCTTTATATTAGTTAGATTAAAAGTTAGTTTGACCCCAAAAACAACAGGCGAAAAAATTTTTAAGTAAAAAAATCAGGTCAGTCACTTTTATCGAACAGCACTGTATATATATATATATATATATATATATATATATATATATATATATATATATATATATATATATATATATATATATATATATTTATATATATATATATATATATATATACATATATATATATATATATATATGTGTGAGTGTGTGTGTGTGTGTGTGTATGTGCGTGTGTGTGTCTGTATGTGTGTGTGCAGGTATGCAGAAAAATAGGAAATAACACGTTATAAATAATCCGGTGTTCCTTAGTATTTTTGTTTTAATTTTTAAAAAGACAGTGCTCCATACGAAGTGGACTGATCTGTAGAGAAGAATTAACACTTCGACCACCTAACCAAAATGGCCGCCCCAGCAGTTTCCATAGTAATTACTGTTACAAAAGACCATACTTATAAACACGTACAAACCACAAGATAGCTTATTCCTAAATTTTTGCTTGAGGATGCAACGGGTCTCGATACTTTAATTCAACTTAATTTCAATAATTATATTGAGGGTTTCGGCTCTCGTTTTTGAAACATGAGAACTCTTACGTAGAGTAAGGAATCATATTTTTTTTTAAATATTATAATATATATATATATCCTTTCCCCTTTCATTTCAGCTCTCGCTCCAAATCTTCTGTAAGCCCCTTGCCTTGATCGATCCACTATCTTTTTCCACATCCTCTCCTTTACCACTCCTATCTGCTCTTCCTCCAAACCTTCTGTAACCCCTTGCTTGGGATGAAAAGCTTAATATATATATATATATATATATATATATATATATATATATATATATATATATATACATGCATACATGCATATATACATATATATATATACATGCATACATTCATATATATGCATACATACATATATATATATACATACATACATACATACATAGATATACTTACATGCATACATACATATATATATACATTCATACATATAATTATATATATATATATATATATATATATATATATATATATATATATATATATGAATAGAAAAGGAAAACATTCATATTTCATATTGCCCTTTTACAAATATACTCTATCTGAAGTTTTTATGCAAAGACGCACACACACATACGATCACACACACTCACACACTCTTATATATATATATATATATATATATATATATATGAAGGAGTAGATAAGTGACAAATAAGAAGGGAATAACTACATAGTCATCCGTTTCGTTTTGCCAAGGAAATTTTTCTAGGTAACATTCGTTTTATTGATGGAATCAATCTTATTTATAAAAGCTGATGGAAGAGTAAAAATAAATATATGAATATTAATGAAATTGTTATTAGCATGAAGAATTTAATTCGCGGAAGGACATGCGTATATATATATATATATATATATATATATATATATATATATATATATATATATATATATATATATATGTACTTTAAATTTGGATACCCAGAGGTTAACACTGCCAGAATTATTAGTGGATCTGCCCTAGGGATTGGATGTTTTCAAAACCGAATGCAAAAGCTTACAAAGATCTGAAAGAAAAAAGTAAGTTAAAGACTATACCAGAAAAGAAAGAATTCTCTCTTCGTAAAAAGGAGTCGTGAATATATTTTATACGGGATGAAATGATTTGCAAAAAACGTGGCAAAAAGGTTTCTACAATGTGTGCCAGGGATTCGACAGATTTTTTTTTTCTTATTGAATATATTTTCTAATCACATTAGGGAGAATCGAACCTCAGATGAAAATGAGATCGAAGGCTGTCGGAACTAAGATCAATTCTTCGATGGAAAAAAAAACATCACTCAGTAATGTTTGGTTAGGTGAATGCGTTTGCGTGGTTTTAACGAGATTCGTAGAGACCGTGAAATGATGAGAATGGGAAAGCAGATGAAAACGGGCGGAAACAGCTGTCCAGCCACATAAGGAATTGAAGTCAAACAGGTGGCTCGATTGCCTCAAGCTCGTTGCGAAGGAGTAGAAGATTTGATACTCACCGGTAGCTTCAACGATGTAGTATTCAACAAGGCTACCAACAGGTTCAGAAGGGACATGTCTAGATACATAGGCGAAGTGTTTTACCCACTCATCTAACTTTCGTTGTTTTGTTTTTTTTGTTTTTTTTTACTTTGTTTTCCGTAGAGCATCATATCCAACGATGGATTTCCACAGGCTTGACTCTCTCTGAGCACAGAAAGCGAACTCCGACGTGTTTTTCTTCGATGGAGCAATCGCTGATTGGAGCGTACATACGTCTGACTTCGTTGCTGTCGGAGACACAACTGAACGATGGAATACTGCATGCTAACCGACAAATAATGCCCATACGAGACACCCATCAGCATGTCCATGTTAATTTAACCTTGTAATTTCAAAAGCGTATTTACTTTATAATTTACCCTTGCATTATCTGACTTAGATTGACAGAAATATAGTTGGAATAGAACACACACACACACACACACACACACACACATATATATATATATATATATATATATATATATATATATATATATATAGGGAGAGAGGGGGGAGACAGAGGAAAAATATGATAAGTAAATAAAGAACAGATTCAGATTGATAAATAGATATATAGATAAAAAGAAAGTGAAATAGACAGATAGAGAGATAGAAAGTGAATGTGATAGATAGATAGATAGATAGATAGATAGATAGATAGATAGATAGATAGATAGATAGATAGATATGAACAGTTGGAGATAGATAGATAGATAGATAGATAGATAGATAGATAGAAAGAAAGTCAATCTGATAGACAGATAGATAGATGCATAGATAGAAAGAAAGTGAATCAGATAGATAGATAGATAGATAGATAGATAGATAGATAGATAGATAGATAGAAAGAAAGTCAATCTGATAGACAGATAGATAGATGCATAGATAGAAAGAAAGTGAATCAGATAGATAGATAGATAGATAGATAATGAACAGTCTTAGACAGATAGATAGATAGATAGATAGATAGATAGATAGATAGATAGATAGATATGAACAATTGGAGATAGATAGATAGATAGATAGATAGATAGATAGATAGATAGATATAAACGATTGGAGATAGATAGATAGATAGATAGATAGATAGATAGATAGATATGAACAGTTGGAGATAGATAGATAGATAGATAGATAGATAGATAGATAGATAGATAGATAGATATGAACAATTGGAGATAGATAGATAGATAGATAGATAGATAGATAGATAGATAGATAGATAGATAGATATAAACGATTGGAGATAAATAGATAGATAGATAGATAGATAGATAGATAGATAGATAGATAGATAGATAGATAGATATGAACAGTTGGAGATAGATAGATAGATAGATAGATAGATAGAAAGAAAGTCAATCTGATAGACAGATAGATAGATGCATAGATAGAAAGAAAGTGAATCAGATAGATAGATAGATAGATAGATAATGAACAGTCTTAGATAGATAGATAGATAGATAGATAGATAGATAGATAGATAGATCATAGGAACATAATGATGCATAATGGTCATTTAGAATAAAATTGAAATTTCTCGAACACCTAACGAAGAAAGAAGACTTGAAGTATTTAACACACACACACAGATCATATCAAACGTAAATTTACTACAAGTTTATCCAATACGAGGCCCAAGTGCCTGTCAAGGTAGAGGATTACTTAGTGAGATTGGTCTATTGGCGTAAGAAGTGGAAGTATCACAGATCATTAGGATATACATTTTCTTTTTACTAATGTTCCCACAAAACAAGGCAAAAGAGCCCCTTAATATAGATTGTCTCTCCGTGATGATGTTTTCACATTCGAAATGTCAAGAAGTGAAGTTCACGTGCCTATACAGGAAAGATAACACTTAACCCTAGATTTGAGGATATCAAGATTTTAGTGATTGGGGAAACATCCTGTTCCACAAAGCAGCAGTAATTGAAAAGAAGCTGTCCCATTGGAACTTTCTTCTTACTAATGGAATACGGGGACAATGGGGAAGATTCATCCCTGTGTACGCGGCATGGCGGTTTCCAGTTGTAAGGTTCAGTGTGGTGGGACTAAGGAATGTAGATCGTCAGAAAACATGTCATGGAAGTAATGACAGAGCAGCGAGAGGCTCGCAACGTTTCGCATGTGGGAAATGGGTTGTAGGATGGAAAATATGTCATCACCCACAAGGCCGCGTATCTACTTTTGAACTTATTAAGACAAGCAAGTGAGTAATAGACAACTCCTCCTAGCAATACTCCATTTCTGTTCTGATCTGGGTCTTGTAAAGATAGTGTATAACAAGGGGAGTCAGTTACTTACTGGAGCGAACTTTTTTTCCAGCAACTTTAGTCATATGTTTGTTCAAGATAAGGTCTGGTGAGATTTTGAGTCCCAGTAGACGTTCAAAGCAAGGAGCCTCATTAAGTGAACACCAATCCATGATAATAGGTGAAAGATCGGGGTCTGCTCATTGGCAGTAGAACTAGCCCCGAACGGATATTGGATGTTTATATCATGATAACGATATAGGAAAAGATAACGGTTGAAGCAACGTTAAGAGGAATACCAGAGCAAGGAGTGAAAGTGCTAACTAGCTAGATAGATATATGGACAGACTTAGATAGATAGATAGATAGATAGATAGATATGAACAGACGAAGATAGATAGATAGATAGATAGATAGGAACAGACTGTTAGATCGATCCATAGATAGATAGATAGAAACAGTCTGTAAGAGATAAATCGATCCATAGATAGATAGAAACAGACTGAGATAGATTGATAGATACATAGACATACATAGATATAACTGAGATAGATAGATAGATAGATAGAAAGAGAAGGAAATAGATAGATAGATAGATAGATAGATAGAAACAGACTATTACATCGATCCATAGATAGAAACAGACTTATATATATATATATATATATATATATATATATATATATAGAGAGAGAGAGAGAGAGAGAGAGAGAGAGAGAAACAGATTGTAAGAAATAGATCGATACATATATAGATAGAAATAGACTGAGATAGATAGATTGATAGATAGATAGACATATTAGATACATAGACATACAGATATATAGATAGATAGATGGATAGATAGATAGATGGATAGATAGAGAGATAGAGACTGTAAGAGATAGATCGATCCATAGATAGATAGATAGAAATACACTGAAATAGATAGATAGATAGATAGAGACACTAAGAGATAGATCTATCTGTAGATAGATAGAAAGAGATTGTGATAAATATATATATATAGAGAGAGAGATCCGTTTAGTAATAGAGGATAGAATAGAAATAGAGATCCGTATAGTAACAGAGGATAGAATAGAAATAGAGATCCGTATAGTAACAGCGGATAGAGTAGAAATAGAGATCCGTATAGTAACAGAGGATAGAGTAGAAATAGCGATCCGAATAGTAATAGAGGATAGAGTAGAAATAGCGATCCGAATAGTAATAGAGGATGGAGTAGAAATAGCGATCCGAATAGTAATAGAGGATAGAGTAGAAATAGCGATTCGTATAGTAATAGAGAATAGAGTAGAAATGGTGATCCGAATAGTAATAGAGGATGGAGTAGAAATAGCGATCCGAATAGTAATAGAGGATAGAGTAGAAATAGCGATCCGAATAGTAATAGAGGATAGAGTAGAAATGGTGATCCGAATAGTAATAGAGGATAGAGTAGAAATAGCGATCCGAATAGTAATAGAGGATAGAGTAGAAATGGTGATCCGAATAGTAATAGAGGATAGAGTAGAAATAGCGATCCGTATAGTAATAGAGGATAGAGTAGAAATAGCGATCCGAATAGTAATAGAGGATGGAGTATAAATAGCGATCCGAATAGTAATAGAGGATAGAATAGAAATAGCGATCCGTATAGTAATAGAGGATAGAGTAGATTATCCACTTAATTTTTATAATGGGATCGCCAGTTTGCTCACTGGCGATGTATGTTAACTAATAATAAAAGTTATTTATTAGGGAATAATTTCCCTAATAATATTTTCCTAATAAATTATTCTTATTGCAAGTTATCT
>OZ038492.1:108636616-108671616 GCA_964036315.1 Acanthosepion esculentum | reverse complement strand
CTCTCTTTTTTCCTCTTCATTTTCTTTTCCTTCCCTCTCTTTTTACCTCTTACTTTTCTTTTCCTTCCCTCTCTTTTTACCTCTTCATTTTCTTTTCCTTCCCTCTCTTTTTGCCTCTTCCTTTTCTTTTCCGTCCCTCTCTTTTTGCCTCTTCATTTTCTTTTCCTCCCCGCTCTTTTTACCTCTTCATTTTCTTTTCCTTCCCTCTCTTTTTGCCTCTTCCTTTTCTTTTCCTTCCCTCTCTTTTTGCCTCTTCATTTTCTTTTCCTTCCCTCTCATTCTACCTCTTCATTTTCTTTTCCTTCCCTCTCTTTTTACATCTTCATTTTCTTTTCCTTCCCTCTCTTATTACCTCTTCATTTTCTTTTCCTTCCCTCTCTTTTTAACTCTTCATTTTCTTTTCCTTCCCTCTCTTTTTGCCTCTTCCTTTTCTTTTCCTTCCCTCTCTTTTTGCCTCTTCATTTTCTTTTCCTTCCCTCTCATTCTACCTCTTCCTGTTCTTTTCCTTCCCTCTCTTTTTACCTCTTCATTTTCTTTTCCTTCCCTCTCTTTTTGCCTCTTCCTTTTCATTTCCTTCCCTCTCTTTTTGCCTCTACATTTTCTTTTTCTTCCCTCTGTTTTTACCTTTCCTTTTCATTTCCTTCCCTTTCTTTTTACCTCTTCCTTTTCTTTTCCTTCCCTCTCTTTTTACCTCTTCATTTTCTTTTCCTTCCCTGTCTTTTTTCCTCTTCATTTTCTTTTCCTTCCCTCTGTTTTTACCTTTCCTTTTCATTTCCTTCCCCCTCTTTTTACCTCTACATTTTCTTTTTCTTCCCTCTGTTTTTACCTTTCCTTTTCATTTCCTTCCCTTTCTTTTTACCTCTTCCTTTTCTTTTCCTTCCATCTGTTTTTACCTCTTCATTTTCTTTTCCTTCCCTCTCTTTTTGCCTCTTCCTTTTCTTTTCCGTCCCTCTCTTTTTGCCTCTTCATTTTCTTTCCCTCCCCGCTCTTTTTAACTCTTCATTTTCTTTTCCTTCCCTCTCTTTTTGCCTCTTCCTTTTCTTTTCCTTCCCTCCCTTTTTACCTCTTCATTTTCTTTTCCTTCCCTCTCTTTTTACCTCTTCATTTTCATTTCCTTCCCTCTCTTTTTACCTCTTCCTTTCCTTTCCTTCCCTCTCTTTTTACCTCTTCATTTTCTTTTCCTTCCCTCTCTTTTTGCCTCTTCCTTTTCTTTTCCGTCCCTCTCTTTTTGCCTCTTCATTTTCTTTTCCTCCCCGCTCTTTTTAAATCTTCATTTTCTTTTCCTTCCCTCTCTTTTTACCTCTTCCTTTTCATTTCCTTCCCCCTCTTTTTACCTCTACATTTTCTTTTCCTTCCCTCTGTTTTTACCTTTCCTTTTCATTTCCTTCCCTTTCTTTTTACCTCTTCCTTTTCATTTCCTTCCCCCTCTTTTTACCTCTACATTTTCTTTTCCTTCCCTCTCTTTTTACCTCTTACTTTTCTTTTCCTTCCCTCTCTTTTTACCTCTTCATTTTCTTTTCATTCCCTCTCTTTTTGCCTCTTCCTTTTCTTTTCCGTCCCTCTCTTTTTGCCTCTTCATTTTCTTTTCCTCCCCGCTCTTTTTACCTCTTCATTTTCTTTTCCTTCCCTCTCTTTTTGCCTCTTCCTTTTCTTTTCCTTCCCTCTCTTTTTGCCTCTTCATTTTCTTTTCCTTCCCTCTCATTCTACCTCTTCATTTTCTTTTCCTTCCCTCTCTTTTTACATCTTCATTTTCTTTTCCTTCCCTCTCTTATTACCTCTTCATTTTCTTTTCCTTCCCTCTCTTTTTACCTCTTCATTTTCTTTTCCTTCCCTCTCTTTTTACCTCTTCATTTTCTTTTCCTCCCCGCTCATTTAACTCTTCCTTTTCATTTCCTTCCCTCTCTTTTTAACTCTTCATTTTCTTTTCCTTCCCTCTCTTTTTACCTCTTACTTTTCTTTTCCTTTCCTCTCTTTTTACCTCTTCATTTTCTTTTCATTCCCTCTCTTTTTGCCTCTTCCTTTTCTTTTCCGTCCCTCTCTTTTTGCCTCTTCATTTTCTTTTCCTCCCCGCTCTTTTTACCTCTTCATTTTCTTTTCCTTCCCTCTCTTTTTGCCTCTTCCTTTTCTTTTCCTTCCCTCTCTTTTTGCCTCTTCATTTTCTTTTCCTCCCCGCTCTTTTTACCTCTTCCTTTTCTTTTCCTTCCCTCTCTTTTTGCCTCTTCCTTTTCTTTTCCTTCCCTCTCTTTTTACCTCTTCATTTTCTTTTCCTCCCCGCTCATTTAACTCTTCCTTTTCATTTCCTTCCCCCTCTTTTTACCTCTACATTTTCTTTTCCTTCCCTCTCTTTTTACCTCTTACTTTTCTTTTCCTTCCCTCTCTTTTTACCTCTTCATTTTCTTTTCATTCCCTCTCTTTTTGCCTCTTCCTTTTCTTTTCCGTCCCTCTCTTTTTGCCTCTTCATTTTCTTTTCCTCCCCGCTCTTTTTACCTCTTCATTTTCTTTTCCTTCCCTCTCTTTTTGCCTCTTCCTTTTCTTTTCCTTCCCTCTCTTTTTGCCTCTTCATTTTCTTTTCCTTCCCTCTCATTCTACCTCTTCATTTTCTTTTCCTTCCCTCTCTTTTTACATCTTCATTTTCTTTTCCTTCCCTCTCTTATTACCTCTTCATTTTCTTTTCCTTCCCTCTCTTTTTACCTCTTCATTTTCTTTTCCTTCCCTCTCTTTTTGCCTCTTCATTTTCTTTTCCTCCCCGCTCAT
This sequence comes from Acanthosepion esculentum, assembly GCA_964036315.1. Classification (NCBI taxonomy): domain Eukaryota; kingdom Metazoa; phylum Mollusca; class Cephalopoda; order Sepiida; family Sepiidae; genus Acanthosepion; species Acanthosepion esculentum. The sequence goes on along the minus strand of OZ038492.1, from coordinate 108,668,862 downwards.
TTAACTCTTCCTTTTCATTTCCTTCCCTCTCTTTTTAACTCTTCATTTTCTTTTCCTTCCCTCTCTTTTTGCCTCTTCCTTTTCTTTTCCTTCCCTCTCTTTTTGCCTCTTCATTTTCTTTTCCTTCCCTCTCATTCTACCTCTTCCTTTTCTTTTCCTTCCCTCTCTTTTTACCTTTTCATTTTCTTTTCCTTCCCTCTCTTTTTGCCTCTTCCTTTTCATTTCCTTCCCTCTCTTTTTGCCTCTTCATTTTCTTTTTCCTTCCATCTGTTTTTACCTCTTCATTTTCTTTTCCTTCCCTCTCTTTTTACCTCTTCATTTTCTTTTCCTTCCCTGTCTTTTTTCCTCTTCATTTTCTTTTCCTTCCCTCTCATTCTACTTCTTCATTTTCTTTTCCTTTCCTCTCTTTTTACCTCTTCCTTTTCATTTCCTTCCCCCTCTTTTTACCTCTACATTTTCTTTTTCTTCCCTCTGTTTTTACCTTTCCTTTTCATTTCCTTCCCTTTCTTTTTACCTCTTCCTTTTCTTTTCCTTCCATCTGTTTTTACCTCTTCATTTTCTTTTCCTTCCCTCTCTTTTTGCCTCTTCCTTTTCTTTTCCGTCCCTCTCTTTTTGCCTCTTCATTTTCTTTCCCTCCCCGCTCTTTTTAACTCTTCATTTTCTTTTCCTTCCCTCTCTTTTTGCCTCTTCCTTTTCTTTTCCTTCCCTCCCTTTTTACCTCTTCATTTTCTTTTCCTTCCCTCTCTTTTTACCTCTTCATTTTCATTTCCTTCCCTCTCTTTTTACCTCTTCCTTTCCTTTCCTTCCCTCTCTTTTTACCTCTTCATTTTCTTTTCCTTCCCTCTCTTTTTGCCTCTTCCTTTTCTTTTCCGTCCGTCTCTTTTTGCCTCTTCATTTTCTTTTCCTCCCCGCTCTTTTTAAATCTTCATTTTCTTTTCCTTCCCTCTCTTTTTACCTCTTCCTTTTCATTTCCTTCCCCCTCTTTTTACCTCTACATTTTCTTTTCCTTCCCTCTGTTTTTACCTTTCCTTTTCATTTCCTTCCCTTTCTTTTTACCTCTTCCTTTTCTTTTCTTTCCCTCTCTTTTTACCTCTTCATTTTCTTTTCCTTCCCTCTCTTTTTGCCTCTTCCTTTTCTTTTCCTTCCATCTGTTTTTACCTCTTCCTCTTCAATTCCTTCCCCCTCTTTTTACCTCTACATTTTCTTTTCCTTCCCTCTCTTTTTGCCTCTTCCTTTTCATTTCCTTCCCTTTCTTTTTACCTCTTCCTTTTCATTTCCTTCCCTCTCTTTTTGCCTCTTCCTTTTCTTTTCCTATCATCTGTTTTTACCTCTTCCTTTTCTTTTCGTTCCCTCTCTTTTTACCTCTTCATTTTCTTTTCCTTCCCTCTCTTTTTACGTCTTCATTTTCTTTTCCTTCCCTCTCTTTTTGCCTCTTCATTTTCTTTTCCTTCCATCTGTTTTTACCTCTTCCTCTTCATTTCCTTCCCCCTCTTTTTACCTCTACATTTTCTTTTCCTTCCCTCTCTTTTTACCTCTTCATTTTCTTTTCCTTCCCTCTCTTTTTGCCTCTTCCTTTTCTTTTCCTTCAATCTGTTTTTACCTCTTCCTCTTCATTTCCTTCCCCCTCTTTTTACCTCTACATTTTCTTTTCCTTCCCTTTCTTTTTACCTCTTCCTTTTCATTTCCTTCCCTTTCTTTTTACCTCTTCCTTTTCATTTCCTTCCCTCTCTTTTTGCCTCTTCCTTTTCTTTTCCTTCCATCTGTTTTTACCTCTTCCTTTTCTTTTCCTTCCCTCTCTTTTTACCTCTTCATTTTCTTTTCCTTCCCTGTCTTTTTTCCTCTTCATTTTCTTTTCCTTCCCTCTCATTCTACTTCTTCATTTTCTTTTCCTTTCCTCTCTTTTTACCTCTTCCTTTTCATTTCCTTCCCCCTCTTTTTACCTCTACATTTTCTTTTTCTTCCCTCTGTTTTTACCTTTCCTTTTCATTTCCTTCCCTTTCTTTTTACCTCTTCCTTTTCTTTTCCTTCCATCTGTTTTTACCTCTTCAATTTCTTTTCCTTCCCTCTCTTTTTGCCTCTTCCTTTTCTTTTCCGTCCCTCTCTTTTTGCCTCTTCATTTTCTTTCCCTCCCCGCTCTTTTTAACTCTTCATTTTCTTTTCCTTCCCTCTCTTTTTGCCTCTTCCTTTTCTTTTCCTTCCCTCCCTTTTTACCTCTTCCTTTTCTTTTCCTTCCCTCTCTTTTTACCTCTTCATTTTCATTTCCTTCCCTCTCTTTTTACCTCTTCCTTTCCTTTCCTTCCCTCTCTTTTTACCTCTTCATTTTCTTTTCCTTCCCTCTCTTTTTGCCTCTTCCTTTTCTTTTCCGTCCCTCTCTTTTTGCCTCTTCATTTTCTTTTCCTCCCCGCTCTTTTTAAATCTTCATTTTCTTTTCCTTCCCTCTCTTTTTACCTCTTCCTTTTCATTTCCTTCCCCCTCTTTTTACCTCTACATTTTCTTTTCCTTCCCTCTGTTTTTACCTTTCCTTTTCATTTCCTTCCCTTTCTTTTTACCTCTTCCTTTTCTTTTCTTTCCCTCTCTTTTTACCTCTTCATTTTCTTTTCCTTCCCTCTCTTTTTGCCTCTTCCTTTTCTTTTCCTTCCATCTGTTTTTACCTCTTCCTCTTCAATTCCTTCCCCCTCTTTTTACCTCTACATTTTCTTTTCCTTCCCTCTCTTTTTGCCTCTTCCTTTTCATTTCCTTCCCTTTCTTTTTACCTCTTCCTTTTCATTTCCTTCCCTCTCTTTTTGCCTCTTCCTTTTCTTTTCGTTCCCTCTCTTTTTACCTCTTCATTTTCTTTTCCTTCCCTCTCTTTTTACGTCTTCATTTTCTTTTCCTTCCCTCTCTTTTTGCCTCTTCATTTTCTTTTCCTTCCATCTGTTTTTACCTCTTCCTCTTCATTTCCTTCCCCCTCTTTTTACCTCTACATTTTCTTTTCCTTCCCTCTCTTTTTACCTCTTCATTTTCTTTTCCTTCCCTCTCTTTTTGCCTCTTCCTTTTCTTTTCCTTCAATCTGTTTTTACCTCTTCCTCTTCATTTCCTTCCCCCTCTTTTTACCTCTACATTTTCTTTTCCTTCCCTTTCTTTTTACCTCTTCCTTTTCATTTCCTTCCCTTTCTTTTTACCTCTTCCTTTTCATTTCCTTCCCTCTCTTTTTGCCTCTTCCTTTTCTTTTCCTTCCCCCTCTTTTTACCTCTACATTTTCTTTTCCTTCCCTTTCTTTTTACCTCTTCCTTTTCATTTCCTTCCCTCTCTTTTTGCCTCTTCCTTTTCTTTTCCTTCCATCTGTTTTTACCTCTTCCTTTTCTTTTCCTTCCCTCTCTTTTTACCTCTTCATTTTCTTTTCCTTCCCTCTCTTTTTGCCTCTTCCTTTTCTTTTCCTTCCCTCTCTTTTTGCCTCTTCATTTTCTTTTCCTTCCCTCTCATTCTACCTCTTCATTTTCATTTCCTTCCCTCTCTTTTTTCCTCTTCTTTTTCTTTTCCTTCCCTCTCTTTTTACCTCTTCATTTTCTTTTCCTTCCCTCTCTTTTTACCTCTTCATTTTCTTTTCCTTCCCTCTCTTTTTACCTCTTCATTTTCTTTTCCTTCCCTCTCTTTTTACCTCTTCAATTTCTTTTCCTTCCCTCTCTTTTTTCCTCTTCATTTTCTTTTCCTTCCCTCTCTTTTTACCTCTTACTTTTCTTTTCCTTCCCTCTCTTTTTACCTCTTCATTTTCTTTTCCTTCCCTCTCTTTTTGCCTCTTCCTTTTCTTTTCCGTCCCTCTCTTTTTGCCTCTTCATTTTCTTTTCCTCCCCGCTCTTTTTACCTCTTCATTTTCTTTTCCTTCCCTCTCTTTTTGCCTCTTCCTTTTCTTTTCCTTCCCTCTCTTTTTGCCTCTTCCTTTTCTTTTCCTTCCCTCTCATTCTACCTCTTCATTTTCTTTTCCTTCCCTCTCTTTTTACATCTTCATTTTCTTTTCCTTCCCTCTCTTATTACCTCTTCATTTTCTTTTCCTTCCCTCTCTTTTTACCTCTTCATTTTCTTTTCCTTCCCTCTCTTTTTGCCTCTTCATTTTCTTTTCCTCCCCGCTCTTTTTAACTCTTCATTTTCTTTTCCTTCCCTCTCTTTTCGCCTCTTCCTTTTCTTTTCCTTCCCTCTCTTTTTGCCTCTTCATTTTCTTTTCCTTCCCTCTCATTCTACCTCTTCATTTTCTTTTCCTTTCCTCTATTTTTACCTCTTCCTTTCATTTCCTTCCCCCTCATTTTACCTCTTCATTTTCTTTTCCTTCCCTCTGTTTTCACCTCTTCCTTTTCATTTCCTTCCCTCTCTTTTTAACTCTTCATTTTCTTTTCCTTCCCTCTCTTTTTGCCTCTTCCTTTTCTTTTCCTTCCCTCTCTTTTTGCCTCTTCATTTTCTTTTCCTTCCCTCTCTTTTTGCCTCTTCCTTTTCATTTCCTTCCCTCTCTTTTTGCCTCTTCATTTTCTTTTCCTTCCATCTGTTTTTACCTCTTCATTTTCTTTTCCTTTCCTCTCTTTTTACCTCTTCCTTTTCATTTCCTTCCCCCTCTTTTTACCTCTACATTTTCTTTTTCTTCCCTCTGTTTTTACCTTTCCTTTTCATTTCCTTCCCTTTCTTTTTACCTCTTCCTTTTCTTTTCCTTCCATCTGTTTTTACCTCTTCATTTTCTTTTCCTTCCCTCTCTTTTTGCCTCTTCCTTTTCTTTTCCGTCCCTCTCTTTTTGCCTCTTCCTTTTCTTTTCCTCCCCGCTCTTTTTAACTCTTCATTTTCTTTTCCTTCCCTCTCTTTTTGCCTCTTCCTTTTCTTTTCCTTCCCTCTCTTTTTACCTCTTCATTTTCTTTTCCTTCCCTCTCTTTTTACCTCTTCATTTTCATTTCCTTCCCTCTCTTTTTACCTCTTCCTTTTCTTTTCCTTCCCTCTCTTTTTACCTCTTCATTTTCTTTTCCTTCCCTCTCTTTTTGCTTCTTCCTTTTCTTTTCCGTCCCTCTCTTTTTGCCTCTTCATTTTCTTTTCCTCCCCGCTCTTTTTAAATCTTCATTTTCTTTTCCTTCCCTCTCTTTTTACCTCTTCCTTTTCATTTCCTTCCCCCTCTTTTTACCTCTACATTTTCTTTTCCTTCCCTCTGTTTTTACCTTTCCTTTTCATTTCCTTCCCTTTCTTTTTACCTCTTCCTTTTCTTTTCTTTCCCTCTCTTTTTACCTCTTCATTTTCTTTTCCTTCCCTCTCTTTTTGCCTCTTCCTTTTCTTTTCCTTCCATCTGTTTTTACCTCTTCCTCTTCATTTCCTTCCCCCTCTTTTTACCTCTACATTTTCTTTTCCTTCCCTCTCTTTTTGCCTCTTCCTTTTCATTTCCTTCCCTTTCTTTTTACCTCTTCCTTTTCATTTCCTTCCCTCTCTTTTTGCCTCTTCCTTTTCATTTCCTTCCATCTGTTTTTACCTCTTCCTTTTCTTTTCGTTCCCTCTCTTTTTACCTCTTCATTTTCTTTTCCTTCCCTCTCTTTTTACGTCTTCATTTTCTTTTCCTTCCCTCTCTTTTTGCCTCTTCATTTTATTTTCCTTCCATCTGTTTTTACCTCTTCCTCTTCATTTCCTTCCCCCTCTTTTTACCTCTACATTTTCTTTTCCTTCCCTCTCTTTTTACCTCTTCATTTTCTTTTCCTTCCCTCTCTTTTTGCCTCTTCCTTTTCTTTTCCTTCCATCTGTTTTTACCTCTTCCTCTTCATTTCCTTCCCCCTCTTTTTACCTCTACATTTTTTTTTCCTTCCCTTTCTTTTTACCTCTTCCTTTTCATTTCCTTCCCTCTCTTTTTGCCTCTTCCTTTTCTTTTCCTTCCATCTGTTTTTACCTCTTCCTTTTCTTTTCCTCCCCTCTCTTTTTACCTCTTCATTTTCTTTTCCTTCCCTCTCTTTTTACCTCTTCATTTTCTTTTCCTTCCCTCTCTTTTTACCTCTTCATTTTCTTTTCCTTCCCTCTATTTTTACCTCTTCAATTTCTTTTCCTTCCCTCTCTTTTTTCCTCTTCATTTTCTTTTCCTTCCCTCTCTTTTTACCTCTTACTTTTCTTTTCCTTCCCTCTCTTTTTACCTCTTCATTTTCTTTTCCTTCCCTCTCTTTTTGCCTCTTCCTTTTCTTTTCCGTCCCTCTCTTTTTGCCTCTTCATATTCTTTTCCTCCCCGCTCTTTTTACCTCTTCATTTTCTTTTCCTTCCCTCTCTTTTTGCCTCTTCCTTTTCTTTTCCTTCCCTCTCTTTTTGCCTCTTCATTTTCTTTTACTTCCCTCTCATTCTACCTCTTCATTTTCTTTTCCTTCCGTCTCTTTTTACATCTTCATTTTCTTTTCCTTCCCTCTCTTATTACCACTTCATTTTCTTTTCCTTCCCTTTTTTTTACCTCTTCATTTTCTTTTCCTTCCCTCTCTTTTTGCCTCTTCATTTTCTTTTCCTCCCCGCTTTTTTAACTCTTCATTTTCTTTTCCTTCCCTCTCTTTTTGCCTCTTCATTTTCTTTTCCTTCCCTCTCTTTTTGCCTCTTCATTTTCTTTTCCTTCCCTCTCATTCTACCTCTTCATTTTCTTTTCCTTTCCTCTCTTTTTACCTCTTCCTTTTCATTTCCTTCCCCCTCTTTTTACCTCTTCATTTTCTTTTCCTTCCCTCTGTTTTTACCTTTCCTTTTCATTTCCTTCCCTTTCTTTTTACCTCTTCCTTTTCTTTTCTTTCCCTCTCTTTTTACCTCTTCATTTTCTTTTCCTTCCCTCTCTTTTTGCCTCTTCCTTTTCTTTTCCTTCCATCTGTTTTTACCTCTTCCTCTTCATTTCCTTCCCCCTCTTTTTACCTCTACATTTTCTTTTCCTTCCCTCTCATTTTGCCTCTTCCTTTTCATTTCCTTCCCTTTCATTTTACCTCTTCCTTTTCATTTCCTTCCCTCTCTTTTTGCCTCTTCCTTTTCTTTTCCTTCCATCTGTTTTTACCTCTTCCTTTTCTTTTCCTTCCCTCTCTTTTTACCTCTTCATTTTATTTTCCTTCCCTCTCTTTTTACGTCTTCATTTTCTTTTCCTTCCCTCTCTTTTTGCCTCTACATTTTCTTTTCCTTCCATCTGTTTTTACCTCTTCCTCTTCATTTCCTTCCCCCTCTTTTTACCTCTACATTTTCTTTTCCTTCCCTCTCTTTTTACCTCTTCATTTTCTTTTCCTTCCCTCTCTTTTTGCCTCTTCCTTTTCTTTTCCTTCCATCTGTTTTTACCTCTTCCTCTTCATTTCCTTCCCCCTATTTTTACCTCTACATTTTCTTTTCCTTCCCTCTCATTTTGCCTCTTCCTTTTCATTTCCTTCCCTTTCTTTTTACCTCTTCCTTTTCATTTCCTTCCCTCTCTTTTTGCCTCTTCCTTTTCTTTTCCTTCCATCTGTTTTTACCTCTTCCTTTTCTTTTCCTTCCCTCTCTTTTTACCTCTTCATTTTCTTTTCCTTCCCTCTCTTTTTACGTCTTCATTTTCTTTTCCTTCCCTCTCTTTTTGCCTCTACATTTTCTTTTCCTTCCATCTGTTTTTACCTCTTCCTCTTCATTTCCTTCCCCCTCTTTTTACCTCTACATTTTCTTTTCCTTCCCTCTCTTTTTACCTCTTCATTTTCTTTTCCTTCTCTCTCTTTTTGCCTCTTCCTTTTCTTTTCCTTCCATCTGTTTTTACCTCTTCCTCTTCATTTCCTTCCCACTCTTTTTACCTCTACATTTTCTTTTCCTTCCCTCTCTTTTTACCTCTTCCTTTTCATTTCCTTCCCTTTCTTTTTACCTCTTCCTTTTCATTTCCTTCCCTCTCTTTTTGCCTCTTCCTTTTCTTTTCCTTCCATCTGTTTTTACCTCTTCCTTTTCTTTTCCTCCCCGCTCTTTTTACCTCTTCATTTTCTTTTCCTTCCCTCTCTTTTTGCCTCTTCCTTTTCTTTTCCTTCCCTCTCTTTTTGCCTCTTCATTTTCTTTTACTTCCCTCTCATTCTACCTCTTCATTTTCTTTTCCTTCCCTCTCTTTTTACATCTTCATTTTCTTTTCCTTCCCTCTCTTATTACCTCTTCATTTTCTTTTCCTTCCCTTTTTTTTTACCTCTTCATTTTCTTTTCCTTCCCTCTCTTTTTGCCTCTTCATTTTCTTTTCCTCCCCGCTTTTTTAACTCTTCATTTTCTTTTCCTTCCCTCTCTTTTTGCCTCTTCCTTTTCTTTTCCTTCCCTCTCTTTTTGCCTCTTCATTTTCTTTTCCTTCCCTCTCATTCTACCTCTTCATTTTCTTTTCCTTTCCTCTCTTTTTACCTCTTCCTTTTCATTTCCTTCCCCCTCTTTTTACCTCTTCATTTTCTTTTCCTTCCCTCTGTTTTTACCTTTCCTTTTCATTTCCTTCCCTTTCTTTTTACCTCTTCCTTTTCTTTTCTTTCCCTCTCTTTTTACCTCTTCATTTTCTTTTCCTTCCCTCTCTTTTTGCCTCTTCCTTTTCTTTTCCTTCCATCTGTTTTTACCTCTTCCTCTTCATTTCCTTCCCCCTCTTTTTACCTCTACATTTTCTTTTCCTTCCCTCTCATTTTGCCTCTTCCTTTTCATTTCCTTCCCTTTCATTTTACCTCTTCCTTTTCATTTCCTTCCCTCTCTTTTTGCCTCTTCCTTTTCTTTTCCTTCCATCTGTTTTTACCTCTTCCTTTTCTTTTCCTTCCCTCTCTTTTTACCTCTTCATTTTCTTTTCCTTCCCTCTCTTTTTACGTCTTCATTTTCTTTTCCTTCCCTCTCTTTTTGCCTCTACATTTTCTTTTCCTTCCATCTGTTTTTACCTCTTCCTCTTCATTTCCTTCCCCCTCTTTTTACCTCTACATTTTCTTTTCCTTCCCTCTCTTTTTACCTCTTCATTTTCTTTTCCTTCCCTCTCTTTTTGCCTCTTCCTTTTCTTTTCCTTCCATCTGTTTTTACCTCTTCCTCTTCATTTCCTTCCCACTCTTTTTACCTCTACATTTTCTTTTCCTTCCCTCTCTTTTTACCTCTTCCTTTTCATTTCCTTCTCTTTCTTTTTACCTCTTCCTTTTCATTTCCTTCCCTCTCTTTTTGCCTCTTCCTTTTCTTTTCCTTCCATCTGTTTTTACCTCTTCCTTTTCTTTTCCTTCCCTCTCTTTTTGCCTCTTCCTTTTCTTTTCCGTCCCTCTCTTTTTCCCTCTTCATTTTCTTTTCCTCCCCGCTCTTTTTACCTCTTCATTTTCTTTTCCTTCCCTCTCTTTTTACCTCTTCCTTTTCTTTTCCTTCCCTCTCTTTTTGCCTCTTCATTTTCTTTTCCTTCCCTCTCATTCTACCTCTTCATTTTCTTTTCCTTCCCTCTCTTTTTACCTCTTCATTTTCTTTTCCTTCCCTCTCTTATTACCTCTTCATTTTCTTTTCCTTCCCTCTCTTTTTACCTCTTCATTTTCTTTTCCTTCCCTCTCTTTTTACCTCTTCATTTTCTTTTCCTTCCCTCTCTTTTTACCTCTTCATTTTCTTTTCCTTCCCTCTCTTTTTACCTCTTCATTTTCTTTTCCTTCCCTCTCTTTTTGCCTCTTCATTTTCTTTTCTTTCCCTCTCTTTTTACCTCTTCCTTTTCTTTTCCTTCCCTCTCTTTTTGCCTCTTCATTTCCTTTTCCTTCCCTCTCTTTTTACCTTTTCATTTTCTTTTCCTTCCCTCTCTTTTTGCCACTTCCTTTTCTTTTCCTTCCCTCTATTTTTGCCCCTTCATTTTCTTTTCCTTCCCTCTCTTTTGCCTTTTCATTTTCTATTCCTTCCCTCTCTTTTTACGTCTTCATTTTCTTTTCCTTCCCTCTCTTTTTACCTCTTCATTCTCTTTTCCTTCCCTGTCTTTTTACCTCTTCATTTTCTATTCCTTCCCTCTCTTTTTACCTCTTCATTCTCTTTTCCTTCCCTCTCTTTTTACCTCTTCATTTTCTATTCATTTCCCTCTCTTTTTACATCTTCATTCTCTTTTCCTTCCCTCTCTTTTTACCTCTTCATTTTCTTTTCCTTCCCTCTCTTTTTACCTCTTCATTTTCTTTTCTTTCCCTCTCTTTTTACCTCTTCATCTTCTTTTCCTTCCCTCTCTTTTTGCCTTTTCATTTTCTTTTCCTTCCCTCTCTTTTTACCTCTTCATTTTATTTTCCTTCCCTCTCTTTTTACCTCTTCATTCTCTTTTCCTTCCCTCTCTTTTTACCTCTTCATTATCTTTTCCTTCCCTCTCTTTTTACCTCTTCATTTTCTTTTCCTTCCCTCTCTTTTTACCTCTTCATTTTCTTTTCTTTCTCTCTCTTTTTACCTCTTCATTCACTTTTCCTTCCCCCTCTTTTTACCTCTTCATTTTCTTTTCCTTCCCTCTGTTTTTACCTCTTCCTTTTCATTTCCTTCCCTCTCTTCTTGCCTCTTCATTCTCTTTTCCTTCCCTCTCTTTTTGCCTCTTCCTTTGCTTTTCCTTCCCTCTGTTTTTACCTCTTCCTTTTCTTTTCTTTCCCTCTGTTTTTTTACCTCTTCATTTTTCTTCCTTCTCTTTTTTCTCTTCCTTTTCTTTTCCTTCCCTCTCTTTTTGCCTGTTCATTTTCTTTTCCTTCCCTCTCTTTTTTCCTCTTCCTTTTCTTTTCCTTCCCTCTCTTTTTGCCTCTTCATTTTCTTTTCCTTCCCTCTCTTTTTGCCTCTTCATTTTCTTTTTCTTCCCTCTCTTTTTGCCTCTTCCTTTTCTTTTCCTTCCCTCTCTTTTAGCCTCTTCATTTTCTTTTCCTTCCCTCTCTTTTTGACTCTTCATTTTCTTTTCCTTCCCTCTCTTTTTTCCTCTTCATTTTCTTTTCCTTCCCTCACTTTTTGCCTCTTCCGTTTCTTTTCCTTCCCTCTCTTTTTGCCTCTTCATTTTCTTTTCCTTCCCTCTCATTTTACCTCTTCATTTTCTTTTCCTTCCCTCTCTTTTTACCTCTTCATTTTCTTTTCCTTCCCTCTCTTTTTACCTCTTCATTTTCTTTTCCTTCCCTCTCTTTTTACCTCTTCATTTTCTTTTCCTTCCCTCACATTTTAGCTCTTTATTCTCTTTTCCTTCCCTCTCTTTTTACGTCTTCATTCTCTTTTCCTTCCCTCTCTTTTTACCATTTCATTCTCTTTTCCTTCCCTCTCTTTTTGCCTCTTCATTTTCTTTTCCTTCCCTCTCTTTTTGCCTCTTCATTTTCTTTCCTTTCCCTCTCTTTTTACCTCTTCCTTTTCTTTTCCTTCCCTCTCTTTTTGCCTCTTCATTTTCTTTTCCTTCCCTCTCTTTTTACCTCTTCATTCTCTTTTCCTTCCCTCTCTTTTTACCTCTTCATTTTCTATTCCTTCCCTCTCTTTTTACCTCTTCATTCTCTTTTCCTTCCTTCTCTTTTTACCTCTTCATTTTCTTTTCTTTCCCTCTCTTTTTACCTCTTCATTCTTTTTTCCTTCCCTCTCTTTTTACCTTTTCATTTTCTTTTCCTTCCCTCTGTTTTTACCTCTTCATTTTCTTTTCTTTCCCTCTCTTTTTACCTCTTCATTTTCTTTTCCTTCCCACTCTTTTTGCCTCTTCATTTTCTTTACTTCCCTCTCTTTTTACATCTTCATTTTCTTTTCCTTCCCTCTCTTTTTACCTCTTCATTCTCTTTTCCTTCCCTCTCTTTTTACCTCTTCATTCCCTTTTCCTTCCCTCTCTTTTTACCCCTTCATTTTCTTTTTCTTCCCTCCCTTTTTACCTCTTCATTTTCTTTTCTTTCCCTCTCTTTTTACCTCTTCATTCTCTTTTCCTTCCCCCTCTTTTTACCTCTTCATTTTCTTTTCCTTCCCTCTGTTTTTACCTCTTCCTTTTCCTTTCCTTCCCTTTCTTTTTACCTCTTCATTTTCTTTTCCTTCCCTCTCTTTTTGCCTCTTCATTCTCTTTTCCTTCCCTCTCTTTTTGCCTCTTCCTTTTCTTTTCCTTCCTTCTGTTTTTACCTCTTCCTTTTCTTTTCTTTCCCTCTCATTTTACCTCTTCATTTTCTTTTCCTTCCCTCTCTTTTTGCCTCTTCCTTTTCTTTTCCTTCCCTTTCTTTTTACCTGTTCATTTTCTTTTCCTTCCCTCTCTTTTTGCCTCTTCATTTTCTTTTCCTTCCCTCTCTATTTACCTCTTCATTTTCTTTTCCTTCCCTCTCTTTTTGCCTCTTCCTTTTCTTTTCCTTCCCTCTCTTTTTGCCTCTTCATTTTCTTTTCCTTCCCTCTCATTTTACCTCTTCATTTCCTTTTCCTTCCCTCTCTTTTTACCTCTTCATTTTCTTTTCCTTCCGTCTCTTTTTACCTTTTCATTTTCTTTTCCTTCCCTCTCTTTTTGCCTCTTCCTCTTCTTTTCCTTCCCTCTATTTTTGCCCCTTCATTTTCTTTTCCTTCCCTCTTTTTTTACCTCTTCATTCTCTTTTCCTTCCCCCTCTTTTTACCTCTTCATTTTCTTTTCCTTCCCTCTCTTTTTACCTCTTCATTCTCTTTTCCTTCCCTCTCTTTTTACCTCTTCATTCTCTTTTCCTTCCCTCTCTTTTTACCTCTTCATTTTCTTTTCCTTCTCTCTCTTTTTACCTCTTCATTCTCTTTTCCTTCCCTCTCTTTTTACCTCTTCATTTTCTTTTCCTTCCCACTCTTTTTGCCTCTTCATTTTCTATTCCTTCTCTCTATTTTTACCTCTTCATTTTCTTTTCCTTCCCTCTCTTTTTGCCTCTTCATTTTCTTTTCCTTCCCTCTCTTATTACCTCTTCATTTTCTTTTCCTTCCCTCTCTTTTTACCTCTTCATTTTCTTTTCCTTCCCTCTCTTTTTGCCTCTTCATTTTCTTTTCCTTCTCACTCTTTTTACCTCTTCATTTTCTTTTCCTTCCCTCTCTTTTTGCCTCTTCATTTTCTTTTCCTTCCCTCTCTTTTTACCTCATCATTTTCTTTTCCTTCCCTCTCTTTTTGCCTCTTCCTCTTCTTTTCCTTCCCTCTATTTTTGCCCCTTCATTTTCTTTTCCTTCCCTCTTTTTTTACCTCTTCATTCTCTTTTCCTTCCCCCTCTTTTTACCTCTTCATTTTCTTTTCCTTCCCTCTCTTTTTACCTCTTCATTCTCTTTTCCTTCCCTCTCTTTTTACCTCTTCATTCTCTTTTCCTTCCCTCTCTTTTTACCTCTTCATTTTCTTTTCCTTCTCTCTCTTTTTACCTCTTCATTCTCTTTTCCTTCCCTCTCTTTTTACCTCTTCATTTTCTTTTCCTTCCCACTCTTTTTGCCTCTTCATTTTCTATTCCTTCTCTCTATTTTTACCTCTTCATTTTCTTTTCCTTCCCTCTCTTTTTGCCTCTTCATTTTCTTTTCCTTCCCTCTCTTATTACCTCTTCATTTTCTTTTCCTTCCCTCTCTTTTTACCTCTTCATTTTCTTTTCCTTCCCTCTCTTTTTGCCTCTTCATTTTCTTTTCCTTCCCACTCTTTTTACCTCTTCATTTTCTTTTCCTTCCCTCTCTTTTTGCCTCTTCATTTTCTTTTCCTTCCCTCTCTTTTTACCTCATCATTTTCTTTTCCTTCCCTCTCTTTTTGCCTCTTCATTTTCTTTTCCTTCCCTCTCTTTTTACCTCTTCATTTTCTTTTCCTTCCCTCTCTTTTTGCCTCTTCATTTTCTTTTCCTTCCCTCTCTTTTTACCTCTTCATTTTCTTTTCCTTCCCTCTCTTTTTGCCTCTTCATTCTCTTTTCCTTCCCTCTCTTTTTACCTCTTCATTTTCTTTTCCTTCCCTCTATTTTTACCTTTCATTTTCTTTTCCTTCCCTCTCTTTTTGCCTCTTCATTCTCTTTTCCTTCCCTCTCTTTTTGCCTCTTCATTTTCTTTTCCTTCCCTCTCTTTTTACCTCTTCATTTTCTTTTCCTTCCCTCTCTTTTTGCCTCTTCATTCTCTTTTCCTTCCCTCTCTTTTTACCTCTTCATTCTCTTTTCCTTCCCTCTCTTTTAACCTCCTCATTTTCTTTTCCTTCCCTCTCTTTTTACCTCTTCATTTTCTTTTCCTTCCCTCTCTTTTTACCTCTTCATTCCCTTTTCCTTCCCTCTCTTTTTACCCCTTCATTTTCTTTTTCTTCCCTCCCTTTTTACCTCTTCATTTTCTTTTCTTTCCCTCTCTTTTTACCTCTTCATTCTCTTTTCCTTCCCCCTCTTTTTACCTCTTCATTTTCTTTTCCTTCCCTCTGTTTTTACCTCTTCCTTTTCCTTTCCTTCCCTTTCTTTTTACCTCTTCATTTTCTTTTCCTTCCCTCTCTTTTTGCCTCTTCATTCTCTTTTCCTTCCCTCTCTTTTTGCCTCTTCCTTTTCTTTTCCTTCCTTCTGTTTTTACCTCTTCCTTTTCTTTTCTTTCCCTCTCATTTTACCTCTTCATTTTCTTTTCCTTCCCTCTCTTTTTGCCTCTTCCTTTTCTTTTCCTTCCCTTTCTTTTTACCTGTTCATTTTCTTTTCCTTCCCTCTCTTTTTGCCTCTTCATTTTCTTTTCCTTCCCTCTCTATTTACCTCTTCATTTTCTTTTCCTTCCCTCTCTTTTTGCCTCTTCCTTTTCTTTTCCTTCCCTCTCTTTTTGCCTCTTCATTTTCTTTTCCTTCCCTCTCATTTTACCTCTTCATTTCCTTTTCCTTCCCTCTCTTTTTACCTCTTCATTTTCTTTTCCTTCCTTCTCTTTTTACCTTTTCATTTTCTTTTCCTTCCCTCTCTTTTTGCCTCTTCCTCTTCTTTTCCTTCCCTCTATTTTTGCCCCTTCATTTTCTTTTCCTTCCCTCTTTTTTTACCTCTTCATTCTCTTTTCCTTCCCCCTCTTTTTACCTCTTCATTTTCTTTTCCTTCCCTCTCTTTTTACCTCTTCATTCTCTTTTCCTTCCCTCTCTTTTTACCTCTTCATTCTCTTTTCCTTCCCTCTCTTTTTACCTCTTCATTTTCTTTTCCTTCTCTCTCTTTTTACCTCTTCATTCTCTTTTCCTTCCCTCTCTTTTTACCTCTTCATTTTCTTTTCCTTCCCACTCTTTTTGCCTCTTCATTTTCTATTCCTTCTCTCTATTTTTACCTCTTCATTTTCTTTTCCTTCCCTCTCTTTTTGCCTCTTCATTTTCTTTTCCTTCCCTCTCTTATTACCTCTTCATTTTCTTTTCCTTCCCTCTCTTTTTACCTCTTCATTTTCTTTTCCTTCCCTCTCTTTTTGCCTCTTCATTTTCTTTTCCTTCTCACTCTTTTTACCTCTTCATTTTCTTTTCCTTCCCTCTCTTTTTGCCTCTTCATTTTCTTTTCCTTCCCTCTCTTTTTACCTCATCATTTTCTTTTCCTTCCCTCTCTTTTTGCCTCTTCCTCTTCTTTTCCTTCCCTCTATTTTTGCCCCTTCATTTTCTTTTCCTTCCCTCTTTTTTTACCTCTTCATTCTCTTTTCCTTCCCCCTCTTTTTACCTCTTCATTTTCTTTTCCTTCCCTCTCTTTTTACCTCTTCATTCTCTTTTCCTTCCCTCTCTTTTTACCTCTTCATTCTCTTTTCCTTCCCTCTCTTTTTACCTCTTCATTTTCTTTTCCTTCTCTCTCTTTTTACCTCTTCATTCTCTTTTCCTTCCCTCTCTTTTTACCTCTTCATTTTCTTTTCCTTCCCACTCTTTTTGCCTCTTCATTTTCTATTCCTTCTCTCTATTTTTACCTCTTCATTTTCTTTTCCTTCCCTCTCTTTTTGCCTCTTCATTTTCTTTTCCTTCCCTCTCTTATTACCTCTTCATTTTCTTTTCCTTCCCTCTCTTTTTACCTCTTCATTTTCTTTTCCTTCCCTCTCTTTTTGCCTCTTCATTTTCTTTTCCTTCCCACTCTTTTTACCTCTTCATTTTCTTTTCCTTCCCTCTCTTTTTGCCTCTTCATTTTCTTTTCCTTCCCTCTCTTTTTACCTCATCATTTTCTTTTCCTTCCCTCTCTTTTTGCCTCTTCATTTTCTTTTCCTTCCCTCTCTTTTTACCTCTTCATTTTCTTTTCCTTCCCTCTCTTTTTGCCTCTTCATTTTCTTTTCCTTCCCTCTCTTTTTACCTCTTCATTTTCTTTTCCTTCCCTCTCTTTTTGCCTCTTCATTCTCTTTTCCTTCCCTCTCTTTTTACCTCTTCATTTTCTTTTCCTTCCCTCTATTTTTACCTTTCATTTTCTTTTCCTTCCCTCTCTTTTTGCCTCTTCATTCTCTTTTCCTTCCCTCTCTTTTTGCCTCTTCATTTTCTTTTCCTTCCCTCTCTTTTTACCTCTTCATTTTCTTTTCCTTCCCTCTCTTTTTGCCTCTTCATTCTCTTTTCCTTCCCTCTCTTTTTACCTCTTCATTCTCTTTTCCTTCCCTCTCTTTTAACCTCCTCATTTTCTTTTCCTTCCCTCTCTTTTTACCTCTTCATTTTCTTTTCCTTCCCTCTCTTTTTATCTCTTCATTTTCTTTTCCTTCCCTCTCTTTTTGCCTCTTCATTTTCTTTTCCTTCCCTCTCTTTTTACCTCTTCATTCTCTTTTCCTTCCCTCTCTTTTTACCTCTTCATTTTCTTTTCCTTCCCACTCTTTTTGCCTCTTCATTTTCTTTTCCTTCCCTCTCTTTTTGCCTCTTCATTTTCTTTTCCTTCCCTCTCTTTTTGCCTCTTCATTCTCTTTTCCTTCCCTCTCTTTTTTCCTCTTCATTCTCTTTTCATTCACTCTCTTTTTACCTCTTCATTTTCTTTTCCTTCCCTCTCTTTTTACCACTTCATTTTCTTTTCCTTCCCTCTCTTTTTACCTCTTCATTTACTTTTCCTTCCCTCTCTTTTTACCTCTTCATTTTCTTTTCCTTCCCTCTCTTTTTACCTCTTCATTTTCTTTCCTTTCCCTCGCTTTTTACCTCTTCATTCTCTTTTCATTCCCTCTCTTTTTACCTCTTCATTTTCTTTTCCTTCTCTCTCTTTTTACCTCTTCATTCTCTTTTCCTTCCCTTTCTTTTTACCTCTTCATTTTCTTTTCCTTCCCACTCTTTTTGCCTCTTCATTTTCTTTTCCTTCCCTCTCTTTTTGCCTCTTCATTTTCTTTTCCTTCCCTCTCTTTTTACCTCTACATTTTCTTTTCCTTCCCTCTCTTTTTACATCTTCATTTTCTTTTCCTTCCCTCTCTTTTTACCTCTTCATTTTCTTTTCCTTCACTCTATTTTTACCTCTTCATTTTCTTTTCCTTCACTCTCTTTTTGCCTCTTCATTTTCTTTTCCTTCCCTCTCTTTTTACCTCTTCATTCTCTTTTCCTTCCCTCTCTTTTTACCTCTTCATTTTCTTTTCCTTCCCACTCTTTTTACCTCTTCATTTTCTTTTCCTTCACTCTCTTTTTGCCTCTTCATTCTCTTTTCCTTCCCTCTCTTTTTACCTCTTCATTTTCTTTTCCTTCCCTCTCTTTTTACCTCTTCATTCTCTTTTCCTTCCCTCTCTTTTTACCTCTTCATTTTCTTTTCCTTCCCTCTCTTTTTACCTCTTCATTTTCTTTTCCTTCCCTCTCTTTTTGCCTCTTCATTTTCTTTTCCTTCTCTCTCTTTTTACCTCTTCATTTTCTTTTCCTTCCCTCTCTTTTTGCCTCTTCATTTTCTTTTCCTTCCCTCTCTTTTTACCTCTTCATTTTCTTTTCCTTCCCTCTCTTTTTGCCTCTTCATTTTCTTTTCCTTCACTCTATTTTTACCTCTTCATTTTCTTTTCCTTCCCTCTGTTTTTACCTCTTCATTTTCTTTTCCTTCACTCTCTTTTTGCCTCTTCATTTTCTTTTCCTTCACTCACTTTTTGCCTCTTCATTTTCTTTTCCTTCCCTCTCTTTTTACCTCTTCATTCTCTTTTCCTTCCCTCTCTTTTTACCTCTTCATTCTCTTTTCCTTCCCTCTCTTTTTACCTCTTCATTTTCTTTTCCTTCTCTCTCTTTTTACCTCTTCATTTTCTTTCCTTTCCCTCGCTTTTTACCTCTTCATTCTCTTTTCATTCCCTCTCTTTTTACCTCTTCATTTTCTTTTCCTTCTCTCTCTTTTTACCTCTTCATTCTCTTTTCCTTCCCTTTCTTTTTACCTCTTCATTTTCTTTTCCTTCCCACTCTTTTTGCCTCTTCATTTTCTTTTCCTTCCCTCTCTTTTTGCCTCTTCATTTTCTTTTCCTTCCCTCTCTTTTTACCTCTACATTTTCTTTTCCTTCCCTCTCTTTTTACATCTTCATTTTCTTTTCCTTCCCTCTCTTTTTACCTCTTCATTTTCTTTTCCTTCACTCTATTTTTACCTCTTCATTTTCTTTTCCTTCACTCTCTTTTTGCCTCTTCATTTTCTTTTCCTTCCCTCTCTTTTTACCTCTTCATTCTCTTTTCCTTCCCTCTCTTTTTACCTCTTCATTTTCTTTTCCTTCCCACTCTTTTTACCTCTTCATTTTCTTTTCCTTCACTCTCTTTTTGCCTCTTCATTCTCTTTTCCTTCCCTCTCTTTTTACCTCTTCATTTTCTTTTCCTTCCCTCTCTTTTTACCTCTTCATTCTCTTTTCCTTCCCTCTCTTTTTACCTCTTCATTTTCTTTTCCTTCCCTCTCTTTTTACCTCTTCATTTTCTTTTCCTTCCCTCTCTTTTTGCCTCTTCATTTTCTTTTCCTTCTCTCTCTTTTTACCTCTTCATTTTCTTTTCCTTCCCTCTCTTTTTGCCTCTTCATTTTCTTTTCCTTCCCTCTCTTTTTACCTCTTCATTTTCTTTTCCTTCCCTCTCTTTTTGCCTCTTCATTTTCTTTTCCTTCACTCTATTTTTACCTCTTCATTTTCTTTTCCTTCCCTCTGTTTTTACCTCTTCATTTTCTTTTCCTTCACTCTCTTTTTGCCTCTTCATTTTCTTTTCCTTCACTCACTTTTTGCCTCTTCATTTTCTTTTCCTTCCCTCTCTTTTTACCTCTTCATTCTCTTTTCCTTCCCTCTCTTTTTACCTCTTCATTCTCTTTTCCTTCCCTCTCTTTTTACCTCTTCATTTTCTTTTCCTTCCCTCTCTTTTTACCTCTTCATTTTCTTTTCCTTCCCTCTCTTTTTGCCTCTTCATTTTCTTTTCCTTCCCACTCTTTTTCCCTCTTCATTTTCTTTTCCTTCCCTCTCTTTTTGCCTCTTCATTTTCTTTTCCTTCCCTCTCTTTTTACCTCTTCATTTTCTTTTCCTTCCCTCTCTTTTTGCCTCTTCATTTTCTTTTCCTTCCCTCTCTTTTTACCTCTTCATTTTCTTTTCCTTCCCTCTCTTTTTGCCTCTTCATTTTCTTTTCCTTCCCTCTCTTTTTACCTCTTCATTTTCTTTTCCTTCCCTCTCTTTTTGCCTCTTCATTTTCTTTTCCTTCCTTCTCTTTTTACCTCTTCATTTTCTTTTCCTTCCCTCTCTTTTTACCTCTTCATTTTCTTTTCCTTCCCTCTCTTTTTGCCTCTTCATTTTCTTTTCCTTCACTCACTTTTTGCCTCTTCATTTTCTTTTCCTTCCCTCTCTTTTTACCTCTTCATTCTCTTTTCCTTCCCTCTCTTTTTACCTCTTCATTCTCTTTTCCTTCCCTCTCTTTTTACCTCTTCATTTTCTTTTCCTTCCCTCTCTTTTTACCTCTTCATTTTCTTTCCTTTCCCTCGCTTTTTACCTCTTCATTCTCTTTTCATTCCCTCTCTTTTTACCTCTTCATTTTCTTTTCCTTCTCTCTCTTTTTACCTCTTCATTCTCTTTTCCTTCCCTTTCTTTTTACCTCTTCATTTTCTTTTCCTTCCCACTCTTTTTGCCTCTTCATTTTCTTTTCCTTCCCTCTCTTTTTGCCTCTTCATTTTCTTTTCCTTCCCTCTCTTTTTACCTCTACATTTTCTTTTCCTTCCCTCTCTTTTTACATCTTCATTTTCTTTTCCTTCCCTCTCTTTTTACCTCTTCATTTTCTTTTCCTTCACTCTATTTTTACCTCTTCATTTTCTTTTCCTTCACTCTCTTTTTGCCTCTTCATTTTCTTTTCCTTCCCTCTCTTTTTACCTCTTCATTCTCTTTTCCTTCCCTCTCTTTTTACCTCTTCATTTTCTTTTCCTTCCCACTCTTTTTACCTCTTCATTTTCTTTTCCTTCACTCTCTTTTTGCCTCTTCATTCTCTTTTCCTTCCCTCTCTTTTTACCTCTTCATTTTCTTTTCCTTCCCTCTCTTTTTACCTCTTCATTCTCTTTTCCTTCCCTCTCTTTTTACCTCTTCATTTTCTTTTCCTTCCCTCTCTTTTTACCTCTTCATTTTCTTTTCCTTCCCTCTCTTTTTGCCTCTTCATTTTCTTTTCCTTCTCTCTCTTTTTACCTCTTCATTTTCTTTTCCTTCCCTCTCTTTTTGCCTCTTCATTTACTTTTCCTTCCCTCTCTTTTTACCTCTTCATTTTCTTTTCCTTCCCTCTCTTTTTGCCTCTTCATTTTCTTTTCCTTCACTCTATTTTTACCTCTTCATTTTCTTTTCCTTCCCTCTGTTTTTACCTCTTCATTTTCTTTTCCTTCACTCTCTTTTTGCCTCTTCATTTTCTTTTCCTTCACTCACTTTTTGCCTCTTCATTTTCTTTTCCTTCCCTCTCTTTTTACCTCTTCATTCTCTTTTCCTTCCCTCTCTTTTTACCTCTTCATTCTCTTTTCCTTCCCTCTCTTTTTACCTCTTCATTTTCTTTTCCTTCCCTCTCTTTTTACCTCTTCATTTTCTTTTCCTTCCCTCTCTTTTTGCCTCTTCATTTTCTTTTCCTTCCCACTCTTTTTCCCTCTTCATTTTCTTTTCCTTCCCTCTCTTTTTGCCTCCTCATTTTCTTTTCCTTCCCTCTCTTTTTACCTCTTCATTTTCTTTTCCTTCCCTCTCTTTTTGCCTCTTCATTTTCTTTTCCTTCCCTCTCTTTTTACCTCTTCATTTTCTTTTCCTTCCCTCTCTTTTTGCCTCTTCATTTTCTTTTCCTTCCCTCTCTTTTTACCTCTTCATTTTCTTTTCCTTCCCTCTCTTTTTGCCTCTTCATTTTCTTTTCCTTCCCTCTCTTTTTACCTCTTCATTTTCTTTTCCTTCCCTCTCTTTTTACCTCTTCATTTTCTTTTCCTTCCCTCTCTTTTTGCCTCTTCATTTTCTTTTCCTTCCCTCTCTTTTTGCCTCTTCATTTTCTTTTCCTTCCCTCTCTTTTTACCTCTTCATTTTCTTTTCCTTCCCTCTCTTTTTGCCTCTTCATTCTCTTTTCCTTCCCTCTCTTTTTACGTCTTCATTCTCTTTTCCTTCCCTCTCTTTTAACCTCTTCATTTTCTTTTCCTTCCCTCTCTTTTTGCCTCTTCATTTTCTTTTCCTTCCCTCTCTTTTTGCCTCTTCCTTTTCTTTTCCTTCCCTCTCTTTTTACCTCTTCATTTTCTTTTCCTTCACTCTTTTTTTACCTCTTCATTTTCTTTTCCTTCCCTCTCTTTTTACCTCTTCATTTTCTTTTCCTTCCCTCTCTTTTTGCCTCTTCATTTTCTTTTCCTTCTCTCTCTTTTTACCTCTTCATTTTCTTTTCCTTCCCTCTCTTTTTGCCTCTTCATTTTCTTTTCCTTCCCTCTCTTTTTACCTCTTCATTTTCTTTTCCTTCCCTCTCTTTTTGCCTCTTCATTTTCTTTTCCTTCACTCTATTTTTACCTCTTCATTTTCTTTTCCTTCCCTCTGTTTTTACCTCTTCATTTTCTTTTCCTTCACTCTCTTTTTGCCTCTTCATTTTCTTTTCCTTCACTCACTTTTTGCCTCTTCATTTTCTTTTCCTTCCCTCTCTTTTTACCTCTTCATTCTCTTTTCCTTCCCTCTCTTTTTACCTCTTCATTCTCTTTTCCTTCCCTCTCTTTTTCCCTCTTCATTTTCTTTTCCTTCCCTCTCTTTTTGCCTCTTCATTTTCTTTTCCTTCCCTCTCTTTTTACCTCTTCATTTTCTTTTCCTTCCCTCTCTTTTTGCCTCTTCATTTTCTTTTCCTTCCCTCTCTTTTTACCTCTTCATTTTCTTTTCCTTCCCTCTCTTTTTGCCTCTTCATTTTCTTTTCCTTCCCTCTCTTTTTACCTCTTCATTTTCTTTTCCTTCCCTCTCTTTTTGCCTCTTCATTTTCTTTTCCTTCCTTCTCTTTTTACCTCTTCATTTTCTTTTCCTTCCCTCTCTTTTTACCTCTTCATTTTCTTTTCCTTCCCTCTCTTTTTGCCTCTTCATTTTCTTTTCCTTCACTCACTTTTTGCCTCTTCATTTTCTTTTCCTTCCCTCTCTTTTTACCTCTTCATTCTCTTTTCCTTCCCTCTCTTTTTACCTCTTCATTCTCTTTTCCTTCCCTCTCTTTTTCCCTCTTCATTTTCTTTTCCTTCCCTCTCTTTTTGCCTCTTCATTTTCTTTTCCTTCCCTCTCTTTTTACCTCTTCATTTTCTTTTCCTTCACTCTATTTTTACCTCTTCATTTTCTTTTCCTTCCCTCTGTTTTTACCTCTTCATTTTCTTTTCCTTCACTCTCTTTTTGCCTCTTCATTTTCTTTTCCTTCACTCACTTTTTGCCTCTTCATTTTCTTTTCCTTCCCTCTCTTTTTACCTCTTCATTCTCTTTTCCTTCCCTCTCTTTTTACCTCTTCATTCTCTTTTCCTTCCCTCTCTTTTTCCCTCTTCATTTTCTTTTCCTTCCCTCTCTTTTTGCCTCTTCATTTTCTTTTCCTTCCCTCTCTTTTTACCTCTTCATTTTCTTTTCCTTCCCTCTCTTTTTGCCTCTTCATTTTCTTTTCCTTCCCTCTCTTTTTACCTCTTCATTTTCTTTTCCTTCCCTCTCTTTTTGCCTCTTCATTTTCTTTTCCTTCCCTCTCTTTTTACCTCTTCATTTTCTTTTCCTTCCCTCTCTTTTTGCCTCTTCATTTTCTTTTCCTTCCTTCTCTTTTTACCTCTTCATTTTCTTTTCCTTCCCTCTCTTTTTACCTCTTCATTTTCTTTTCCTTCCCTCTCTTTTTGCCTCTTCATTTTCTTTTCCTTCACTCACTTTTTGCCTCTTCATTTTCTTTTCCTTCCCTCTCTTTTTACCTCTTCATTCTCTTTTCCTTCCCTCTCTTTTTACCTCTTCATTCTCTTTTCCTTCCCTCTCTTTTTACCTCTTCATTTTCTTTTCCTTCCCTCTCTTTTTACCTCTTCATTTTCTTTCCTTTCCCTCGCTTTTTACCTCTTCATTCTCTTTTCATTCCCTCTCTTTTTACCTCTTCATTTTCTTTTCCTTCTCTCTCTTTTTACCTCTTCATTCTCTTTTCCTTCCCTTTCTTTTTACCTCTTCATTTTCTTTTCCTTCCCACTCTTTTTGCCTCTTCATTTTCTTTTCCTTCCCTCTCTTTTTGCCTCTTCATTTTCTTTTCCTTCCCTCTCTTTTTACCTCTACATTTTCTTTTCCTTCCCTCTCTTTTTACATCTTCATTTTCTTTTCCTTCCCTCTCTTTTTACCTCTTCATTTTCTTTTCCTTCACTCTATTTTTACCTCTTCATTTTCTTTTCCTTCACTCTCTTTTTGCCTCTTCATTTTCTTTTCCTTCCCTCTCTTTTTACCTCTTCATTCTCTTTTCCTTCCCTCTCTTTTTACCTCTTCATTTTCTTTTCCTTCCCACTCTTTTTACCTCTTCATTTTCTTTTCCTTCACTCTCTTTTTGCCTCTTCATTCTCTTTTCCTTCCCTCTCTTTTTACCTCTTCATTTTCTTTTCCTTCCCTCTCTTTTTACCTCTTCATTCTCTTTTCCTTCCCTCTCTTTTTACCTCTTCATTTTCTTTTCCTTCCCTCTCTTTTTACCTCTTCATTTTCTTTTCCTTCCCTCTCTTTTTGCCTCTTCATTTTCTTTTCCTTCTCTCTCTTTTTACCTCTTCATTTTCTTTTCCTTCCCTCTCTTTTTGCCTCTTCATTTACTTTTCCTTCCCTCTCTTTTTACCTCTTCATTTTCTTTTCCTTCCCTCTCTTTTTGCCTCTTCATTTTCTTTTCCTTCACTCTATTTTTACCTCTTCATTTTCTTTTCCTTCCCTCTGTTTTTACCTCTTCATTTTCTTTTCCTTCACTCTCTTTTTGCCTCTTCATTTTCTTTTCCTTCACTCACTTTTTGCCTCTTCATTTTCTTTTCCTTCCCTCTCTTTTTACCTCTTCATTCTCTTTTCCTTCCCTCTCTTTTTACCTCTTCATTCTCTTTTCCTTCCCTCTCTTTTTACCTCTTCATTTTCTTTTCCTTCCCTCTCTTTTTACCTCTTCATTTTCTTTTCCTTCCCTCTCTTTTTGCCTCTTCATTTTCTTTTCCTTCCCACTCTTTTTCCCTCTTCATTTTCTTTTCCTTCCCTCTCTTTTTGCCTCCTCATTTTCTTTTCCTTCCCTCTCTTTTTACCTCTTCATTTTCTTTTCCTTCCCTCTCTTTTTGCCTCTTCATTTTCTTTTCCTTCCCTCTCTTTTTACCTCTTCATTTTCTTTTCCTTCCCTCTCTTTTTGCCTCTTCATTTTCTTTTCCTTCCCTCTCTTTTTACCTCTTCATTTTCTTTTCCTTCCCTCTCTTTTTGCCTCTTCATTTTCTTTTCCTTCCCTCTCTTTTTACCTCTTCATTTTCTTTTCCTTCCCTCTCTTTTTACCTCTTCATTTTCTTTTCCTTCCCTCTCTTTTTGCCTCTTCATTTTCTTTTCCTTCCCTCTCTTTTTGCCTCTTCATTTTCTTTTCCTTCCCTCTCTTTTTACCTCTTCATTTTCTTTTCCTTCCCTCTCTTTTTGCCTCTTCATTCTCTTTTCCTTCCCTCTCTTTTTACGTCTTCATTCTCTTTTCCTTCCCTCTCTTTTAACCTCTTCATTTTCTTTTCCTTCCCTCTCTTTTTGCCTCTTCATTTTCTTTTCCTTCCCTCTCTTTTTGCCTCTTCATTTTCTTTTCCTTCCCTCTCTTTTTACCTCTTCATTTTCTTTTCCTTCCCTCTCTTTTTACCTCTTCATTTTCTTTTCCTTCCCTCTCTTTTTACCTCTTCATTTTCTTTTCCTTCCCTCTCTTTTTACCTCTTCATTTTCTTTTCCTTCACTCTTTTTTTACCTCTTCATTTTCTTTTCCTTCCCTCTCTTTTTGCCTCTTCATTTTCTTTTCCTTCCCTCTCTTTTTACCTCTTCATTTTCTTTTCCTTCCCTCTCTTTTTGCCTCTTCATTCTCTTTTCCTTCCCTCTCTTTTTACGTCTTCATTCTCTTTTCCTTCCCTCTCTTTTAACCTCTTCATTTTCTTTTCCTTCCCTCTCTTTTTGCCTCTTCATTTTCTTTTCCTTCCCTCTCTTTTTGCCTCTTCATTTTCTTTTCCTTCCCTCTCTTTTTACCTCTTCATTTTCTTTTCCTTCCCTCTCTTTTTACCTCTTCATTTTCTTTTCCTTCCCTCTCTTTTTACCTCTTCATTTTCTTTTCCTTCCCTCTCTTTTTACCTCTTCATTTTCTTTTCCTTCACTCTTTTTTTACCTCTTCATTTTCTTTTCCTTCCCTCTCTTTTTGCCTCTTCATTTTCTTTTCCTTCCCTCTCTTTTTACCTCTTCATTTTCTTTTCCTTCCCTCTCTTTTTACCTCTTCATTTTCTTTTCCTTCCCTCTCTTTTTACCTCTTCCTTTTCTTTTCCTTCCCTCTCTTTTTGCCTCTTCATTTTCTTTTCCTTCCCTCTCTTTTTACCTCTTCATTTTCTTTTCCTTCCCTCTCTTTTTACCTCTTCATTTTCTTTTCCTTCCCTCTCTTTTTACCTCTTCATTTTCTTTTCCTTCCCTCTCTTTTTACCTCTTCATTTTCTTTTCCTTCACTCTTTTTTTACCTCTTCATTTTCTTTTCCTTCCCTCTCTTTTTGCCTCTTCATTTTCTTTTCCTTCCCTCTCTTTTTACCTCTTCATTTTCTTTTCCTTCCCTCTCTTTTTACCTCTTCATTTTCTTTTCCTTCCCTCTCTTTTTACCTCTTCATTTTCTTTTCCTTCCCTCTCTTTTTGCCTCTTCATTTTCTTTTCCTTCCCTCTCTTTTTACCACTTCATTTTCTTTTCCTTCCCTCTCTTCTTACCTCTTCATTTTCTTTTCCTTCACTCTCTTTTTACCTCTTCATTTTCTTTTCCTTCCCTCTCTTTTTACCACTTCATTTTCTTTTCTTTCCCTCTCTTTTTGCCGCTTCATTTTCTTTTCCTTCCCTCTCTTTTTGCCGCTTCATTTTCTTTTCCTTCCCTCTCTTTTTGCCTCTTCATTTTCTTTTCCTTCCCTCTCTTTTTACCTCTTCATTTTCTTTTCCTTCCCTCTCTTTTTACCTCTTCATTTTCTTTTCCTTCCCTCTCTTTTTGCCTCTTCATTTTCTTTTCCTTCCCTCTCTTTTTACCTCTTCATTTTCTTTTCCTTCCCTCTCTTTTTACCTCTTCATTTTCTTTTCCTTTACTCTCTTTTTACCTCTTCATTTTCTTTTCCTTCCCTCTCTTTTTACCACTTCATTCTCTTTTCTTTCCCTCTCTTTTTGCCGTTTCATTTTCTTTTCCTTCCCTCTCTTTTTGCCTCTTCATTTTCTTTTCCTTCCCACTCTTTTTGCCTCTTCATTTTCTTTTCGCTTTCCAAATATCTAATTCAGAGACCATTTCTTTCTTTCTAGACACATTTTTTTTCATAAACATTTATAGGTAAAGTTTTGTAAATTATCACACGTAAGGAAGAATTCATTGTATTTATATGAATATTAGTAAAAGTACAAACGATTGTAGTGGTTCCCCTTATTAGGATCCAATTCTCCGCTCAACATTACTTACAATATGCATAAACACTTATTTGTAAGGAATTATTTTATTTCTAAATATATAATTGTTTTATATATGTTATTTACAGTCATTCTAAAGTCCTCATCTTTTCTCTATATTTATGAGGTCTTATGTACACTATTTATAAATTGCAATATGAGCACTGGTAAACAAAACTAGTTGCTGAAGATATTAGGCTTATAATACCCAGAAATTCATACACAGATGGCCTCAAGGACACATGGCACAGTGGATAAAGATGATAGTTAGATTCAGTGACAGGGCCTAAAGAGTGTGAGTTAAATACCCGTTTAAGGCAGCGAAGAACTTGAAGAAGGGGATTAACAGGAGATAACTGATATCCATTAGACATGGCACGTGGAACTAGAACAGTCTACCCCGAAGTAAAGGATTCAGTTCGACATTCCAACCACCTGAAAAAGGCCAGAGAGTACAACGGCCGAAACTTTGTAATAAATATGGCGACAAAGATGAGGACAATAGTCCGAATAATGTAAATAGTGTCCTCATCTTTGTTGTTAATATTACGAAGTTTCGGATTTTAGAATTGAGCCCTTTATTTAATTTACGAGGATAGATTGTTCTTGTTCTGCTCTCTATATCTAGGGATATCTCATTTTTTTTTTGTTCTTTTTAGTATTGCCCAGTTATTGTTTTCTATTGATTCTGAGTCTCTACTGCCCTACCCGGAGATTGAACTCACATTTCCAAACAGACACTTTCAGACACTAGTTTACTGTCCCGTAGGACAAACATGAACCAAGAACTTAAAGCTTAAGACCAAATGCTTTTCCTCCCTGTTGCCCCTGCTGGTGGTTGTGTGGTGTTGGCCCCCTTTGGCTCCTGTTAATAACTGGTGTACGTTCACAATCTTACCTTGGAAAAATTGTGGAGCGCGCATTAAAAACCGGACCTTTTTAACCTAGTCCACGTTTACTAGACGAGCATTGCTAAGTATGTCTCTGAGGCAAATGCTCATAGATATTCTTTCAGTTTCCGACAGTGGAGCTCTTCGTGGGTACCGAATACATTAGCAAGCATTTGTAGAGAATAAATCTTTCTCGATGCAAAATCAAAGCCGAACTAAATAGAGTTCAAACTCAATTTGCGAGCAAAGGACTTCCAACTCGAGTGGAATACCATCGGTCTAGAGTAGGGGTGTCAAATTCATTTTAGTCCACGGGCCACATATCAACTCAATTTGAGCTCAACCGGGACGAACCAGTGAAAACATGGCATAAGAACATATAAATAGCAATTTAAACTTTTTGCTTTATTGTAAAAAAAGTACATTCTGAAAATGTTCTTGTTTAAAGAACATTTGTTTTTTTTTTGCAAAACGTTGAACAAGTGAAAATGGGTACTGTTAAAGAAGACTGAATTATCACGCTACCTTGTATACAATTTATAAATTAAAAAGAAAAGCATTTAAAAACACTTTATTATGTTTATCATTTATTTTCTATATGTTCCTGACACTTGGCATCTTTTTTCCTGTACAAGCGCATCCATATCAGGCTCCAACTCCCGAGTAATAGCCATTTTCAGTCTATGTGAGCCTTGAGCACAGTTTTGTTTCATTGATACTCATTACGGAGAAACCGTGTTCACAAAGGTAGGTAGTCCCGAACATCCACAAGGGATGTCAATTTGGGGTGTCCAAGACCCCGGATGTAAATTTGTTCTTCAAATCTGAATCACGCTGCAAGTCAATCATTTTAAGTTGGATGTTGACGGACAGATCAGAAGAGTTGACTGTAAATGGCAAGCGAAAAACTGTGAAATCTGTTTCAAGTTCATCAAATATCTGAAACTGTTGTTCAAACTCTCGCAGCAATCTCGTGATATTAACTTTGTACCTATTCATGTCAACATTATCTGCAGTCGCAACTATATCTTTTTATGCGGGGCTGGGGTAAGTTAAAGCTAACGGACGAGGTCAAAGGGTAGGTAAATGCATTTGGGATGTAGAGAACACCACGGGGAGACTCTGTTGAGTTGTTCCTTTGTTATTTTCCAATCTGAAGGTGAAGTTGTATTTTTCCCAAAGGCATATAGGATAAGATTGAACAACTTTTGTTTTACTCTACGAGTACATTTGCAACAAATCGAGGTTTAAAATAAAGAGATACCACTTGTCACAAAGAATGAAACTATGGCCGAAACGTTGTCATAACTACAATAAAGATAAGAACAATAGTTCACATGTAAATAACTTACAATATTATTGCTGATGTATTTTTATGTATCGTGTTCAAAATTGTTGATTCTGTCCGTATAAAGGCTGTTTAAAACAATAATGCACTTTAGGAATATATATGGCGCTCTTCAGCCTTTGGTGGAGACACGTCACGCGGGTCATATGAGGGCCGCTTCGTGACGTCACATTATACAGTGAGCAAAGCGTCAGTCATTTTTCAGTTCTTCTAGCTTGGGCCCTATGCCCCAAGCTGAGGCTAAATCTAGCTCCGCAGAAGTTTACACGCCCACTGTGCCGTTTCCCTTTGGGACATAGATGAATCCGGTCCGTTTAAATCGAAACACTTAAAAATGACTTCTCCAGGTCATGAATATCTCCAAATTATATGAAGACCATTTCTTTTTGTTCCTCTTTATATTTTGCTTTTCTGTGTAGATAATCGTAATATATTGTTTTCTGCGTGAGACACTTGTATGTATGTATTAGTTTTGTGTATGTATTAGTTTTGTGTATATATTAGTATTATAAAAGTTTCTCTTTGAACAAAGCATTTTTGTCATCATTTTACCTTTCAGCCATTCCGCTCCGTCCTGTCCGTGAACTATGATCTTCACTATTTACATTATTCGGACTATTGTCCTCATCTTTGTCGCCATATTTATTACAACGTTTCGGCCGTTGTACGCTCCGGCCTTCTTCAGGTGGTTGGAATATCGAACTGAACCCTTTATTTCCCTCACTGGGGTAGTTTGTTCTAGTTCCATGTGCTATGTTTAATGGATGTCAGTTATCAGTTATGTCCCCTCTGCAAGTTCTCCACTGCCTTAACCGGGTATTGAACTCACACTCTTTGGGTCCTGTCACTGGATCCAACCAACGCCTTTATCCACTGTGCCATGTGTCCTGGTACATAATACTTCATTTCAGAAATATAGACAGAATTATAACAATGTCCATAACGGGAGAAATGTAAATGGGAAAATAAATCTTTTTCCCGACCTCTCGTTATAATATTTTTTTGTTAAATGATTTTTTGTTTCTGTTTTGTTTTTGTCTTTTACAATTTCTTTAAAAAAAAATCCGTCTGTACACCTTCGCTTAAAGTTTTCAAAAATCCTCGAAACATTTTAATCCGAGCACATTTTTGGGAAATTCTTCGATCATAAAAACAGAGATACTATTAAATGTATCCAAACCTTCGATAAACCGCAAATACAATCCGTAGAGGAAACTTAGAAACTTCATTATGTGTAGCATAGTGACAATCCTATGAGTCAAGCCAATGAGAAATTTCGTCCGTAAACAGCAGTTTATAGATAAGCGTTTTGGAATTGAAAAAAGTACGTTAAATCTGATATATCGATTCAATTTTCCATTTTAAAATTCACTTTGGAAAAGAATCAAACAAAAGAAACATAAATGCAAACACTGCAAATAAGGATTCTAATTTTCGTATATCAATATAAATCCATTTGACGAAATTCTAATTCTTGCAAAAATTCAAATCAACACAAAAACTTTAAAGTCTGTTTGATAATAATCCAACTTTAATTAAAAACATCAGTTGTAAGGAATACGTAATAGGAAAAGAGAAAAAAATTGTAATAAAATGGAGTCTATGAAAAGAAATGACTATTTCGATAAAATGCAGACTTAGAGAAAAAAAACCCTTATTTACGAATGAAAATTTGATTTTGATAAAAATTTTGATTGAACCTAATTTGTGACTTTGATAAAAATCTTAGTTTTCACTAAAAATACTCACTTCAAAAGGGCGTCACGTGCGCCAGCATATACTGTCAATAAAAGGCAAATAGTTTTAATAATAAAATGGCAGTATTTCTAAATAGCGAACACATATAGACACACATATATTATTGTGCGTGTTTGTCTGGGTGTGACTCATTTTATTCATTACATACACATACTAGAAGACGTAGGCACATCGAAGAGGTGTCATGGTTAGCATGACAATTGGGTAGTGAGTTCGATCCTCACTTGATGTCTCATACTTTAGGCCTTGTGCCAAATCTAAGCTACACTTAAAAAATCACCATTTCAGTTCGAAATTCCAATCACTTGAAGAAGGCCAGAGCGTACAACGGCTGAAACGTCATGAATATGGCAACAAAGATGAGGTCAACAGAGAGACTGATGTAAATAGTGTAAATAACAAAAGTTCCCGTAATATATTCGTAAAATCAATTAAAATATTTTCTAATTAAATTATCTCTTACTTTTATTACCTTTTCTTTTATTTTGAAATTCAGAGCAGATTTTATGTAACTGGAGCCCTGCGTTTTAGATCCCCGTCAGGAAGGCGGGGTTCACCGGTGCCAATTCCATAATAATATTGCATCTTCTATCTTGGCCGATGGTCGCCAGATATATTGGGTCAAGAATGAATGACATCAACAAGAAGAATTTTGACTTAACTCTTTTATTAATGTCAGCATTTACTATCCAGTGGGGGTTGTTCACCCTCATTGGGGAGCCATTTCAGATACGAAAGAAAACTCGTCTACATTGCTTGCCGGTTAAGACTCGACTCGCTGAAACCTTTTTCGTATCTTCTTTCCCACGTTGGCTCAACCAGTCAAAATCGACTTCCAATATTATGGCTTGCATCTGACCCCTGAAGGTCAACCTCTGGAAGTCACAGATGAGATACACTTCCCCCTAAAAATAATAGTCTGCTAAACTATTATTTAACACCTGTTTGAAAAAAAAATTTAATGATTTAAATTCTCCAAGGACTTGTCCTTATAACTAATACAAACATTCACAACAAAAATGAATTTCCCGTGATTTCATAGAATTAAATAATTGGTGGTGGTGGTGGTGGTTGTGGTGGCGGTGGTGGTGATGGTGGTGGTAATGTTAACAGATTTTCTAAAAAAGATATTTCACAGTAATTTCATTCATTTGTAAATAATTTCGGATAATTCGACAATTATCTGACTTTTGCAAGAATTTCCAAATCAAAGACGCTAAAATGGAATTATACGTGTATATCAATACATGTGTATCTGTATGAGTGACTGCACATGTAAAAGAACGTATGTATATGTGAAACATACATAGATGAGTATACAATATATGACAGAGCAAGATCTCTGATATTACCTTCAAATATCACTCCATATTAACTTAAAAACTAAACTTTAAGTAAGAGAAATTACCAATCTAAAAATAGTCGCAAATTAAATTCATGAATAAAATTCAAACTGATAGAGATATCACCTTAATAATCAATTACAACTAGAAGTAAACTTATATTTGAAA
>OZ038492.1:108624116-108631616 GCA_964036315.1 Acanthosepion esculentum | reverse complement strand
GTGCGAGAATATTGGACCATAACATATAATAAGCCGAAGGGTGCGCATCCTACGAATGACCCACCAAAATATTAATATAATAATTAATATAATTAATATTACTATGCCCCACCGGTGGGGCATCCGCCCTACGATGGGAATCATTGCACTGGACTATTTATATATGTTAATCATTGGGGCATTATCGGCAGCAAGACGGTTAAACAGAAAGCGAATATTTTATAGTCATTGTATTGGTTTGTTTCTTCACTTAAAAATTACTTTTATTATTAATTACTTTTATTATTAATTACTTTTCTTCATTCATTAATTATTCGCTACTGATTGTTTATATTAATTTTAGTTGTGTTTATGTGCCCGTTTGAACAGTTTATTCGTTTATTTATTTGCTTAAATATTTAATTATATTTATTTATTTGTTTGTTAGTTATGCTATTTATTTTTATTTAATTAAATTTTTTAAGCATTTCACCCCAAGCAAGGCGGGAGTGCCACTAGCACGCAAGGGGTTACAGAGAGTGGGAGCAAGAGTAAAGAGGGTGTTTGAGGAAAGGATATAGAGAATGACGGGGGTCAGGATCAAGGCATCAGAAGATGTCGATTGACATGTGAATATTTGAAAATTATAGCTATCAGGGAAGCAACTAAGAGGAAGGGAGTTTCACCGTCGGGAAGTCCAAGTGAAGAAGCTGTTGGGGTAGAAGAGGCGGTTATATTTAAATGGTTCGTCAGTGAAAAGGGTGGGACCGAGTGTTAAGTTATTTTGTGTACCTATGTACTAGTGAGCAAACCAAAATGAGCTGACTCATTTTATAGTCCACCCATAGAAGGTTAACCAATCAGAAGACTTGAAATATTCGATCCGATGTGTATAAAGGCGGCCATTTTGTTTTTTCTTGTCGGAATATCCACGGTTAACCTGTCAGATTAAAAGACCTGCAGAACTACGCTTTCCTAGTCTCTCCGAATATCCACTGCCAACCTCTGATATGGAAGACCTTAAGAATTCCTGAATATCTGCTACTAGACATTGGTGCTGTTTCATTGAACAAATTACTTCCTACGTCGGATTTCTACATTCAAACTACATTAAACATGTTTTACAGTGGTTATGATCCCAGATTACGACTGTATTTTGATGGAAATGAATCCAATTATGAATTGTGGGAAACGAAATTCTTAGGCTACCTTAGAATACAAAAACTTCATGACATCATCCTTTGCCAAGATGACCAGAAGGAAGACGATTATTTTATGGAACTGTGTTCGATGAATTAATACAATGTCTGGATGACAGAAGTTTGTCTTTAATAATGCGAGAAGCCAAGGACAATGGACGCCGAGCGCTACAGATATTGCGTGAACACTACTTACCAAAAGGTAAGCCTAAAATTATTGCTTTATATACTGAACTAACTGCGTTAATGAGACGGGAGAATGAATCCGTAACAGATTATATTATACGGGCTGAGAATGTCCCAAATGCCTTAAAAATATCAGGTGAAGCTATTTCGGATGGGCTGTTAATAGCCATGGTTTTAAAGGGATTTCCATGGACGTTTAAACCATTCACGACAGTCATAACTCAAAAAGATAAAAGTCTAACTTTCACTGAGTTTAAAGTCGCATTACGTAGTTATGAAGAAACTGAAAAAATGTGCAACCCAGCAAATCTAGGAAAAAATGTAATGCAACTAAGGACGTCATTTAAAAAATTTAGAAAAGTAATCCCTCCAACCTACCAGACCAGGAATTATGATATTAAAAATAGGGGGCCTAAA
This sequence comes from Acanthosepion esculentum, assembly GCA_964036315.1. NCBI lineage: Eukaryota > Metazoa > Mollusca > Cephalopoda > Sepiida > Sepiidae > Acanthosepion > Acanthosepion esculentum. The sequence continues at coordinate 108,629,835 of OZ038492.1, read as the reverse complement.
AACAACAACAACAGCAGGAATAATAATAATAATAATAATAATAATAATAATAATAATAATAATAATAATAATAGAGAATATAATATCATCTGCTTTCGTTATGGTAAAGTCGGGTATATACGTTCGAAATGTCAGTTTTATAAAAGGAGTGATTTTTGTAAAAATGTAAAAGCTTTTTCGAATGAGCGAACATATGCCTTTTCATTTGAGTTGGATACTATACACAATAATAATAATTCTTACCTAGTCGATACGGGTGCGACAAATCATGTAATTACAGATGAAACAAAATTTATTAATTTTGACCCCTATTTCGAAACTGACAAACATTTTATAGAGTTGGCTGACGGAACTAGAGCTAACAATTTACTTTTAAAAAGAGGCGATGCCTGTATTTATTTACGAGTTACTAATGGAATTATTTGTAAAAGGGCTTTATATATCCCTAAATTTAAATAAAATATTTTCTCGGTTCAGTCTGATGTTAAAACTGGTGTTAAAGTTAATTTTCACCGAGACAATTCAAAGTTAATATACCCAGACGGAACTGAATTTAATATATAACAAAATGGACGTTTATATTATTTGAAAAGTATTAAATCTGTGAAAACAGCCACCCACGAATTAGCGACTTGGCATAAAATATTAGGCCATTGTAACAGTTCGGATGTTAAAAAATTACAAGAACATGTTACTGAAATGAAAATTGCATCTTCAAAGGGCTTACAATATTGTGACACATGTATTAAAGGAAAAATGACAAAGTATAGAAACAGTGACCAAATCCCAAAATCAACAGATATCTTGTTCAGGGTTTATTGCGACTTAGCGGGTCCAATTTCACCAATGGCTATAGGCACTTATGCATATGTATTAAACTTTGTGGACGAATATTCAGGACTTATTATGATATATTTTCTGAAAAACAAATCTAATACCTTACAAGCTACAAAAATGTATTTATCTTATATTTCACCTTATGGAAAAGTGAAAATAATTAGAACAGATAATGGTGGAGAATTTACTTCTGATGATTACGAAGACCTCCTAATAAATGAAGGCATTAAACATGAGAGGACCAGCCGCTATTCGCCGCACCAGAATGGAATCGCTGAACGTAGTTGGTGGACGCTTTTCGAAATAGCTAGATGTTTGCTAATAGAATCTAAGTTACCCAAAAATCTGTGGGTCTATGCATTAAATACAGCCGTATATATAAGAAACCGTTGCTATAATAGTAACATTAAAAAGACTCCCGACGAGGCTTATACGAATTACAAACCCAACATAAGTTGTATGCATATTTTTGGTACAATTTGCTACACATATGTCAACCACAGAGCAAATCCCGATCCAAAGAGTGAACGAGGCATATTTATTGGCTATGACAAAGCAAGTCCGGCCTATATGATTTATTTCCCAGAAAGTAAAATAATAAGGAAAATAAGATGCGTCAGATTTACAGATTCCTTTGAGCAAGTAAAGGATCCCGAAAAAAAGAATATTAATTGTGAGGAGCTGGTCCCACACGAACCAGTATGGCCTAGTTATGAGATAAGGCCTATAAATAGAAAACCCGTTCAGGATCCACAATTAGAGGAAGGTGTTATATCAGACGATAAAGACAATGAAAAATCAGACGTAAACCTTGAATTAAAAGAAAATACAACTAATGAGGGGGGACAAATTCCGCTTTATCCGATCAGAATTAGAAGAAAGCAAGACTATTTTGGAATAGATCAATGTAATATCTTTGACATTGACTGTTGCTACTCGGTGCAATGTATCCCGAAGAACTATCTAGAAACCATAAATTCTGATAATTCCAAACGATGGATAGCCGCCATGCAAAAAGAAATGGAATCTTTAATATCAAATGATACTTTTGAATTGAAAAAGGCCCCGGATGATAAAAATATTATCGGCAGCCGTTGGGTTTATACTGTAAAGCAAACGGAGGATGGCTCGCCAGTGTATAAGGCTCGTTTTGTAGCTAAAGGATTTTCGCAGATATACGGGGAAGATTATGGCATGGATATACACAATATGGATGTCAAAGGAGCATATTTGAATGCACCGATTGACTATGAAATATACATAAAGCCACCAGAGGTTTTGAAAAAGGTGACAATTATGTATGGAAACTCAAAAAGTCACTATATAGGCTGAAGCAAAGTGGAAGAACGTGGAATAAATTACTACATTCCTATTTAATTGAACAACTTTTTGAGCCCTCCCTGGTGGATCCGTGCCTGTACACAAGGACATTTAATAATGAAATATTAGCCATTCTGATTATTTGAGTCGACGATATGTTAATTGCTTCAAAATGTAAAGCTACTCTATTAAAAATTAAAAATTCCCTAAACATAAGGTTTAAAATGACCGACTTGGGTCGACTATCATGGTTTCTTGGTATACAGTTCGAATTTAAGGGTAACACTATTACAATGAATCAATCCAGATACATCGACAAACTCTTATCAAAATTCGACATGCGAAATTGTAAAACGCGGTCTACTCCATGTGAAATGGATTTAAACACAATTATGAATAATGAAGATGGTATAGCAGCGTGTGAAAAAGAATACAGAATGTTGACAGGAAGTCTTATTTACGTCATGACATCAACAAGGCCAGACATCTGCTATACGGTTACTAAGTTGTCTCAAAACTTAAATAAACCAAGGACTGTGCATTTAACAAGAGCTAAGCAAGTATTACGTTATTTAAAGGGAACTAAGAATCAGTGCCTAGTATTTCAACAATCAAAAAACCCACTACATCTGGAAGGATTTTTTGATGCTGATTGGGAAAATTCACCAGATTGTAAGAGTGTCACAGGATATTGCTTTAGATTGGCAAAATATAATCCAGTAATTAGCTGGAAATCTAAGAAACAGGAGATGATTTCACTTTCGACCTGCGAAGCAGATACGTTGCATTGTCGCAAGCAACACAAGAGGCTATTTTTCTTAAATCACTAATAAAAACTATTAAAACACTAATAATAAGTGACTGTAGTCGAGATCACATTTCATATCCACCTCTGGATTTTGTCAAGGACCTCGAAATGAACTGAGAGGGTATCAGATCATATATGGCAACAATATCCAATTCAAGGACCAACGGCGGATTTGTAGATTTGAAGGATGGAGTCAGACGTGAAAACGTCCTGGCGTGATACAGAGAACCTACTTTCCTTGTAGTATATGAAGCTATTGATTCAATGAAGTTGTTCCACTTTACGGTACTTTTAAGTATATTATGTTTTCTGCGTTGAATATAATAAATATATCTACATTTCTCTTACTGATTTTTTACAATATATTACAGGTTGTGAATCATTTATCCTAAATTCTTGGAACCGGAAGTGCTTCACTTTCCAGATTTTTCGGATTTTGGAATACAAGCTAATTCCTTTGTATATAGCATCTATAAAATGGGGCAGCTTGGGAATGGAAACCAAGCATAAACACGATATCACTTTTCATTTCCTAACCCAGTTCATATATATATATATATATATATATATATAAAGAAATATTGGCTTAAGGTGTGGTATATTTATGTGATAAAGTGCTCAATAACAGAGATAGAGCGTGTGTAAATATAAAAGTGAACATTGAAGTCAACACTTAGAGGCGACAGGCTGTTTCATGGTAGAAATATATATATATATATGTATATATATATATATATATATATATATATATAAATATACATATATCCTAAAGGTAGATTTATATAAATAACATATACTCTGAAAATAGTTTTATATCAAATTTAATACATTTTGTGTATATACAGATAGAGGTAATTCTTGGTAGACATGTAATACTCACCTGGATTTTTAAGTGGTAAATTTAATATTTCCCGTAAAAATAATGTTTTCTAATTTCTGTACATGTGTGGGAGAAGGAAAATTCGGTTAGCTATCAGTCGCTACCAACGATGTCGTGTTTTGATTAAAATTTTGCAATACATACACGTACATTATTTGTAATAAAAACAAAACATGGATTCTGATTACAGCTAAATATAATGAAAACTTAAAATCAGTGAGCATTTTATTTGTGACGCTCCAAATCAGTAATCAAGATACGGGTAGCCATGTTGCGTTCTGAAATTTTCCATTTGCGACAAGTCATATCAGCACCTGACAAACCTTCTGATTTTGGAATTTCGGAGAGAATATACTCAACTTGTAGTAGTTTCGTTTTCCATTTTTTAAGAAACGCAGTGAAAATTTGTTTTCCTGTATGTTTTTTAAAGGTTTATTTCGTAATTTATGCTGGCAAAACTTATTTTCTTCTCCAGGCAAACGGCTTTTTAATTTTTGCTTTTATGTTTCAATAAATATTGTACTGTTCTCGTATTTACTGTTGTTAAAAGATATTTCGTATGCGTAATTTCTGTTTCCACGTCATTCGGTTACTACTAGGTATATGACTATTTCGTTATCTGTTGTATTTTAGAGAGTCTTGGTATATAATATTACTTTGCAGGCAGTTGCCTTTCAGGGCGCATTCATGCTTTTCAATGCAGTTTCCGGTGAGTTTGGTTAATGAGTTTGTTTATAAGTCGTGTTTTTGTAACTTATTTTAATTCACTTCAGTCGAATATCATATGGAGGATGCGTGATGAAGGGAAGTGTTTACGGGTGAGTTTAATGAATATTTTCGCATGTTTGTTTTTTCAATTTTGTTGTACAATGAGTTAAACCGTATGATTTTTGTTTTTCTGCTTTCTGTTGCTATTTTTTTTAACTTTGTAAGGTGTATGGGATGAGTGTAAAAAAATTCACAACTTAATAGAATTGTTTTATATTATATATATATATATATATATATATATATATATATATATATATATATATATATATATATATATATATATATAATATACATAACAGTCTGTTCATATCTATCTATCTATCTATCTATTTTCTCTATTATCTATCTATCCATCTATTTCGGTTTCATCATTAACTATCTATCTATCGCAGTCTTTTCCTAAGTATCTATCTATCTATCTATCTATCTATCTATCTATCTATCTATCTATCTATCTCAGTCTGTTCCTATCTATCTATCTATCTATCTATCTATCGCAGTCTCTTCCTAAGTATCTATCTATCTATCTATCTATCTATCTATCTATCTATCTATCTATCTATCGCAGTCTCTTCCTAAGTATCTATCTATCTATCTATCTATCTATCTATCTATCTATCTATCTATCTATCTATCTATCTATTTTCTCCATTATGTATCTATCCATCTATTTCGGTTTCATCATTATCTATCTATCTATTTTCTCCATTATTTATCTATCCATCTATTTCGGTTTTATCAGTATCTATCTATCTATCTATCTATCTATCTATCTATCTATCTATCTCAGTCTGTTCCTATCTATCTATCTATCTATCGCAGTCTCTTCCTAAGTATCTTTCTATCTATCTATCTATCTATCTATCTATCTATCTATCTATCTATCTATCTATCTCAGTCTGTTCCTATCTATCTATCTATCTATCTATCTATCTATCTATCTATCTATCTATCGCAGTCTCTTCCTAAGTATCTTTCTATCTATCTATCTATCTATCTATCTATCTAAGTCTGTTCCTATCTATCTATCTAGTCTCTTCACTATCTATCTATCTATCTATCTATCTATCTATCTATCTATCTATCTATCTATCTATCTATCT
>OZ038492.1:108614116-108621616 GCA_964036315.1 Acanthosepion esculentum | reverse complement strand
GGAAATCAATCATTAGGCTGTGTCAAGGGAAGGACTTTTATAGTTAGAGACATAGGAACCAATCCTAGTTTAAAAAGTGAAACGGACAGTTAGCTCTCTGTCTGACTCTGACTGTCTGTCAATTCGCAGATGAAATGGAAAATTATTTCCAGGGCTAGGACTCCTAAATATTTTATAGAAAGATGTAACATCAGCATTAAATAAAAAATATTAATAATCAAATACAAATAGGTCTGATGAATTACGGAATCACCGGAACGAAATCACATTCAAATGCAGATTAAAAACCGGTTCAAAATCACAAATTATGTCTAATCAAAAAACAAAAATTGCACATGGAAACTACGGGATTTTAAATCATCAAGATACCTCATTTTTATATGTCGGATTATGGGCTTAGTGCAAACAATTTATGTGTAAATGTTTTCATATGTATATTTTTTTAGGTGTGTGTGTGTATATATACACATAAAAATGTATATGTTCATATGTGTCCGTGTGTATATGTATGTGTATAGGTATATATATATATATATGTATGTGTATGTGCGTGTATATATTTATATGTATATATATTGATATGTGTGCATATGTATATATGTGTAGATGCGCAATATCATTAAAATTTTATGTGTTGTGTGTGTATGCGTACGTGTGTATATAGGTGTATGTGCATGTCTTTATATAATTGTATATTTTGCTTGATATCACTATATATATATATATATATGTATGAATATGTGCGTATATATTTAGGTTTTTCATTTACTTTGCTCAATTTCTCATAAAAATAAGGTTACTAAACAAAATTACCATGCATCATTAATTTTATATTTTTATTCTTTATTTATATATTTTTTATTTTTATATTTTTTATTTTTATATTTTTTATTTTTATTTTTATATTCTATTTTTAATTTTTATTGTTATATTTTTATTTTTTATTTTTATATTTTTTATTTTTAAGTTTTTTTTATTTTTATATATTCATGTTTTATTTTTATAGTTTGTATTTTTTATTTTTATATTTTTATTTTTTTATTTTTATATTTTTTATTTTTATGTTTTTATTTTTTATTTTTATATATTTATGTTATATTTTTATATTTTTAATTTTTATTTTTATATTTTTATTTTTATATTTTTATATTTTATTTTTATTTTTTATTTTTATTTTTATACATTTATGTTTTATTTTTATATTTTGTATTTTTTATTTTTATATTTTTATTTTTTATTTTTATATTTTTATTTTTTTATTTTACATTTTTTACTTTTTATTTTTATATTTTCTTTTATTTTTATATTTTTTATTTTTTATCTAATTATCATTTTTTTATGATTATGATTAATATTATTATTAGTAGTAGTAGTAAGTAATCTGATTAATAATATTAATTACAATTGTATTAATCAGGATTAATAATATTATTAATATATCTTATTTTATTTTATTCCTACTTTGCTGTTAATCTTTAATACTTTATGTATTACCTATAAATTATATTGATAAGCTTTTCAAGTATCACCGTGATATGCCTACATATGATAACTCACTCTTCCTTCTTCCTCCGCATCCCTTGCTTAATCCATTCTTTCTTCTTCCTCCTTTCCCCCTCCCCTGCTTTACAATTTTTCTTCCTTTTTCTTCTTTTCTCTTGCTGTCTAAAACTTATTTAAGAGGTCAAATTGTCTGGCCTCTTAACTGAATACACGTTAACCTAAGTAAATTATAAACGATCGTTTAAAAACAACCTTATCCCTACTTAAATTTCCAAGATAGAACTTTTCCATATTCCTCCCACCACCTCTGTCATCTTGTATCAATTTCAAACTATCCCTCAAAACTTGTATTAAAAATAAAAGAAACCTAATTCTTTTGTAGCTACAGATGTGACCTGATGAACCAGGAAAAATATATTTTCTGGGGAAATAAATTATAGCCATGGAACCTTAAGTTTGTCTCTTAATTATTTAATTAATATTTGCTCTGTTGTTACATTGAGCTCACTGGATTTTATCTTCTTTTGAATTATCCACACCGATTACCAAACCCTTCTTTACCTTACTATATATATATATATATATATATATATATATATATATATATATATGTGTGTGTGTGTGTGTGTGTGTGTGTGTGTATTCTGTATATAGGCAGCAATCCTTCATTTATACATGTTTCGTTAAAGACGACAGAAAATGTCCAAACATAATAGAAGCCTGAATAATAATAAAAAACAACATTCAATAATATTAACTAAGAACACGGTCACGATGTGGTGACTGTGTTCAGAAATAAAACATCCCTAGAGTCTAGAGACATGCACACAATCTATACACCCAATTCAAAAGCAAAAATAAAATCATCCTTGATAATGGCTAAAAGTATAGCTGAAAGCGCTCGGAATTACAGAACATTTGGACAGTTTCTACCCACCCTGTGTCCAGAAATGAAAACACTCGTTCGAACACAAGAAAAATTTAAAATCTTAATCGCAGTATCTTGTCTGTCGTCCTTAATGAAACATACATACATAATATATATATATATATATATATATATATATATATATATATATATATATATATATATATATATATATGTATGTATATAAGATTTCGCATATTGAATTCTGGTGCTAATAAAATAGTATATATATATATATATCTGTGTGTGTGCGTGTGTGTGTTTGTGTGTATGTGCGCGTATGCGTGTATTTAATATCAAATTGCAACACTCTGACGGGCGATGCCGATTTTGATTGTTTTCATTCAAGGAGCTAATCGATATTCCTTATATATTTTTCAAAGTTTTCACCCATTTTGTGTCGCCGTCACATTCTTCCAAATGCTGCGTCAGTGTCTATGCGCCAGACGGGGTCATATGATGCGTCATTATAGATGCGACATACACCTGTATGTTCATCGACTTGAACATCGCGAGAACTAAACAATAAATTTGTTCTTCGAAAGAATCATTTCCGATTTACAGACAATGCTAGTTCAATAGGAAACAGGAATTGTCAAGATTTGTTAGATTTAATCAAGCGCAAAAAGACTTGACGCGCCGTGCTAATAACCGAAATGGAATGAACGAGAAACCGTCCCATCGAAGCTGTTGCCCGCTGTTGCAATCACTGATCTAGCTACGCGCTTTTACGTGCATATTGCAAACTACTAACTAGCAAATGCGAGTTACATCTTATACGTTTTCTTCTTTGTCGGTAAGCACACGCGCACAGGCGAATAAGTATAGGTATGCACAGGTAGACAAAGAAGAAAAATATTCCTGCCCAGACAAATATATACGTGTGGGTGTCTGCGTATGTGCGCTGAGGGTAATGTACGTACACAAATCGATTCATCTTTTTTTTTCCCCGACACACTCTTCTGATAAATTCGTACATATTGTTTCTTAGAAAAGATTCAATGCAAAGTAAAAAAATATCTTGCAAGCAGCGAGAAAAGAAAGGTTTTTTTTTACGTAACATCTCCAAAGAGAACTTGAAAAACACGTGTTTGCTTTCTTATTTCCCTTACTATCTTTAATTAGTTCCAAACAGAGAAAGCAACAGACGGTCCGTCCTATCGGCGAACAAACTCTTTTTCCATTGGTCCTGGGCCTTTGTCTTCTTTTAATGATCTTTTGCTTCTTGCTTCCTTTCTCCATCTTTTTTCTTTGCATTTTCTTTCTTTCTTTTTGTCTTTCTTTTTTTCTTTCTTTCTTTCTTTCTTTCTTTGGCGTTTGTTCTTTTTCTTGCATATTTTTGGTTTTCATTGTTTTGTTATACTATTTTTATTTTTATCATTCGCTTGTTTGACTTCCTCCCAATATCTTCTTTCTTTCTTTCTTTCTTTCTTTCTTTGCTATTTTACATTTTAATTAAAGTCATTTCTTTTATTTTTTTTCCTTTGTTTTCTTTCTTTAAACTATATTTTATCTTCTTTATTTCTTTTTTACCTTCTCCTTTTGTTTATTAGTTTCTTTCTTTCTTTCTTTTAATTTTTTTAAGGTTTATTCTTTTTCTTGTATTTTTTTGTTTTCAGTCGTTACCTTGGCTTCCTCCCAATATCTTATGTCTTTCGTTCGTTCTTTCTTTCTTTCTTTCTTTCGTTCGTTCTTTCTTTCTTTCTTTTCTTTCTTTCGTTCGTTCTTTCTTTCTTTCTTTCTTTCTTTCTTACTTTCTTTCTTTCTTTCTTTCTTTCGTTCGTTCTTTCTTTCTTTCTTTCTTTCTTTCTTTCTTTCTTCACTGTCTATTTCTGTGTCTTTCTATCTCCCACTCATACGTTTTCTCTTTCTCTCATTTCTACTGTTTTTATTTTCTTTATTCTTTTCGTTTTTCTTTTCCTTCTTTCCTTCCTCGTACTTATATTCACTTCTTATCTTTTTCTATCATTTTCTCCTTCCTGTCTTTTCTTTTCCTTTTTCACTTTTCTTTTATTCATTCTTTTTCTATTAAATATAATCTTTTATATATTTTATTTCTTTTGGCAAGTTCATTCATTATATTCTTTCTTTTTAGCTCCTTCACTTTTCCTTTTTTTCCCTTTTGCTTCTCTCATTTTTCTTTTCTTTTCTTTTCTTTCTTTCGTTCCTTCTTTCTTTCTTTCTTTCTTTCTTTGGGTTTCTTCTTTATCTTGTTTCTTTCCTCTTGATATGAATGACTCATTCTTTCTGTTTTCTTTCTTTCTCATTTCATTTTCTTTCTTTCTTTCTTTCTTTCTTTCTTTCTTTCTTTCTTTCTTTCCAATCTTCCGTTTCATTTTTCTTTTTCTTTCTTTCTTTATATCTTTCTTTCTTTCTTTCTTTGCCGTTTGTTCTTTTTCTTGTTTCTTTCCTCTTGGTGTGAATGACTCATTCTTTCTGTTTTCTTTCTTTCTCATTTCATTTTCTTTCTCATTTCATTTTCTTTCTTTCTTTCTTTCGTTCGTTCGTTCTTTCTTTCTTTCTTTCTTTCTTTCTTTCTTTCTTTCTTTACAATCTTCCGTTTCATTTTTCTTTTTCTTTCTTTCTTTCTTTCTTTCTTTCTTTCTTTCTTTCTTTCTTACATCCTTTACCCCCACCTTGTAACTCTTTCTCGGTTCCCCGATTTCATTGTTTTCCGTTGATGTTTTTCATTTCGTTTGTTTTTGCATTTGGCTCAATTTCTTTTGCAATTGCATTTTCCGTCATTCTTATCTTCTTTTCTATTCTCCTTTTTCTCTTTTAATATATTTCCCTTTCTTTCTGTCTTCCCACTCTCTCTCTCTCTCATCAGTATACTTCCTCTTATTCTTTTATCCTTTTCACCTACCCCCCCTTGTACCTCATCTAACCACTTGTTTTTCTTTACTCTTCTTTTCCCCTTTCGACTCTCTGCCGCTTTCTTTTTATAAGCGGCCATTTTTTGTAAGAATTCTTAGAAATAAGAAATATATTTTGAAAAAAAATACTCACTTCAAAATAAGAAAAAAAAACGAGAAAAGATTATAAAATGATAAAAGGGAAAAGCCAAATGACGATTGAATGAAAACAAAATTGAAGCAAATCCTTTTTTGGGCGTTTTGTATTAAGGATTTCCCTAGTTTCGCTCAGAGGGCTTGGAATTTATTTTCAAATGATTTCGTTCCTTTTATTTTCTTTACGACCGAAAAAAAAACAACAACATCGAAGTCTTATTCAATCATCTTCTCACGTTTTCTCTCTTCTCCATGATGTTTCTTATTCTTTCTTATTTCAATTTTCTTCTTTCTTTCTTTACGTTTTTCTTTCTACGCCTTCTTTTCTATTCTATTCTTTTTGCTCACCTTTCTTCGACTCTTGTCAGCTTTTAGATTAATATTTTATTTAAGTTCTTCTTTTTCATCTTGTCTCTAATCTTCGTATATCATTTATTTTCTTTTGTTATTTTGGCACTCTTTATCATTACTTATATATTTACAGTAGGGTTCGAAATTTATGTCACCCTGCATAATGTAATTTCCCATTTCAGCGCTCTGTGGCTTGAGAGAGAGAGAGAGAGAGAGAGAGAGAGAGAGAAAGAAAGAGAGAGAGAGAGAGATTCACATAAACGATACCAGAATACTCATCAGTTGAAGAACGCCGATCGGAGAGCCTTTGCAACAATCAACGAAGAGCAGTTTCGTAAAAAATTACGAAAATGATGGGGTCCATAGAGACCTTCTAGATGTGTGACATCGTCAATGACAGAGAATAAACTGAATCCAATACGTGTGCTTTGTATGACTATATTACTTCATCTACTCTTTCCTTTGTGTTTGGTCGGAGTGACAAGACATTCGGACCGTACTATATATTACATGGTCTGTCTGCATATATATGAACTCAGTGCGTGCTAGGGGAACGAAAAAGTGCTCGATGTAAATTAACAGTGATTAAATTTATACTAATAATAAATACACAATTATTCCTCAGATTTTGCTAAAAAATTGGGTTTCTTGCGCGTAGTACTCGTCAGGCTCCAACTAGAAATTATATATATATATATATATATATATGTATATATATATATATATATATATATATATATATATATATATGTATGTATAAAATGGATAGATTTCTATTTTACATTTTTCTATACATACATATATATATATATATATATATATATATATATATATATATATATATATATATATATATTATATATATATATAGTTTGGATGTGATTATCTGCGTATGTATGTGAACAGAGAGAGAAAGAGAGAGAGAGCCGGAGAGAGCTGTTGAGCATTGTCCTAAATGTCAACTTTTATATTTACATCCACTCATTTCCTGATATTAAACACTTTAACCCAGAAATATATAATACCTGAAAAATATAACTATATCATATATATACATATATATATATATATATATATATATATATATATATATATATATAGATAGATAGATAGATAGATAGATAGATAGATAGGTATGTTTGTATGTATTTAGGCAGCATATTCTGTTTTAGGTATCTCTGATTTCAATAAAATGCAAACATTATGTCTGCTAATTTTATAATCCTTTCATATTCAGGAAGATTTTTCCATATCTTAAAATCACATGAGGCAAGAAATGCACTCTAAGAATGAGAATCAATTTTATTACCCAAATATATATATATATATATATATATATATATATATATATATATATATATATATATATATATATATATATATGTGTGTATGTGTGTGTGTGTGTGTGTGTGTGTGTGTGTGTGTGTGTGTGTGTGTATGTAAAATTTTAAATACGTGTGCATAGTAGAGGCAGCATGTACGATTGGATTAATTTTGCATAAATGCAAACACATAATTATAAACATTTTTAACTAATATATACGTCATATTTTACACACGCACAAGCACACACACACACACACATATATATATAAATATTAATAAGTATGTATGTTTAAAGAGTGAGGAGAAAGGGTCGGGCAGAGATTGATATATTCTTGAAGAGATGTTTCTTCCCATGTTTATTTTTTGATAGAGAAAAATAGG
>OZ038492.1:108606616-108609116 GCA_964036315.1 Acanthosepion esculentum | reverse complement strand
GTTCTATCCTTCACTTTCTCTCTTCCTCTGCACCCTCCATATATCTATGCCTTAGTGTGCTTAATATCTCTCCGTCTGTGAATTTTTAGTTTAATTTATTGTACGTTTATCAGCACTGCTGCTGAATGATATCATGTTTCCTCAACACTACCTCAGTCACACTCCTCACCTCAACTCTCCAGTCGATGGGTTATGGCTGCCACTTTCTTTGGTTTTCACCGATTTTAAGTCGAGCTGAATTTCATTTGCCCGACATTTCAATTGATATATTCCACTAAAAAACCTTAAACTGTACGGAATAAATTATTTTAGACCATTGTTGATTTTCATTATGGAAGATAATACGGGTAAACATTTTGCTTTTCAAACATGAAACATTCATAGGAATTTTTTCTCTGTAGAGAAGTGACATGTGTTAATTCCCAGTCATCAGTGATAATATTGTATTTATCTTTCACTAATAGTTTGCGATCGTATTAACTGCTGGGTGTTCTACTGAGTCAGCTACAATTTCGTTGTCAAAAAAGGACAAATTGACTTTTCATATTCTGTAATTTTGTCTGTCAAGTGTTCTATTGCTGATTAACTATCCTTACGATCTGCCATTGACGTGGTTGATTTAAATGTTGCGTTTTTATTTGGATATTTTGTAACTACTCTGCGGTTCATATACGTCCAATATTGATAAGGTCTTTATCAATTTATAAATTAGAAGTATAATACTAAAACTGAAGCAATTAGTTAACTTTCTTTTACATATGCAATGGATCAGTGCAAATCTTTTATAGAATTATTTTCCTGCGTTTTTCAAAAGTTCTGTTACTATGCCATCTTCTTGGCACATTCCCACATTTAGCGTTTTGAACCACTAACGTTATTTTGAATGTCATTGCTTCTTGAGCCTTAGCAGTGTCCACCAGAGTAAGGGTTGGTAGTATTTTATTATTTTAGAAGTATAAATGTTTGTATAGTACTCCTCGGTTACCCATAACATTATGTTCTGGTAATTGGTAACTTCGCTCTTTACGTATTTAATTGTAAACATTTCAATTTTTTCCACTATTCTTTTCTTCTTTTTTTAAAATTTCTTTTATATTCCGTGTTCTTCGGGAGATAGGCTTTCTACAATTCTTTGTCCTTTGTAGCATTTTATAACATTTTTTTTACCAACGTAATCAATGAAACATCTACAATTAATATATGACCAGGTTTTTTCAGCGCATCCAATATTCTTACGAAACAAGATGTGATACGGAATTTAAAAAAAAAATGAAAATTAAGTTAAAATTATTTACAATATAATTTATAAATCATCATTATCACCATCATATCAGTTGAGTCCTGGAGATGACGATAAACTACATCCGACAGCAAGGCCTCTGTAATAAATTTTTGAAGGAAAAAAATTATTATTAGCAGAAAGGTATTTTGAATGAAAAAATTTATAATCGCAGTTCTATATTTTTGAAGGAAAAATATATATTAAGAATAATAAATTTTTGCAGGAAAAAATATATATTAGCAAGGATAAATTTTTGAAGGAAAATATATTAAATGTAATAAATTTTCGAACAAAATAATATATATTAGCAGGAATATAATTCTGAAGGAAAAAAATATATTTACAGTAATAAATTTTTGAAGGAATACGTATATATTAGAAGGAATACATTTTTAAATGAAAAATATATATTAGCAGGAATACGTTTTTGAAGGAAAAAATTATATATTGGCAGGAAGGTATTTTTGAAGGAAAAAATTTATAATCGCAGTTCTATATTTTTGAAGGAAAAATATATATTAGCAGGAATAAATTTTTGAAGGAAAAAATATATATTAGCGGGAATACATTTTTGAAGACAAAATATATATTTGCAGGAATACATTTTTGATGGAAATGCATATTAACAATAATACATTTTTTCATGGAAAAAGTATATATTAGCAGGAATTCATTTTTGAAGGAAAAAATATATATTAGCAGGAATACATTTTTGAAGGAAAAAATGTATATTAGCAGGAATACATTTTTGAAGGAAAAAATATATATTAGCTGGAATACATTTTTGAAGGAAAAAATATATATTAGCTGGAATACATTTTTGAAGGAAAAATATATATTAGCTGGAATACATTTTTGAAGGAAAAAATATATATTAGCTGGAATACATTTTTGAAGGAAAAAATATATATTAGCTGGAATACATTTTTGAAGAAAAAAATATATATTATCAGGAATAAATTTTTGAACGAAAATATATATATTAGTAGGAATATTTTTTGAAGGAAAAATATATTTTAACAGGTATACATTTTTGACGGAAAAATATATATTAGCAGGAATACATTTTTGAAGGAAAAATATATTAACAGTAACAAATTTTTGAATGAAAAAATATATAATAGCAGGAATACCTTTTTGAAGGATAACATTATTAACAGAAATACATTTATGAATGAAAAAATATATATTAGCAGGAATACATTTTTGAAAGAAAAA
>OZ038492.1:108594116-108599116 GCA_964036315.1 Acanthosepion esculentum | reverse complement strand
ATCTATCTATCTATCTATCTATCTATCTATCTCAGTCTATTCACTATCTATCTATCTATCAAGGTCTGTTCATATCTATCTATCTATCTATCTATCTATCTATCTATCTATCTATCTATCTAAGTCTGTTCATCTCTCTCTCTCTCTCTCTCTCTATCTATCTATCTATCTATCTACCTATCACACACTGGTCATTATCTATTAGAGCACAACGGCCATTACCTACCTATCTATCTATCTATCTATCTATCTATCTATCTATCTATCTATCTATCTATCTATCTATCTATCTATCACAACCCGCACCTGTCTATCCTCTTCAAGAAGAACTCCATTATCTAGATATCAATCTGTCTCTATCTTTTATCTATTTGTCTTCCTTTCAGTCTATCTATTATCTCTCTCTTGCTCTCTCTCTCTTTATCTAACTATCTATCTAACTTTCTGTCATGTCTAAAAATATCCGTGTCCGAGTCGGTTAAAACACGTTGAATCTACAGACTGTTTCTTCAAGCAACCTAAAAAAGGGATAAAATCTGTTACGTTAATAAATAAATTAATTAATTACTTCACACACACACACACACACACACACACACACACACACACACACACACACACATATATATATATATATATAAATATATATATATATATATATATATATATATATATATATATATATACATAGATAGGCAGCATATCTTCATTCAAACATATTTGGTTGATAATCTAGACATATTATGTTTATTTTTAATTTAATCCCACAGAAATATAAACTAAGTTACCTCCCTTACATATTCTTAACGCTAATTGTTAAATTACATCAGAGAGCATTTCATGCGCATTTGCAAAACAATTCCCAACTATCAATTACATTGATTTTTTGTCTTATCAATTCATCCACCGAAGATGATCTTGGATGAGATTGAAAGTCATTGGGAAAATAAAAGAACTAACCAAAATTACATTAATGTTTTGAGATTGAAAATAAAAGAATAAAAAATCTACGAGGCCTCTCTTAATCAGTTTAATAACAGCACTAAGAAACTGATCCGTGAATTTAAGACGATTAAAATTAAAATAAATTGGTATAATATCTCTAGATTATTTAATCAAATATGCATATATATATACACACACACACACACACACACACACACACACACATATATATATATATATATATATATATATATATATATATATATATATATATGAATATATATATTTAAATATAACGCACAATGGACGTCTATTATGTCTGATTGTGAGCTGTTCTAATAACCCAACAACTACACAACAAAATCCTCTTCAAAACACAAAGTAGTGTATCAATTTACATGCCCGTTCAGAGATGTGTCTCTGATACTAATAATAAACCCACTACATGCATTGGTATTACTACAACTACGCTTAAACAAAGCAACTCACCCCCAACAAAATTATATTTCAAACTAGACACAGCACATTACACTGCATCCAGACATATTCTGTTGTTAATAATTTTGGTATGACGCCATAAGCCGCATCTTGAATTTATGACCTACGTCTGCTATTCGGCGACCGTTATCATCACAAAGCAATCTTCTATGTCCGTATAACCGAATATCATCTTCGATGGTGAATATCTTTGTTAAAATGTCTATATAACCACTCTGCAGATAGTTCATGTGAGCCAAATGCTCAGATCAAGTAGCAACTTAATAAAATTTATCCAAATGTTGGAAAATTTTGAGATTATTTTCACCCAAAATTTAAGCAAAAACAAGAACATTAGAACGGCTCCTGATCAAACATAATAGACATTCATTGTCTGTTATATTTAACAATATATGTTTAAATAATGATTTGTAGCCCCAATACAATACAATACAATACATATATATATATATATATATATATATATATATATATATATATATATATATATATATATATATATATATAAGTGAACATTAAGTCAACACCCAGAGGCAACTGGCTGTTTCATGCTGGACGCAATTATATTTACATAAGCTCTATCTCTAATATTGAGCACTTTATCCCATAAATATAGCGTAACTATATTTCTTTATATATATATATATATATATATATATATATATATATATATATATATATATATATATATATATATGTAGTAGGCAGGAACAATTCTAAGACAAACACGATTATTTAAATAAGTGCTTAATACACCGTACAGAATGGAACGTGTTGAGCAGGTTAATTGCAAAATAAATAAATAAAATGTTTAGCTTATTCCCTACCCTGCAAGATATATCATCAAGTGCTGAGGTAAATTGCATTATATAACGTCCCGAAACCTGATATTGCAACCGGAAAGTTCTCTGAAATAGAAACAAAACTCTCCCCTCGGTTCTCTTTTTCTCATTTTTGTTTCTTCCAGTCCCTATTGTTATCTTTCATCTGGGTTCGTAAAGGCCTAGAATGTATTTATTAATGTGCCTACATTTAACGATTAACTCAGATCTTCCATTTAATAATTTTTTTTTTTTTACGAAGAGAAAAGTAACAATAGCAAAATTCTCTTCTTGGCACAATTTACAATTGTTGCCGCTAGTTCTGCCAGACATGATATTTCTTAATATGTACCACTTTATGTTCGGACTTCTATTATTTTTTCCTTCAACTGCCATACGTGGTTGGCGAGTTTAGTGCAATATTTATGACTCTATAGTCTAAATGAAGATCTGTGGCTAGGCAATCTTTCTTGAAGCTACCTTTACTGCATCATGCATGCAATGTAAACTTTGCTCTACTCTCATCTTCAATCACAGCTTTGTAAATCCCACCCTCTGGACAAGAGGACCATTCAATGGACAATTAATTTTGTCCCTGCAGTTGCAAGACATATTATTTTTACTACTATTTTGTACATCTGCTCTTAAATTCTTCGCATTTTGCCAGAGCAAATTAATTTCAGTGCTGCTGTTGAAAATCCTTTCCACTTCAGGTTTCGGGAAGCATTTTTTGATCAGATTAAATAAAATTCTTCCTAAACTTGTTTTCACTTGTAGATTAAATGAAGAGGGGCTGAACCAAATTATGCCCCTTTTTCTTTTTCTTTTTTTTTATTACCCCTGTTATTTCTCAGCTGTCGATGTATTTGGGGTGTACCTGGACATCGTAGCCAACCTGATCCAATTTTTGCCGGATTGGCAGAGAGAAGTGAGTTTTGGTGTTGTCCTGGTGGAAGACAACACTCTTCCAATTAACCAAATCCTTTCAGCGATTGCTGCCTTTAATTTGGTATTTGTTTGAATTTAACGCTGGATTTTGCAAGAAATGCTCGTTATGCACAAAACCTTCTTAATCCCATGAGATATACAGGGTGTAATGGGTAAATTGACGCCATTTTATAGTTTTAATTTCTCGCATGTGCGTTATTTCTTTTTGATTGTTCTCGACTACACGGTATACTAGGGCCAGTCTGTGAGCAAAAGAACGTCATGACAGAATTCACTCCGCCGAAAATTTGGAAACGGCATGCTGTACTGCAAAAGAACATTTTAGAGTGTTTGGGTGTCAATCTGAGGACAGTGCCGAGGATTCGAAAAGAGTTGGATGAGTCTAATGGTGATTACGAAGGTACGGCAGCTCGGAATACTCACTCTTGTCGTTCTGATGAGAAAAGAACTCCTGGATTTGTTGGTGAGAGTATCAGACTGAACACAGAGGCTTACATCAAGTGACTTGAGGAGGTAGTGCTGCCCTGGGTTAAAAGGATATCTGCTGGAATACCCTGTGTCTGGCAACAGGGCTCATCAACATGCCACACAAGGGGAGGAACCTAGTCATGGCTGTTAGACAATTTCTGCGAATACATCAACCATTACATCTGGCCAACTAACTTCCCAGTTGGGCGAGAGAACAACAACACTGTTTTTAACACAATAGAGAAACTGAAGGCAAGGATTATTGTAGTATTCATCAACTTAAACAAGAAAACCGTCCATAAGAGTTGTAGGAGATTCCGAAGTCGGATGGTCGTCTTGGTTGAAGCCAATAACGATTTTATTGAATACATTTACTCTTTAGTATTTCAAGATATTTTTCTGTTTTTTTTTGTTTTTGTTTTTTTGGTAAGTATATCTGCTAAAGAGAGATGTTAATATTATTTTCAATTTTTGCGTCATTTAGACGACAATTTATCTATGGCACGCTGTACAGCATCACCTTCTTCGGAGGCAGACTTATTGCTAATTGTTAACGGCATCTTCTCTCATTGTCCTTAGGATGCTTTTCGCATCCATTCATCAAGGAAGTTTTATTTTAGATGTTTAAACATTTCATATCAAAGTCATCTATTGCCCTACTCTCGTGTATACACATTTCTGTCTCATAAGTGTATATATATATATATATATATATATATATATATATATATATATATATATATATATATAACCAGGGAGACTAGAACGAAAAAGTAAAATTCCAATACAAAGTAGATCAATATTTTTTTCGTTTTTTTTTTGTAAAAAGAGGTTGTATTTTTCTTTTAAATTTAATTATATTGTTCGCTTGCCAGTATTTTTCAATCTCCTGATGAGATGCATTGATACGCATCGAAACACGACTGCAATTGTGTAGCGATTTTGACATGTTTTCTGATGTAATATCCTAAAATAAAAAGGTATTACTATCAAACATTAAAATCTGTTTTTTTTTACATAAAATGCTATAAATTACCACTCCTCCTCTCCCTTGATAAAGCCTAATGACAGCTTCTTTCTCTTTACTTCCCCCTTCTTTCTTTTTATTTTTTCTCTCTTCTCCCCCTTCCCTTTCAATATATCACTTCCGTTAAGTTAACCGATTAAATAGGTCAATATCTGGACCCTCCTCCCCTAATACTAAGTATGATAGATAGAAATATTAAAATAAACCCTCTCTAAATTCGATCATGTATCTCACACCACTCCTCACTACCCTCTCTGTTAAATTACATAAACTTAATACTACCCGTCAAAAGT
>OZ038492.1:108481616-108589116 GCA_964036315.1 Acanthosepion esculentum | reverse complement strand
GATACTTAGATGATTGCTTCATTTTCTGGAAATCCTCGTGGGGCGATATTAACCAATTCCACACTCTACTTCCGAACTTACACCCCAAAATCAAATTCACTCAATAATATAATCTTAACGAATTATCATGTTTAGATATACACATTAGAAATTGAAACAACCAAATAATCACAGATATCTACCACAAACCTACAGACCCCCAACAATATCTTTATTTCAAGAGCCACCACCGAAAAAGCTGCCTGAAATCCATCCCCTATTCACTAGTACGTAGGATTAATATCCCCCAAAAAGTGAATGTTTAACATCGCAAACCATAAGGAAAATTAATTAATTTTAATAATATGTGGAAATATACAATCTTTGCCTGAAGAATATCACGAGACCGGAAACCCGTGTGGCAAAATTATAGAAAATAAAATATAATTTATATTAAAATAAGTCCACATTACAACTAAAAACGTTTGCGTTTTCTCTCGTCTTTTTAATGTATGACGGTTCTTTGCTGGATACAAGTTCGATTCCTGTCGGAGGATACATATTTTCTTTGAAATTTCTCGAACATTCAGGCCGGTAATTGTTAATACTGGTTATTATAATTTACTTAAATATGTGTATCTATAAAAATAACGTATAAACAAAATATATATTAAAATAATTGTCGGACTTAGTCCATTTCATAATATATATATATATATATATATATATATATATATATATATATATATATATATATATATATGTATATCCGAATTTAATGAGAACGAAAATAATATATAACATTTAATGTTCACAGAATTAATTCAAAAGAAATAAAGTGTTAGTCTGCTAAGTGCCATTCGTGTTACCGCAAGGGTGATCTTTTCTTTTTTGCTTCATGACTGATTAGGCAGGAGATATCCCATGGTAGGCTGTACTTTCTTTCTGTGGTAGACTGGCTACCAACCAGGGTTATAGGACCCAGTCTGCGTATGTGTGTGTATAGGTATGTTCGTATGTGTATGTATATGGGCACCTGGCTGAGTGGTTAGAACGTTTGCATTCTGACTATGAGACCCGGGTTCGAATCTCACCATGTCAGATTTGTCAGGAAGGAGACCTCCTGGTGTTATCTGACTAGGGGTCGATCCTAGCGTGCGGCAACTTTATAAAGTGCCTGAAAACCATACTACGGGTTGATCAAGCTTTGTGAATGGAATTGGGTAGACCTGTCTACCGCTACAAAAAGAGAGAGTGAGTTGTTTAACAGCGCCACCTGATGACGTCGTGTTGAACCTGGGAAATCCAAACCGTGTGATTGAGCGTGATGGCCTGAATTGTTGATCAGCTTGATAACACGCTCTCCCCCAGGAACTAAGTCCTGCCCAGCATAGTTGCAGTATAAATGTATACTCAATAAACGCAAATGCGCCAGAGCAAGCGTCTGCAATAGGGATTGGCTAGGCGCCCTAGTAAATGGGTATACTCGAATACGAGTGGCCATATGTGAGTATTCCAGAATGTGTGTGCATGTGTATGTGCGTATGTGTCTGTTTGCGTATGTGTGTGTATGCCCGTAAGTGTGTATATGTATGTGTGTAAGTGTGTGCATGTTCATGTGTGTATGTCTGTGTGTTTGCGTATGTGTGTATATGCTCGTATATATGTATATGCATATATGTGCATGTGTCTATGTATGTTCCTGTATGCGTATGTGTGTGTGTATCAGTGTGTGTACGTATGCGTATGTGTGCATCTGAGTGTATGCCCGTATGTCTGTATATGTGCGTACGTGTGTGTATGTGTGTGTAGTGTATGCGCATATGTGTGTATGCGTTTGCACGTGTGTATGGCGGGTGAAACAGTTTAGTCATTCAATGCACGAAGACCCGTTCTAGTGTTGCTTCTACTGCTATAAAAAGAAAAAAGAGAAGATAGAAAGAAGACAGGAATTGTCACATTTTTATTGTTGTTTAACAGCTACAACACCTGGTGACGCCTTGTCGAACCTGGAAAGGCCAAGCTGTGTCGGTAAACCACTGGCGTAAAAAATGGGTAATTGTCAATCAGATAATGGTGCTAACTGGCAATGCAACCTCCGTATGGATGAGAAACTGAAAATCATAAAATTCAATAACAGGAATGGATTCAGTGAAATTATTTTAAACTTTTGGCACACAGATTCATTAGTTTTGGAAAATGTAAAAAAAGGAACAAGAGAGTTTGGGAGCATCCAAGAAGAAAAAAAAAGATAGCACATTTTAAAAATCAGCACTGCGTGAAGCATTCAGCTAATGAGTAAATAATAAAGAAAAATATTATTTATTTTGTGCATTAAAAAGCTCTTTTAAAATAGACCAAGAAATTATTTTATATACATTAATAAAAAAAAACACATAAACAAAAACATATATATATATATTTCTAAATAACTGATAGATTTATTTTTAATCTGATATGTTTATTACAAATATTATTTTTGGTGGGCATGCCTATTTTAAATAGAGACACCCGTCTTTATTTTAAACAGTGAGTACTACAGCCATCAGCTTGCGTACTTGAGAAATATTTTTCTTTATTAAGGTTTTGCGAGTACACTGGTCAATAGATATAATGCACAGTTTAAAAATAAAATCGAGGCGTTTGTTTAAATACGAGTATCCACAAAAATAACATTTGAAGAATTATATATATATATATATATCAGGCAAATGTTATATAAGATATAGATATATGTCTATATAATATATGTGATATAAGACAATAGACGATATGTGCCGATTAATTGATCTATAAAGGATTGGATGATTTGGAGAGTCATGATCGTCAACTTGATAGTCAATGACATTATAGCAGTTCATATATAAAGAATCTATCTATATCAGTCTGTTTATATTTCAGTCTATACATATCAATCTGTTCCTATCTATCTATCAATCTCAGTCTGTTTCTATCTATCTATCTATCTATCTATCTATCTATCTATCTATCTATCTATCTCAGTCTGTTTCTATCTATCTCAGTCTGTTTCTATCTATCTATCTATCTATCTATCTATCTATCTATCTATCTATCCCAGTCTGAAGACCATACAACGGGTTGACCGATGCCTTGTTACTGAAATTGGATAGACTGAACACTTGTGCGCCGTCGATAGCTGTGCTAGATCGATGACACAAGTCATCGTGACCGAGGGTTTGAGTGTGCTGGCATTGTAAAATAAAATTATTTAATCGGATGTAGTCCTTTTAGAAGTTGAAATACGTTACACATATTTTTTCAAATTTGTGATTAAATTGCCTAATATTGTTCTGATATATAGAAATTTATAACTTGTTGTCCGTTTTCTATAAATATTGTAATAATTTTACGGATGTGCTTTCCTCTTTGGTAGCTAGAGTTTATAAATTTATGCATACGACTAGATTGCCGACAAGTTTTCATCAACGTACAGTTGAAGTATCTAGATGCAACCGTAAGTTCTAGGCTAACAGTTTCTTCTCTCATATTTCCCGCTTGTTGAATTTTTTCTTGCTTCCCAGTCAACTTTGATCTTCGAAACTCTATATGTAATATCAATTGTTCTTCTGTTTTGTTCTCTCTCCTTAAAAATGTTTTCTTTTTTCTTCATATTATCTCACACTCATTAACCCCCTTTGCGTTTAAGTCGCTTTATTGCCTTGTTTGAGGGTAAACGATTAAAAATAAATTATATATAAATTATATATATATATGTATGTATGTATGTATGTATGTAAACTCATACGGGAGTATATAATTTATTTTTACATCCCTACCCATCCCTAAACATAACCCCGCTTTCAAATGTAACTGTTAACTGATACAACGAAAATTAAAAAATTGAACCCGCTACCACCCCTTGTCTAGATGAATGGATTTATCGGTAACCTTGGAAACCCTCAAACTATGAATCTTTCCAGTGCCGTTAACAACCGTAAATTTTAAAAAGTAAGTTACTCCAAAATTCGCTTGATGAGGAAATGGAACGAATGTCTTTGGTTTAATAACAAAATTAAATTCAGGGGCTTTAGCTTCCATTTCTGAAACATGGTTATCACTGTGTAGCGGTAAAACCATATTTTAAATCTATTAATTTATAATATTAATGCTCTGTAAATTTAAATTTACATTGAGCACTATTGTGTAAAAATAAAAATATCTATAAGAACACCGGATTTTATATCTTACTGTTCTTTCCTTTTTAATTATACACACACACACACACACACACACACACACACACACACACACACACACACACACACACACACACATATATATATATATATATATATATATATATATATATATATATATAGTGTGTCTCAAAAAACGGGAACTTTTAACAATCCAATAAAACCAAGAGTGAATGGAAAAAAAATATTTAATTCATAGTAATTGAAACCTTAAAACATGCCATTTAAGAAACAATGATGGGATTTTCATTTTTTCAAAATTAGGTCCTGTAGATGGCGTCCTCCTGTACGAATGCAGTCTTGAAATCTGCTGTTGAGATTCTTCATTGACCGCTGCAACATCTCAGCTGGGATACTGTGAATTTCATTCTCTTTACTAAAATAGCGAAATGTTTACTTGCTCAAGGTCACTGTCTCGCAGTGTTGCCTCTTGCTCATGTCTGGCAATACGCACTTCAAAAATTCCCGTTTTGTTGGGTCACCCTGTATATATAGAAATATGTGTGTGTATGCATGTCAGTCTAAACATGCCATTATAGTGATTGTCCAAGCGTAGCTTAGGAGTGGCACATGACCGAAAGTATGGAGCACCCAGAGAGGATCGAACTCACTACTCAGTCGTAATTGTCCTAGCGAGACAAGCAAACATGTCATTATATTTGGCTGTCTATGTACCAAAATCTGTTCTAGCAAATTATTCCTTGTTTTCTTGTATATTCTTCAAATATAAATTGATTTTCTAATAATAATAATGATGGTTCTGTTATGTTTATTTTTGTTTTCTAAAGTATTCAAACCACAAACAAATATACTTTTATTGTCAAATTTACTATATTTACAAAGTGATGTATGATAAAGTGCATATCAATTTGAACACTTACTTGGTAAGTCATTAGAACAATTACAAACTTTAGTCTACAATTTAATTTTATAAAATTGACAAATTATTGATTTTACAGTGTGGGGAAAATATTAAGACAGAGGTTATTCAGTACTTTGTCGTAGTTCCTTTTACAACGATAATAGCTTTCAATCGGTTTTGATATCTATCTACAAGGTAACCAAAAAAGTTCTGTAAGTTTTTAAAGAAAACAAAAAGAAAACGCTTCACAGTATGTGTAACTTATAGTTAGTCTTCGAAGTAATCGCCATCGGCATCCAGAACCTTCTGCCAACGTGTCTCCAGCTGTTCAATACCCTTGCGGTAGAACTCGGGGGGGGGGGGTTGACGCAAAGAAGTCAAGGATTTCCCACGAAGATGATTATCCGGGGAGTGGAAGAGGTGGTAATCGGATGGCGCAAGGTCAGGTGAATAAGGTGGATAGCACAAAGTCTCCCACCCAAGTTGCTGTATGGTATCCTTGACCACTCGCGCGACATGCGGCCTGGCGTTGTCATGGAGGAAAAGCACACTTTTGCGATTCACCAGTGCTGGCTCCTTCTGGTGCAATGCCTGTTGCACACGTTTCAATTGCTGCGAGTATAGGTCTCTAGTGACCATTTGGCCCGTTGGTAGCAGTTCATAGTGAACCACTTGATGACCTGTCCACCAGACACAAAGCATAATCTTGCGTGGGTGCATAGGCGGTCTTGCGGTGTGAGGGACAGCATCCTGAGGAGACACCCAGTGTCTGGAACGCTTAGGAGTTTCGTTCAGAACCCACTTTTCATCACTGGTAAGCACTCGATTGAATAAGGATGCGGTACGGTGGCGAGAAAGCAGCGATACGCAGGCTGCCACTCGTTGTCCCTTGTGGACCTCCAACAGCGTTTGCGGAACCCACTTGCTCACTTTGTACTTCTTACCTAGGCGGTGTAAGTGAAGTCGGTTTCATCGGAAACGTTAAATTGTCTTGCAAGTTCACCGCACGTTAGTCTACTGTCCTCTTCAATGGCCGCCTTCAGGACCCCGTCATTCAAGACCTGTGGTCGTCCACTGCGAGGCTCATCATGAAGAGACAAATTCCCGACTTGAATTTTCGAAACCAACGCCTTGCAGTACGTTCATCCACAGCACTATCCCCAAACGCTTGATGCAGCTGCTGATAAGCCCACTTTGAAGTCGTAAAGCAAACAGCCCCGAACGAGATCTCTAGACACTTCCATCCTTCTCACAGCTGTCCGGCTTATAACTGATGGCCGGGCACGAAGCGCGTGTGCTTTATAACGTCTGATGTTCTTACTTCCGGCTGTCCGAATTTGAAAACAATTGCTACACGCATTTCGTATATATTTCAACTTCATTCAATGACTAATCGAAAAACGGGCAGAACTTTTTTGGTTACCTTGTATATACATATATATATATATATATATATATATATATATATATATATATATATATATATATACAGGCAATAATCTGTTGGTATATAATCCAAGTGCATCTTATTAATACAATATAAAATATAAAATATTAAAACTGATTCACACAGAGAGCTCAATGTTTCAATTAAACAGAGCAACATATTTTTTATACAATAGGAATTAATATTACATTAGGTTAATGATCATTTTCACCTTCTAAATTGAAATAAAATTTACAAGGATTTTTCAATCCAAGCATGATAAAATAAGTGAAAGAATACGTGCCTTTAGAATAAATTTTACAAGATAACACTATAATAAATTTATTATTTATTATTTATAATAAATTTTACAAGATAACACTATAATTACATATATTAACTTTATTAATTATAAGATAAATTATAATTTTATGAGATAACACTGTAATTACATATATTATCTTACTGAACTAATTACTTAACTGTTACGAACAAATATTAATAGCAAATAAATTTAAATAATATATTAAATATTACATAAAATACACCAATAAATATTAATAAAAATATTAATAAAAATACCTAAAAACAACTATATAAACTCCTTAAATATTATACTAAGGAAAATGTCACCTTTAATGTAAATCAATTTAAACTCGGTTAGTGAAAAAATCTTGATGGCACAATTTTCCAATAAACTGGCATCCGAAGAAAAATGGAAAAAATAATGAAAGAACCAGAAACCTCCGAACTGGGCAAAAGAAATCGTTCAGTACCTTAAATCTCTGGTATAAAGGGGCAAAAAACCCTAGCGAGTAATAAGTTAAAACGAAGAGTGCTCAATAAACTAAGCAAAATTTAAATGAATAAATCCTAATGAGCCAGGTACTACCTACCTAGGTTTCACAACATGGGATCACCTGTTCACCCTCATGATCGCATGTGTTGAAACCTAGGTAGTACCTGGATCATTAGGATTTATTATTGTTGAAACTTGACTAATGCATGGAATAATAATGCAACACAAAATGTACTTAGAACAAAATGTATTGAAACAAGAAAGTGTACACAATATTTACATATAGTCTTTTGTATATTCCTGGGAAGACCTTCCTGGAGAATGGGTTGACTAAGTCGCAGTCGGGCAGAGTCTCTAGTTGAATCTCTTGATTCGCCTCCCATGTCTTCCCGGTACCAACCATATTTATATAGTTGGTACTCCACTATGCAAATTAGGTGGATCCTACCACAACAATTATATATATATATATATATATATATATATATATATATATATTAGAGTAAGGTTCACACTATACAAGGTCCGGGGGCCACTCGAGGTAGAGTGCTACGTTAAGGCTGAACTAAGGAATGTTGTTCGTCCGACCAGCGAGAGGCTGAATTCCTTCCGCTTGTGAAAGTGATTGGAGGATGAAAAATACTTCGTCAGCCACAAGAACTTGGAGACGCATTTGAACTCTATCAAGACCAAATATAACAGCAGTACTCCATTTTCGGCCTGATCTCTCTCTTGTAATGGCAGTGGATATCAGGAGGAATCAGTTACTTATTGGAGCGGCACAGGGAACCGGTCAGTTTCTTGTACTCTGGTAGATATGCGTCAAGATTTTGGGTGACCTTCGTTGGCCAAGAGTTTTCATATTTCTTCGGAGGTTTTCTACTTGATTTTTATACCGACGTTGGTCAGAGTTCGCTGTCCTACGTAAATGCGACAATCACAAGTTTAATCTTCTTACTGTTTTGATGTTTCCGTCTATATTAAGTATGTACCTGGCACTTTTCATCTTACCTTGAACATGAACAACATCCATAGGAATAGAAATAACCCCATAACATTATGCTACCGTCGCTGCGATTTGCAGTTGATGTATCAGGTCATCCCATAAGTTCTATCCGAATTTTGAATTTTGAAACAAGTGACCAAATGTTACATTTAATTACAGATTCAATCAACAATGTATTTTCCCTGATTATATATGACTTCCTTCCATCTATTAACAAGCTTACTAATTCCATTACTGTAAAATTCTTTTGGCTTTGATTCGAAGAACTCACAAATGTCAGTTTTAACCTCTTCCTGTGTTACAAAAGCTGTTTCTTCCAAATGATTCTGTAAGCTACGAAACAAATGGTAGTCTGAAAGAGCAAGGTCGGGAGAATAAGGTGGATGTGGAATTTTCTCCCAACCAACTTGTTCGATCTTTTGTGACGTGATTCTTGCTGTGTGTGGTCGTGCATTGTCCTGATGAAACATCACCCGTTTTTGGTTCACTAGAGCAGGTCTTTTTTCCTCAAAGCTTGGTTCAAACGATCTAATTGCTGACAGCATATTTGAGCATTAATTGTTGCATTAGGGGGTAAGAATTCAAAGTGGATTATTCCTTGGCAATCCCACCAGATTGAAAGAAGAACATTTTGCCCATGAAATTCCCTTCTCGGTTGTGGCTGGGGTCCTTCCCCTTTACCAAGCCACTGTCTACGACGCTTAACATTTCGATAAAAGATCCATTTTTCGCCGCCAGTCACAAGTCTATCCAAAAAAGGTGAAACAAGTTGGCGAGAATGGAGAGAAGATTAGATGTCAACTCGGGATTTGAGGTTGTTTTCAGACAATTCATGACGCACCCATTTTCCAAGTTTAGGAACTTTTCCATGTTGTTGAAGATGGCGATGAACAATTGTATGGTTTGAACTGAGAACCACTGCCAATTCCTCAACTGATAAAGCAGGATTTTCTTCAAGGGTTGCTTCAAGAAGCTTTTCATCAAACTCAACTGGACGTCCGGTTCGATCTTCATCTTCAAGGGTGAAATTTCCACCTCTGAATTTTCCAAACCATCTTCTGCAAGTTCTTTCATTCACACATTCCTCTCCATAAACTGAGTGAATATTTCTCGCCGCTTCGCCTGCTGAGTTTCCTTTCTTGAACTCATAAAGCATTATGTGCCTCAAATGATTCTTGGCTACTTCCATGTTAGCAGGGTTTTAATCAAACAAAATTTAATTTTATTGTTCTCTGAAATAAAATGTGATCAGTTTAAATGCATCTAAACATAAAAATAATGTTCAGCTCCATTAGACATTATAAAATACTCTTTAAATTTCGTTCATTTTAACAAAAAGTTAAAACTCGGACAGAACTTATGGGATGACCTAATAGAATAGGCTGGATTATCATATTTACTGGGTTTGTGCCATCTTACAAGGACACGTTATTCATCTAGTATTTGAAATATCTTTGCATAAGTATTTTAAAATAAATTTGAACAAACATCCTGGATAGAACACTCACTGTATAGCAGAATGTAGGACTATAAAATGCAATTATTTCCTCTGGCAAACCAACTAGTAAATTTCAAACAAACCACGCAGACATTGCGCGCAAGAACACTTAATTTCTTCACCGCAGGAACAAAAGTACTTTTTGGTAGCTTTAATTTATAAATTTATAGCTATGTATATCTTTATTCGTCTCTATAACATTCTCAGATCTGACCGTCCTGGGTTAGACG
Source organism: Acanthosepion esculentum (assembly GCA_964036315.1). NCBI lineage: Eukaryota > Metazoa > Mollusca > Cephalopoda > Sepiida > Sepiidae > Acanthosepion > Acanthosepion esculentum. Next base: position 108,579,099 of record OZ038492.1, on the reverse strand, counting down.
ATAAACTACATCTGACAACAAGGCCTTTGATCAGGAGTTTTTGAGCAGCGTGGAAACACCTCTTAATTGCTGGCGTTCCCAGGTCCAACCGGACCAGCTGTGGTAACACCTGTCAGGGTCCCAGCTAGGGACACATAGATAAACCCCAAAATCAGTCAAAACACAATTAAAGTATAAATATAGATTTTAATACCAGCAATCATTTTTTTTAAATTAGTACCAACAATACATTTTTGGAAAAAGATTTTGTTATGATTTTTTGGGTACGTTGTGTACTAGTGAGCCAACCAAAATGAGCTGACTTATTTTATAGTTCGCCAATAGAAGGTTAACCAATCAGAAGACTTAAAATATTCAATCCGACGTGTATAAAGGCGGCCATTTTGTTTTATCTCCGAATATCCACTGCCGACCTCTGATATCGATGACCAGAAGAACTACTGAATTACGCTCTGCTACTTTCTCCGAATATTCACTGCCAACCTCTGATATGGAAAACCTTAAGAATTACAGAACAGCTGCTACTAGATATTGGTGTTGTTTCATTGAACAAATTACATACTACGTTGGATTCTATATTCGGACTACGGTGAACATGTATAACAGATTTTACCAGCAATAAAATCTTTTCGGCATTAAATAACTCATTGAAGTTGATATGCCGTAAAACAAAACAAAACAAAACAAAACAAATTAGTTCTTCCGGATAGTTATTTGATCTTCATAAACGTTATTTCTTCCCTGTGACGCTACCGTTAAGGATATGGTTGATCAAGGCTTTCTACATCATCCTATCCTTTGTAGTTTTTAGTAACATTTTCTTATCGATTTGTACAAGTTCGTAATTGTTATAGTGAAAGACACCTTGTCTAGGTAATAGACTCTCCTACCTATTATAAGTAGGAGTCAGGAGTAGTCGAGACGAGGAGTAGTGTTCAGCGACCACAACTCGATTACTCTGCGTAACACTTTATTACAAGTTCCTAACGTTTCTGTATGTTTAACCTATTTAGGACGCATTTAGTCCGAATACAGTTTCTATTGTGGAAATAACTCCACAACAGTAATTGACGTGGCCCTCTGTCTTCTCGCAGTCACTTTAGACTACAATATAACACATGAATGTCACATTTTCCAAACCCATATTCCTCGTTAATGACCAAGAATTTTCTTCTGCCTGTTTCCAATTCTTAGTAGAAATGCCTTTTTTGTTTCCATTTTCCTTAAGAACTCTTAAGTTTATTCGCTCCGCCAATGATATTCTCAGTATCCTTCGGTAGAGCACCACTTCTGGTGGCTCCAATATCCACTTCAGACGTAAGAAAATTGTCCTGCACTCACTGCTTTATTGGAGAATTGATATTACATAAAAGTATCATTACATGGCATAGCAGATGCTAACATCCACGAAAGTGACTCGTTGCGCCTTCTCATGCTAACGTCTTCAGCTGACATGAAGTGGAAAGATTATATTGAATTCATTGCTAGATCAGCTGCTAAGAGGTTTTGTTCACTATGTCGTGCGAGACAATTATCCTATCCAGAATCTAGCTTACACATCTATAAGTCTACCATTCGTCCATGCATTGAATATTGCGGTCATATATGGCTCGGTGTCCCTGCACTTTACTTACTCATTGTAGTAGAGGCTTTGTAATTGCAGATACAACTATACTAACGCCGTTGAACAATACTGGTGTCAGACGCTTTCGAGTAGCACACGCAATAATAGTACTTACTCGATAATACACGCTCGAATAGTAATCTATATAGTGATCCAAATAGAGAAATAGTATAGTGAATAGAATAGAGAATAGCGATCCGTATAGTAATAGAGGATAGACTAGAAATAAGGATCCGTATAGTAATAGAGGATAGAGTAGAAATAGAGATCCGAATAGTAATAGAGGATAGAGTAGAAATAGCGATCCGTATAGTAATAGAGGATGGAGTAGAAATAGCGATCCGTATAGTAATAGAGGATAGACTAGAAATAAGGATCCGTATAGTAATAGAGGATAGAGTAGAAATAGCGATCCGTATAGTAATAGAGGATAGAATAGAAATAGCGATCCGTAAGGTAATAGAGGATAGACTAGAACTAAGGATCCGTATAGTAATAGAGGATGGAGTAGAAATAGCGATCCGTATAGTAATAGAGGATAGAATAGAAATAGCGATCCGTAAGGTAATAGAGGATAGACTAGAAATAAGGATCCGTATAGTAATAGAGGATAGAGTAGAAATAGCGATCCGTATAGTAATAGAGGATAGAATAGAAATAGCGATCCGAATAGTAATAGAGGATAGACTAGAAATAAGGATCCGTATAGTAATAGAGGATAGAATAGAAATAGCAATCCGTGTAGTAATAGAGGATAGAGTAGAAATATCGATCCGAATAGTAATACAGGAGAGAATAGAAATAGCGATTCGTATAGTAATAGGGGATAGAGTAGAAATAAGCATCCGTATTGTAATAGAGGATAGAGTAGAAATAGCGATCCGAATAGTAATAGAGGACAGAGTAGAAATAGCGATCCGTATAGTAATAGAGGATAGAGTAGAAATAGAGATCAGTATAGTAATAGAGGATAGAGTAGAAATAGCGATCCGAATAGTAATAGAGGATAGAGTAGAAATAGCGATCCGAATAGTAATAGAGGACAGAGTAGAAATAGCGATCCGTATAGTAATAGAGGATAGAGTAGAAATAGAGATCAGTATAGTAATAGAGGATAGAGTAGAAATTGCGATCCGAATAGTAATAGAGGATAGAGTAGAAATAGCGATCCGTATAGTAATAGAGGATAGAGTAGAAATAGCGATCCGTAAGGTAATAGAGGATAGACTAGAAATAAGGATCCGTATAGTAATAGAGGATAGAGTAGAAATAGCGATCCGTATAGTAATAGAGGATAGAATAGAAATAGCAATGCGAATAGTAATAGAGGATAGAGTAGAAATATCGATCCGAATAGTAATACAGGAGAGAATAGAAATAGCGATCCGTATAGTAATAGGGGATAGAGTAGAAATAAGCATCCGTATTGTAATAGAAGATAGAGTAGAAATAGCGATCCGAATAGTAATAGAGGACAGAGTAGAAATAGCGATCCGTATAGTAATAGAGGATAGAGTAGAAATAGAGATCAGTATAGTAATAGAGGATAGAGTAGAAATAGCGATCCGAATAGTAATATAGGATAGACTAGAAATAAGGATCCGTATAGCAATAGAGTAGAAATAGCGATCCGTATAGTAATAGAGGATAGAATAGAAATAGCGATCCGTAAGGTAATAGAGGATAGACTAGAAATAAGGATCCGTATAGTAATAGAGGATAGAGTAGAAATAGCGATCCGTATAGTAATAGAGGATAGAGTAGAAATAGCTATCCGAATAGTAATAGAGGATAGACTAGAAATAAGGATCCGTATAGTAATAGAGGATAGAATAGAAATAGCGATCCGTATAGTAATAGAGGATAGAATAGAAATAAGGATCCGTATAGTAATAGAGGATAGAATAGAAATAAGGATCCGTATAGTAATAGAGGATAGAATAGAAATAAGGATACGTATAGTAATAGAGGATAGAATAGAAATAGCGATCCGTATAGTAATAGAGGATAGAATAGAAATAAGGATCCGTATAGTAATAGAGGATAGAATAGAAATAGCTATCCATAAGGTAATAGAGGATAGACTAGAAATAAGGATCCGTATAGTAATAGAGGATAGAATAGAAATAGTGATCCGTATAGTAATAGAGGATAGAATAGAAATAAGGATCCGTATAGTAATAGAGGATAGAATAGAAATAGCGATCCGTATAGTAATAGAGGATAGAATAGAAATAAGGATCCGTATAGTAATAGAGGATAGAATAGAAATAAGGATCCGTATAGTAATAAAGGATAGACTAGAAATAAGGATCCGTATAGTAATAGAGGATAGAATAGAAATAGCGATCCGTATAGTAATAGAGGATAGAATAGAAATAAGGATCCGTATAGTAATAGAGGATAGAATAGAAATAAGGATCCGTATAGTAATAGAGGATAGACTAGAAATAAGGATCCGTATAGTAATAGAGGATAGAATAGAAATAGCGATCCGTATAGTAATAGGGGATAGAATAGAAATAAGGATCCGTATAGTAATAGAGGATAGAATAGAAATAAGGATCCGTATAGTAATAAAGGATAGACTAGAAATAAGGATCCGTATAGTAATAGAGGATAGAATAGAAATAGCGATCCGTATAGTAATAGAGGATAGAATAGAAATCAGGATCCGTATAGTAATAGAGGATAGAATAGAAATAAGGATCCGTATAGTAATAGAGGATAGAATAGAAATAGCGATCCGTATAGTAATAGAGGATAGAATAGAAATAAGGATCCGTATAGTAATAGAGGATAGACTAGAAATAAGGATCCGTATAGAAATAGAGGATAGAATAGAAATAGTGATCCGCATAGTAATAGAGGATAGAGTAGAAATAGCGATCCGTATAGTAATAGAGGATAGACTAGAAATAAGGATCCGTATATTAATAGACGATAGAATAGAAATAGCGATCCGTATAGTAATAGAGGATAGAATAGAAATAAGGATCCGTATAGTAATAGAGGATAGAATAGAAATAAGGATCCGTATAGTAATAAAGGATAGACTAGAAATAAGGATCCGTATAGTAATAGAGGATAGAATAGAAATAGCGATCCGTATAGTAATAGAGGATAGAATAGAAATAAGGATCCGTATAGTAATAGAGGATAGAATAGAAATAAGGATCCGTATAGTAATAGAGGATAGACTAGAAATAAGGATCCGTATAGTAATAGAGGATAGAATAGAAATAGCGATCCGTATAGTAATAGAGGATAGAATAGAAATAAGGATCCGTATAGTAATAGAGGATAGACTAGAAATAAGGATCCGTATAGTAATAGAGGATAGAATAGAAATAGCGATCCGTATAGTAATAGAGGATAGAATAGAAATAAGGATCCGTATAGTAATAGAGGATAGAATAGAAATAAGGATCCGTATAGTAATAGAGGATAGAATAGAAATAAGGATCCGTATAGTAATAGAGGATAGAATAGAAATAAGGATCCGTATAGTAATAGAGGATAGAATAGAAATAGCGATCCGTATAGTTATAGAGGATAGAATAGAAATAAGGATCCGTATAGTAATAGAGGATAGAATAGAAATAAGGATCCGTATAGTAATAGAGGATAGAATAGAAATAAGGATCCGTATAGTAATAGAGGATAGACTAGAAATAAGGATCCGTATAGTAATAGAGGATAGAATAGAAATAGCGATCCGTATAGTAATAGAGGATAGAATAGAAATAAGGATCCGTATAGTAATAGAGGATAGAATAGAAATAAGGATCCGTATAGTAATAAAGGATAGAATAGAAATAAGGATACGTATAGTAATAGAGGATAGAATAGAAATAGCGATCCGTATAGTAATAGAGGATAGAATAGAAATAAGGATCCGTATAGTAATAGAGGATAGAATAGAAATAGCGATCCGAATAGTAATAGAGGATAGACTAGAAATAAGGATCCGTATAGTAATAGAGGATAGAATAGAAATAGCAATCCGTGTAGTAATAGAGGATAGAGTAAAAATATCGATCCGAATAGTAATACAGGAGAGAATAGAAATAGCGATTCGTATAGTAATAGGGGATAGAGTAGAAATAAGCATCCGTATTGTAATAGAGGATAGAGTAGAAATAGCGATCCGAATAGTAATAGAGGACAGAGTAGAAATAGCGATCCGTATAGTAATAGAGGATAGAGTAGAAATAGAGATCAGTATAGTAATAGAGGATAGAGTAGAAATAGCGATCCGAATAGTAATAGAGGATAGAGTAGAAATAGCGATCCGAATAGTAATAGAGGACAGAGTAGAAATAGCGATCCGTATAGTAATAGAGGATAGAGTAGAAATAGAGATCAGTATAGTAATAGAGGATAGAGTAGAAATTGCGATCCGAATAGTAATAGAGGATAGAGTAGAAATAGCGATCCGTATAGTAATAGAGGATAGAGTAGAAATAGCGATCCGTAAGGTAATAGAGGATAGACTAGAAATAAGGATCCGTATAGTAATAGAGGATAGAGTAGAAATAACGATCCGTATAGTAATAGAGGATAGAATAGAAATAGCAATGCGAATAGTAATAGAGGATAGAGTAGAAATATCGATCCGAATAGTAATACAGGAGAGAATAGAAATAGCGATCCGTATAGTAATAGGGGATAGAGTAGAAATAAGCATCCGTATTGTAATAGAAGATAGAGTAGAAATAGCGATCCGAATAGTAATAGAGGACAGAGTAGAAATAGCGATCCGTATAGTAATAGAGGATAGAGTAGAAATAGAGATCAGTATAGTAATAGAGGATAGAGTAGAAATAGCGATCCGAATAGTAATATAGGATAGACTAGAAATAAGGATCCGTATAGTAATAAAGGATAGAGTAGAAATAGCGATCCGTATAGTAATAGAGGATAGAATAGAAATAGCGATCCGTAAGGTAATAGAGGATAGACTAGAAATAAGGATCCGTATAGTAATAGAGGATAGAGTAGAAATAGCGATCCGTATAGTAATAGAGGATAGAGTAGAAATAGCTATCCGAATAGTAATAGAGGATAGACTAGAAATAAGGATCCGTATAGTAATAGAGGATAGAATAGAAATAGCGATCCGTATAGTAATAGAGGATAGAATAGAAATAAGGATCCGTATAGTAATAGAGGATAGAATAGAAATAAGGATCCGTATAGTAATAGAGGATAGAATAGAAATAAGGATACGTATAGTAATAGAGGATAGAATAGAAATAGCGATCCGTATAGTAATAGAGGATAGAATAGAAATAAGGATCCGTATAGTAATAGAGGATAGAATAGAAATAGCTATCCGTAAGGTAATAGAGGATAGACTAGAAATAAGGATCCGTATAGTAATAGAGGATAGAATAGAAATAGTGATCCGTATAGTAATAGAGGATAGAATAGAAATAAGGATCCGTATAGTAATAGAGGATAGAATAGAAATAGCGATCCGTATAGTAATAGAGGATAGAATAGAAATAAGGATCCGTATAGTAATAGAGGATAGAATAGAAATAAGGATCCGTATAGTAATAAAGGATAGACTAGAAATAAGGATCCGTATAGTAATAGAGGATAGAATAGAAATAGCGATCCGTATAGTAATAGAGGATAGAGTAGAAATAGCGATCCGTATAGTAATAGAGGATAGAATAGAAATAAGGATCCGTATAGTAATAGAGGATAGACTAGAAATAAGGATCCGTATAGTAATAGAGGATAGAATAGAAATAGCGATCCGTATAGTAATAGGGGATAGAATAGAAATAAGGATCCGTATAGTAATAGAGGATAGAATAGAAATAAGGATCCGTATAGTAATAAAGGATAGACTAGAAATAAGGATCCGTATAGTAATAGAGGATAGAATAGAAATAGCGATCCGTATAGTAATAGAGGATAGAATAGAAATCAGGATCCGTATAGTAATAGAGGATAGAATAGAAATAAGGATCCGTATAGTAATAGAGGATAGAATAGAAATAGCGATCCGTATAGTAATAGAGGATAGAATAGAAATAAGGATCCGTATAGTAATAGAGGATAGACTAGAAATAAGGATCCGTATAGAAATAGAGGATAGAATAGAAATAGTGATCCGCATAGTAATAGAGGATAGAGTAGAAATAGCGATCCGTATAGTAATAGAGGATAGACTAGAAATAAGGATCCGTATATTAATAGACGATAGAATAGAAATAGCGATCCGTATAGTAATAGAGGATAGAATAGAAATAAGGATCCGTATAGTAATAGAGGATAGAATAGAAATAAGGATCCGTATAGTAATAAAGGATAGACTAGAAATAAGGATCCGTATAGTAATAGAGGATAGAATAGAAATAGCGATCCGTATAGTAATAGAGGATAGAATAGAAATAAGGATCCGTATAGTAATAGAGGATAGAATAGAAATAAGGATCCGTATAGTAATAGAGGATAGACTAGAAATAAGGATCCGTATAGTAATAGAGGATAGAATAGAAATAGCGATCCGTATAGTAATAGAGGATAGAATAGAAATAAGGATCCGTATAGTAATAGAGGATAGACTAGAAATAAGGATCCGTATAGTAATAGAGGATAGAATAGAAATAGCGATCCGTATAGTAATAGAGGATAGAATAGAAATAAGGATCCGTATAGTAATAGAGGATAGAATAGAAATAAGGATCCGTATAGTAATAGAGGATAGAATAGAAATAAGGATCCGTATAGTAATAGAGGATAGAATAGAAATAAGGATCCGTATAGTAATAGAGGATAGAATAGAAATAGCGATCCGTATAGTTATAGAGGATAGAATAGAAATAAGGATCCGTATAGTAATAGAGGATAGAATAGAAATAAGGATCCGTATAGTAATAGAGGATAGAATAGAAATAAGGATCCGTATAGTAATAGAGGATAGACTAGAAATAAGGATCCGTATAGTAATAGAGGATAGAATAGAAATAGCGATCCGTATAGTAATAGAGGATAGAATAGAAATAAGGATCCGTATAGTAATAGAGGATAGAATAGAAATAAGGATCCGTATAGTAATAAAGGATAGAATAGAAATAAGGATACGTATAGTAATAGAGGATAGAATAGAAATAGCGATCCGTATAGTAATAGAGGATAGAATAGAAATAAGGATCCGTATAGTAATAGAGGATAGAATAGAAATAGCGATCCGAATAGTAATAGAGGATAGACTAGAAATAAGGATCCGTATAGTAATAGAGGATAGAATAGAAATAGCAATCCGTGTAGTAATAGAGGATAGAGTAAAAATATCGATCCGAATAGTAATAGAGGATAGAATAGAAATAGCGATCCGAATAGTAATATAGGATAGACTAGAAATAAGGATCCGTATAGTAATAAAGGATAGAGTAGAAATAGCGATCCGTATAGTAATAGAGGATAGAATAGAAATAGCGATCCGTAAGGTAATAGAGGATAGACTAGAAATAAGGATCCGTATAGTAATAGAGGATAGAGTAGAAATAGCGATCCGTATAGTAATAGAGGATAGAGTAGAAATAGCGATCCGTATAGTAATAGAGGATAGAGTAGAAATAGAGATCAGTATAGTAATAGAGGATAGAGTCGAAATAGCGATCCGAATAGTAATAGAGGATAGAGTAGAAATAGCGATCCGAATAGTAATAGAGGACAGAGTAGAAATAGCGATCCGTATAGTAATAGAGGATAGAGTAGAAATAGAGATCAGTATAGTAATAGAGGATAGAGTAGAAATTGCGATCCGAATAGTAATAGAGGATAGAGTAGAAATAGCGATCCGTATAGTAATAGAGGATAGAGTAGAAATAGCGATCCGTAAGGTAATAGAGGATAGACTAGAAATAAGGATCCGTATAGTAATAGAGGATAGAGTAGAAATAGCGATCCGTATAGTAATAGAGGATAGAATAGAAATAGCAATGCGAATAGTAATAGAGGATAGAGTAGAAATATCGATCCGAATAGTAATACAGGAGAGAATAGAAATAGCGATCCGTATAGTAATAGGGGATAGAGTAGAAATAAGCATCCGTATTGTAATAGAAGATAGAGTAGAAATAGCGATCCGAATAGTAATAGAGGACAGAGTAGAAATAGCGATCCGTATAGTAATAGAGGATAGAGTAGAAATAGAGATCAGTATAGTAATAGAGGATAGAGTAGAAATAGCGATCCGAATAGTAATATAGGATAGACTAGAAATAAGGATCCGTATAGTAATAAAGGATAGAGTAGAAATAGCGATCCGTATAGTAATAGAGGATAGAATAGAAATAGCGATCCGTAAGGTAATAGAGGATAGACTAGAAATAAGGATCCGTATAGTAATAGAGGATAGAGTAGAAATAGCGATCCGTATAGTAATAGAGGATAGAGTAGAAATAAGCATCCGTATTGTAATAGAAGATAGAGTAGAAATAGCGATCCGAATAGTAATAGAGGACAGAGTAGAAATAGCGATCCGTATAGTAATAGAGGATAGAGTAGAAATAGAGATCAGTATAGTAATAGAGGATAGAATAGAAATAGCGATCCGTATAGTAATAGAGGATAGAATAGAAATAAGGATCCGTATAGTAATAGAGGATAGAATAGAAATAAGGATCCGTATAGTAATAGAGGATAGAATAGAAATAAGGATACGTATAGTAATAGAGGATAGAATAGAAATAGCGATCCGTATAGTAATAGAGGATAGAATAGAAATAAGGATCCGTATAGTAATAGAGGATAGAATAGAAATAGCTATCCGTAAGGTAATAGAGGATAGACTAGAAATAAGGATCCGTATAGTAATAGAGGATAGAATAGAAATAGTGATCCGTATAGTAATAGAGGATAGAATAGAAATAAGGATCCGTATAGTAATAGAGGATAGAATAGAAATAAGGATCCGTATAGTAATAGAGGATAGAATAGAAATAAGGATCCGTATAGTAATAGAGGATAGAATAGAAATAAGGATCCGTATAGTAATAAAGGATAGACTAGAAATAAGGATCCGTATAGTAATAGAGGATAGAATAGAAATAGCGATCCGTATATTAATAGAGGATAGAATAGAAATAAGGATCCGTATAGTAATAGAGGATAGAATAGAAATAAGGATCCGTATAGTAATAGAGGATAGACTAGAAATAAGGATCCGTATAGTAATAGAGGATAGAATAGAAATAGTGATCCTTATAGTAATAGGGGATAGAATAGAAATAAGGATCCGTATAGTAATAGAGGATAGAATAGAAATAAGGATCCGTATAGTAATAAAGGATAGACTAGAAATAAGGATCCGTATTGTAATAGAGGATAGAATAGAAATAGCGATCCGTATAGTAATAGAGGATAGAATAGAAATCAGGATCCGTATAGTAATAGAGGATAGAATAGAAATAAGGATCCGTATAGTAATAGAGGATCGAATAGAAATAGCGATCCGTATAGTAATAGAGGATAGAATAGAAATAAGGATCCGTATAGTAATAGAGGATAGAATAGAAATAAGGATCCGTATAGTAATAGAGGATAGAATAGAAATAGCGATCCGTATAGTAATAGAGGATAGAGTAGAAATAGCGATCCGAATAGTAATAGAGGATAGACTAGAAATAAGGATCCGTATAGTAATAGAGGATAGAATAGAAATAGCGATCCGTATAGTAATAGAGGATAGAATAGAAATAAGGATCCGTATAGTAATAGAGGATAGAATAGAAATAGCGATCCGTAAGGTAATAGAGGATAGAGTAGAAATAAGGATCCGTATAGTAATAGAGGATAGAATAGAAATAGCGATCCGTATAGTAATAGAGGATAGAATAGAAATAAGGATCCGTATAGTAATAGAGGATAGAATAGAAATAAGGATCCGTATAGTAATAGAGGATAGACTAGAAATAAGGATCCGTATAGTAATAGAGGATAGAATAGAAATAGCGATCCGTATAGTAATAGAGGATAGAATAGAAATAAGGATCCGTATAGTAATAGAGGATAGACTAGAAATAAGGATCCGTATAGTAATAGAGGATAGAATAGAAATAGCGATCCGTATAGTAATAGAGGATAGAATAGAAATAAGGATCCGTATAGTAATAGAGGATAGAATAGAAATAAGGATCCGTATAGTAATAGAGGATAGAATAGAAATAAGGATCCGTATAGTAATAGAGGATAGAATAGAAATAAGGATCCGTATAGTAATAGAGGATAGAATAGAAATAGCGATCCGTATAGTTATAGAGGATAGAATAGAAATAAGGATCCGTATAGTAATAGAGGATAGAATAGAAATAAGGATCCGTATAGTAATAGAGGATAGAATAGAAATAAGGATCCGTATAGTAATAGAGGATAGACTAGAAATAAGGATCCGTATAGTAATAGAGGATAGAATAGAAATAGCGATACGTATAGTAATAGAGGATAGAATAGAAATAAGGATCCGTATAGTAATAGAGGATAGAATAGAAATAAGGATCCGTATAGTAATAAAGGATAGAATAGAAATAAGGATACGTATAGTAATAGAGGATAGAATAGAAATAGCGATCCGTATAGTAATAGAGGATAGAATAGAAATAAGGATCCGTATAGTAATAGAGGATAGAATAGAAATAAGGATCCGTATAGTAATAGAGGATAGAATAGAAATAAGGATCCGTATAGTAATAGAGGATAGACTAGAAATAAGGATCCGTATAGTAATAGAGGATAGAATAGAAATAGCATCCGTATAGTAATAGAGGATAGAATAGAAATAAGGATCCGTATAGTAATAGAGGATAGAATAGAAATAAGGATCCGTATAGTAATAGAGGATAGAATAGAAATAAGGATCCGTATAGTAATAGAGGATAGACTAGAAATAAGGATCCGTATAGTAATAGAGGATAGAATAGAAATAGCGATCCGTATAGTAATAGAGTAGAAATAGCGATCCGAATAGTAATAGAGGATGGAGTAGAAATAGTGATCCGTATAGTAATAGAGGATAGTGTAGAAATAGTGATCCGTATAGTAATAGAGGATAGAATAGAAATAACGATCCGTCTAGTAATAAAGGATAGAGTAGAAATAGCGATCCGTATAGTAATAGAGGATAGAGTAGAAATAGCGATCCGTATTGTAATAGAGGATAGAGTAGAAATAGCGATCCGTATTGTAATAGAGGATAGAGTAGAAATAGCGATCCGTATTGTAATAGAGGATAGAGTAGAAATAGCGATCCGTATTGTAATAGAGGATAGAGTAGAAATAGCGATCCGTATAGTAATAGAGGATAGAGTAGAAATAGCGATCCGTATAGTAATAGAGGATAGAGTAGAAATAGCGATCCGTATAGTAATAGAGGATAGATTAGAAATAAGGATCCGTATAGTAATAGAGGATAGAATAGAAATAACGATCCGTCTAGTAATAGAGGACAGAGTAGAAATAGCGATCCGTATAGTAATAGAGGATAGAGTAGAAATAGCGATCCGTATTGTAATAGAGGATAGAGTAGAAATAGCGATCCGTATAGTAATAGAGGATAGACTAGAAATAGCGATCCGTATAGTAATAGAGGATAGACTAGAAATAGAAATCCGTATAGTAATAGAGGATAGAGTAGAAATAGCGATCAATTAGACGTCTAGCTAATTCCTACTCATGCGTTTTCTCTATGGTCACGTGGTCTACATAATTTAATAATGGGATCCCTTGTGCATGTTCACTGGTGATCTATGTTCAAACTCAAGCGTCGCCAGTGTCACTTTATTCCTATATAACATACCCGTCGCACTGGTTACCAGTTCTTTTATTGTTTTTTTCTCCTCACTAGCGTCTTCATATCTTCTTTCACACCCGGTAACCCACTGTATCTTAGTGGCAATATCGCCTTCCATTGGTTCGAGATGATAAAAGAAAGCTAAAAAAAATCTATGGAAAAATCTCGTTAACATGAAAATCCAACTACTTAAATTTATTTGAACTATTTTAACGGTTTCTAAATCCAAAAAGAAATCTACAACCATTTTATGTAAGTTAAAATGTAAAATGATCATTTAATATAGGAAAAGAACAAAAAAAAAAAAAGAATGTTGTAGCGAGAAAACTAAAGTGCGTATTATTCAAAGAAACTAGTATTATTCAAAGAAACTAGTCAAATATCTATAATTAAAAATATGAATTTTGATCATATATTGTTCAGGTGTTAGGGAAAGTAGAGAATTTAATTAAAATTTTGAATAAACATTGATATTAAGATGCTTAAAGAGTATCTATTTTAATATTATTTTCTTTATTATATGACATTAGCTAGAAAAGATGATGTATTATAAAAACCTACTTTGGGATTAAATTGAATAGAATCGTGACACCATAGCTGATTCAATAATTACTTCAGATGATTTTTATTTTTTCAATTATTTTGACAATTATATTGTGAGGGAGAAGTGAAAGGTCAACAAGAAGAAAAAAATGAAATATCAAACTGTTTCCATCTATTCCATCTTATACACGCGCGAGAGCACACACTCACAGACAGAGAGACAGACACAGACACGCACACACACAGACACATATATATATATTTTATTTTACGATATTGCATCGAAAACATGTCAAAATCGCTACACAATTGCAGTCCTGTTTCGATGCGTATCAATGCATCTGATCAGGCGCTTGCAAATTACTGGTGAGTGAACGATTTCAGAGAGCGTGTTTTTACGAAAAAAGAAAAGAAAAAAGAAACGCGGTGGGGCGGTTATAATGTTTGTGGACTTTGATCAACCAATCAACTAAGACCTACGTTAAATTTAAACAAAGTTGGAAAATTAAAAATTATACTTATATATATATATATATATATATATATATATATATATATATATATATATATATATATATATATATATATATATATATATATATATATATATATATTTTATTAGGAGAATTTGATAATTATATTTAAGTGTTTCCTCGAGCCTAAAACCTCAACAGAATGCACCGGACGGCCGTTTCATCCTATATTTGGGGCTCATCATATATATATATATATATTATTAGGAGAATTTGATAATTATATTTAAGTGTTTCCTCGAGCCTAAAACCTCAACAGAATGCATCGGACGGCCGTTTCATCCTATATTTGGGGCTCATCATCAGTGCGCATCCACTACTGAGAATTGAAACCCTGACAATTAGGTTGTCAAGCGAACACCATACCAACTGTTCCAACGGGCCTTGGTGACGAAGAGGTAGCAAATCAGATGCGCACTGCTGATGTATATCATTGCTTGAACCGGCTTCTAATGCTCTGGAGAGCGGCTTGGTGATAGTGGCTCCAGGGGACACAGTCCTATGGTTAAAGTGAATGTCAGTAGAGTTCCACCGCGGATTATGTGAGTGAGCGGCGCTATATTGAGTCTGATTTGCTACCTCTTCGTCACCGAGGCCCGTTGGAACAGTTGGTATGGTGTTTGCTTGACAACCTAACTGTCAGGGTTTCAATTCTCGGTAGTGGATGCGCACTGCTGATTAGTCCCAAATATAGGATGAAACGGCCGTCCAGCGCTTTCTGCATTCTGTTGAGGTTTCAGACTCGACGAATCACTTAAATATATATATATATATATATATATATATATATATATATATATATATATATATATATATATATGAATTACAATTAATGAAATCCAAACAATTTACCTCATACAGATGATCATTTCGACAACGGAAAAGTAGTTTTTCCAGGACATATCAATGCAAATACATTTACTAAAATCCCATGTCTCTTCACAGGAAATTTGAAAGGGAAAGGAAGGGGAGAATAAGGAAAGAATGAAAAGAGGAGTAAGAATTGGCCTATAATAGATGAGGGAGTTATATAGATATAGAGGCTTAATGGAACTAACGTTGTTGTGCTGGAGTGGGGAATAGATAGACACGACGGTTGAAAAACCGACCAGAACAATCAAAATGTTTAGATTTCGGCATCAAATAACCTCTAGAGGACAATATGCCGTTAAACAAAGAAAACAAACCAAAGAAATCAGAATATTTAGATTTCGGCATCAAATAACCCATAGAGGTTGATATGCCGCAAAACAAAGACAACCAGACTAATCAAAATAGTTAGATTTAGGCATCAAATAATCAATGAAAGGTTGATATTCCGCTAAGAATCTGTTGTGGTAGGATCCACCTAATTTGCATAGTGGAGTACCGACCATATAAATATGGTTGGTACCGGGAAGAGAGGAGAACGAATCAAGAGATTCAACCAGAGACTCTGCCCGACTGCGACTCAATCAACACATTCTCCAGGAACGGTCTTCCCAGGAATATACAAAAGACTATATGTAAATATTGTGTACACTTTCTTGTTTCAATACATTTTGTTCTAAGTACATTTTGTGTTGCATTATTATTCCATGCATTAGTCAAGTTTCAACAGAAACAAAACCAACCAAACAAATCAAACTATAAGATTTAGGCATCAAATAACCCATAAAAGGTTGATATGCCACGAAGCAAAGACATCCAACAAAAACAATCAAACTATTTAGATTTAGCATCAAATAACCCATAAAAGTTTGATCTGCAGCTAAGCAGAGACAGCCAGCCAAACCAATCAGAATATTTTGATTTAGACATCATATAACCCATAAAAGTTAATAGTCCCCTAAGCAAGTACAACCAACCAAACAAAACAAACTATTTAGATTTAGGCATCAAATAAACCATAAAAGGTTGATATGACTCTAAGAAAAGACAACCAACCAAAACAAATCAAACTATTTTGATTTAGCATCAAATAACGCATACAGTTGTTGATATGCCACAAAGCAAAGACAACCAACCAAACCAATCAAACTGTTTAGATTTAGGCATCAAATAAACCATAAATGGGTGATATACCGCTAAGCAAAGACAACCAACCAAACCAATCAAAATATTTAGATTACGGCATTAAATAACCCATAGAGGTTGATATGCCGCTAAGCAAAGACAATAAACCAAACCAATCAAAATATTTAGATTACGGCATCAAATAACCCGTAAAATGTTGATACGCCACTAAGGAAAAACAACCAAACAAACCAATCAAACTATTTAGATTTAGGCATCTAAAAACCCATAAAATGTTGATATGCCGTTAAGCAAAGACAGCCAACCAATGAAATTATTTAGATACCTGCATTAAATAACCCATAGAGGTGTTGATATGCCACTAAGCAAAGACAAACAACCAAACCAAAATAACTATTTAGATTTAGGCAAGAAATAACCTATAAAAGATTGATATACCGCTAAGCAAGGTCATCCAACCAAACCAATCAAAATATTAAGATAACGGCATTAAATAACCCACAGAGGTTGATATGCCGCTAAGAAAAG
This sequence comes from Acanthosepion esculentum, assembly GCA_964036315.1. NCBI lineage: Eukaryota > Metazoa > Mollusca > Cephalopoda > Sepiida > Sepiidae > Acanthosepion > Acanthosepion esculentum. The sequence goes on along the minus strand of OZ038492.1, from coordinate 108,562,043 downwards.
ACAACGAACCAAACCAATCAAATATTTAGATTACGGCATCAAATAACACATGAAAGTTTGATATACTGTTAAGCAAAGAAAACCAACCAATCAAATCAATCTGTTTAGATTTAGTCTTCAAATAACCCATAAAATGTTGATAAGCAAAGAAATCATCCAACCAAACTGTTATGGGAATTTACCTATCACGATAATGAACTCTTCCAGAAACTATGAATACTGCGCCTTTCTGAGAGAGAGGGGAGGAACGAGTCGAGCCGCAGTCTCTGAATGTGCTCGACTCCTGTTGAACTCTCTGCTTTGGCATAGAGGAACCTGGATAAGGCTTTGCCGAAGGGCAAATTTTCGTCCGGGGTTGTGGACAAGCCGTGAACCCGTTTATTCGTGTTCTTAAGGGAGTATTTTTTTGGCCGAGCTTACGGGCTCAGAGAAACCCACGTTAAACTTGTCCTTGTGCCACATACTTTCCTCGTGGGGGGACTGCTAAATATCGGAACGAGTCGGGACCTAACGAGTCAAGACATTTTAGTTCACTCTAAACCAGACTGACAGTTAATACTAACACCTTCAACTTCTTGTATTATATCTCTGTTGTAATATATCTTTGTTATTTTCTTCTCTTGTGTTCGTGTTGTTCTTCCTTGGTTCTACCTTGGACCATAACCGTGGTGTGAGGATATTGGACCATAACTGTGGCGACGAGGACTGAAGAAACAAATTCTACGCTGAGAAATCCTAAAAAAGTATACCGAGGAAACTTCAGAAACAAACTCTACGCGGAGAAACCAAAAAAGTCTACTCAAGAAACAAAAAAAAAATAAAATAACAAGTTATACGCGAACATAAAAAAAAGAGAAAATTTTCTTTTTTGGACATCAACTTTACAGTAGTAACAAAAACCTGAAACTAAAAGAAAATTACTTACACATAATTACGGTAAATATGGAAAACTTTAAGTCAACCATATTGGAACTTATGAAAATACAATTTGAGCAGCAACAGAAAAACGAACAGAAGCATCTTGAACTACAAGAATTATTGCTACGGGTAATAACAAATAATGGGCAATATTCCGAGAATGAAACAGTTCTATCGCAAAATGCTATATGGAGCTATATCAAAGACTTCACGTATGCACCGGACGAAGACAAAACCTTCGCAGCTTACTTCAGAAGGTACGAAGATTTATATGAGTTTGATTGCGGGAATTGGTCAGACGCGAGAAAAGTACGCCTACTACTAAGAAAATTAGGGTCAAGCGAATACACTAAATTCGTAGACTACATCCTACCGAGGAAAACAAATGAGTTAACTTTCAAGGAAGCCATAAAAGTGTTAACAGAACTTTTTAGCCCAAATACCTCACTATTCCACAAAAGATGGAAATGTCTGAATCTAACAAAAAAGGACAGCGAAGACTATATAACATTCGCTTCCATTGTAAACAAACATTGTGATGACTTTAAGTTATCTGAACTAAGCCCGGACAATTTTAAATGTTTAATATTCTTTCAAAGCCTGGTTTCCACTAAAGACGCGGAGATCAGACGTAGAATTCTTACAAAACTTGAGAGTGAACCAGAATTGAGGCTACAAAAATTGGCTGAAGACTGTCAGAGATGTATAAGCGTAAAGAAGGACTCGAAAGATACAGAAGAGTCTGGCATCGCTCACATCCGTAAAGTTCAACGACAAACACGTTTTTGTCCCTCCTCAAAAACAAACAAAACCAATTTTCCCTCCTCAAAAACAGGTCAAACAAATTTTTTTACTTCAAAAAGTCAATATAAGAAAAACTACCACCCAGTCCATGCTATCGCTGTGGAACTTTGCATTGGTATAAAGATTGTCCTTACTGCTTTAAGACTTGTCTATCGCGCAAAAAAGTGGGTCATAAAAGTTCTCATTGTTGGACTAGGAAAGAAAGCAAAAGCAGAGTAAGAGTCACTAGGACTGACCAAGCAGACGAGACAAACATACGAAAATACGTGCAAGTAGAAATGTTAAACAGAAAAGTCAGACTACAATTGGATTCCGGATCGGATTTAACTAATATTAACTCTAGAAACATGGAGAAAATTGAACAAACCGACCATGTTGAAAACCGATAAAATTGCTAGGTCGGTAACTGGGAGAAAAATAAAATTTGAGGGAGAAGTTATTACAAAAGTGACATTCGATGGAATGACCTAAAAATTAAAAATGTATGTGCTAAGAAATACAGAAAATTTATTTGGAACGGACTGGATGCAGAAATTCGACCCCTGGGATTTACCAATAAGTACGTACTGCCAAAAAGTGAAAAGTTTATCGACTGAGGCAGATAAATTAAAGGAGAAACTAAAAGAGTATGTTCAGCCGGCCTCGGGAGGTGTAAAAAAATGGCAGCAAATATAGAAATAAAAGAATATGTACAATCTATCTTCAAGAAGAAAAGGAACGTACCTTTTGCTTCAATAGAAAAAATAGATCAAGAGTTTGATAGACTCGAAAAAATCGGTATATTGACAAAAGTGGAATATAGTCAATGGGCCGCACCTACGGTTTACGTCAAAAAGAAATCGGGTGAGATATGAGTATGCGCTGATTTCTCAACGGGATTGAACGCAGCGATTAAGAATTACCACTATCCTCTACCCAGCCCAGAAGAAGTTTTCACAAAATTAAACGGAGGAAAATTTTTCTCAAAGATAGACTTGAGCGAAGCGTACCTACAAATACCAGTAGATGAGGAAAGCTCGAGATTATTGTGCATAAACACACATAAAGGATTATACAAGTTCCAAAGATTACCATTCGGGATTAAGGTCGCGCCGGCAATATTTCAACAAATAATGGATACTATGCTAGGCGGACTTGATTTCACGATTGCATACCTTGATGACATACTGATAAATAGCAAAAACATTGAACACGGGGAACACGTTCAAGAGGTTTTCAGGAGAATACAAAACTATGGTTTCAAGGTAAAAGAAAACAAATGCGATTTCTTTATGAAGGAAATAAAATATCTGGGCCATATCATCGATGAAGAAGGAAGACGACCAGGCCCAGAAAGGGCAACGGCAATAAAAACAATGCCAGCCCCAAAATCGTAGCCGAATTACAAAGCTTTTTAGGCTTAGTGAATTATTTCCAAGTATTCATTCCAAACATGTATAAATTATGCGCACCACTAAACGAACTGTTGAAGGAAAAAGTTTGGGAGTGGACAAATGAATGCCAGTAAATGTTTGACAAAATAGTTAAGACGCTAACCGCGGATGTATTTTTAGCGCACTATGGCCCAAAATTAGAAATAATAGTCGCAAGTGACGCGAGTGCCTATGGAGTCGGGGCATGTATACTGCATAAAATTCCGGATGGGACACTAAAACCCATCGCGCATGCTTCACGAACCTTGCTACCTGCAGAAAAAAGTACTCACAAATCGAAAAAGAAACGTAGGGGATTATTTTTGCAGTTACAAGATTTCATAGATATATTTACGGTAGTTTTTTTTTTACTTTACAGATGGACCACAAGCCGTTATTGACAATATTTGGATCGAAGAAAGGTCTACCCGTTTACAATGCTAATAGATTGGTAACATAAGGTAGAATTTTACTGAAATACAATTTCAAATTAGAATATCTTCCAACGAACAAAATTGGCCATGCAGATAGTCTCTCGAGACTAATACCTAAGAAAACGGAGCCATTGGAAGATTCCGTAATTGCAGCCCTACGACATGAAAAAGATATCAGGACATCACTATGTAGTACGGTTCGAAACCTCCCCGTCACACTACAAGAGATAAGAAATGAAGCAGAAAATGATGAATTCATGAAAGAAACAAAAACCAAAATTGCAGAAAAAAAAGAAAAAGTTATCAGACAGTTTTTTGTCATGTGACAACGTTATAATATATAACGAAAGGGTAGTAATTCCGAAAAAACTACAAAGTCGAATCCTAAAGGACTTCCACATGGGCCATCCAGGAAAGAACAGAATGAAATCGTTAATGCGTAGTTACGTACATTGGCAAAACATGGATGAAGACATCACACATATGGTGGAAAAATGCAAGGGTTGTTCCTTAGCAGCAAAAGCACCGCCGATCATCCATAAGCCTTGGCCAGAGACAGATCGATCGTGGTGAAGAATCCATGTCGACTTCGCAGGTCCAATAGATGGTTTCTACTATTTGATCATAGTACACAGTTATAGTAAATGGCCAGAAGTGTTTCGATGCAGAAAACCTACTTCTGAAACTACCATAAATTGCCTCCACGTGCTGTTTGCTCGTTTCGGAATGGTTGATTGTATAGTCACTGATAATGGGACACAATTCACATCTGCGGACTTTCAAGACTTTTGTGAAACTTTTCAAGTTAAACATATCAAATCGCCGTCATATCACCCAAGATCAAATGGGCAAGCGGAGAGATTTGTAGACACATTCAAAAGAGCGTTAAGAAAAGTATATGATATGACAACAGAAAAGGCGTTGCAACAATCTTTACAAGTATATTGTATTACACCAAACAGTGCTACGCCGTCGGCATTATCACCCGCGGAAGTGATGTTCGCCCGAGAAATCAGATCAGTATTTGACAAATTGCTACCAAAACAAACAAAGCAAATACCAGTGTCGTAAGTACCAAAAAGAAAATTCTATCCAGGAGAGAAAGCTTTTTTCAAAAAGTATATAAACAATACATCCTACTGGGAGCAAGATACAATTGAAAAAAGAATCGGGAACATGGTTTACATAATACAGGGCCGAAATTCTCACATAAAAGACATGTAAATCAAATAAGAAAGAGACTGTTAGATGATTCTAACGGTCCACCTCAGGAAGAAGAAGCGATGGATACAATATTCGACACATTTGATATGCAAAGGCCGCAAACAATGTCTGAACCACGAAAATCGATCAGGAAAAGTCACAGAGCCTTTGATAATAAATCCAAAGAAAAAAAATACTAAAGACCCCTGGACGCAAAAGCTTTGGAAGGGGGGTGTTATGGGCACTTACCTATCACGATAATGGACTCTTCCTGACTGTATGAATACTGCGCCTCTCTGAGAGAGAGGAGAGGAACGAGTTGAGACCTAACGAGTCAAGACATTTTAGTTCATCCTAAACCAGACTGCCAGTTAATACTAAGACCTTCAACTACTTGTATTATATTTCTGTTGTAATATATCTTTGTTATTTTCTACTCTTGTGTTCGTGTTGTTCTTCCTTGGTCCTAACCTTGGACCATAACAGTGGGGGGAGGATATTGGACCATAAGAAAAACCAATCAAACTATTTAGATTTAGGCATCAAATAACTCATAAAATGTTGATATACCGCTATGCAAAGACAACAAACCAAACCAAACAAAATAATTATATTACGACATCAAATAACCAATAGAGGTTGATATACCGCTAAGCAAAGAGAAACAAGCAAACCAAACAAAATAATTATATTACGGCATCAAATAACCAATAGAGGCGGATATACCGATAAGCAAAGACAACCAACCAAATCAATCAAAATATTTAGATTTAGATTTCAAATATCCCATAAAATGTTGATATGTGGCTAAGCAAATTCAACCAACCAAACCAATGAAATTATTTAGATTTAGGCATCAAAAAACCAATAACAGTTTCATATGCCGCTAAGCAAAGACAACCAACAAAACCAATCACACTAGTTAGATTACGGCATCAAATAACCCACAGAGTTTGACATACAGTTAAGCAAAGAAAACCAACCAAACCAAACAAAATAATTAGATTACGGCATCAAATAACCGAGAGAGGTTGATATGCCGCTAATCAAAGACAACCAACCAAACTAATCAAAATATTTAGATTTAGGCGTCAAATAACCCAAAAAATGTTGATATGCCTCTAAGCAGAGACAACCAACCAAACCAATCAAAATAATTAGATTACGGCATCAAATAACACATAGAGGTTGATATACCACTAAGCAAAGACAACCAACCAAACCAATCAAAATATTTAGATTTTGGCATCAAATAACCCATAAAATGTTGATAAGCCGCGAAGCAAAGACAACCAACCAAACAAACCAATCAAACTATTTAGATTTAAGCATCAAATAACTCATAACCGGTCGATATGCCGCAAAGCAATGGCAACCAACCACACCAAACAAACTATTTAGATTACGGCATCAAAAAACCCATAGAGGTTGATATGACGTTAAACAAATATAACCAACCAAACCAATCAAAATATTTAGTTTTAGGCATCAAATAACGCACAGAGGTTGATATGCCGCTAAACAAATTCAACCAACCACACCAATCAAAATATTTAGTTTTAGGCATCAAATAACGCACAGAGGTTGATATGCTGCTAAATAAATTCAACCAACCACACCAATCAAAATATTTAGTTTTAGGCATCAAATAACGCACAGAGGTTGATATGCCGCTAAACAAATTCAACCAACCACACCAATCAAAATATTTAGTTTTAGGCATCAAATAACGCACAGAGGTTGATATGCTGCTAAATAAATTCAACCAACCACACCAATCAAAATATTTAGTTTTAGGCATCAAATAACGCACAGAGGTTGATATGCCGCTAAACAAATTCAACCAACCACACCAATCAAAATATTTAGTTTTAGGCATCAAATAACGCACAGAGGTTGATATGCTGCTAAACAAATTCAACCAACCACACCAATCAAAATATTTAGTTTTAGGCATCAAATAACGCACAGAGGTTGATATGCTGCTAAACAAATTCAACCAACCACACCAATCAAAATATTTAGTTTTAGACAAATGAATCCAAAGTTATTAAGAAACAGGAAAATTTTGTTCGAAACAAAGACTATAGCAGTGAACTTTTATACAGTATCAAGTCTTTCTATACAGCATTGAATGTTAAACAATCTCATCACTGATGAAGTAGAGACTTGAAACAACAGTAATATCGTGCTGCAGAAGGATACAATAAACGGAACATATGTGAAACGGAATCATTTTAGCATAAATGTAAACCAAAAGGACACTGTTTACATTATTTACATTATTCGTATTGTTATCATCATCTTCATATTCACAACGTTTCGGCCCTTTTACACACCGGCCTTCTTCAGGTGATTGGAATTTCGAACCGACCCCTTTATTTTCGTCCACCGGGCTAGATTAAATATACTATGAAGATTATAATATCAATCCGCATAATGTAATTAATCATAATACCTAATCTCAGATTCATAGATTATACAAATGACACTTTTATTAAGAAATAGAAAGAATTTTTAGGGCGCCTAATGAGGAAAGAAGGCTTAGAAAATGCAACACTTTGTTGAAGAACTGAAGAAAGAATTGTATATGTTACCTCACGGACGTGTATAAATGGATGCCAGAACATGGATTATAATTTGCTTGATTGTTTTTTCTTACAGGCATATCAACACATTTGTGAGTCCTTTAATTCTGAAATCTAATTATTTTGTTCGGAGTTTTATTTATTTTACATTTTGGAGATAATAGTAGTTTTAGTGATAAGGGTTTACTAATTAACCCATAAAGAGGGGGGAATTGGTCGATTCATCCCATTCCCAAGAGTATTTGGTCGATTAACAATTCCGAGCTATTACGCATTGCACCACATGCCCATAGAAGCTTGCAGTACCTGATCTTTCCAAGCCGTCATCCATCTAGGTAGTGACCAGTCTCGACGTTGCTTAACTTCAGTGATCGTATGTAAACCGGTGATTCATTGTGATTTGACCGTAAACTCGGGGATTAGGAGAGATATCAATAAGACAAAGACTGCTTAGAGCTACAAGGGACGGGAAGTTGTGGAGAACTATGGTCTCGCACTTCTTTAAGCGACACGACACGAGAATTATCTGACCATGTAGTATAAAGTCGAGGAGAAGGACAACGAAAAGGAGATCTTTGCGATATTTTGGTGAAATGAATTTCACAGTTGTTAATGGAAAAGAAAATTGAAATGAAGCTTAAGTGAAATATACATGTCGCTGCGAAATTAATACAGGGTGGCCCAAAAGTCACTGACCCTTTTAAATCTTTAATAACTTTTATAATTCTCAAGTTATACTTACAAAATTTCAGCAGTAGGTAAATTGATACTTCCGAGATTTTCAGCAATATACATTGTAAGGAGGAACGTGAAACTCTCATTTGTTGCGATCTTCTCCAGGTTGAAACAGATAGATTTTCTTCCATGCTTCGCTCCAATTCTCGTTGATTCTCAACAGTTCTTCCCGTACAAGGCCTTCCAGATCTTGGCAGATCATAAACTGCACCCTGCTCCTGAAAACGGCTACCTATTCCGCGAATCGTGTTTTTGCTCGGGGCTTCTCTGGTATTGAAATGTCGACGGTAAGAAAGCTGAGTTTCCGAAATTGACCCATGGGACTCAAAGTACCACTGTACAATGAGGGTTCGTTCCTCGGTGCTATATCTGCTCATGGTCACGTCGGAAGGGCAGGTCTAAATGCTGTGAAAAAATAAAAGGAAAATATTCAGAAATCAAATAGTTATGAATTTTTTTCATGGGTCAGTATCTTTTGGGCCACCCTGTATTTTATTGTTGTGAGTCGCTGCTGGAATTTTTGAAGGATTAACCCTACTGCCAATAATCAATAACCGTATTTGAATTAATGCTTATATTAATTCAAAAATGCATCTGACATGGAATTAAGTACAAAACAGAGAAAATTTCACACCAAACGGTACTTGATGAAATGGAAACCAAACAATTGATGAAAACAAAGTTAGAAGAGAACCGACAAGTGACGTTCCAGGTGTCTCTAGATAATTGTTCACTCACGAAATTATAAAAAGTTTGAAATTGTCTATCGATAATGGTGACTATAGAGTTTTGTAACTGGAAACCTGCTCTCCATTTTGTAGCTGAAAGCCTGCTCTGTTTTGTAGCTGAAGACCGAATCTCCGTTTTGTAGCTGAAAATTTGCTGTTTTGTAGCTGAAAACATGTTCTCCGTTTGAAGCTAAAATTGGTCAGCGTTTTATAGCTAAAAACATTCTGTACGTTTTGCAGCTAAAACTTTCTCTCAGTTTTGTAGTTAAAACATTTCCACCGTTTTGCAACTGAAAACCTGCTCTTCGTTTTGTCGTCGAAACTTGCTCTCCATTTTGTCGCTGAAAGTTGCTCTACGTTTTGTAACTGGAAGACCAATCTCCGTTTTGTGGCTGAAATCCTGATCTCGGTTTTGTAGCTGAAAAGCGTTCTCTATTTTGTAGCTGAAGACCGAATCTCCGTTTTGTAGCCGAAACCGACTCACCATTTTGTAGCTGAAATTTGCTGTTTTGTAGCTGAAAACTGTTTCTCCGTTTTGTACCCGAACCTTTGCTCTCCGTTTTGTAACTGAAACTTTACTCTCCATTTTGTAACTGAAACTTGCTTCCTGTTTTGGAGCTAAAAGCCTGTTCTTTTTCCAACTAAAAACTTGCTCTCAGTTTTGCAGCTGAAAACTTGCTCTCCTTTTAGTACTGAAAACTTGCTCTCCTTTTAGTACTGAAAACTTGCTCTCCTTTTAGTACTGAAAACTTGCACTCGCCAAAGGTGTTATTTCTCTGGAAATAAATAGGAGGCATTATTTTCGGAAGGTCTCTAGTAATTTAGTAGAAAAGCGTGAAAAGGAAAAGGCCAACTTAATATTGTGAGAAATTCTGTAACCACTCCCGCCCATCCACCTCCGACACTTTTCTTTGCCGCCTTTTTTCGCGACCTCGTTTCCATCAGACGGCTAACCGATTTTACATCGATTGACGCAGACATTTTATCTTTAAGTACTTTCTGGTTCTATCTCTTCGTAATGGTCGCTGGCGACGCCATCGTCACTGATTCTACACGTCCCTACCGCCTTGCCATCAACCCCCACGACTGTATCAATCTCGATCTTAGAAGATTGCTTGCAAGTTATCTCAACTTTGTAACTTTTCTCTACTTCAACATCTATCCACACACATACACACACGCACAAACACACACGCGCGCGCACACACACATATATATAGACATAAATGCATACACATACAGATATATAGACACTCACACATACAGTCTTACATACTCTCATGCAAACATACGTCGATACGCACACAGATATATATTCACATATACAAATGTATATACACGCATATATACATAAAATGATATATCTATTTATAGAATCATGTCACGTTACATATATCAAGGAATCTAGTATGGGCTTTCAGTCAATAAGTCGATCAGTCAGTAAGTATATATATATATATATATATATATATATATATATATATATATATATAAAATGTTGCTATATTTCTTGGAAAAGACTGTTTAATATCCGTGATAAAAACCTTTTAAATTTGAAGAATGTGGACATAGGTATCAACACTGTATGGAGACAAACTGGTTAAAATATTTGAACATTAACATTTTTTTTTATCACCCCAAGCAAGGCTGGAAGCCACTAGCACGCAAGGTGTTACAGAAGGTTTGGAGGAAGAGCAGATAGGAGTGGTAAAGGAGAGGATGTGGAGAAAGATAGTGGATCGATCAAGGCAAGGAGGTTACAGAAGATTTGAAGCGAGAGCAGATAGGAATGAAAGGTGAAAGGATGTGGAGAAGGGAAGTGGATAGATCAAGGCAACTGGAGATGTCGATTGACGTTACACTTAAACATGATACACAATCTATTTATCTCAGTCTGTTCTTATCCATCGATTTATAAATCTTAATATAATGAAATCTTTCTCTTTCTTTCTTTATTCTATTCAATTCTATCTGTCTGTACGTGTTCTCCTGTCTATTTTGGGACTGTCTCCTGAACAATATCATAAGAAACCCCAGTAACTACATAGGGGATATGTCTACAACCCTCTCCAGCCGTCTTATATATCATGTCTTTGAATCGAATGTTATAAAACAATATATAATTACAAAGTACACCACGAACTATAACAAACTTAAACCGACTGAAATACGAAAAGATACTAACCAGAAATACTAAAATGATATACAAAAATAATTGCAACAACCGCCAACAAATCTTCAAACAAATGAAAACTAAAAATACAAGCATAAACAAAATATTATTTAACAACGCATAAGCATTTAAGCATGTTTATTAACTGGCACAACCAATTATTAATACGTAAACACCTTCACCAATAATAACTTTCGCACCTGATTTGAAAAAAAAAAAAAAAAACAATTTAACACACGAAAAATAAAGAAAATAAACCTTATTATGAGTTCGCTTGGAAACGAAATATAGCGTTCTGCTTCATGGACGCAGACACACGAAAGAACGCACGAATGGAAAGAATCCCCTCACCCAATATTATTAAAAGAACAATTTCCGTGGAATTTAAACACGCACACACACATACATACACACACAGACACACACTCACACAGACACACACACACACATATGTTTTGAACAATAAAAAATATCAATAAATTAAAATCTTCTGACACACTGGGTTGTATATTAATATTCTTTCATTTTTATTATTTCATTTAGATTCCTCGATTAGTTTCGGCCAACATGGCCATCATCAGAAGAAAAATAATTTTCTGCTAGTTGGTAGCAGTGAACTCCAGAAATGAATGTCTTGATGGAGAAAATGAACTTTTGTCTGTAGTTTTCATTTGTTTTTTATTTTTTAAACATGAATTTTGGTCAGTCCTTGTGTTGGTCAAACAGATTCTTTTAAGTTGTTATTTGAGATAAGAGCTGGGTGGATTCATGCTACTCTGAATTCCCTTGGTCATTTTGACAGTTATATATATATATATATATATATATATATATATATATATATATATATATATATATATATATAAGTGAATATTGAAGTCAACACTTAGAGGCGACAGTCTGTTTCATGCTAGACGCAATCGTCAGCCCACGATTACGTCTAGCATGAAACAGACTGTCGCCTCTGAGTGTTGACTTCAATGTTCACTTTTATATTTACACACGCTCTATCCCTGATATTGAGCACTTTATCCCATAAATATACCACACCTTAAGACTATATTTCTTCATACAGCGGAACAGTCTGTCTGTAGATGACAATATATATATATATATATATATATATATATATATATATATATATATATACTGGACTCTCCCGTTATGTTCGATATATAAGGGGGTGTTAATCCGCTCAATTCCCAAAACCAACAGCCAGACTAGCCTCAGATTCTACTTTGATTAAGAAAAAACGTCGCAAGCCTCTCGTTGCTCTCTCCATATTTCGATGGAAAGTTTTCAGACGAATTAGATTCCTTAGTTTCAACAATTTTAATCTTCATTGCTAAGACCCGACATTCAACGCATATTGTAGCTTACAATGCTCATTAGCTTCTCATTAGCTTCTTCTCACGAACTGCTGCCTTGAGGAAAAAGACTCCCAAGAGGATGCTTCCCCGATCATTATATTCTTAATCTGTTCAAGTCTACAGTTTGATATGATGAATCTATCTTGTGAATTTTAGCTCATATCTTTTTATTATTAATAGCTACAATAACGTACTCGGTGGAATTACATTGGAATATTTAAGTCTCTGATTTTTAACGACATTAGAAATAAATATGATTCATCGTATATTTTCTGATATTTGTCATTTAATACCAGATACAGAAAGATTGGTATCGATTGGTAGGAAGATATAACATTAAAAGAGAAGCATAATTGTATATAGTGATTGATTAATAAGTACACAACTTTGAAAATAGCATAAAAGCCGAACAGACGTCACAGAAGAATCAGAAAAGAAACGGAAAACATTGGCAACATAAAAATAAACAAAAATGTTTTTTTAGAATTTCATAAAATAAGATATGCGAAAAATTAAAACGGTCATAAGTAAGCGTATTGACCAGCTAGAAAATATTTGAAGACTCAATTCAAAGAGAAACAATGCAGAATATAAAGACAATTGGCTACTGACATCAAACCAACAAATCTAACATTTAAGTAATAGTAACAAAAGAGTAACGTGCAAGTCGGGCGATGAATATCTTAAGAATAATTTTATTGATGAATGTAGAGCTACATTGGATGGATATGATGACTAGACTAGTTTTGCTACTTGATGGAACCAATCGATTAACACAACTTAGAAAATTACGAGCAATCCGTCGTTACAGTAAATTGACCAGCAATACATTTTTATAGTAGAATTATCAATAATACAATCTGTAGCAAAATGACCAACAATACATTTTATCTTTAGTTGAAAGCATGTAGTTGCTTTAGTTGAAGTCGTGGAATTGCGTTCAAAATATTTAGATTTCGGCATTAACTTACCGTAGAAGTTTATAAGCCTCTAACCAAAATCAGCCAAGAAACCAACATTAAAGAACTCTTTCATGACATTAATCCATATAATATCATACAATTTCTTAAAGAAATCAAACTCTATTTCAAAATATAACTTCAACTAAACTACAACATAAAACTCACATATCACCGCCTCTAGCAATCATGTTCACACGAACATCTATATGTAGAAAAGCTGAGCATCATCGACCATGTATTCAGTTGTGAAAGCAGAATAATATATATCATATATTATTACTTCAAAGCTCCCAAGAAAATTAGATTTCGGCATTAAATGTGCCGTTAAAAAAAACAACACATCAATCAATCGTCGCCACACCCTCTTCCGAGCTGGTCGCTCATCTAGGTAAAGAAGTTGCTTAACTTTGGTGATCATCCTGTAAAATTAAGAAATAAAAATCTATTCAGCCATTTGAATTTATATCAGTGGGTTGTATCTTTTGAATATTTTCATAGATAAAACATTAAATCCTGGAACTTTTAAAACAATCGCATAATTAATATCAAATATAATAAAAACCTAATACTGTAAATTCTAGAAGTTTTTTCGATTGTTACAGGTAATGACCAAATAACTTTAAGCTTAAATCAATAGTCATGCATAACAATGTTCCTGGCATAATACAGATTCGATAGATAGATAGATAGGATACAGATAATGTATGAGTGTGTGTGTGTGTGTATGTATCAAAGAGAGAGAGAGAGAGAGAGAGAGAGAGAGAGAGAGAGAGAGAGAGAGAAAGAGAGAGAGAGAAAGAGAGAGAGGGAGATCTTAATAGTTCTAAATTGCTCTCACTGGTCTAATAATATGTAAAACGTTGGTTTTCAGGCTGAAAAGGTTGATAAACTATTTACATTTATTGAGTGGACATTGGATTTGATGCAGGAAATATCCAACCGGAAATAGTTGTCCACTCATGCGCATGTAACACACTTGTTTAACAGTCATGGCTGTCTGAGGAGGAAGTAAGAAGGCAAACGGACGACACATAGGTAGACATATCTCCCCTACCACACTGAATATTCCTGATCTTTTTCTCTTTCTTACATCCGAATTGATACATGTTATTTTTTCTTCTTTATCTTTTTCTGATTTTTGTTTCCATTCAGGTACGACTCTTCTTTCACTTTCGGATGCTTTTCATTATTTATCATTATTTGCTTTCTTCTTTCTTTTCTTTTTTTCCTTTACTTTCGTTTCCTTTATTTCTTTTCTTTATCCTTTTCTGTCTTTTCTTTTCTTTTATCTTTTCTTTCTTTTCATTTTTTCATTATATTTTAATTTTCTTTCTTTTCATTTCTCTTTTCTTTTTTCTTTTTCCATTTTCTTTTTCCTTTTCTTTCTTTCTTTTTCCTTTTCTTTTTTACCTTTTCACTGTTTCCTTTTCTTTCTTTTTTCTTTTTTATTTTCTTTCTTTTCTTTTCTTTTTTGTTTTCGTTTTTTCTTTTCTTGTCTTTTTCCTTTACTTTCTTTTCTTTTCCGTTCCTTTTTCCTTTTCTTCCTTTTATTTAACCTTTACTTTCTTTTTTCATTTTCTTTGTTCGTTTTCTTTCTTTTCTTTTTTCTTTCATTTACCTTTTCTTTTTCCGTTTCTTTCTTTCTTTTTTCCCTTTACTTTGTTTCTTTTTCTTTCTTTCTTTCTTTCTTTCTTTCTTTTGTATTTTTTCTTTCTTCCCTTTTCAAATTATCTTTCCCTTTTTTACTGACATTTTAGCAAACACCTGATATTAAATCACCATATGTTTCCATGATAGATATAATTTTATATACATCGATATTTGTTAATGGATTTTTCCCGGCCTTATTTCTTATTACTATAAATTACTTTCATTAGTAAGACTTCTCAAGCTAGGCCGGTTGTTATTAATTTCACTGTTTAATAAAATAATTTAAAAAAAACAGATGTAGGGACTCACATACGCGCACGCACAAAAACATAACGTTTATAGTAACATACACACATATATATGTATATGAATACACACACACGCACGCGCGCGCGCACACACACACACACACACACACACACACACACACACATATATATATATATATATATATATATATATATATATATATATGTATATAAATATTTATATATATATACATATATGAATATTTATATTTATATTTTATCGTTGAAGCCCTCTCTGTGTAAACAGAAGGATTTCGTACTGGGCCTCCAACTAATTTCTATCTAAGCAATATTTTTTTTTTCAATACATATTGTCCACCTTTTTTAGTGATAATTCTGTTTAATTTATTAACCTCGATTTAGTTCTGTTGAGTGAGGTTCGAAACCGGTTAGCCTCGCCCGTTTTTCAGTTTTACTTTTTAATTATTATTCTCATAAATGGTAATAAAAATAATTTCTGTTTCTTGTGGTAGTCATAAAGTTTTGTACCACAAAACATATTATTAAGTATTTTCAGACAAGGTACCAATCTGATTTAATCAGTAGATTGGAGTCTTTGTTAAAAGTTAAAAGTAAAATCAGAACTGCCTCAGCTAACAAGCCTTTTCTTCCTTTATGCTTGACTAACAAAGTTTGTCCCCCTTTTATTTCCTATTGAATAAAAAGGGCTAATTTACATCCAGGACAGAAAGTCGAGCAAGCTTTCATTACCTACTTTATATCTAAGCTCTCTTATAGTCTTACCTGTTTGTACAAGAAATATTATCATTTATGGAGTAATACAATGGGAAGACATTCCTATTTTGATAGGATTCGTTTTGTCCGTTATGCAGCACTTATTCATGAGCCCAGTCGTTCGTGACTTGTGACTAAACATCAGAATAAGTTGCAACTGTTAATTTATTTTTAAAAAATTGGGTGTTCTGCTAATCCTGGTATTGGTCAGAATGTTTCAAATCTTTCTTCATATCAGTTGTCCGCGCTTGAATTATTGATTCTCTTGCACGGACTGGATTTTTGTGTCCCCCCACTTGCATATTAAGCGAGAAGTTTATTCAGAGTTTGAGGTTTTGTTTACTCAGCTAGCTAAGATTCAATCTGAATCCGTTAGCAAGGTCAGCGACCTTAAAACAAAACTAAACAATATAGCCCAATGCTACGCAGGTACTCCTGTTTTACATAAAGAATCAAAGTGGAACAATGAACAATTTCGGGAAATCAAAGCACTTCGTAATAATAAATCTTTAGTGATTACGAGACCCGATAAAGGTACTGGTGTGGTTATTCTTGATTATCAAGATTGTGTTAACAAGATGATTACCATTCTTAGGGATTCCTCTAAATTTGCCCAATTAGTCCTAATAGATAAATGTAATTCCACATGATCTATTGAGGCGAAGTTCGAGAAACGTCTGGTTAATTGAGTAAAAAGTGGGAAATTGCCCACTGACATATCTAATTTAATTACACCCTCGGGTTCCATTCGTCTCCGTCTCTATGGTATACCCAAAATTCATAAAGTTGGGGTACCATTGAGACCTATTCTATCTATCATAGGGTCTTCCCAACATGGCGTGGTTGACGACTCTCTACGATATTACAGTGTTGGAACAGTATAACTCTACTTGTATAAAAGATTCGTTTGAATTATCTGATTCTATGCAGCGTTAATCGGTGATGGATAAATTTATGTGTTCCTACGACATCTCAGGTCTATTTACCTGCGTTCCACTTGCTGAGACTATCGATATATGTATCGATATATGCCCTGTATCGATATATGTGCTGATGCCCTGTATCGTAGTCAATTGTCTCCGCCTGTTATTCCTGAGGACGTTTTTGTCGAACTGATGAAATTTGTCACATTGTCAGTCGAATTTAGTTTTAACGGCTTCATGTACAGGCAAACTAATGGTGTTTCGATGGGTTCCCCCTTGGGACCCATTTTAGCGAACATCTTTGTTGGGTTCCACGAAGAGAGTATGTTATTGAAATCTAATAAACCTGACGTTTAGTTCCGCTACGTCGATGTCACTTTTTGTCTCTTTGATAACAAGATCGAAGAGAACCAATTTCTTGTGTCCCTTAATAATATGCATCCAGCTTTAAAATTTACACAAGAAAAGGAGGTTGATTCATCTCTTCCCTTTCTTGATGGTTAACAGGTCTTCGTCGGGTTTTGTTATTTCTGTTTACTGTAACCCGACGTTTACTGGTTTATATACCTGATGGGATTCTTTTTGTCCCATAAGACATAAAATTAATTTAATTAAAACCCTTACCCATAGGGCTCTTATGATCTGTTCTAAGATTAATTTTGATGATGAACTTATGTTTATTAACACTACTCTCTGTAACAATTCCTATCCATTGTGATTTGTTCAAGCAATAATTAAGAATAAAATTGCTGAATTCAATAAGGTTAAACCTGCTATAGTACAAAATGCCCTGACTACCTGCGCCTTCCTTGGCTGGGTAATATCAGTGATAGATATTCCAGTCTTTCAGTGCATGCGTAAGGGCGTTGTTCCTCCACATCATAGTTCTTTAATTTATTCCTTTAAATGTAGTTGTGGCTCACACTACATAGGGAGAACGATTCAAAGGTTGGATGTCAGAATAAAGCAACACGTTCTAACGAAAATCCGCAATCTTAAGTACACTCCTTCAGACATTCTGACCAATACGTATGGGTCTTCCATCGCCGAACACCTTATAAATAGCCATAATTGAGCTACTAATTTCAGTGTGGACTCATTTAACAAGTCCCACTCGAATTACCACTTGAAAGTGTTGGAGGCCATTTATATTTTATCGTTGAAGCCCAATCTGTGTAAAGAGAAGGACTTCGTAGTGGGCCTCCAACTAATTTCCATCAAAGGAATATTTTTTTCAGTACATATTGGCCATCTTTTTTTTTTAGTGACAATTCTGTTTCAGTGTTTAATCTCTATTTTTTCCGTTTTTCTGATATTAATTTAAAATAATTTAAGGCGATATTAATTTAAAATAATTTAAGGCGATATTAATTTAAAATAATTCAAGGTGATATTAATTTAAAATAATTTAGGGCGATATTAATTTAAAATAATTTAAGGCGATATTAATTTAAAATAATTCAAGGCGATATTAATTTAAAATAATTTAAAGTGATATTAATTTAAAATAATTTAAGGCGATATTAATTTAAAATAATTCAAGGCGATATTAATTTAAAATAATTTAAGACGATATTAATTTAAAATAATTTAAGGCGATATTAATTTAAAATGTAATGGAATTTTTTTTCCAATGATATAAAAAGTTATTAAAAGTTTGGATTCCTTACTCAGTCTCGTAACAGTTCGCAAAAAAAACTTTGTATCGGCGGGAAAAAAAGGTCGACATGTGTACAGGCATTCACACTGTCAACCAACGCATACAATTAGAGACAGGTTTACGGATTATATTAAATGGCGACTGATTGCATTTTTTTCCTGGAGACACAATGCTATATACGCGCAACAATCATACTAATTTTGACTATATTGTCATCCATAATTCATTTTTTCTATTGTAAAGAAATGCATGGTGGATATAATACTGACGAATTTTTTTAAAAAGATTTCGCGGAAAGGTTGTGTATTTTTTTTGTTTTTTAAACTTTTTCATTTTACTTTAAATGTTCTTTATTTTTTAAGTTTCTTTTTAGTTTATTCACCTTTTTACATCTTTTTTTCATTCGTTTTCGCTGTTCATTCTTTTTTTTACTTATTCTTTTCTCTCTTTGTCATCTTTCTAAAATTGTCATTACATCCCTGTTAAAGTATTTTCTTTGTTTCTTTCTATTTTCCTTTTCCCTTTTTTGTTCGTCATCTTCTCTTTTCATTTTCTACACGTACTTATTCGAAAGCATCTCGAAAGGAAAGAAAAAGAAAGGATGAAACTAGCATCGGTCCGTCACTTTCTCGTTTAACCTTTACGAATTGTATTAAAACCTTTTCCTACTTAACGGCTGATAAAAGTTAAATAAGTTTCATTAATGTAAAATACAGGTTTTTATGTTGATGAAATATGCTGTCATTTTTTCATTTAACGTGGTAAATTTAGTTTTAAAGCACACACAGCCACACATGTCGGCTCACACACATTGCTAAGACGTTGTGGCGTAAGGGTTATAAGTTTGGAGAAGGGAGTGGCTGAACTACGTTCGATTTCCGAAGTAGCTGCTTGCGTTCCATGAGTACTAAAACATTTAAAAAAAAAAATAACCATCTCCCTACAGACCGTCCGATCACAAGATACATTGTCAATCACGGGCATGTCACGATTACTGACGGCAAAAAAACTCTCATGGGCATAAGAAATATATCCAGTGGCCTATATATATATATAATTAGATCTGTATATATGTGAGTGTGTGTGTATATATATATATTAGTAGTCAATATACATATATATATATATATATATATATATATATATATATATATATATATATATATATATATATATATATATATATATATATATATATATATATTTGAATTGGACAAAGTCCGACAATTTGTTTTTAAAGACATTTATGATATGTTTAACGTTCTTTTTATAGATACAAGTATTTAAGCAAATGCTCTGTTTTTATAATAAACAGTATTAAATAACATTTACCGGCCTGAATGTCCGAGAAATTTTCATAGAAAATGTTCGTTTTCCGACAGGAATCGAACCTGTATCCTATACGGAACCGTAATTTCGCGTGACGTGCCTAAACGTTCGGCCACAGAGAATACTTGTATCTATAAAAAGAATGTTAAACATAGCATAAATGTCTTTAAAAATAAATTGTCGGACTTTGTCCAATTCAAAAATATATGACGTCATTTGTTTACATTTGATACGCGAGAGCAGATATGAATAGAAGAGATTCATGGAAGATTTAAGTTTAAAGATAGTAAAATCGACCTTGCTAACCAGACGCTTCTCTGTGGCGAAACTATCTGGGGATGACAATATATATATATATATATATATATATATATATATAAAGCTTATTTTTAGTGGCTATTCGTATTTGGGTAGACGTTCCGTGTATGTAATTACTTTAGTCTACCGACTTGAACATTTGAGAAATCTTATTAGGGGGGGGCCCAGGTTGGAATCCTGTCGCAGGGCGAATATTTTCTATAATAATTTTTCTTTAATAAGTTTCTTTCATTTATGTAGATCAAAAAGCGGGTTTGTCCGAGGAGTGACCCCGGGTAGATGCCTGCGTTGTCCGCTAGGACTCCGGAGGACAGGCCAAGGATAACTACCTTCAGGGACTTACCTGTTAGGAAGGATTTTATGATCTCGAAGACCCTTCCCGTGATTCTATAACCAGAGAGCTTGTGTAGTAAGCCTTTATGCCACACCTTATCGAAGGCCTTTGAGATATCTCATGCTATAGTCCTCGAGGTGTGTTTGTCATCAAGAGCCTCACTAATTCTGTGATTGATGGTAGTTAGGACGATGGTAACAGATTGGGCCGACAAAACCCATAGTGCTTGTCGCTGTAAAGTTTGTCAATCTTCTTAATATATATATATATATATATATATATATATATATATATATATATATAGAGAGAGAGAGAGAGAGAGAGAGATTTTAAGCTTTTCACCCCAGGCAAGGCTGGAAGCCACTAGCACGCAAGGGGTTACAGAGGATTTGGAGCGAGAGCAAATAGGAGTGTTAGAGGAAAGGATGTGGTGAAGGATAGAGGATAGATCAAGGCAACTGGAGATGTCGATTGACGTTACACTTGAATAGTTGGAGATCATAGTCATCAGGGAAACCGGAATGAGGAAGGGAGTTCCATAGGCGTGAGGTGCGAGATATGAAGCTATTGGAGTACAAGAGACCTCTACGTTTAATAGTTTCAACAGTGAAAGGGTGGGAACGGGATGTCAGCCTCGTAGGACGCTTGAATTCATGGAGCGTGGGAACCAGCGATAGCAGCTCATCGGAGCAATTACCATGGAAGTATTTATAAAAGAGACAGAGAGAAGCGACGGTGCATCTGTGAGAGAGAGACTGCAGACAAGAAGCCAGATCAGGACCAATTACATTGCATACCCATCTCTGGATCTTATCAAGAACCTTGAGGCAAACAGAAGGGGCTCCAGACCATATATGGCAGCAATATATATATATATATATATATATATATATATATATATGAATAAATATAGTCTTAAGATGTGCTATATTTATGGGATAAAGTGCACAATATCTGAGATAGAGCGTGTGTAAATATATAAGTGAAGATTGATGTCAACACTTAGAGGCGACAGTCTGTTTCAAGTTTCGCCTCTTAGTGTTGAGTTCTATGTGAACTTTTATACATACATATATATATATATATATATATATATATATATATATATATATATATATACAGGTAAAATGAGAAAAGTGGAGTATGATACTACTGTACGTAACATTTAATTTAAAAGAGAGCTCCATACATAGTATATATATATATATATATATATATATATATATATATATATATATATATACACATATATAAATAAATATATATATATATATATATATATATATATATATATATATATATATATATATATATATATATATATGTATATATATATATATATATATATATAAAGATAAAGATAAAGATAAAGTTAAAAGG
Source organism: Acanthosepion esculentum (assembly GCA_964036315.1). NCBI lineage: Eukaryota > Metazoa > Mollusca > Cephalopoda > Sepiida > Sepiidae > Acanthosepion > Acanthosepion esculentum. The sequence goes on along the minus strand of OZ038492.1, from coordinate 108,540,079 downwards.
ATGAAAGGAAAACCTATCTTAACCGGGGAATCTTCGTCTTCTGTGGGACATCAGTTTGAGGTTTACAGAAAGTGTTGAGTCTTGACTCAATGTTGAATCTCGCCTAATGCATGGAATAATAATGCAACACAAAATGTACTTGGAACAAGAATGTATTATAACAAGAAAGTGTACACAATAAGTACATATAGTATTTCTGTATATTTCTGGGAAGACGTTCCTGGAGAATGTGTTGACTAGTCGCAGTCGATCAGAGTCTCTAGTTGGATATCGTGATTCCTTCCCCTCGTCTTCCGGTATCAACCATTATTTATATAGTTGATAGTCACCTATGCAGATTAGGTGGATCCCACCACAACACCCCCTCCCAAGCCTTGGAATCCTTTTGGATTTCAAACTGGCTTCTATATGGGATGATGATTATGGTTATTCCTTTGTAGATTCCCTTTGCATAGTTCATATATATATCTGTTTTTTTTTTTCAATATCTTTTTCGTTTTGGATTCACGTCCAATGGGTCCGTGAACTTCCGTTTCCTACCGGATCTTCTCGGTTCATGAGCACTCTGCGGAGGTTTTACTTGAAAAGTATCATACATTACCTCAATGGTATCTTCCTCCTCATTCGGTATACTCTCTTCATGCTCTAGCACGTAGCATTTTTTGAGTTGGTTCTGGTGCCTTTTATGAGTATTCTTCGGCCCTTTTATTATGTAAATCAGGTCACCGATTCTCTTATCCACTATGCCTCGCTCCCAGAACTCAATGTTGTTTCTATAGCACTTGAAAAAGACCTTCTCTCCGGGGGTGTATCTTTTTCTAGCTGTATACATAGTGTTCTTTATTCTATTTCTTCCTGGCAAAAGCTTGTCAAACACTGACTTAACTTTCCTAGCGAAGATTAGTTCAGCTGGTGCCATGTTTGATGGTGTTCTCTGGTTAGGCGTGATTCTGTATACTTGTAGGAATTGCTGAAGCGCCTTTTCCGTTGGAACTCCAGAGGCTTTCTTCAGAGCGCGCTTTAACGTATCTACAAATCTTTCTGCGAGTCCATTGGATCTCGGATGATACGGCGGCGTCGTTATGTGGTTAATTTGATATAACTCACAAAATTCCTTAAATTCGTCAGAAGTGAATTGTGTACCATTGTCACTCACAATACACTCTGGCACACCGAACCGTGCAAATAGTTCATGCAAAAAAGTTGTTGTGGTATTGGACGTAGGCTTTTTGCAGCGCAGTACTTCCGGCCATTTTGTAAAGCTATCTACTACTATTAAGTAGTAATAATCTTCTACTGGACCAGCGAAATCAATGTGTAATCTTTCCCACGGATGATCCGTCTTTGGCCATGGTTTGTGTACTATAGGTGGTGCCTTAGCAGCTAACGCACACCCTTTACATCGATGAGCCATGTTTTCGATATCCACATCTCATCCTCGTCGCCATTGTTGAGTCTTGACTCAATGTTGAATCTCGCCTAATGCATGGAATAATAATGCAACACAAAATGTACTTGGAACAAGAATGTATTATAACAAGAAAGTATACACAATAAGTACATATAGTATTTCTGTATATTTCTGGGAAGACGTTCCTGGAGAATGTGTTGACTAGTCGCAGTCGATCAGAGTCTCTAGTTGGATCTCGTGATTCCTTCCCCTCGTCTTCCGGTATCAACCATTATTTATATAGTTGATAGTCACCTATGCAGATTAGGTGGATCCCACCACAACAGAAAGGCTATCAACAAGAACAAAGTGGCCAATTTTTATTCCCAATCAAATCGGGAATAATTATAGGATTCTATTTAATTAAGAGCGCTCTGAATATGCAGCCCCGAATACTTACCCAAAGAAGAGATATACATGGAAAAATATAGAATATACATAGAAAAAACATTCAAAAACCTCCAATATCCTTATTATTTCAACCACAATGCTAAGAGAAATTCACACAAAATATAACACCACAGAAAATATAAGAAAATTATTAACAACAATAAACTAAATAAAAACAGATACATATCAGTATTTTTCAAACTCCATAAAATCCTGTATCCAAAACATCTACCCAATCTAAACATCATCAAAATAATGACAACCACATGCAGAATCAGAACCAAAAATATCCATAACAATAATAATTCTGAAGCAGGTCCCCTCAACGACGAAATTATTTGTACACCCATCAATTTTGAATATTCTTTTTCATTTCTCAAAATCTAATGCCTGTTTGATGCCAGTTTTTTATATGTTAATAAGCACAAAACTGAATATAAAAATCAATTTTAATAATACAACAAATTTGACAGACGAATTATACAAAATAGGAAAAGACAAAATTATTCTTCTTCTTCTTATTTTCATAATATTAATTGTCAATATCATAGCCTCTAATCTTTATAACTTGCTGAAATCGTTTTCTAATGTCTTTGATGAAATTTGAACAGGTCTTTTCTGGGATATTCTTCCATTCTTCAATGGTTGTCCGTTATAATTCCTGAAGCTTTTTTGGTGACCGACGATTTATTCAAACTTTCAATTCTTGCCATAGATTTTCAATAGGATTCAAGTTAGGACTAATTAAAGGTCATGACAGAACTGTAATCTTCTTTTTCTGAAGCCTCACAGTCACTGATTTAGACGTGTGCTTGGAATCATTATCTTGCTGGAAAATAAATCGCCGATGTAGATGAAAATTTTGCGCTGATAGTTGTAGACATTCATCCAGAATTTTGATATAGTCTGCAGATTTCATTATTCCACTTATTGCAATTAATTGTCCAGTTCCCCTTGAGCTGAAACAACCCCAAAACATCATCGAGCCGCTTCCATGTTTAAATGTTGCCACTGTTTTATTTGGGAGGAAAGCCTCACCATTCTTGCGCCAAATATTCTGTACATCATTATGTCCAAAAATCTCAGTTTTTGTTTCATCAATCCATAGTACTTATTCCTAAATCAATTTTCTTTGTCCAAGAACATTTTGGCAGTATTAAACAGAAAAACAATTTGTCAGGGTTTCTGAAGAGGGGTTCGTCGTGGTCGGATTATATACAACCGATTTCTATTTAAACAACGTCGTATTGTGTGAGTACTTACGCTGATATCAATCGTTTCCAAATTTTTGCCGATGTCATTCAAAACAACTCTTGGGTTGATATAATCCACGCGAAACAGTTTTCGTGCAGCTCTCGGTGACAATTTGTTTTCTTCTACGCCCAGGCAATTTCTCTGTCGTGCCAAACTGTTTAATCTTCTTTATAAAGGACTGTACCGTAGATATGGGGATAGCTAACCGGTTTGAAATAGTACTGTAACGATTTCTCGACTTGTGAAAATTAATAATTGTCTGTCTCAAGTCAAAGATAACCTACTTTTTCTTCTTCATCGGGTTGTTAAACTAAGAATAACAATGGTGACACTCTATGGACCACGTGATGTTCTTTGCTGGAATTATCATAAATATTCTACTGAATAAATAGTCTAGAAAGCTTCACCAATAAAATAATTATGTAAATTACTTACACGAATCAATCAATTTAATACGATATTTTTACTGTACGAATATTTTTGTCTTTTCCTATTTTGCATAATTCGCTTGTCAAATTTGTTGTATTTAATTTATTGTTCTAAAATTGGTTTTTATATTCCTTTTTTCGTGTATAAAAAATGAGCATCATACGGGCATTAGATTCTGAAAAATGTGGAAAAATATTCATAAATTGATGGGTGTACATATAATTTCGTCGTTGAGGTTTTGAGAATCGTGGTGACTGAGTTGCTTCAGAAAAGAAGTTCTGCCATGTCCTTCAATGAGTCCTGACTTGAATCCTATCGAAAATCTATGGCAAGAATTGAAAGTTCGAACAGATCGACAGTGACCAAAAAACCTTCAGGAATTAGAACATGTAATTATTGAAGAATGGAAGAAAATCCCAGAAAAGACTTGTTCAAATCTCATCAAAAACTTTAGAAAACGGTTGCAGCAAGTTAAAAAGGTGAGAGGCCATGCTACTGACTATTAATAGTGTAAAAGTTTTTCAATTTTTTCTTTTTATCATCCTGTACGAATAATTTTGTCTATTTTGCATAATTCGCCTGTCGAATGTGTTGTATTTAACCTATTGTTCGGAAACTTGAGTTTTATATTTCTTTTTTGTACTTATTAACATACCAAATCCTGGCATCATACGGGCATTTGATTCTGAGAAATGGATAAAAGATATTTAAAATAGATGGGTGTACGAATAATTTCGTCGTTGACTGTATATATAAAATAAATTGACTTAAATACTCCTTACAATTCATTGGGGGAGTGTCTATGAACATAAAAGTGATAGCAGACACAACGAGTTATACATTATTTATGTATAGAAATAAATTCAACAACTCTGATCTCGAAAATGCCACAAAAGATAAAGTAATTTATTTACAAGAAAATTACCGAGGATGACGCTACTGAATCTTATCAAAAATAAATCTACGCCCCAGATGTTTCCAGTATCTACATGCCTGACAGAATTACGACTTTCCAAGCAAAACATACATTACTATAAAAATATTTAAAATATAAAAGAACACGGTTAAATTCATAACCTTATATTATTTAAAATATATAACTCATAAATCCATCCCAAAGTAAATTAATTAAAATACTAATCTGCTCAAAACTCCGCCTAAAATAAACAAACAATTTTCAAAAAATGACTTACCGACTTTCGTTTATTAGACATTGAATTGTATCACTTCGCGTCTCCCATAGCTCGCCTGACGCTTCAGCTAATCTGACGAATATTGATGAGCGTTTCTAAATCAAAAGTTTTGAAAAGCTAATAATCTTTTTGCTCCTGTAGATGAAAACTTGTTACAAAAAAAATCCGTACATTTGCTTTGATAAAATTCAGCAGAGGACGAAGCACCCCGGCTAAGTTTAACTCTTGTCTTTTTCCATTTTGTCTTGTTTTTCCAGATATACTCTATCCGAAATTTTTACACTCACACACACAATACATATATATATATATATATATATATATATATATATATATATATATATATATATATATATATATATATATATATATATATGTAGAGAGAGAGAGAGAGAGAGAGAGAGGCAGACAGACAGACAGAATAAATATAGACAAAAGCCCAAGTGTTAGCAAACCCCAATAGAGACCCCCTGCCAGTGAACTTAAAAAGAAAAAACAAAACAAACTAAGAATAAACCAAAACCTAAGAAAGAAAGAAACGATAAGATAAACGTAAAAATGAAATATTAAGTAAAAGGAAAGACCAAAAATCAGGCAAATATAAACAGTGGTCTATACCTACGTTACCAAAACAGAGACATCACACACACACACACACACACACACACACACACACAGACACACACACACACACACACACACACAGACACACACATAATAACACACACACACACACAAACACACACACAATAACACACATGCACAAACACACACAAATACACACAAATACACACACATACACAAACACACACACACACAAACACACAGACACACGAACACACACACACAAACACACACACACAAACACACACACAAACACACACACACACAAAAACACACACACACAGAAACACACAATAACACACACACACATACACACACACACAAACACACACGCACAAACACACACAAACACACACACACAAACACACACACAAACACACACACACACAAACACACAGACACACGAAAACACACACACACAAACACACACACAAACGCGCACACACACACACACACACACATATGTATATATATATATAAATATAATTATTTATTCGAAAATTATAACATAATGTATTGCCTTTTGCAAGGCCTAATCCTGCCCTGCCCATGTCTTCACTTCAAATGTATCTAAATTGTAACGGAGTTCAGAGCAGCATTAGATCTTAACGTTTATTCCAAATTAATTTCAATAAAAACAAAATAAATAGAAAAACACATGTATTTTTCCTCAATTTCTTCTTTAAATAATTTTATAATTTTAAACTTAATATAGATTAAATTTAAAATTTAAAATCGGTAATTTTAAAGTTTGAATTTTATAGTATAACTAGCAGCATGGCCCGGCGTTTCCCGTGCTTGATTCAAAAATCGTACGACTCATACAGCAATCGCTATCACTTGACTTAAAATATTTTTCCCTTCCTTGCCTTCAAAGCTGATGCTGCTACATGCCTTACTTCTTGCCTATCTCACACTGCGAATATTTTCTAAGCTCTATACTAAACATTAAATCTGTTACGAAAAAAGAACTAAACAAAATGAACACAAAACGATCAGCTTTAAAAAAGGACTCGTAACTGGAAAAACCGAATGAAAAAAGAATGTTAACAACAAATACTTTTTCACACCCAACCCAGATCTGCGGAATCAGAATCAACGTTGAGTTTAAGCAAACGAATGAGCCAATTGGAGTAAAGTGCCATGCAGATTTAAATTTTTCCCACTTGTGACGAATGCAGCTATCGATTTTTTTTGCATGCTAGCATGCTAGTTAACATTCGTGTCAGTCAGCTGTTGGCTCTAACGTTGGCCAATAGAATCTTCCTACCTATTCGTGGCAGCCAGCTATATACTCTCACTCTGGCCAGTAGAAAATGGCTGCAAACTACATGAAAACTGCCGTAGAAGCATGAAAAAATCGATTATTTCAACTATCGATGGGAGTTGGGAAATGCAAAGTCGGTTTTGGTCTTTTTTTCTAACTTTGAGCATGTGCATGCAAATTTTGGTGCAAATCCGTCGAGAATTGTGGCCGTACATTCGTTACACACACACACACACACACACACACACACACACACACACACACACACATCCTGCCTTTTATAGATAGAGATTTAATATTTATTAGTTAGAATGAATTCTATTTTAGTCTAACCCTAACATTAAAGCATTAAATAATTATTGTAACCAAAGGTCTTTGTCAAGTTTTTTTAATTCTCATATACTTGTATTTTATTGGTCATTACAGCTTTACCCCTAGCGAGGGGTGTTTGATTGATTTGAACCTTTTAAATACTTTTATTCTACATTCAACACCATCACTTGATAAGACACGAGAAGTGTTGAAACAAAATGGCTATTTTTGTAGTATTTTTGTGTGTGTATATATCTAAATATGTCTGCGTGCTTATGTATTATAATCTGATTGTGTATGTATTGTCTTTTGAAAGATGCCATCCTCCCCTTCCTATGTTTAGAATTCAGATGTATCCATGTTGTCATGAAGTTCAGAGCAACAGTTGATCTTAACTTTTATTCCAACTTATTTTCAATAAAAACAAAATAAATAAAATAACATATGTATTTATTCTTTTTTCCTCAGGAATTTTATAATTTTAAATTTAATAGAGATTAAATTTAAAATTTAAAATTCAAATTTCAAATTTTATCGTATAATTTTATACTTATTAGTTAGAATAAATTCTATTTTAGTCTAACCCCAACATTAAGGCATTAAATAGTTATTATAACCTTAGTTCATTGTCAAGTTTTTTGAATTCTCGTATACTTGCATTTTGATTGGTCATTCCATCTTATGTAACAGCGTTTCCCCTAGCCAGGGGTGGTTAATTGATTTGAACCTTTTAAAACCCTTTATTCTACATTCAACATCATCACTTGATAAAACACCAGGTGTTGAAACAAAATGGCTATTTTTGTCGTGATTTTATAACATATTTATGCTATAATTTTCGAATAAATAATTATATTTGCTCTACTCTGTATTGTGCACTCTTTTAAGAATAATATGTTTTGCTTATTGGAATTTATTCCGTATACACCAATCCTATACTTGTATATGTATATAAATACATTTATTATATTTTTATTATAATAGATTATAATAAAAACATTTTACATCGCTACAGAAATGCTTTCATGTTTCAATACTATAATTGTATTTCCTCGGGCGATGGTCGACAACTGGAGATAAAATGATATTTAGGGAAATTTAAAAACAAAGTGTTACCTCTTTTCCGAAAGTTAAAGGGTTTGGACATAAACGGTCATAATTAAAATGTACTTGTGGGTATGTCTCGATTAACCAATTAATAATCAGATCTACGCTAAATAGAAAAATAAGGTTAGGGGTGGAGGTGGGTGAGTTATTTTTTCATGTCACAGTAAACGGCACATCGACCTGTCATCATTGATGACTGTGGAGAATATGGCAGCGGCAAATGCATCGTCATTGTAGCCAAATATGACGTTCTGTTTGTTGAAGTGGGTGGGGTAGGTTAAGCAGACGTAAAGTTAACAGAAAAAATTAAAAAATTATATTTAGGTAGCTTCCTAAAGTTCCTGTAGATGATTTTAAAAATGTGGAACACATTTTTTTAACTATATATTAAGGTAAAAGGTAGACTGTGTTGGCAGTTTACAGTTAATTCAGTCCTTTGTTTTAACAGAGCTTTTTTTTGTTAGCAAATTTGATTATTTGGATTTTTCCTGTAAACATAGGAAACACGTTTCAATTAAAGATTTACAAGTTCTAGGTTTTTTTTTTAAATATTTTCCATTTTACCGTAGTTAATGTTAACTTCTTTTACGTTTCATAGATATTTAGAAAGGTACGTCCTATTTCTGTACACGTTGTTGTTGAAAGATAATATATGTTGATACCACCTAGTTTTAAATGAATTCTTGGTATGCCCGATATAATAGTTTTGTAACTGTTGTATTTTTATAGTAAAAATTGTATTTAGGTAAACAAGGGAATCAGTTTGACATCTATTTTGTAATGAACTCTCGTTAGGATTTCTAAAATTAACGGGATTGTATTATTTGCGTTTACTGCTATGGATAGCAGTTATTACTTAGGTTTTTATATTGATTTAAACTTTTATTATTATGTTTTTAATAATCTTTTCAAGATTATCTGTACAGCTATAGCTTAGTTTTAGTGTATTTCTATAAAAAGCTTACTAAGTGCATTATTACCGGCGAGGTTTTTCTCGGTTAAATTAAGAAACGTCTGCCCTAACTATTTGGTTAAATGAGGGCGTGTACCAAATGATTTTTCTGTTTCTACTTTTATTTTTACTATAGCTGTTATGTCTAATATATTTGATGTGAGGGCTCTTAAAGCCACTATTTTTAAAGCAGTGTTATGAAATTTACTATGCTTGTAAAAGACATCTTCATTTGAAGTGTTATTGCTAATTCTATATTCTATAGAGGTGGGTATATGTTTGATAATGGATGGCGAGGGATTAGAATTTGTGTGGATATATACTGGATTTGCGTTTGTTTTCATGTAAGGTTGGTATGTATTATTGTCTAAGTCTAGTGTAACATCAAGGAAATCTACTTTTTAAAAATTTGTATTGGTAGAGACTTTTAAACTTTCTGATTTTGTCAGCTTTAATTTTTGTAGAGTTTTTCACCAACATAAGGCCATCATCTCTATATAGGCTTATGTCGTCAATGTTGTTATCTTGATGGTCACTAAGATTATATAAGATGAATAAACCAACAAGGCCGGATGACAGTAAAGTCTAACGATCCCATAGAAATATCAAATTGGTTAGCAGAATTGTTTTAATCCACTGTTCTTTGTTGTGGATAAGGACAGACCTTCTAGAGCTCATCAGTTCCTCGATTGAAAGATCCGAGTACTCCGTGGAAAATTCAAAAGTCAAAGTAAACAGATCCAAACATTTCTATGGATCTGTTTACTTTGACTGGATCAATGAACAATTTATTTTATCATTTATAACATTAAACTAATTGATGACATCTGTGGTATTAATCCATTGTACAAGTCCAAGGTGTTCTCTAATCAGCTTCTTGACTCTATCAACTATGATCTTGTTAATTCTACCAATTTCTGGTCTGGTAGCGTTGGTAATACTGGTGGGAAGATTAACTTCAAAATCAGGTTTATGGTCCTTGATCCTTACATAGTATTCTTTCGTAGAGAGTTTGGTAAAACTGTTGCTGATTTTTAGTTTCTCCGTTATATTTTTATTAGTTTCATTAATTTTGTACACTAAATTATCAAGGTTATTATCTATTTTTCTATAATCTTTAGTTAAGTTTTTTCTAATTAAAATATTGTAATCTTTAGGAGTAATTTTATAGAGGTTAGCTGTTTTGCTTGATTTGACAAAAACTTTGTCAGACGAATTAATGTTCTTTACAACTCAGTCGAGATGTTTCTAAAAATGGTTTTTATGTTTATGAAAAGAGATACTGTAAATGACTACTAATAAATCATTTTCAAAACCATATAACCGTTCGATGAATTGGGGCAGCTTTTAAGATTTTGAAACCATAAACTTCCGTTTCTTTCAAAAAATTGTCATCATGAAGGAAGAAATAAGCATTCTATCTCATCCTTGTAATTAAATTCTCTGTTTTCTGAACAAGTTTTATGAAATAATCCCGTTTGTTTGTTTTGGGAATGTTCTTTAGAGAGATTTCGAATTTAGTGTTTTCCATGTACAAGCGAAAAATAAGCTTAGAGGGTGCTCCACCGTAATGGGAACGAAATATGTGTGTACGTGTACATGGAGTTAATGAGACAAATTTGAAAAGCTTTTACAGACAATGCATTTCGCCTCTATCAGATAGGCGTCTTGATGTCGAAAATGAGAGACAAACTCTGTGTCTAAGGAGTGTATTTTGGAATTTGGAAGGAAGTGGTAATAAATAACCTTATCAGATACAATGGTTAGAAACAGTTTTTTTTTACCTGTTTTTCCTATGTCTGATAGATTTAAAATGAACCCACTCTGCATAGATCTTTCTGTCTTTGTTTTTCTTCTGTTAGTTCGTATACCGCATAATGATTAGTGATATTGTATATGAGCCATCACATTGACCGTGGAGAAATTTTAGGATCAGCGTATCGTCACGCTTAACATATTGTACATGTAACCCAGAGTTATGCTAATTACCACCTTAAAATATTGGCAGGCATATGTTATCGATTAAACTTTCACTTTGCAAACAGAAGGATTTAGTCCTTGGTCTCCAATTGATTTCCATTTAAGTTTTGTTTTTCTGTTTTCTACATACTGTCCATTCCTTTTATTGATAATGTATACCTATTTATTAACCACGATTTAGATCTGTTGAGTGGTGTTCGAACCCGGTTAGCTATCTCGTTTTTATGTTTGTGGTAATGTTAAAAATAAAATGCGGTTATTAAGTTTCGTACCACTAATAAAATGTTCAAATTCTTTAAGACTATTGTTAGTTGTAGTAGAAACGACAAAACTGGGGTCACACGTCCAATCTTCATTTCTCGCTAGCTAAAACGTGTGTTCGTCCCACGTTTCGGTAGACACCGGTAAATATACTGCTCAATCTATCAGTCGGTTGAAGCTTGCGTCCAGCTTCCAGACAAAAATAAACAGAGTCGTAACTTAATACGAACCTCTATACTAGTGCCCGTCACCACGGTCCCGACCGCACTGCCAGCCAATGTCCCAGACCGTTTTTATTGACCGAAAACACGGACAAACGGACCAATCATTGCCGTTGGCCTCGCTCTCAATCAGAGTCACCAGCTCGTCCAATCAGCATGCAGACCGCCACTAGACAAATCGTGCCAAGCAGCATAAAATAACAAATGTCGCAGAATGTACTTTTCTTTTACAAAACAGCAGCCCGACAAGCAAAACATCTTGGGCGCTTTGACTCCGGTAAGAGCGAATATTTATCGTCACAACTATTTACAAACCTGACTTAATCAGCAGATTGAATTTGCAATTGAAAAGTAAAAAGACAGAAAATAGAGGAAGCATTTATTTCCAACTTTCTCTCCAAGCTCTCTTAGAGTCTGGCCCGACTGTATAGGAAATCTTATCAATTATGAAATAATATTATAGGCTTACTTTCCTTCTTTGATACGATACGTTTTGTCCGATATGCTGTACTTATCCCTGAACGTAGTCGTTCTCGACTTGCATCAAAATATCAGAATAAGTTGCAGCATTTGATTTATAAAAAGTTTGGTTGTTCTACTAATTCTAGTATTGGTCAGAATGTTCCGAATCTTTCTTCTTGTGAGTTGTTCATGTCGAATCTTTCGATACCCTAACACGGACTGGATTTCTGTATTCCTCCCTCGTTTATTAAGCGAGAAAAATTGTATTCAGAGTTTGAAGTCTTTTTTTGCCCAGTTAGCCAGACTTCAGCCTGAATCAGTTGGCAAGTTTAGTGACCTTAAGGCAAATTAGAATGACTTAGCGCATCAATAAGCAGGTACTCCTGTTTCGTTTTGTGAATTCATGTGGAATAAGGAACAATATTGTTGAGGTGTCTCCCCTTTTTACACAAATGGACTCACCCAGAGTATACATATACTACTGCCAGTGAATACCCGGTCAGTACGTTAAGTCAAGTCAGGAGTAGTAGTAGAACGTTGAGTCGGTCGGTAGAATAACGTAGCGGCAAGAGTCACAGTCACGAGCACTTAGACTCAGTAAGAAGTCATACAGCGATACGTCGATACCAAAGACTTTATATATATTTGTCTACTAACCCGCATTCCTGGAACTACTAACCTGCATTACCAGTTTGTATTATTACGTTAATACATTTATTTTCTATATTCATTCTTGGCGTTTGTTATTATTTGATACCGGATTTCATCCCGGAATCCACAACAAATATTGGATTATTAAATGACTTCGTCGTAGTAAATCTTTGGTTATTATGAAACCTGATAAAGGCTCAGGTGGGGTAATCCTGGATTATCAAGATTATGTAAACAAGAAGATGTCGATTCTTAAGGACACCTGTAAACTTGTTCAGTTAGACCCAACAGATAAGTTTGATTCCACATTAACTACTGAGGCTAAGTTCAAAAAATCTCCAAGTCAATTGGGTTAAAAGTGGAGTTTTGCCTACTGACATTTCTAATTTGATTAAAACCTCTGGTTCAATTCGTCTCTGTCTCTATGGTTTACCCAAAACAAATAAGGTTGGGGTCCCATTGAGGCCTATTCTGTCTATGATAGGGTCTTCCCAACATGGTGTGACATGTTGCTTGCCACTATATTACAGCCAGTTTTGGAACAGTATAATTCTTCCTGTATCAATAATTCTTTTGAATTCTCTGACTTTATACAGAATTGCCCGTAAACTAACAAATTTATCTGTTACTTTGATATTTCCCGCCTTTTCACCTGCGTGCCACTTATTGAGACTATTGATATATATATATATATGCTGACGACTTATATCGTAGTCAGATATCCCCTCCTTTTATTTTAGAAGACATTTTTGTCGAACTTATGAAATTTGACACGACGTCGGTTAGATTTAGTTTAGACGGCGTCGTGTATAGGCAAATTGATGGAGTTTCAATGGTTTCCCCTTTAGGACCCATTTTAGCTAACAACTTTGGAAGCTTCCATGAAGAAAGTTTATTATCAGATCCTAATAAACCTGATGTGTATTTTTCGTTATGCTGATGACACTTTTGTCTCTTCAATAACGAGAATAAAGCGAACCTTTTTCTTAAGTCCCTTAACAATATCCATCCAGTTTTCAAGTTTACACATGATAAGTAAACTAACTCTTCCCTACCCTTTCTTGATGTCATGGTTTGTAGAATTTCTTTAGTTTTTCGCACTTCAGTTTATTGAAAACCCACGTATAATGGTTTGTATATCGGTTGAGACTCTTTTTGTCACATAAAACGTAAATTAAATTTAATTAAAACTCTTACCCATAGGTCCTTAATGATCTGTTCTAAAACCAAACTGGATGATGAAATAAGGTTTATTACTATTACTCTCTGCAACAATGTCTATCCATTAGACATTGTTCAATCCGTAATTAAAAATAAAATTTCGGAGTTTAATAAAGTCAACCGTTCTTCAGTACAGAGATGCCCTGCGTATCTACGTCTTGACTTGGGTTAGTGACAGATATGCTAACCGGGATTCCTTAGCAGTTCGACAATATTATTTGCTGCTAATACACGTGTGGTTTTCTCTGCTACATCTTTCCATCCATCCATGATGAAAGACGTTCTTCAACCTCAACATAATAGTTCCCTGGTTTATGTATTTATTTAAATTTACTTGCAATTCGTACTACATATGAAGAATGACTCAATGGCCGGATGTTAGGATTATGAAACACGTGCCTACAACAATCTGGGACTCTAATTATTTACCATCAGATTTTCGGACCAAAACATACGACTCTTTTATTTCTTAACAACTTATAAATAACCGCAAATGTGAGGCTAATTTTGGTGTGAATTTCATTTTCCACCCTGAGTTGGTCCCACTCTAATTACCATCTTAAAATATTGGCAGCCATATTTATTTTATCAATGAAGCCTTCACTTTGAAAACAGAAGGATCTTGGCTTCCGATTGATTTTCATTTTAATTTTTTTTTCTTACATAATCTCCATTCATTTTATTGATAATGCATACCTAATTTGCTTACCTCAATTTAGCTCTGTTGAGCGAGATTCGAAACCGGTTAGCTAGCTCGTTTTTCATTTGTTTTCTTTCAAATATTATCATGAGTGGTAATATTAAAAATAAATTTTTAAGAAAGACTGAATTTCTTGCGTGGTAGTGATTTCAATGCCATTCTTAAAGAATGACATATGAATCAATACGACGCAAAAAAATTCATTTGTATATGTGGAAATATCTACTTTTTGCTTGAAAAGGTTCGCGTATCCCGAAACAAGTGTAGATGAATTATTGAAAATAGAATTTAATATATATTTTAAAATTATAAAAAATCCACTTTTCAATCAAAAATGGTTACGCTTTAACTTCTTATAAAATTTTCTCAATATTTAGTATACTGAACCTTTATTTCGCTCATTGGGGTAGACTATTTTAGTTCCACGTGCCATGTTTAATGTATGTCAGTTATCAGTTATCTCCTGCTAATTCGACTCTCCAAGTTCTCCACTGCCTTAATCAGGTATTGAACTCATACTCTTTCGGTCCTGTCACTGTTTGTCAAGAGTGTGAGTTCAATACCCGGTTAAGGCAGTGGGGAACTTGGAGAGGTGAGTTAACAGGAGATAACTGACATCCATTAAACATGGCACGTGAAAATAGAACAGTCTACCTCAGTGAGCGAAATAAAGGGTTCAATTCGACATTCCAACCACCTGGAGAAGGCCGAAGCGTACAACGGCCGAAACGTTGTAATAAATATGGCGACAAGGATGAGGACAATAGTCTGAATAATGTAAATAATGTACATAATACCTCATCTCAGAAATATAGACAGATACTAAACATTTCTCTCATTGGAACAAATATAAACGCTTCCATATATATATATATATATATATATATATATATATATATATATATATATATATATATATAATCAGAGACATACATATATATATATATATATATATGTATGTATGTATATATATATATATATATATATATATATATATATATATATATATATATATATATATATATATATATAATCAGAGATATACATACAAACAAATAAATACAAATAAATAAAAAAACAAAAATAACAAGGAAATATGTAAATGACAAAATATATAATTGAAAAACAATTACGTTTATGAAGGAACACGTGAGCACTTGTAAAAACATGAACAAGCGCGTGTCCATAGCGGAGTTAAAAATGACGCAAATATAAACATTGAAAAAAACATTGAAAAAAGCGGGTATTCATTACATTTGGGAATATTTAACGCATGGATTACCCCCTTGAAAAGTGAACACAGTGCCACGAGTCGTCGTTAATAATTGATATATATATATATATATATATAATTACGGATAATGACAGTAATTTTTTTGTATTCTAAATTCAAAGTTATATATATATAAATATATATAACTTTGAATTTAGAATATATATATATAGTGATTTTCCAAGCGTAGCTTGGATGTGGCACAAGGCCGAAAATAAGAGGCACCCAGTGAGGATTGAACTCACTACTTAGTCGTAATTGTTCTAGTGATACAAGCTTGCAAACCATTACACCACCACGAAGTGCCCCTAATTTTATATATATATACTGAGGATCGTTCGGTTGGCAATCTCTCACGTACATTCATAACTGCTCATGGCGTATCAAATGTAGACAAATGATGAAAATGGACAAAGTCCGACAGTTATTTAAAGACATTTTTATGTTTAACATTCTTTTTATAGATACAAGTATTTAAGTAAATGCTCTGTTTATAATAAACAATATTAAATAACATTTACCGGCCTGAATGTCCGAGAAACTTTCATAGAAAATATTCGTCCTCCGGCAGGATTCGAACCTGTCTCCTGTACGGAACCGTCATATAGCCTGACGTGCCCTAACCGATTCGGCCACTGAGGATCGTTCGGTTGGCAAGATCGAATTTATTGCTTATAAACTTCAATCTTCCATGAATCTCTCACGTCCCTGTATCTATAAAACTATATTTTAACTGAATATGTAGATTTTATACATATGTATATTTATCTTGATGAGAATGCTTATACATTAACCGACTTCGTCAATCTCGATAGATAACCGATTTCATCAATCTCGGCATCCTCATTACAAGCACTGTCTCCTCGTCGGCATAGACGGTGTACGTGGCTGAGATGGTTGAACCAGGTAGCGTAGGACCGGATTCTACCTTACGAAGGAAAGGCCCCGACGCAGTAACGTAAAACATAGGCGAAAGTGGACAACCCTGACGAATGGCGCGGGGTAACATTTAAAATTTCAACATTTTTCACCCATTCCCTTCCACTCTCGCGGAAACCAATGAAACCAATCCTAGATGCCAAACCTATTTCAGGGAGTGAAAACCAGAATACATTTTGACAATTTGAGTTTCAAAGTGAACAATAGTCCAAGCCCGAGTTATGGTCAACAATCGGGTGAAAAGTGTCAAATAAGAGGTTTCGCTTCGTCAGCTACCCAGAGATTAAATTTAAATGACAGCTGGGTATAAAAGTGGAGCTCTGTAGAGAATTTAGAAACCATAGAACGATGTCAGTAGTGCCAGTTGTTGGAAAACCCGTATCGATCCCGTATATATAAAAAAATCTTCCAGAGAATAGCACTGATGGAAACATCTCAAATAAATTGACGTATCCAGGATTATAAGAAAAAGCCAACAGTAACTATTTAAGTAAAATTCGCTCGAAAGCGATAAATAATAATAATAATAATAATAATAATATGTTACGGAGATAGGACCTGTTACAATTCTATGGGACTACACAATACACACTGACAGAACAATCAAAGCCAACCGCCCAGACATTGTTATTAAAGACCACAAACAAAATAAGTGCCTCCTTATTGATATGGCAGTCCCTGCAGACTGCAATGTATCTTTGAAGATACTTGAAAAGCTGTCAAAATACAAGGACCTTGAAATAGAAATCCCAAAAATGTGGCACATGGGAACATCAACAATTCCTGTTCTAGTTGGAGCCCTAGGATTGGTTGGAAAAGATGCCAGTAGACTACTTGAAGGGATTCTTGGAAGTCCCTGCCTCAAAGAGATACAAAAAATTGTTCTGACAAGTACAGCTCACACTTTACGAAGGACTTTATCAATGAAAATTTTTTTTTTGTCAGTGGAAAGTGTGATGATGCCATTTCTAAACTTTGGGCTTTGGGCGGGACCCGAAAAGAAATGTGTAAACGGCAGATATCAAAGGAAATAATAATAATAATAATAATAATAATAATAATAATAATAATAATAATAATAACAATACAAACTGTAAAGCAAGATTGAACAAACAGTGAAAAAGAAAGTCAAAAAGAGAAAGAAAGCGAACAACTGACTCTAAATAACGAGGCGCTGTAATGCATATACATGCGCACAAACACGAATATGCGCTTAGAGGCATCCATACATTGACTTAAATTACGATGCTTACAGATATTGCCGTTTACAGAGCTATCCACACTGCAACATTGTCACCGAATATTCCATCAAGTCGTAAAGGACACTGGGCTCTTGTGTAATGTAATCGAAACAATTGTTGCTCCTTCATTGGCCGTGATTGTTTGTTAAATCCGATGGATATAAAACCCGCGTCTCAATACAGGTTGGTTGATTAATGCCAATGACAACTAAGAGTGTTTAAAGAAAAACTGAGAAAGAAAAGAAATCGGAATACTAAATGCGAAGCACTATTTATGGCGTTGTGAAGTATTCCTGCTCACGTTTACATTGTTGTTCAAAGCTAAGCCCATAGTTTCCGTCACCGACCTAAAAACCGACTTGATAAAACCATGTTTAATTATTGCAAACATTGCTGTAATTCGAGACCGATTTCTTTTTATATTTCTTTTTGTTTTTGCATGTGTGCAAAGAGGGATTATTTTCGTTCAAAGATAGTCTACATGAAAAAAAAACAAACAAACAAACAAATAAAAACAAAACAAATACGTGACGAAATAATGGAAAGAAAAAAAGAAAATATAGAGAAAGAAAAATGATGAGAAGTGTGAAATTGAACCTTATAAAAGGATGGAGTTGTTTGTTCAATCTGGGAAGTGAATTTCGCAATCATTAGTTCCAGAAGGTGGCTTCATGAAGACAGTCTTCGATTTAGAAGCCATGGAAAAGTCGGTTCAAAACAAATACGAACATTTAATTGTGCTGTTAATGATAAAAATTAAACCCAGTGTCGCTTCACGGTATCAACTATTCTTCTATCTATTTATTCATCATTTTAGTATGTATGAATTGGCATGATCTCTTTGAAAAATAGTCAATTGTTTCATTTTACCGCTCCTCGGGTCTGATTTTCCTTTTAGACTGGCTGCCAAAAAAAAAAAAAAAGGCTAGAAAACCACCTTTTTTTTCGCATAATAGAGGTGAAAAATGTGATTCATTCCTTTTCAAAGCGAAAGAAATGCAGCAGGCGGGGTCAGAATTTGAACTCGGTTCGCTTTTTCCACGCCAATGACTTACTCTACGCGTACATAACATGTGGTTCTACAAAAGGATATTGAGAATAACATGCGCCGAACTTGTTAACAACGACGAAGTTCTAGAGACAATGACAACAAAAAGGAAACTTATGCGTAAGGTCAACAATTTATAGAGTACATAATGAGGAAAGAAGGTTTGACAAATTTGATACTCACAGGAGAGATTGAAGGTAAGAGGTCCAGTGGAAAGCAATGCACAACCTACCTGATGATCTTCAGCGAATGGATGGCGGAGAAGAGTTTGGGAGAGATTTCAAAAACACAGAATTTATTAAGAGCTGCAAAGGATAGGAAACTGTGGAGAACCTTGAACGCCGTGGTACATAGATGAAGAAAAATTCATATAGAGATATGTTCCTGATAAGAATAAAACATTTAAAAGATATCAAGTAAAGAATACGTAAGATGCCTTATATTCATAAGGATAATTTCCGTGGAAGTATCTCAAATATTTTTTATTTCTTCTTTTTCCTATTGGATGATAAGGGATGGAAGCACAACGGATGTTGCGACAGATCAACTTTTAAGAATCATCGCCATTTATTTTTTATTAATTTTGTAAAATGGATCATTAACTTCCTTCCTGATCTAAAAAAAAAACTATCTAAGCTTGGACAATGAGCCCTTCATCATCTGGCTGCTTCCCAGATTAATCTAAAAACTGCTCTTCATTCAAGAGTGGACTTGATACTGAATATTTTGTGTAAGTATCTCAGCTTGGTCAACAGGTCTATATCATCTGACTTTTTGCCAGCTTAATCAAAGAACTGATCCTTATTCAAGAGTAGACTTTCTACTGAACATTTTCTGTAACTATCTAAGCCTGGTCAATGGGTTCTTCATCATCCGAGTGCTTTCCAGTTTAAAGAAAAAAATGCACGTCATCCAAGAGTGGACTTGTTACTGAGCATCTTCTGTAAGTAGCAAAACTTGGACAATGGTTCCTTCATCATCTGACAGCTTCCCAGATTAATCTAAGAACTGCTCTTCATTCAAGAGTGGTCAATAGGACCTTTATTATCTGATTGTATCTGAGCTTAATGAAAGAACCGCTCGTGATTCAAGCGTGGACTTTCTACTGAACATTTTCTGTAACGATCTAAGCCTGATTCATGCGTTCTTCATCATCTGAGTGCTTTCCAATTTAAAGACAAAACTGATCGTTATCCAAGAGTGGACTTGTTACTTAACATCTGTAAGTAGCAAAACTTAGTACAGGACAATTTTCTGTAAGTATCTAAGCCTGGAAATTGAGTCCTTCATCATCTGGCTACTTCCCAGTTTAAGAACTGCTCGTCATTCAAGTGTGGACTTGCGAGTGAACATTTCTGCAAGTATGTTAACTTGATCAATGGGCACTTCATCATCTGAAAGCTTTCCAGTTTAATGAAAATCTGCTTGTCATTCAAGAGTGCATTGTTACTGAACATTTTCTGCAAGTATCTAAGGTTGGACAATGCGTCCTTCAACATCGGACCTTTTACCAGCCTAATCAGAGATTTGCTCGTCATTCAAGAGTGGACTGTGCGACTGAACATTTTTGTATGAAAACTTGGTCAATGGCTTCTTCATCATCTGAGTGCTTCCCAGCTTTATCTAAGAACGGCCCATCATTCAAGAGTGGACTTGCTACTGAACATCTTCTGTAAGTATGTAAACTTGGTCAATGTGTCACTCATCTGACTGCTTTACAGTTTAATCTAAAGATTGCTGGTCATTCAAGTGTGGACTCGCTACTGAACATTTTCTGTAAGTATGTAAACTTGGTCAATGTCGCCTTCTTCATCTGACTACTTCCCAGTTTAATCTAAAAACTGCTTGTCATTCAAGCGTGGACTTGCTATTGAATATATTCTGTCAGTATGTAAACTTGGTCAATGTCTCCTTCATCTGGCTGCTTCACAGTTTAATCTAAAAACTGCTTGTCATTCAAGCGTGGACTTGCTACTGAATATTTTCTGTATAGAATCTTCAGCAATGATGAAACGCTGGCTGCCTATAATCATAATCAACCAAACTGGCAATGGTTAGCGCCGCTGAAAAACGATCTATCCCCAAATCAGGACCACAACCGAAAAAGAAAAATCTATACTCTCTATTTGCTAGGATAAAGAGTGCCGATTATCCTGAACTGCTTGACCCCACCAAAATATGATCTTTATAAAATATATCAATTAAAAGAAAATATCATTTGTTTGCTTTCCATCTTCAAATGCGAGAAGACATTCTCTCCATCCTCTTAGATTTAGGTTTTGAGACATGATATTCTGTCCTTATTAAATTTTGCTTAATCATGTCATTATATTTCTGTTGGGTTTTTATATTACTCACCTGTCAAATCAATTTTAATTTCACGGACCTTAAATAAGCAGCATGGACCGGAACCAAACAATGAGACCACGGCAAAGTCTAAACTTGTTCGTTTTATTCTTGGGTTGTCAAGGCAACTTGTCTACAATTAGGCTATAAAAGATTCACTTAAATGTAGGACTGCCATTTCTATCCCAAGCCATATTACTTATTCACATTTTGTAGTAACTGACAGCAATATTTGAATAGCACTTGACTTTTAGGAATACAGGAAACTCACTTCTTCTACATCTTCTTCTTCTTCATCTTCTTCATTTTCTATATACCGTGTCATTTCAGGACGTTGATAGTCAAGCCTCTCCACAATTTCCTGCCTTTTGTAACTCTTAAAATATGTTGGTTTTTAGTTATCGTTCCTAAACCTGTTTCTGTCATCCATTTACGGAATCTCGCTAGACAGGCTATGTGAGCGTCAATTTTTCCAAGCCCATTTTCCTCATTGTGTTCCCTACAAATTTAAACCTTTCTTTCCAATATTACGTATGAGTTTATTTTTTGTTTCTATTTTCTCCGAAACTTCGTCGTTGATCAAGGTCCATGGTATTCTCAGTATCCTCCTGTAGAACCAGATTTCTGTTGCTTCAAGTCTCTTCTTCCTCTGTGTACGAATTCATTTCCCATACAGGAGTACTGATATTACTTAACATTTCAGTAATCTTCTCTCTGTTTCTAGCGAAATTTTCATGTTCATTAATACCTTGTTTAGCTTTTGAAATGCATCTTTCAAAAGAATGAATGACGAGGAAGTTGATTCTCTGTGTCGCGCCAGAAGGTTTTTTACTCGTCTGAGCCCATCCATTCGTCCTTGCATTGAATACTGCTGCCATACATGGTCTGGTGCCCCCGCTGTTCATGTCGAGGTCCTCGACAAAATCCAGAGACGGATATGCAATGTGATAGGTCCTGATCTGGCATCTCGTCTACACTCACTTTCTCACAGAGGTGCTGTGGCTTCCCTCTGTCTTTTCTACAAATATTTTCACTGGTAACCCAACTGCATGAATTTAAGCGTGCTACTAGGTTGGCATCTCTTCCCACATTTTAACTGTCGAAACAGTTAAATGTAACTATAAACTTCAAATATTCAAATGTCATGTCAATCGACACCTTCTGATGCCTTGATCCTGATCTCCATCATTCTCTTTATCCTTTCCTCAAACACCCTCCTTTACTCTTGTTTTCACTCTCTGTAACCCTTTGCATGCTAGTGGCATTCCTGCTTTGTTTGGGACGAAATGCTTAAGAAAATATTAAAATAAAACAAATTACATAAGATTAAAGAATGATTATTCAAAACTTAATAATAATTGAAACACAGCATTTTAGAAATCTATAAACATTAAGAATCCTGGTAAATATGCTTAAATTTGCATTAACTTATTTGACGTGATGCAAGCATATAAAATATAGTCTCATACTGACGTATTATGTTATGTCATGCCAAGAAAATACCGTTTAACACTGTAAAGCATAATTATCAGTTAATCATACTTTAATCGTTTTATATTTTATTCTCAGATAAATGGCACCATTTCTGAAGTCTGGGGTGATTTGACGCACATCGCTTCAACCTGTGACAAAAATAAATAAATAAATAATTAAACAAACGGAATAAAATCACAAACAGACACACATAAAAATGAATTAGATATAATTTTGGGGAAAAGTCTCATAATTTAATTCTTTCTTAGCTTAAAAAATTGCCACAAAAACGATGTTAAAGATTATGTGAAAAGTGTATGTTCGGTTGCAGAGGTAATCTTCATTTAATTGTAGTAATATTACTTTACATTGTTTTTCTATTTTTCGCCTGTTAAACGCAAAAGCTCCGAAAAGAAATATGAGAGCAAATCTTAAAATGTCATTACGAAGAGTTAGGTTGTCAGTTTCATTCAATTTCAACCTCCCCCCCAACAAAAAATCGAAATGATTCATTTAAAATATTTTCATGCATTTTATTCGACGGGAATTTAATTAATGGGGAGAAGCTTTGTCGTATTTGTGGGAAAAGGGTAATTTACATGGGCACCAAGAGAGTTGCCATTTAAATCTGAATAAAGAATCTGCTTCAACAGTGGGTGAACAAAATGCATTTCTTTTTTAAGTACAAAAGCGGCATTAGCTACATGGATTACACTTTCTAGAATTTACAGAGATTTCTTTTTCTCCTGGATGTAATTTTTCATGAATTTTATAATTCCGTTAATGATTAAGAATTATTTATTCTCATGAAAGATGTGGCAAAATTTCTTCAATACATAACAAAACGGACCTTTCTTATGAAATTTGTTGTATATTTATTCATTATATATTTACAGGTTGAGATGTGTAAATTGTCGCCATTTTATATTTTTAACTTCGCGCATGCGCTTTGCTTGTTTTTGATTTTGTCGACTGCACAGTATAGTATGATCAGTTGGCCATCGTCTGTTTTAAGAGCACCATGACGCAAATCACTGCGCCAGAAATTTGGAAATGGCTTGCTGTACTGCTTCGAATTTGGGCCGGAAGCTCCAACAAAAACATTTCAGACCGTTTAGCTGTCACCCTGAGGACAATGCAAAGGATTAGGAAAGATCTAATGTGTGATTACAAACGTTTTTGGAATGACCACTAGTGAGGGCGACGTTATTCCTCCATTCATCTTCTCACAGGGCCTAGACACAACACGAAGACCTACATCAAGTGCCTTGAGGAGGTAATGCTGTCCTGGGTCAAGATGGTGGATACCGGCAGACACTACGTCTGTCAAAAGAAGCCTTCACAATGCCATACAAACAGGAGAAACCAGTCATGGCTGTCAAACAGTTTTTGCGACCACATCACGCCTTACATCTTTGCCATCTAACTACCCAGACTATACCCCCTTGATTATTAAATGTAGGGACGCAATTCAACAAGAGACTAACTACTAGCACCAAAGATGATTTGAAGGCAAGATATTCACCAATTTAAACTAGGAGACTATCCAAATGTTATGCAGGAGATTCTAAAGTCCTCTGGGGGCTATGGTTGAAGCAGATGGTGATTTTATTGAATAAATTTACTCTTTTGCATATTTTTGTGTAAATATATCTTCTAAAATGAGATGACATTTTTTTAATTTTTTCGTAATTTAAACGATAATTTATCCATCGCATTCATATATATATACTCACATATATATATATATATATATATATATATATATATATATATATATGTATATGTATATGAATTTGGTATATTCATGGGGGAGAGGGTTCAATATTGGAAATAGGATTAAACGCTAATTGGTGACTGTCTGCTACATGCGACTTTCTGACCATCATCATACTGTGTTGATTTCAATGCCTCCACTCTTTTTCTCCCTCTCGTTATATATATATATATATATATATATATATATATATATATATATATATATATATATATATATATATATATGTATATATATATATATATATATATATATATGAAGAGAGAGTGTTTGTGCATATATATATATATATATATATATATATATATGTGTGTGTGTGTGTGTGTGTGTATATGCACAAACACACACACCTATAGATATATATATATATTGATGCATGTTTCATTAAATAATATAGACAAGTATTGTCTATTTATTTTATGTAAATTCTATTCATATCGCCTGATGAGCTTGACAACATCATTAAAAGACGAAAGAAAATCACAATATTGATACATATTTTTTAATCCTATCTAAGCTTTCTGCTTACATAAGGCCTTATCAAAGATGACAATTGCATTACAATATATTAGCCAATACACGGACAGATTTCCAAGTAACGGCAAACTCTTGCATACGAGACGCTCGGAGCGAAAATCTCACCGCAGTTCATGACGTCACACTTGACCACGCGAGACTGAAAACGAGAAATATTAAGTATGGGAAGCCGTTGGTATAAGCCAACGGCTTCTGTTATAAATTATAGGTATATGAAAAGAATTTGCATAGAATAAATAGACAAAACTTGTCTATATTATCTAATGGAACATGCATCAATGAAAAATTGCTGCCTAAATACACACAATATATATATATATATATATATATATATATATATATATATATATATATATATATATATATATATATATATATACCCTCTGCGTTCAAATGTACGATCGGCCAAATGTCTCTCGGCCAAATGTCTCTCGGCCAAATGTCTCTCGGCCAAATGTCTCTCGGCCAAATGTCTCTCGGCCAAATGTACGATCGGTTAAATGTCTCTAGGCCAAATGTCCGTCGGCCAAATGTCTGTCGTCCAAATTTAAGATCTGCTCAATGTCTCTCAGCCAAATGTCCCTTCGGCCAAATCGCTCTCGGCCAAATGTAGGATTGGCCAAATGTCTGTCGGCCAAATGTCTGTCGGCCAAATGTCCGTTCGGGCAAATGTGTCTCGGTCGTTAGTACTTGGCCGATTTGGCCGAGAGACTATTGGTCGTTCGTACATTTGGCCGACAGACATTTCGCGGACGGTACAATTGGCCGAGAGACATTTGGCCGATCGTACGATCGGCCAAATGTTCGATCGGCCAAATGTCACTCAGCCAAATGTCTGTTCGGGAAAATGAATCTCGGCCAAATGTCCGTTCTACCAAATCTCTCATGGTCTAATGTACGATCGGCCAAATGTCTCACGGCCAAATGTACGATCGGCCAAATATCTCTCGGCCAAATGTCCGTCGGCCAAATGTCTGTCTTCCAAATGTCCGTTCGGCCAAATGTCTCACGGCCAAATGTACAATCGGCCAAATGTAAGATCGGCTAAATGTCTCTCGGCCAAATATCTGTCGGCCAAATGTCCGTCGACCAATTGTTTGACGGCCAAATGTACAATCGTCCAAATGTCTGTCTTCCAAATGTCGGTTCGGCCAAATCTCTCACGGCCTAATGTACGATCGGCCAAATGTCTCTCGTGCAAATGTCCGTCGGCCAAATATCTGTTCGGCCTAATGTCTGTTGTCCAAATATCCGTTCGGCCAAAATTTCTCACGGCCAAATGTACGATCGGCCTGTCACTCGGCCAAATGTCCGTTCGGTCAAATGTCTTACGGCCAAATGTAAGATCTGCTCAATGTCTCTCAGCCAAATGTCTGTTAGGTCAAATGTCTCTCAGCCAAATGTCCGTTCGGCCAAATGTCTCTCGGCCAAATGTCCTACAGCCAAATGTCTCACGGCCAAATGTAAGATCTGCTAAATGTCTCTCGGCCAAATGTCTGTTGGCCAAATGTCTGTTCGGCTACATCTACGATCAGCCAAATATCTCTCGGCCAAATGCACGATCGGCCAAATTTATGTCCGCCAAATGGCTCTCGGCCAAATGTCCGTCGGCCAAATATCCGTTCGGTCAAATATCTATCGCGCCAATGTCTCTCGGCCAAATGTCTGTCGGCCAAATGTCTGTCGTCCAAATGTCCGTCGGCCAAATGTCCGTTCGGTCAAATGTCTCTCGTCCAATTGTCCGTTCGGCCAAATGTACGATCGTCTAAATGTATCTCGGCCAAATGTCTGACGGTTAAATGTCTGTCGACGAAATCTCCGTTCGGCCAAATATCTCTCGGCCAATTGTACGATCGGCCAAATGTCTCTCGGCCAAATGTCTCTCGGCCAAATGTAAGATCGGCTAAATGTCTCTCGGCCAAATGTTCGATAAGCTAAATGTCTCTCGGCCAAATGTTCGATAAGCTAAATGTCTCTCGGCCAAATGTCCGTTCGGCCAAATGCCTGTTCGGCCAAATGTCCGTTCGGCCAAATGTCTCACGGCCAAATGTACGATCGGCTAAATGTCTCTCGGCCAAATGTCCGTTCGGCCAAATGTCTCTCGGCCAAATGTCCGTTCGGCCAAATGTCCGTTCGGCCAAATGTCCGTTCGGCCAAATGTCCGTTCGGCCAAATGTCTCACGGCCAAATGTACGATCGGCTAAATGTCTCTCGGCCAAATGTCCGTTCGGCCAAATGTCCGTTCGGCCAAATGTCTCACGGCCAAATGTACGATCGGCTAAATGTCTCTCGGCCAAATGTCCGTTCGGCCAAATGTCTCTCGGCCGTACGATCGGTAAATGTCTCTCTGACAAATGTCTCACGGTTAAATGTCCGGGCATTCTCAGGTATTTCTCGGCCTGTCTCCAAGTTTGTACTGCCAGACTCAGGAATTGAACTCACAATTTCTTCGCAATAAAATTAAGGAACGATTGCCTTAATCCAGTAGGCTACTTTTTCGCGGAACAATCTTACACCTAAGACTTGGAGCTTTAAACAAAGGTTCTTTTGCGGTCTGCTGCTGCTCCCATTGCGACTGCTGTCACGTTTAACCGCCTTTGCCACCGCTTCTTTTATGTTCCTTACTCCTGCTGAAATTTTGCTTTGCTTTTCTTTATTTACTAATGACACATATATCGCATACACTTTGTCGAAATGCTAAATAATGAGAAGGGGACATTATTCTAAATGCAAATAATGAGAACCATAAAATGTTGCAGAAATTAAACTAAAAGAACAATTGATCTATTGATTATCAAATCTTTAAAATTTTCTGAAAAAAAGGCCGAACATCCTGGCCGAGATCGATACGAAAAGAATTATTTCTGAGCACGCTCAGGAAAGGACATCTTTTCCAAATCAATTTCATCTCTCGTGGGTGTAAACGGAATATAAGTTCATTAATTTATTAAAAATACAACGCTAGATATAAGATCTACAGTTAATTGGGAAAAGTAAGACTGAATTGAATTCGCTTGTATATACAGAATGTTTTTCCAAAAACACAGGAATTGAATTGTTAATTTAAAAATATTGCAATATTATTACTCCAAGAGTAATAATTCAAAAGAAAGAATTCAACAAGAAAATAACAGAAATGTACAAAACTCTTGGGAATATTATCATATAAAATATGTGGCATCTCATCAGGAAACGTTAACCAGTGGATGAAGCAGGAAGATTTGAAATGATCTGCCAACAGTGAAACATGACTCTTGAGAAGAGGGAAATTATGAAGCCAAGACCCAGATATGGAATTTGAAAGCCGAAAGTAAAAGCAAAAATCGACAGAAGGAACTCAACTATGAATAAATGAAATGGATTTTTTCTGGAATAAAGAATCTTACGAAGCATTAAATTATAGCGTCACATTCAAAAAGGAGAATAAAATCATAGAAATATTAATGAACTAATATGTAAAAAATAAAATACGAATGACATTTCTTGAGAAAAGTTCGAAGATCATGTCAAAATCATAATTTAACCATTAGTCTTCTGGTTTATTCCTTAACTGAAAAAGTTAATGAGTAAATTCTTCGGATCAGAAAGTAAAAATATTACAGCAATAAGTTACTAGAGTCTAAAATGCAGAACATAATGCTGACTAAACAAAGAGTAAATTAAAACCAAATTAATAGTCAAATGTGTCTAGAACAAATGTAGCAAATCAATTGTTCTAGAACAGTTCCAGAAAAACAATTGTTCTAGAACAGTTCCAGAAAAACAATTGCTCTGGAACAATTCTTGCAAAAAATTGTACTAGAACAATTCGAGTAAAACAATTTTTCTAGAACAATTGCTGCAAAGCAACTTTTCTGGAGCAATACGGGCGAAACATTCCTCTAGAACAATTCCAGCAAAACAACTGTTCTAGAAAATTCTAGGAATACAATTGTTCTAGAACAATTCTGATCAAAGAGTTGTTCTAGGATAATCCTGACTAAACAAATATTCTCGAACGAGTTTGATAAAACAAACTTTCTAAAGCGATTCTGTTCAAGCAAGTAATCTACAAGAACTCCCAAAAATCATTTTGTTTACGGGAATTCTAATAAAATAGTTGTCCAAAAATAATTCTTTAAAATAATTTTCTCGGGTAAATATCATAAAACATCTTTTATATCATTTACGATAAAACAATTGTATTGGATCAATTCTTACAAAATAATTGTTCTACAAAAAATCTTGTGAAACAATCTTATTCTCTAAATTTTTAAAACAAACGGGTAAAACATATTTTCTAAACCACTGATCAAACATTTTACACAATACTGATGCAACTCTTGAACAATTCTGATATTACATTTGGTCTTGAGCAATTCTGATAAAACATTTCTTCTATCAGAATGGTTTTGAAGCAATATTCTCGTGTGAATCTGATAAAACTAGGGCGAATTATTAAGACATTTTTTCTGAAATAATTCTGATAATTCTTTTAGAAATGTTATTTGACAAATCCGATAAAACTATTCTTAAGAAACAATTCTGATAAAGCAATTCTTCTGAGCAATTCTGAAAAAACAAACTTCAATGAAGCCAAAAATAGAATTTAGAAACTTTTTTCAAAAGTTCAACAAATATTTTGTGTATGATTTTGATTGATTTGTATATTTAACAGCTTACCAACTCCGTCATGGGTCATTTAATGTCGAAATTTAATTTTCTATGCTATTCTGTTTTCACAATTGAATACATAGTAAATGATATTCAACTTTTGTGCATATATATATTTGTGTGGATTATTACTAGAGGAGCTGATATGTATGTTTTATATTGTAGATATGTTGAAGTTCTATTTTAGAATACTGTTTGATTTATTTAAGAAATTATATCACATTATATGGATTCATTTGTGGCTCGTTGATTTTGTTACCTGGCATATCAACCTCTGTGGGTTATTTAATGCCGAAATCTAAATATTCTGAACACAATTTTTCTGACTTTAACTACAGTATTTTTCGACTTTCGAGACGCTATTTTCCTAAAAATACCATGGAAAATAGATGTGCGTCTTCCAATGTTCAAGTAAGCTTGGATAGTCACCTACTTGGTTTGATGATAAGGACATGGATTTTTATGTTGAGTCATTACACTATGTTAGCTAATTCAGCCTTTATATGATGTAATAACAGTACTTAGCTGCTACAAGTATTTCCAAGCGTATAAACATTCCTGGAGCCGAGCCACAAACTTAAACATGCTCTGTTTACTAGCAGCGTCGGGAGGCTTTTGGCTCTTGAATATTATATCATTGCCATAGAAACAAAATCGAACGAGTGATTAGTGTAAACAATACGTGGCACCAGTATGTGAGGGAAGCATGGCGAATGTGTTGTTGTATGAAAATAACTTTTTTTTTCTTAGAAATTTCTTTGCAATATTAGGGTGCGTCTACCCAGCCGCAGCGTCTTGTAAGCCGGAAAATACGGTACATACATTTTGAACACAATTATATGCCATCAACTACAGATAAAATATTTTGTTGGTAATTTTGCTATAAATATTTATTGTTGATAATTTTTTTGGTGGCTTGAAGAAATAAAAATATGATATATGTTATTCTGCTTTCACAACTGAATACATGGTAGATGATACTCAGCTTTTTTGCATATCCATATTTGTGTGGACATAATTACTGGAGGCGGTGATATGTGTGTTTTTTGGTGTACTTTTATTGAAGTTATATTTTGGAATACAGTTTCATTTCATTCAGAAATTGTTCCTTCATGTTGTTTGGTTGGTTGATTTTGTATGCCCCCAGCTAAAGATAAAATATACTGAGGTCATGTTGTTTTGAAAATGTACTTTTGCAAATTTTTTTACCTAAAAATATATTCTGTCTATATTTCTGAGATTAGGTATTATGTACACTATTTACATTATTCGGACTATTGTCCTTTTTTGTTGCCATATTAATTACAACATTTCGCCCGTTGTACACTCCGGCCTTCTTCAGGTGGTTGGAATGTCGCTCACTGAATGAGGCTTCTACTGTTAACTGACATCCATTAAACATGGTACGTGGAACTAGAACAGTATACCCCAGTGAGCGAAATAAAGGGTTCAGTTCGACATTCCAACCACCTGAAGAAGGCCGAGCGTACAACGGTCGATACGTTGTAATAAATATGGTGATAAAGATGAGGACAATAGTCTGAATAATGTAAACGGTGTATATAATATCTCATCTCAGAAATATATACAGATACTGAAGGGTGATAAATATGGCGACAAAGATGAAGACAATAGTTCGAATAATGTAAACAGTATATATAATACATCATCTCAGAGATATACACAGGTACAGAAAGGCCGAAACTTTTGTGATAAATATGGCAACAAAGATGAGAACAATAGTCTGAATAAAGTAAATAGTGTACATAATGCCTCATCTCAGAAATATAGACAGATACTGAAAGGCCGAAACGTTGTAATAAATATGGCAACAAAGATGGGGACAATAGTCCGAATAATGTAAATAGTGTACATAATACCTCATCTCATAAATATAGACAGATGCTGAAAGGCCGAAACGTTGTAATAAATTTAGCGACAAAGATGAGGACAATAGTCCGAATAATGTAAATAGTGTACATAATACCTCATCTCAGAAATATTGACAGATACAGAAAGGCTGAAACGTTGTAATAAATA
Organism: Acanthosepion esculentum; assembly: GCA_964036315.1. Lineage (NCBI taxonomy): Eukaryota > Metazoa > Mollusca > Cephalopoda > Sepiida > Sepiidae > Acanthosepion > Acanthosepion esculentum. Next base: position 108,508,278 of record OZ038492.1, on the reverse strand, counting down.
TGGCGACAAAGATGAGGACAATAGTCCGAATAATGTAAATAGTGTAAAATTATATTGCTGGTATTTTTTTTATTATAAAAGATGTTTTTATACTTTCATAGTGTTTTGTTTGGGGTTTCACAATTGGCCCATAGCTGGGACCCTGACAAACGCTAACACACCGGGTCATAGTGGACCTGAGAACAACAGCAAATAGGAAATGGTACCACGCTCTTCAAAACCTCCAATCTCCTGATCAAAGCTTTCGATGCGGGAAGTGGTTCATCATCATACCCAGGGCGGCTTTGTATAAGAACTGTGACCGAGATGGTATTTTTAAAGAATTTATTTGACAATGAAGAAACATGTTTCATAAATTCCAAGCTCTCCTATAGAATCAAAGAACAAAAATTTGTCGTGCATTTAAATTCAGCTGGACTACAGAATTCTGGCCCAAGTAGCAATAAATCTTTTACTCTTTCCAGCGAGCAAGAAAATGAAGAAACCTTTATGTACACCAGGATCTCGCACAGGAAATAATAATAAGAAGAATTATGGCAATAATTATAGAAATAATAGATGATAAATAACATAACAGAGGATGAAGGCATTTTGATGTACACCAGGATCTCGCTCGGGAAATAATCATAAGAATAATTATAGAATTAAATATAGAAATTACAGATGTTAAATAGCATGAAAGTTATAGAAAACCAATATTTGTAAAATTTTCTAGCACGTAGATCGATCTAGAAGATCCTTGCGAAATGATAGGAAAGATTGAAAAACAGAAGGTTAATTGAAAAAGTCAGAAACAAACATCTGGCACAGATGACAATTCTGGGTTTTTAATTTTTTTTTTTTTTAAGCATTTCACCCCAAGCAAGTCGGGAGTGCCACTAGCAAGGTGTTACAGAGAGTGCGAGCAATAATATTGAGGGGTGTTTAAGGAAAGGATATAAAGGACGTAGGGGATCAGTATCAATGCATCAGATGTCCATTGAAATCACATTTGAATTTTTGAACATTATAGCTATTAGGTAGGCAAGTAAGAGGAAGGAAGTTCCACTGTCGGGAAGTGCGATAGAAGAAGCTGCTGGAATAGAAGAGGCGGTTACATTTAACCGTTTCGACAGTAAAAGGGTGGGACCGAGATACCAACCTAGTAGCACGTTTAAATTCATGAGGTTGGCTAACAGTGAATGTATCTCATCAGAGCAGTTGCCATGAAATTATTTGTAGAAAAGACAGAGTGATGTCACATCACGTCTCTGAGAAAGTGACAGTTGAGGTGCCAGATCAGAACCTATCATATTGCATATCCGTCTCTGGATTTTTAAGAGAATCTCGAGAGGAACAGCACCACTATTTCATGTATTGACAAATGGTAGATCTCTAGATTTGAAGGATGGACTCAGGCAATAAAAACCTTAGGGCGCAACATAGAGAACCAACTTTCCTTGCAGTAGAAGTAGCTACTGATTCAATATAGTTGTTCCACCTCAGATTAGTGTAACACGTGAGACCAAGAAGACGCAGAGAGACGCTACCGTGGAGTTGAGCATCAGCCATGAATATTTGAAAAGACTTGTTGTCGCTTGATGCTTAACAAAAATCACCATAAATTTCCTTTTCGCATAATATACACACACGTGTATAATAACATATAAATAATATTAATAATAATGCAACTTGCATATTTATTTACTTACATTTTTATTGTCTTTATCAGTAAAGGAAATATCGATAACAATTTCATATTTCCCAATTGCAGACTGAGTAAGAAAAACTCCAGCTGAGCCCGTCGAGAGTGGCGCGGAAAAAGGCCTGCAGACAAGGGAGATAATTTGATCAACCGGAGTCCAACCCAAATTTCGCCTGATAACTCCTTCTCTGCCCTTGGCAGAGTAAAGGGACGAGTGTGGTGAGCTGAAATTGATGATTCTAATATAAAGTCGGAAGGAAGAGATGGGAAGAAAGAGAGAGAGAGAGAGTAATACATAAAGACAGAAATGAAAAAAAGTCGAAGGTCTGACGAGGCAAAAAAGAATGCAGGAAGATAACGTATAAAAAGCGATGAAAATCAAAAATATATTGAAAAAGACATGAAACAAGAATAGGAAACTAGAAAAAAAAATCATCAACAACAAAAATAAAATTATATAGAAAATAATGGGAAAGGTGCGGTGATGTTGATATAAAAGAAAGAAAGAAAGAAAGAAAAGGAAGAAAGAAAGAAAGAAAGAAAGAAAGAAAAGGAAGAAAGAATTAGTGGAAAGAAAGAACAAAAGAATTAGTGGAAAGAAAGTAAGAACGAAAGAATTAGTGGAAAGAAAGAAAGAAAGAAAGAAAGAAAGAAAGAAAGAAAGAAAGAAAGAAAAGGAAGAAAGAATTAGTGGAATGAAAGAACAAAAGAATTAGTGGAAAGAAAGAAAGAAAGAAAGAAAGAATGAATGAATGAATGAATGAATGAAAGAATTAGTGGAACGAAAGAACAAACGAATTAGTGGAGAGAAAGAAAGAAAGAAAGAAAGAAAGAAAGAAAGAAAGAAAGAAAAAAGGAAGAAAGCATTAGTGGGAAGAAAGAACAAAAGAATTAGTGGAAAGAAAGTAAGAACGAAAGAATTAGTGGAAAGAAAGAAAGAAAGAAAAGGAAGAAAGAAAGAATTAGTGGAATGAAAGAACAAAAGAATTAGTGGAAAGAAAGAAAGAAAGAAAGAAAGAAAGAAAGAAAGAAAGAAAGAATGAAAGAATTAGTGGAACGAAAGAACAAACGAATTAGTGGAAAGAAAGAAAGTAAGAAAGAAAGAAAGAAAGAAAGAAAGAAAAAAGGAAGAAAGCATTAGTGGAAAGAAAGAACAAAAGAATTAGTGGAAATAAAGAATTAGTGGAAAGAAAGAAAGAAAGATTTAGTGGAAAGAATGAAAAATTTAGTTGAAAGAAAGAAATTATGGCGCTGAAGAAAAAAGAGGGAAGAAAAGGGATAGAGATGGTTAGAAATTATTTAAAAAATATCGGTATAAAAAGCAATAAAGTGAGAGAAAAGAAGGAAAGAAAGAAAGAACTATACCATTGGCGACAAAATAAAAAGGAGATAAAAAAGAAAGTCGGAAAATATTTTTTTAAAGAACATTAAAGACGGAAGTAGAAACAAATGACATAATGAAGAGAAAAATGTCTTTATAAGTTAGGGAATCTAAAGGTGACAATAGTGACAGTCATTATCAGAGCACTGGGAATGGTCTCAAAGAGCCTAAGAAAGAAGACTGATGTAACTGGAAATGAGAAGACGTATCCAGACTTCAACTTTGCCAAAATGAAAAAAAAAAAAAAAAAAAAAGTTCGAATATTAAGCAGTGTCTTGAACTAGTGTGGAGTCTTGCTATCACTTAACCTGTAATCTAACCCACCAACTCAACTGTATCTGTTGTAAACGCTCAATGAGTAAATATTTAATAATAATAATAATAATAATAATAATAATAATAATGATAATAATAACGATGATGATGTTAATGATAATAATAGTGAGATAAAATAATAATAATAATAATAATAATAATAATAATAGAACGATACAGAGACAGCAATATTATTACTGTTGATACTACTACTTACTAATTATAATAAAAAGAGAAAAAGGGAAGAATTCAAGAGAGAGTGGAATGGAATAATAATAATAATAATAATAATAATAATAATAATAATAATAATAATAATAATAATAATAATAGAAAATGAAATCGAAAACAATAAAAAGAATGAAAAGACAAAAGAATGACATGGAAGAAGAAATAAATGGCTAGAATTGTAAATGAAACCTTGCATAAAATAAACAAAAATAAAAAAGGGTTGGGTCAGGATTAACTGGAAGCTTCTTTTTTTTGCGAAAATGTTTATCTATTTCTGAATTCGTTCTTTTTTTTGGTTTTTTGGTTGCTCTTGCCATCATTAAATTAATAAGGAAATTATTATCATTGTGGGATTAGTAGTAGTCTTAATAGTAGTAGTAGTAGTAGTGGTGGTGGTGGTGGTTTTCTGGATGTAAAGAAAGATCAGAGGGGAAGTGAGAGGGGGAAAAAGAAAGAAAGAAAAGACGAATAAAAAGGGTAAAATAATCTGTGACTGAAGAAAAGAACATTATAAACAACATAGAAAGACACACACGGATACACTGACAGAAAGAAAGAAAGAAAGACAGAAAGAAATAAAGGAAACGCATTGAAGAAAAAGAAAGAGACAAAAGGAAATTAAGAAAGACAGAAAGAGAAAATGAGTGGAAGGAAAATCTTTTAAGAAAAAGAAAGAAACGAAAAGAAAGAAAGAAACGAAAAGAAAGAAAGAAAGAAAGAAAAGGCATTTAAGAAAAAGAAAAAAACGTAGAGAAATTGAGAAAGAAATACAGAAATAAAGAAAGAAAGAAAGAAAGAAGTAAAGAAAGAATGAAAGAAAGAAAGAAAGAAAGGAAGAAAAATTAATGAAAAAGAAAGAAACGGAAGGAAAGTAAGAACAAAAGAAAGAAAGAAAGATGAGGAGAAAGAAACGCAAGTAAATGTATTTAAGAAAAAGAAAGAAACTAAGAAAGAGTTACAGAAAGAAAGAAAGAAAGAAAGAAAGAAAAAGCGTGTAAGAAAAATATAGAAATGTAAAGAAATTAAGAAAGAAATTAAGAAAGAAAGAAAGAAAAAGCATTTACGAAAACGATACAAGGAAGGTAATAAAAGATAAGGTAATAAAAAAAGAAGAGAAAAGAAAAAAAAGGAAAAAGGAAAACGAACAAAATTGCGTAGGAGTAAAAAAAAAAAAGAAATATTAAAATAAATAAGCAAATTAAAAAGAAAAAGAGGAAAAGTTAGGAAAAGAAAAAATACAATTAAAGGAAATAAAATTATAAAGTCAAAATATTAAGAAAGGAGAGAAAAGAAAAGAAGATTGTCAAAAGTAAAGAATGAAAACTTTACAAAAATGTCAGACGCATGCAAAATGTAAATAAACGAAGAAAGAAAAAAACAAGTAAAAGAAAAAAAGCAAAAAAAAGTGCATAAAGGGTATGAAACAGGGAGAGGAAGAGAAGAATAATAACAGCAAAAAACAATAATAATAAGAGAGAGAGAGAGAGAGAGAGAGAGAGAGAGAGAGGGCGAGATGGCAGTTTCTTCGAGGCGATGGATCCAGAATGTGGAAGAATTTCACTGTAGTGCAACAGTGGAAGGCGCTGAAGAGGGAAGTTTTCGAAAGTGTGACGAGGGAAAAGCAATTTTAGAAAACTTCCTTTTTACCCCTCTACCCAATTCTCTCTCTCTTTCTCTGTTCATATATATATATATATATATATATATATATAATATTTGTGTGTGTGTATACTGACGCATTCGGTTTCAATATTGCATATGAGAATATGACAAGTCAGATAAATATCCAATTATATCTTTCACTTTTTCATTGTCATAAAACAAGTTTATCCCTTGTACGCACACATATACCCAAATTAACGCGGGTTCACAGACGTATCTCTTTCTCTCTTCATGTACACACACACACATACACACATTTATATGTATACATTCACACACAATCACACACACACACACACATATATATATATTTATTTATTTATTTGTGAAGCAGTACTTGTTTTTTAATCAATTCAGCTCGAGCAAGGCGATAATGCCACTAAGACACAAGGAGTCGACTGAGAATAAAATATTTTAGAAGTAATCATAAGCCTTATCCTACACAATAAACAACCATTTGCAAGCCACTACGACTTCATAAGGCACCTCGATTTTGTGTAATGATTAACGAGTTTGTCTCGCTACAACATTTACAACTGTGTGGTGAGTTCGATCCTCACTGGAAAATCTATACTTTTGGCCTAATGTCAAATCATACCTTCGCTTAGAAAATCAGCATTACGTCTTCATAAACACGCACACGCACACACACACACGCACACACACACAGACACACACGCACACACGCACACACACATATATATGAAGAAATATAGTCTTAAAATGTGCTATATTTATGGGATAAAGTGCTCAATACCAGAGATAGAGCGTGAACATAGAAGTCAACACTTAGAGGCGACAGACTGTTTCATGATAGATGCAATCCTCAGGCCACGAGTGCTGTTATTTTTCTCGGCAATTTATATATACGGATAGGTGGTGCATTTTGGGTAATGTATTTTGGGGGTTATTTTACCGGACGTCGTTTATTTGTTTATTTATTTATTTGGGTTAAATTATTTTCCTTTTTTTTTGTATATTTTTATTTTTTATTTTTATTTTTTTATTTCTTATCTTATATATTTATTTATTTTTTTATTATTATTTTATTTTTATTTTGAATCGGTATTTTTATTAACGTAGTAAAAATGTGTTTATAATGCTTATTTAATAGGTTTGTTTTTGTTTGGGAAGATAATTAAAGCAAATTGTTCAATTTTGGGGTTGATTGTTGTAGTTTGTACTAAATATTATTTTGGCGCGAACAGTTTTTAATTTGTTTATTATATCATGTATTTATTTGGATTGATTATCTTTATTTGTTTTTTCTAACGGCTAGTTTATCGGTGTCGGGTGTTAGTTTATTTATGTATTTGGATGTATTTAGGTCAATTTATTTTACTTGTTGTTATTTATTTGTTACACTGTATATTTTCTCTTTTTGATTTTCGATTTTTAAGTAACGTAGTATATTATTTATTTTTTATTCATTTTTTTATCGTTATATTACAGTTATAGCTATTTTTTTCGTCCGATTTTTTGTTTTGATTTTTATAGTCTAACTAATATTTTGGTCATAATGGTTTGCTAATTTGTTGATTATTTACTTTATTTATTGATTTTGTTTCTTATTTTTTATTCTATTTCATCTATTCTAACAGGTGTGATTTGGTAATTTGTTTGGATTAATTTATTTTGCTTATTTTATTGTCATTTTGCTTATCTATGTATTTATTTTTTCCTTTTTCGATTTTTAAGTAACGTAGTAAAAATTTGTTTTCATGTCTGCATTTTGAGATGAGCTCGGATCTTATATTTAATAATTTATTTTGGTCTGGGAAGGTAATGATAGCTATTTTTTCCTCCAAGCAAAGTTTGCAAGTTTTTGATTGGTTGTTGTAGGCTGATGATCTTTTCCTTATTTTCCAAGATATTTTTCGTGTGGTGTGCGTTTTGTTTTTTAATTTCCCAGATACGCTGAGAAAGCATTGTGCTGTTCGCATATTTACTATTTGTGAAAGATGTTTTGTGTACATAATTTCTTTGTTTCCAGGGTCGTTCAGTTACTCCTATGTATACTTTTTCTTCATTATGTGGTGATTTTATCGTGGCTTGGTATATTACGTTGTTTTGTAAACAATTGCCGTTTAAGGGACATTCGTCTTTATTCTACAGTTGCACATGAGTTTAATTTGTTCGTGTGGTATGTTAATAATTTTCCTGTTGTGATTTTTTATTATTTGTGCCATGTTCTCGGTGCAACTGTAGCTGATTTTTCATGTCAGCATGCGTGTATATATGCGTGTGCATATTCCCCATCAATACATACACTGTCTCACTACGAGGAATTAGTAAACACATTTGTATATATACACATACATAAACACACACACACACACACACACACACACACAACCGTCCCACCACAAGGAAACTGTACATACACATACATACATACACACGCATATGCACACGCATGCTGAGAGGAACACACGAAAATGGAAATAGATCTAAGAACACGCAGGGGTCATTAAAACATTAAAAGATAGATACCGACAACTAATTCATCATTTCTCAAACCAACCTTAATTGTTTTATGACCCTTCACGCAGAACTCCTCACTGCCATTTCAAGAAAGACATTCAGATTACTAATACAAAAATAGGGAATGTCTCATATCGAGAATATTTAATATTGATAAACATAAAGAGAAAAAAATTAATTATTTTAATAATATGTGGAAGTCTCCACCATTTACCTGAAGACGGTCCCGACCAGAAATAAACATAATATTTTTTTAAAAATCCACATTACAACCGAAAACGTTTGCAGTACCTCTCTTCTTTTTATAATTAATATATATATATATATATATGTGTGTGTGTGTGTGTGTGTGTGTCATCCACAGACAGACTGCCCCACAGCCCACCAGACGTCCGGCTGCCTCTAGCCAGGATCGAAACCCGACTGAATTGGCGTCAGCCGGAACTTCTACCACTAAGCCGTCGGCGCACGGAACGGATGAAGATGAATTTTAGCGTGTTTATTTTTAGATTTAGATAAACACACAGTGACTGACAGTGACTCAGTTCTGCCGAAGAGTCTTGCTATATATATATATATATATATATATATATATATATATATATATATATATATATATATATATATAAGGTGCGAAAGATATCTGAGGACACCACATCTTACAAACACTTAATTTATTGGTATTTATTATACACAGATGCAGTAATCGTTGGTCTCCATGTTTCTTCACCGCAATGATCGCTTCACTGCGGGACCCGAATCGTTGACATACAACAATCACATCGGGTTATATTGATATTGGACATTACTTTCAGGTAATTGTCGCATTGTGAGAAAGTCGATTATTCTCCTGTTCACCAACGCCCCACATGTAATAGTGAAGGGGATATTAGATCTGGCGAGTTAGTTGGCCATAGGTTTTCTCAGGCAGTTTGGCCGCCATTTAATCTTGGGTGACCACAACCTTGTGAGTCGGGGGAAGAAACACATACGGCCTTCCAATTCGCATCGATAATATTCTGCACCCGCTCTGTCCGAATTGCGGCGTGATGATACTCTCTCCTACCCCTGGGAATGCAGATTGTGCTTCGCTACAGGGCAACTCATCCCTGATAGACGCTTGCAAGTTTGATTGTTTTTTTAGGAGCTTTGTACACAATGGAACAGGCGACTTCCCTAAAATTCCAATCTTACGCGTCAGTTGATATTTTGTCATTGATGCTCTGAAAAGAAAAAAGCACATTAATTGATTATCACATAATTGCAGGCTCACGTTTCTTCAGATTACTTATGTACCCCGTATATATATATATATATATATATATATATATATATATATATATATATATATATTAAAAAGAAGAGAGGTACCGCAAACTTTTTAGGTTGTAATGTGGATTTTAAAAAGAAAAATATTACTCTATAATCAAATCTCAGGTGTCGGTGTCGGGCTTTCAGTTTCTAGGAACTGATCTGCCTGACCCTCATACGTCGAATTCGACGGGAGAGTCGATCATATATATATATATATATATATATATATATATATATATATATATACATATATATATATATATATATATATATATATATATATATATATATATATATATATATAGAACTGTCTTCGATTGTGTCTCATTCACCAAATGTAGGCTTTTGTTTAGTTTAAAGTGATTGTTAATTTGCATGCTCATGGGGGATTCTTCTTTCGGTATGAATAGCTTAATATACTCAAGAGTTGTCAATTAATAGGCGTATCTGAGTTTTTAGCACAAGGTCAAAAATCTGGAACGCCCAGTGAAAGTTGAACTCACTAAAAATGATCAACCATAATTGACTCACTATCGATTATCCCACCCTGAAGAGCCCTACTGTTATTTAATAAGCAGTTTACTTTTAGCATAAAGGCCACAAAAGGAGTAGATAGGCCCGCCAATCGTCCGGTTCACACTCGTCTCGTGTCTTCTGAACAGGATTAGAGGTTTGTCCCTTGTTTTCTGATAAGGATCTGCTTTTCAGTTCTTTATAAAGTCATTTCATTCCCAGGAGCCCCTTGCGTCTTAGTGGCATTTTCCTCTTCCTTGGGGCGAATTGATTTGCAAAGAATAGTTTTGGGGTATGTAGTGAGGATCGAACGCAGATACAATCGTTAACTAGATTAGCTCGTTACATCATTAGCCCACCGTAAGTCAAACTTTTTAGTGGTGTTTATTCACCAATTGTAGCTTATAAAGTGACAAGTACGGAGTGTTTTGTGTAGATCGAATTCATTACTTTGTCGTCATGGTTGACCAGAGTAGCTCGTTAACCATTACACCGAAGAAATTCAGTAGTTTATGCATATCAAAAGGTTGTAAGATTGTATAGCTTTTTCATCTGCACGTGTACCATATTATAGGAATAGCTTTCTCATTAACGAGAAACGTCATTTTGCTCAAAACCAATCGCAAGGAAATATGCCGATTTAAAAAATTTTTTTTTTTACTTTTCCTTATTTTTCTGTCAACCCTTGCACTAGATTTCGCGTCTATATTTCTTAACTGTTTTCTTTTTATATCTGCATGTTTCCAGATTCCTCGCATTTATTTCTGAATAGAAATAACCCTCTGTATTATATTTTCTGCGTCGTTATCGGAATCAGAATAAGCCGTACGCCTTCCACGCGCGACTGGTCTTTCTTTAAATCTCATAATTCTTTGGCTTCATCTTCGCCAAATTCTGTGTTTTCGTCGTACTATTTGAATATGTTTGGTATGTCAATTATTCCTTGCGTCGATCTCTATGAGTTACCTCCGGCCAAAAACAGGATCATCACCGATCTTCATTTCGTTCCCCCCATGACTTGTCGGCTTTCTAAGCCATCATACCGTCATCCTCATGGCAGATTTTAGTTTGGGCCCTTTTTTCCGCTTGGTTTGACAGTCCCCCATACTTTACACATGCCCTTAATCTATTTTTCATCCGTACTATCATCTGATGTTTTGTACTCCAGATATTTGCTGCCCTCCTACGTTTCCAATGTGTCATTCAGTTCATGGGTAATCACCGCTCTCCACAGCCTATTATCCCTAACAGCTCTCCACAGCCTATTATCCCTAACAGCTCTTAGGAACGTTTGCTTCTTTCTACACTCCGTTCCGTGAACCATTCGGACAAGCTGGTCAGGTACGCCGCCACTGATTTCCCGTCTTCCTTTTACCATCATTTTATCTTATCAATATCAATTCCCCAAGCCCACCCCCACTTCCTCATTATATGTCCAAAGAAATTTAGACGCCAACTCGGACACAATTTTATTATTACAACATCCACAATCCCTCCCTGCGTGTTACACTGCAACTATACAAGTGGTCCCCAACCGATTTCGGGCCATGCCCTACTTTGGTATTTCTAAAATTCTGGTGGCTCCCCGCCCACCTGTAATATTTAATTCATACATATTCAAAATTTTACTGCAATTCACGACAAGGAAGCTTAAAAGGCCTTTAACTTGGTCTCTAAACAAGCCTCCAAAGACTATGGCGTCCATGAAAGAGAAAAATTAAACAAAATGACAGTTAAATATATATAATTTCAAAACATATAATAAAGAACTGAAAGGCAGAAATATAAAATATTTTAATGAAAGCTTATTCTGTAATATACTTTGATCATTTTAATCATGAAATAATAATGCCAAAAGAAATTTGAGCCCACTAGAAAACAATTCGCTGTTAATAGCTCATTCTCCCTTACTCTGTTGGTATAGTAAGCCGAAGGGTGCACATCTTACGCATGCCCCACCAAAATATTACTATGCCCCACCAAAATTACCATGCCAAAATATTACTATGCCCCACCGGTGGGGCATGTGCCCCACGTTGGGAATCATTGAACTATACAGAACAGACCTTAGGTATAGTTACTGGGCGAAAGCGCATAATCTGACGTAATCAAGAGTTTGAACACGATCAGTACGCTCAAACCCTCGGTCATGATGACTTGTAATTTCATGTTAACACAAACATCGACGGCTTACAAACAGTTTTGCTACCCAATTTCACGTGGCTTGGGTTTTAGGGATTTTACAACGATGCCGATCCCTGGAATTGTCTACCGAATGCGACACTATCAATAAATCACCACTTTGAAATATCAACCATGGTTCTAAACCTTGGTACTTACCATACGCCTATGCCTATGAACACAAACCTCAAACATGTGAAAAAGAAGTAAAAGAAAAACAAAAATAAAAAAGAGTAAGCTTCTATCTGTATTAGAAGTCCTTATACCGAAAAATTCAACTTATTTATTGAATGACCCTCGTATATATATATATATATATATATATATATATATATATATATATATATATTTCTGAGATGAAGTATAATGTACACTATTTACATCATTCGGATTATTTATTATATTATTTTATTATCATTATTCGGTATATAAACAGAGGATTTACTTAAATACTTGTATCTATAAAAAGTATGTTAAACATAAAAATGTCTTAAAATAATTGTCGGACTTTGTCCATTTCATAATGTGTGACGTCATGTTTACATTTGATGCGCCATGAGCAGATATGAATGTACGTGAGAGATTCATGGAAGATTGAAGTTTATAAGCAGTAAATTCGACCTTGCCAACCGAACGATCCTCAGTGGCCGAATCGGTTAAGGCACGCCAGGCTATATGACGGTTCCGTATAGGATACAGGTTCGAATCCTGTCGGAGGACGAATATTTTCTATGAAAGTTTCTCGGACATTCAGGCCGGTAAATGTTATTTAATACTGTTTATTATAAACAGAGCATTTACTTAAATATTTGTATCTGTAAAAAGAATGTTAAACATAAAAATGTCTTTATATATATATATATATATATATATATATATATATATATATATATTTCCAAGAGGATAGAATTCAGGTAGAGCTCAATGTCCAAGACAGCAAGAATATTATATGAAAGGCTCAAACACTAATATTCCATGGTTATAAATTATTACATTGGAATCGTAATCACGATCCGATTCATCAGACCTACAAATTCAAAAATATTTCGGAAAATATAACTGCGGATATATATATATATATATATATATATATATATATATATATATATATATATATATATATATATATATGTATGAGAAGTGAAACTCCTTTATTTCATCGGCTGACGTTGACTGACGTATGTCAATACGAACGGTCCGAACCCTTGCCTTATCAGAATTATTTTTTTTGCAATGTCGAGGTGCGTAGCAAGACGTTATCAAGGAGGCGGCCTGACCATTCTGGAATCAGGTTGGTGTTACTGTTTGAGCCGATATGATGCAAAACCCGAAATCGGCGGTGAAGACAGTGCATCACTGAGGGCCAACCTTGATTCATCTGAAATGTCTTAGTCAACTATATATATATATATATATATATATATATATATATATATATATATATATGTGTGTGTGTGTGTGTGTGTGTGTGTGTGTGTGTGTGTGTGTGTGTGTGTGTGTGTGTGTGTAACGAAAGCGGAGTCCTTAGAAATCCATAGGTAATAGTTTATCTCATGGGCTCGGGTCCCTTCTCTTCAGACCAAAATTTTATAATATATGGATTTTAAATTTATCCAGACATAAGAAAAAAAAAGAAACGAAAAAAAGAAAAAGGGTGAAAGTGAGAGAGAGAGAGAGAGAGAGCGAGGGAGAGAGAGAGAGAGAGAAAGAGAGAAAGAGAAAGAGAGAAAGAAAAGCAAAGAGTTTAAAAAATAAGAGGGGAAGTCCGAGATTTCATAATAATGTTTTGTGTGTGTAATGTGTTTATTTATATATATATATATATATATATATATATATATATGAACGCGCACGAATGTGTGTGTATATGTGTGTGGTACCCTACAAACAATGTAACGACGGATCGAATGCACATCAATGTACACAAACCAACACACTTACACAAGAAAAGCTATAAGCGTGTCTTTGCCATGTCTGACGTCGAGAAATTAACTGACCTTCTTAACAATTAGGCCATTTTTTGGAATGAGTCATGTCTTCCGATTCTGATGTCTGCGACTCAGTATATCGAGACGTGCTTTCTCTGAAAAGCTATCTTTGTGTTGGGCGGAGATATACGCATTCTTACTGAGACCCGTTTTTGAAATTACCGACTGTAGAGGAAAATCCATGCCACCTTGTATAAATGCCGATTCAAAATCACATTAATAGACTGAAGATTAATAGGAATTGAATTTCTTAAAGAAATCAGTGCCAGTTATTAATTTTTGTTTGTTATTACTTTCGTTATAGTTTCTGGTGTTTTTTATTGCAACTGTAGAGATACACAATGCTGCACCTTAAATACACTTGGGGAGGAAGAATATCACTTTAAGAATGCCCCCTCATTGAGGGCGATACTTATTTATCTCCGATCAGACTCGACCAAAATATTTTGGTTTTGGACGAGTTGGGGGTGGGAGCAGGATGACATGATTTATGACTTTTTCTGATAAAGTTGGTATATGAAAGTAATTAACGCTCCATAAAAGAGGAACCGTTTCACCAGCTACCTTAGTACACTTCGGTGAGGGCCAGGAGGAGAGAGACCTATTTGACAATCTTCATTTTCCTCATTTCCAAAATTTGGTGTCATCCGTCCTGTCTTTTATTGAAACTCATGAATAAACCAGATCGATTCCTCTGTCGTTCGTGATTTTCCAACAGGAGCCGGTCAGTTTTCGATCACAGCAATTTTTTCCACATCAACCGGCATAGATTACACCAAATTAGACATCCCCACACTAGAAAAAATAGCCAACATATAGAGGAAAGCGGCTGACGGAATCTGCCAAATTTCAATATATTCCAATTCTGCCAATGCGACTACAAAACCACGAAACAAAAGCGTGAATTAATAAAGAAACATTTTTCATCGGCGAATTTAGACCACAACTCAGTTCATGACGTAGACCGGTGGCACGTCCCTTAAAATAGATTCTATCATATTTTCCTTACCATCAGCGATATTAAAACAGTTCTTTGTGACTCACTTTAGCAAATGTTTTGCCTAATCTATAAAACTAGGTATATATGCTTTTGCATCTGTATTGCTCTTTTTCATAGTATTCGGATTATAAGTTCATGTTGGTCATTAAGGCTGGTTGCCTTATGGAATTCACATTCTTCTACACCTTGTTTCCTTGGTAGCGCTATGAAAACAGACCTACTTAGGTCTTCAAGTATATCACCGCTGTTGTATATGTTGCATTTTCTTTCATATAATTTCTGATAAAACGTCATTATTTTCTGCAGACACTAATATATATATATATATATATATATATATATATATATATATATATATATATGAACATAGAATTCAACACTTAGAGGCGACAGTCGGTTTCATGCTAGACGCAATCGTCAGGCCACTCTGATCAACCAATCAAATATGACCTGAGGATTGCGTCTAGCATGAAACAGACTGTCGCCTCTAAGTGTTGACTTCTATGTTCACTTTTATATTTACACACGCTCTATCTCTGATTTATCCCATAAATATAGCACATATAGACTATATCTCTTCATATATATATATATATATATATATATATATATATATATATATATATATATATATATATATATATATATATGCGTGTGTGTGTGTGCAATATATTATCATTATTATTATATATATATTATATGCGCGGTACTTATTAGAAAGCGCTCAATATCAGAGATAGAGCTAACATATTTGACTCGGTTGACATGGCTACATCCGAGAGCTAAATGGATATACATCCCATCATTGAAATTGCACAATCAAATGCGTATGTATGTAGACAACAACACACATATACATGCATATGTCAAGTCCCATACTCTCCACATATGTTTATGTTTGTGTGAGCCTCGGTGGGTGATCGCGTGTGTATGTGTGTCTGCGTACCTCAATGTGTGTATGGGCGTACTTTTGTGGTGTGTACGTCAGGTGCATAATGATTTAAGATTTAACAATACGAGTTGTTTGTACAGTATTTTTATTTAAATTTTTTTAACTTTAAAAAAAATATTTTAAAGTTAAAGACAGACACAAAGAGATCCCGATTTGCTGTTTCGTCCAGTTGTTTGTAGAGTAATTATTTATATTCCAGTTTACTTTAAACATCCAGTATTTTAAATATTTTTTTAAATATGGCCTATTTAAAAAATTAAAATTATAAGTTTATCACGGAATTTCTGTTATTAAATGCTGTAAACAATCAGTAAAAAGATAAACATAAACTTGCAAGCCAGATCAATGATGACACGAACGAATTGAAACATTTAATTGAATCGTAATAAAATTAACTTTCATTTCAATGGGATGTTGAAATCAACTTCAATTTTTTATAACCTGAACCGTCAGTGACCCAGCGATCACGTTTAGTTTAGTTTATTCAATAAATTTCCCATTGGCTTCAAACACGGCATCGAGGCAACTTCAGAATCTCCTGCATCTCTTCTGGACGGTCTCCTTCTTTAAGTTGGTAAATATTGACATAATCCTTGCCTTAAGTTCAGCTTTGGTGTTACAATGAGTTTTGTTAGTTACTTGCACAACAGCGCCGCACACATAATAATCAAGGGGGTTGCATTTTGGGGAGTTAGCTGGCCAGATGTAAGGAGTGATTGTCAGACAGCCATTACTGGGTTATCCTACTTGTGTGGCATGGTGCTATTGACAAACATAAGGTCTTCCCTTTTGATTAAAGGCAGCACTATTTCCTCAAGGAACTTGATGTAGGCTCCCGTGTTTAGTCTGAGGCCCTGGTGAAAGATGAATGGAGGCATGACGTCGCCATCACTAATGTTCCCCCAAACACCTTCCTAATCATCATTAGACTCATCCATCTCTTTCCGAATACTCTGTAGTGTCCTAAGATTGAAACACAAAAATGTTCGTATTTGAGCTTCCGGTGCGAATGCCAAGCAGTACAGCATGCCGTTTCCAAATTTCTGGCAGAATGAATTGCGTCATGGTGCTCTTTTTCTTACAAACGCTGCCCAGCTGACCCTATTATACTGTACTGTAGACAAAATAAAAACAATATGGCGCATGCGCTAAATTTAAAATATAAAATGGCGACAATTTATCCATTACATACTGTATGTAAAAAAAAGTGTTCATAACCAACAATAAAACAAAGGAAAACCAATAACATACTTTATCCTGAAGTCCTTAACTGGATATATTTTTTAAATCCAGTAAGTGTCTAATCGACTTGATTAAATCAAGGTATATTAAAGACATAATGTAACCTGGAATTGCTTGTTTTTTAAAAATTTCTAATGTAAATGGAATTGAAATTCTTAGTTATTAATATTCGTCGATTACATTTCCGTACGTCATCATGGAGGACGGAAAAGGTAATGGCCGTCGCTTTAATTTAACTAAAACTGTGAATTGAGGATAATTCTGGGATTGCATTAGAGCTGACGATAAATCATATCGGTGCGATCGTCGTTTACATTCAGATGTAATGGTACCCACTCGTCATTAGAGAGAGACATACATACACACATTCACACACACACATACATACACCACCGCATGCGTATATATATATATATATATATATATATATATATATATATATATATAAACATTATTGTTTTATATAATACATATATATATATATATATATATATATATATATATATATAAATATCAGTAATATGACAAATAATATATATATATATATATATATAGAGAGAGAGAGAGAGAGAGAGAGAGAGAGAGATTGATAGACAGATAGATAGAGAGGGAGAATTTAATTTTGATAAATTACAATATATAATAAATTAATATATATATATATATATATATATATATATAAATTAAATGAATAAACATACGCACACACACAAACGCACACATATATATATACATACATATATATATATATATACATATATATATATAGTAAAAAATAGATAGATATAGTAAAAAATAGATAGATATAGTAAAAAATTGCTAATAATATCTATGTCTATCTATCTATCTATCTATCTATCTATATATATATATATATATATATATATGTATATATATATATACATATATATATATATATAGATAGATAGATAGATAGATATATAGATAGACAGATAGATATAGTAAAGGTAACCATTCCGTTGGTATACAATCCAATTGGATCCTAGTAATATAAAATATTAAAACTGATCCACAAAAAGAGCTCAATGTATTTATTTTACGGTACAAAAACTAATACACAATAAAATCCCAAATCACCTCATGCATCCACACTTTTTGGAGGGACGAATACAGGGACCTGGTGCAGCGAATGTCACAAGGTCCCCAAACGACCCTCCGCAGGTTTTGAATTGAGAGTTGTCCTTCTCCTAGACCAGTTGCTATCCAAGGCTATAGAACCCAGTCTGTCCTCCTATTCACCCATAGTTGGAGGGAGAAGAAGAGGATTCACACCTTTCCCAAGCACGTAAGTGAATGTAATGGATTCGACTGGAATTCGAACTCGGCTCTCCGATTCCTCAATCCAAGCCGTTATCCATTGCTCCACCGTGCCTGCCTGCCTGCCTCTCTCTCTCTCTCTCTCTCTCTCTCTCTCTCTCTCTCTCTCTCTCTCTATATATATATATATATATATATATATATATATATATATATATATATATATATATATATATATATATATATATATATATATATATATATATATATATATATATAGCGAGAGAGAGAGAGAGGGATGGACGGACTAAAATAAAGATAGATATATAGATAATTCTTTAAAATTTATTTATTATTTATGAGATAAGTATGCTGGATATCTGAGACGGAGATAAAGATTATAAAGTGTAATTGTAGGTATCAACACTGCATGGTGACATCTTTGCTCTTCAATTTTGAGACGTAAAACTGGTAGTTAACATACATAAACCCAATATTTCTCTCCCTCCCTCCCTCTCAGGCTCTCTCTACAAATATTTACATGTCCGTATATATATATATATATATATATATATATATATATATATATATATATATATATATATATATATATATATATATAGGATTCTGAAAAATTTACTTCGGTTAAGCTCTCTTCGGGAGGAAGTATGAGTTTGTAAACACTGACTATTACGTCTATTATAGCAAGACTCTTCGGTAAAGCGTATCGAGCCCTCTCAGTTACTGTGTGTTTATCTAAAAATTAATACGCTGAAATTCACCTTCGGCGGCTTAGTCGTAGAATCATCGACTGACGCCAATTCAGCCGGGTTTCCATCCTAGCTAGAGGCAACCGGGCGTCTAGCCACACTGAAGAGCTGTGATACAGCGAAACAGTCTGTCTGGGAATGACATATATATATATATATATATGTTTGTGTGTGTACTCGTACGGTTCAAGGAAATCAAATTGGCAATAATAATTTCTAAACAACAATTTACATACACGTTAGAAATCCTTTTTATTTTACTGTAAATTCACATCTGTATAAAATTGTTTACCAACCAAAAAAGATATCCTGCCTTTGTATGTATTTTTTGATACATGCAGAACGAGATTGATGTGATATAGTTGCATTTGCAAACCTGTGTCGTTAAATAATATTCAAAATCTTTTCATATTTACAGACACAAATGTTCAGAGAACAAGATTATTTGCTGATATTTACCTATCTACGAAAAGGATTTCTCAGAAAGAAAAATTATTCACGGCAAGGATTTAAACGAACATTGATCCTTACTCTGTTATTGTATAAAAAAAGGATTTCTTCAAATGTTTAACATTTACAGATATTATATATATACAGGAAGGTATACATGTATGTACATATATGCAAACTTACGTACATATATATGTTACAAATAAATATAAACGTAGGGATTTTTCTTTGAATTTATTCAAATAGCTATATAGATAAATAAAAATGTACACGTTTATATATATATATATATATATATATATATATATATATATATATATATATATATATATATATCCATGGATACTTTTCTTAATTAAATATTCGTAGATATATATATATATATATATATATATATATATGTATGTATGTATTTATATATATATATATGTAGGAAGGTGTTTGTTCGTGTGAATAAACATATTTTTATATTTTGCATATCGATTCAAAACATTTATTTATTTATTTCCGTTCGATGAACAAATTTGAAAAATAAATCCAACGATTATGCAAAATTTTAAAAATCTTTATGCATACGCATTCACACTTACACAGACACAAACACCCACACACACACACACAAACACACATATATATATATATATATATATATATATATATATATATATATATATATTTGTATTAACGACTTGAAAACCGATTTCTTTATTATTTACTTTCATTCGCCACCCTACAAAAATTCTAAAAATTAAAATAAAAAATAATTTAAAAAAATGTTCAGACTACGGTTCTTTTACTGTAATATCATGGGGCGCAAAAGTCGAAACTTTGAACCGAAGCGAAATTTCTTTGATATCCCATATCTACGAAATACATAAAAGGTTTGAACTTTTTCTGCCTCTTATCCAATAACCTTTTTCCGTATTTATTGAAAGAGCACAAACAGGTAAATCCTCTGAAAATGCATGTTTACTAAACAAACAACCCTGTAAAAATTATCTACTCCGACAGGTATACACAAAAAATGTCTACGCATCTGAGACTTCCGTATATATATATATATATACGTGTCTGTATATCTATGTGTTTCTTTACATTTATTCCTGTGTGCATCAAACCTTGGTCATCACATATTTATTTTCGTTTGAATTAATCCCAAATCTTCACAATGCAACCAAAATTTTAGATGTGGTGAACGAGATAGGGTTTCGAATTCTGGTTAGATTTGTTTATATTTATTACGCGTTAATATATCTGAGAAAGGCATGAACCAATATCTCCCGTCACCCGATTCTATATATCTTAGCAAAAATATCCGTTACTCTACTGCTACTCGCGTTCATTTATAGCTACGTCTAGATGACAAAAACGTGGCGTCTGATAACGTCTTTTACCTAACTCTAAAGATTTTTTTTTTAAGCATATCACCCCAAACAAGGCGAGAGTGCCACTAGCACGCATGGGGCTACAGAGAATGAGAACAAGAATAAAGAGGGGTGTTTGAGGAAAGCATAAAGGTAAGGACAGTGATCAAGATCAAGCCATCGGAATATGTCGACTGACATTACATTTGAATATTTGAAGATTATAGTTATCAGGGAAGGGAGTTTCACTGACGGAAAGTGCGAGATAAGAAGCTATTGGAGTAGAAGAGACGTCTAGATTTTTGGCAGTGAAAGGGTGGGACCGAGATGCCAACCTAGTAGCCCGCTTTGATTCATTCAGGTGATGTACCAGAGAAAGTAGCTTGTCAGAGCAGTTGCCATGAAAATATTTGTAGAAGGAAGCCACACCACGTCTGTAAGAAAGCGACTGGGGTCGAGATGCAAAGCCAGGACTTATCATATTGCATATCCATCACTGGATTTTGTCGAGGACCTCGAGATGAACAGCGGGGTCACTAGACCATATGTGGCAACAGTATTTAATTCAATAGCATTAATGTAAACAATTTAATCAAGGTATATTTCATGAAACCGGAATATTTATCAGGTAAATCTAGGATTTTCTTCGTTGACTCAAAGTAAAAAAAGCTAGGTGAAGTTTTACGATTATGTATTTTGGCCAAGATTTTTTTATAAACGCCCATATTTTAAATCAGGTTGGTGTTCATGTTCATCAGTCTAACCTTTGCCATCTTCGATGGTCTAACCTTTGCCATTTCACGTGGTTTGACCTTTGCCATACTCGATTTTGAATTCCTTTCTCGAATGAAGTTTATAATACTTTCCGTTGTTTCAATAAATATCTCTCTTGTTAGAATCATCTTTTCTTTCAATCGACAGCGGCTATGTTTCCTTTTAATCGTAATGAACATGAAGCACATTCTTTGAACTACAGATTCATTTGAATATTTAAACTAGTGATGCTATTTGTTTTCTAAATTAAATTACAAGTAACACTATATCTATATTGCAAGACGCGTTTTGTTTCTACATGACCTGAAAGAAGTATGGCATTAATTTAAACAATTTAATCAACGTATGTTTCATGAAACCGGAATATTTATCACTTAAATCTAGGAATGTTTGGTTTTGTTGCCCCGAAGTAAAAAAAAGAAGCTGGGTGAAGTTTTATAAACGCCCATATTTAAAGGCAGGTTAGTGTTCAGGCCTAAATGTAATAGCCTAACGACGTAAGTAGGTCTTGTCCACTTGGAAATCTGATGTGTGTTTTCTATTTCGTCTTATGTTAAATAGAATACATAGTCGGCCATTTCGATGAACAATTGTATCGTGAGGCTCAAATCTGTGCCTGAAGAAAAGAACACAGACAAGAAAGTTTTAACCATTTATTTTTTTTTAAAAGCGTTTTGTTACAATAATGTTTTCCTGACTTGAATATAGATATAGAGTACATTTAGCATATTTCTAAAATTAGTATAAATACATTTTGCCTCTAGTATTTGGAGTTTCAGGCATAATTATCGTCAGTCACTGACAGAAGAACATTGAAAGCTTTCGTGAGAGTTTTTTTTTAAATTTAAATGGCGTTTTGTTAGTCTCTTTTTTTCACATTCGTCTGAAAACCTAGATTCAGCATAAATATGAGGTGCATACGAATTTAATGAAGTGATCGATACACGAAATCGATTTGTATACGAATGTAGATATTTACTAAAATTTGTTGCCAAATTATTAGAGCGTTACCAATCTGACTGTAAAATTCGTCTTTGGAATCTAACCATACCATCGGAAACCATACCATCTGAAAACAAACCATCTGAAAACTATACCATCTAAAATATACCATCTGAAAACTATACCATCTGAATATATACTACCTGAATACATACCATCTGAATACATACCATCTGAATACATGCCATCTGAAAACATACCATCTGAAAACTATACCATCGGTTGACATAAGTGTTGTGAGTGAAATTGGGTAGGCGAAACCGTTCAGAAGACGGCGACGATTGTGCTAATACACCCTTGTGCAAATTAATTATACAAGAAGATGTGGAGGGCCATGATCATCTACACCCTTGTGAAAATTAATTGAAACAAAACGAATAATTCCGTTATTAAACATAACCCAGTCGACATGTTAGTACTTCATATGTCCATTCCACGCAGTCGTTCCTTGCAGATTGACGACAGGTTCTCCATTGGATTTAAATCAGGAGAGTTTCCGGGACAGTCTATAGTACTTTGATTTGCTCACTGGTAAAGCCTGCCATTGTGTTTGTGCAGTGTTACAAATTTTCGTACGCTTCCTTGGAGTAACGTCCATCGCAGAAAATGGCCGTAGGACAACTAATCGACAGTCGAGACAACAGTGTCTGGGTGGGATGAAATTCTGATGCAATCACGGATGACGCAATTTGTTTTCAAAGCCAAACAATTTTCATTATACACTCCAAAAATAGATTCATATTACTGCACACCACTGCAAATGACTTAATCTGGGGAAGAAATAGAAATCTATTACAGCCTGTTACTCAAGTGGGTGTAAAACTGATCGTATGGCGAAAGAAATGAAACAAAAGCGTTTGTTTCATTTAACTTGCACAAGGGTGAAGGTAGATGACCTTGGGTAGCAATCTTTCTACAGATGGTGACTCAGTAAAGGAATCCCTAGCAGCCTGAACATGCGTGGGAATATTACGTGCTGAAAAAAAAGGTACATTGACTGAAATTCTAAACTCATTTGATTTGCCCAATCTGCTACATCAATCATTTACTGAAACAAAACACACACACGCATACATCAAATATTACAGAAATCACGTCTTATGCTAATTTTTCAAGATTACCCGAGAAAATCAGCATTTGAAAACCTGGGTTCAAATACAGACCTCTGGTATCTGAGGTAAATTCGTAATATATCTGTTATATAACAAAATATTTGGCGGTTCAAGGTGTATCGTTGTGGAGTACTAGTTAGCAAGTTAAACAAATATAAGTTCAATATATTCTCGGTCCTCCCGTATTGTAGCCTTGAGCCAGACTCTTGCGTCGACTTTATTTTGTTTTCCAACTGTAGAGCAGTGGTTATTAAGCTAGTCTCGTAGACGGGTCCACGAGCGTAGTGTGATCGTCTCTTGATGTGGGCTCTACTATTGCAGTAGCCTGGTGTCTGACAAAAACACCCCAGCTTACTAAATACCTACATCTTATGAACCAAACATACCGTAATAGCTAGTGAACGTGGACTAATTCGTTAACCTCGTACGATCGGTCCTCTTTGGACTACTCCAGTAAAGTAAGGTATGCTGAAATAGACATTGTGCGCAATGGGAATGCTTATATTTAATTAATTGCTGAGTTTCTCACCAGAGTTTTTTCTACTAGGTGTCTCGAGATTTTAGATAAAATCCACTGAAGAATCTGCAATGTTATTGGTCCTGACCCGGCATCTCGTCTTCAGTCATTCTCCCCCACGCTAAAACGTAACTTCCCTTTGTTTTTTCTATAAATATTTTAAAGTTAATTATTCTCATAAGCATTCCTCGTGTAGCAATTGTAAGAATAAACAGGGCTGAGGGCTACAGTAAAAGTTCTACGCTTTATTCAACTAAACTCAGCTACAAAGTAAAATAGGAGATACAAGTTAAACAGCCAACTAGGGCGAGTCCATTGCTTGTACAAAGGGAACATAGATTACTACTACCATATTCTTCATTCCTCGAAAAATGTAGCGTTACCATCCATAACGATCTGGGGGTCTTGTCATCTCTTCGGATCTCCTGACCTGTTGGACCCCCAGAATCATCTGCGTTATACGTTGTGTCCTCCTCTCGTATGGAAACACCCAGGGTACTCCTGTTGTGTTCTACAGTGGGGGACTCAGGAGTTAATTCCGCTTCTGTGCAGGGTGCCTTGAGAGCACCTCGTTGGGCCTTTTAATAAATAAAGCGTCCAATTTTCTTATAGCCACGTCGAAGAGGGCCCGGTATTTGTTTGGTATTCTTTCCTGGTAATTAACTCTATAGTTTAGTATGATAATTTGTCACAACTCGTACTTCATAGGTAGCTAGATCTCATAATTTCATTGCTAATTGTAACCATAAATTCTATGCAAACCGTTCGTCCTCCCGCACCTCTCGACTGAACAACTCTCTGTTGCCTTCTTGCTTTTCTGTCATCCACGAGTGTGGGCTGAAAAGTTCGTGGGCTGACTATGAAAAAGTGATACTAGATCCGTGAAATAATTCATTTCTCCCCATCTGATTATCATCTGTTCCCCAACATGAAAAACACTTGGCTCGAAACCGTTATCACAGTGATGATGATGTCATATCTGCTGTTGCTAAGCTTTTTGACCAACATGATGAAATCTTCTTCCCCAATAGGATACAAGCACCTCAAGGCCGATGAAAGGAGTGTGTGGACCACAGGGGGGGGGTTCTATGGTGAAAGATAAAACTCATTTGGTCACATTCTATGAGAGTATCTTGGTGAGCCTATGAACTTTCAACAGATACTCGTACCTGTCTATGTTTCTGAGATGAGGTATTATGTACATTATTTACATTATTCGGACTATTGTCCTCATCTTTGTCGCCATATTTATTACAACGTTTCGGCCGTTATACGCCCCGACCTTCTTCAGGTGGTTGGAATGTCGAACTGAACCCTTTATTCCGCTCACTGGGGCAGACTGTTCTAGTTCCACGCGTCATGTTTAATGGATGCCAGTTATCAGTAATCTCCTGTTAATTTCCCTCTGAAAGTTCTCCACTACCTTAACCCGGTATTGAACTCATATTCTTTGGGTCCCTTCACTTGATCTAATTAACCACAGTGAGATGTGTCCTTGAGGACAATAAGATCCTTGTACGATCTTCAAAAATTTAAATTCGATGCAATCTTTCTCTTTGGTCTCTTTGAAACTTAATCTTTTTAAACTTCTTTTTAAACTTCTTTATACTTCTTTTTAAACTTCTTCTTAACTTTCTTTTAACCCTTTGCATTCTATTGGCATTTGATGACTTGTTGGTGGTGGGGGATAGAAATTATTTAAAAAAAAAGAAACCAGTCAGTTCCGGCCACCGAATGGAGAAGTACGTAACCTTACACCTGTATCCGGTTTCCAGGCTTGGGGAAGTTTTATTTATTTATTTATTTATTTATTTATTTATTTATTATACATATATATAACGCGTCCGGCGGAGGAGGGGCGTATTCAACATTTGACAATTTTGAGGCAATACGAGCTTAAGGGTTTTAGGCAGTTTTGATTGACTTTTCTTTTCAGCCGTAAGAAATTGTAAATGTAGGACTACCTTACACTTATGTAAAATAACAATAATAATATTTATTAAAATTTTATTGAAGGAAATATCAAGCTTTACGGAAACATTATTAGAATTATGTATTTAGTTACATAACAAATAAATAAAAAGTATATAAATTTTGATGCTATATTCGATTTGTTGTTAGGTATTTTTTATTTTCTCCTTTGTTTATTGGCAGCATTTTAGAATACTTTGGCTGCAATGCTAAGTTTCCTAAATTGAACAAACTGGGGTAATTTCGTTTATGCTTTGTCACCTCTCTTTTCCATTGTTATTCTTAGATCGCTTTCTTCAAGTCATTTTGATGGGCAATAGTGCACTTCTGAAATTTAGAATTATCTTATTCCATTTAAAAAATAAAGCCTGTAAAATATTTTTAAATTAATATATGCCCAAAAATAAAATGCTTTTGGAAAAAAGAAAATAATGATTTTGCTACAATTATGTAAAAATAATGTAATGATATTCCGCA